>CM038681.1:594577940-595177940 GCA_021605205.1 Aegilops longissima | reverse complement strand
CATTAACGATTATAAGATGTTCTAACTTTTTTCTGAATCGGGTGTACATAGACACGTTTTAGTGTGTTTTGTTCACTCATTTCTGTACGTAGTTCATAGTAAAATATCCAAAACATCTCATAATAGTGAACAAAGGGAGTATACTTTTATACTTAAAAGAAGGAATTCTCCCTCGCCCTTTATGGTCATCCAGCCAGGAATAGCTCCCCCCTGTTGCCTCCGCCCCGAACATACCTCCCCCTAAACATGCTCGAGTGCACTCTTGCTCCTTTTCTAGACCACACACCATACTCTAGATTCTCTCGACCAAGATCCTTATTTAGTAGCAGTACGGGACTAAAACATTGCACATTATTTTTCCTTCCCTGGGTCAAATGAGTGGTCAGCACCTCCTTCCGCAATGCCGTCACCCACCACCCCGTTCTACCCTCTGTTGTGGCATTGTCGTAGCAACAAGGATGGTGGCAACCTCACTTGCGCCGATGTCTCTTGCGTGACGTCACCAGAGCCTTCATCCTCTCAAAGTGGCATGAATGGCCGAAGGGGACACTGTCGCCATGGCTGCTGGCATTCCCTTCCTTGGATCGTGAAGTGATTGGTAGCGAGACTAAGGGAAATATGGGACATGAGACGATTACTAGCGTATTAGGGGAATGAGGCCCATACAAAACTGCTGAGATGAGTTAGTCCCACTACAAAAATGGTAGGTGTATTCTTCAACAAAGTGGGGACACACTTTTGATGGAAACAAGACCGGGTGGGATATAGTCGTACTCTATCAATCTCAAATAATAATATGTTTTTTCTTGGCAAACTTTAACCCCTACTTTCAAATAATAATTTGACCTAAACACTAAACTAGCGTTGACCATAAACTTTGATACATCACACCATATTTTTAGAATCTACTAAGGCGTATGAGAAAAAGGGATAAGTCTACACACGTAATTTACATGTAACTGTTATAATTATTTTTCGAAAAAACGCAAAGGACTCTTTGCGTTTCATTTCATTGAAAAGATGAGAAGGTACAATCCTCCTAGGAGGTGGTGGTTACAAGAGTTTTCGCCCTATCAGTGAACATCCGAGTTAGTGGGGAGGACTACCACGAGACCCAATGCGCCTTGACTTCGCCCAAAGATTTGGCTTCGCCTTGATCCTATTCACGAGGGTGGTAACCGAGGGGCGCGCATTCTCGAAGACGCACTCATTGCGCTGCTTCCAGATCATCCAAGGGACAAGCATGGCGATGGATTGCAGGCCTTTCCGTAGCGCATGTGGAGTCTGCCCTTTTGTTCGTTGCCACCAGTCCGCGAGGGTGTGTTCATTGTTTGGCGGTTGTGAAGGTATCCTCGCCCAAGCCAGCATGTCGTGCCAGGTTTGCCGCGAAAACGGGCATTCTAGTAGCAGGTGCCACATCGACTCTGGGGCCTGATCGCAAAGGAGGCATCGTGGATGGTGCTGTAGGCCGCGACGGGCGAGTCTATCCGCCATCCAACACCGGTCCTGGCTGGCGAACCAATGGAAGAAGTGGACGCGGTGCGGTGCCCAGCTCTTCTAGGAGGGGCAACTGTTATAATTATATCGTTTTAGAAATGCTATAGGTAGGTTTGGCTTGATGTCTAGGCCCGTGTCTACATTCTATAACATCGTATGTTTGTAAAAGAAACATTACAAAATATGCAAGTCTATATAGCAGCTAGTATCCTACAAAGAAACATGCTTTTCTCTGTTGGAATAAAAGATCGTAACCTTTTTTTACAGGGGAAATAACCATAAACTTAACAGTCAACTGAACAGTAACACAACTAAGGAAATAAAAATATAATCACAATATACATAGAATAAGAATGTGTGAAATTGATAACCATGTTGTAAACATCAATTGTGGACAAATTTAGGGTGGTTGATAAAACAGAATCATTACCTTTGAAGCAGAATTGAGATTTGGTCATTCCAGAGTTCCAATAATTCTGTAGAATGAATCAAAATTGTCACATAAATGAGTGTAACTGGTTGGGTGTGGGTGGTGAGCTGATCTAGAGGTGGGGTTGCGACTACATCAGCTGGAGCCTCGGACTGTCGATTTGGACAAACCGATTTAAATGCAACAGCAGCAGCTCCCACAACGCTAGAGAAATTTTCACTATCTGTAATATCATTAGAAGCATTAATGCTTAGGAATGAGAAGCAGGTTGCACTGAACAAACCTCATCCAAATTTGTGTTTTGTACTGGAAGCAAGCTGTTGAGCTTACATAGTGCTTAAGTTTCACCTCCTAACATACGGTGATGGACTGTTCGCACCTTAGTTTGCAACCAGCAATACAAGTGGAGCGAGAATGTGCAAACTAATGCCTCCATGGTGCCGAAGGCCCAAGCCATCACTTTTATGTGCAAAATAAATCCTTCTGGAACATGCTAATGGAAAGAATAGCTCCATTTTGTTGCGTGCCACAATAGCAAGAAAATTTCTGTTGTCACTTTCCAACAGCGCTTGCCAATTAATTACATAAAGAAATACTCCCTCTGTTCACAAATACAAGATGTTTTGGATATTTCAATATGGACAACATAGGAGTGAAATGAGTGAACAAACGCACTAAAATGCATCTATATGCATCTGAATCAGAGAAAAAGGTAGAACATCTTATATATGTGAACTGAGGGAGTAACATTCTACTAGCACATGCCAATTACATACAGAAATAACATTCACCAAATTCAACTAGTTGCAAGATCAGAAAAGAGTGGATAGCTAGTTAATAAATCAAGCTATTCCGATTATTCAGAGCCAGTATTTTAGGTACTAATTAGCTAGCTGTCCATGATAGAATACACTATCATTTTCCAATCAAGTTGAGGACCTATGGCGTAACAGAAGAAACCTCCAAAGATTAGGCAGACCAAGAAGAGCTGATCAACTTCTCAGGAGGGCAACATTCGTCATAAGTGCTGGAACAACTGATGTGTTTTCCCACTATCTTGCCACAAACCGTTCAGGAATAGATAACTGGCAACCTTATGAGAACCTACTCATACTAACTATAACCAGGTAGACACCATACGAGAATCTACTTGAAAACCTAACAATTTACCTTCTTCCGACATCATCACCTAAATAGACGAATCAAGTGACATGGTGCAAGCTGAGCCTGTCCATAATGATCTTCAGCCATTCTTTGAACTTCATATTCTACACATTGTTGTATTTCACGGCGTGCTAAGTTCATAATCTAAAGAAATAATACATTTCAGGCATTCATCTAATGAGAAATAGAACTCTTGCTGATTTGCTTTTTCCATTAGCTAGGAACTATAGAAAATTTCTACCTCGTCATTAGCAAATGCTTGATGGTGGTAATCTGTCATCATCATCTTTAGAACATCACTACAGCAAATTAGCAGCAGCAGATTGTATCTTAAACTCCTCAATGAACCCGCCCCGAAAAATGTACTAGGAAACTTTGCCATGATTTATGTAGATTGATAGTCCTTTCAAATCACAATTTCCGTATATGTTTCCCTAAAGAAAAAGAGTGTGTGCTGTGTGAACTGAGTGCACATTATGATTCTTTGCCTGATGCTATAAAAAATATATGTTTTGTAACGGGACAACTGATCAAATATGCTTTAGTCACAAAATTTATATCTTCCTTGTGGGTTCCAGAGGGGCAAATTAGCAGCAGTAGCAAAGTACTAGCAGCAGCAGAGCATCACGCGACAAACAGTGGGAAGCAACAACATCATGCTGTAGGAGGGTGTCTACCTTGTCCGTGGTGGCGGGCGAGGCGAGCGTTCCGCGGGAGTGAGAGAGCACCCTCCGCCGTGAGCACATGCTCTGTTCGTTTACCGAGTCGCGGCCGGCAGACGGAACCAGCGGCAGGAGGCGGCACGCCCATCGGCGTGAGGAGATGAGGGCAAAGACGCCCTATGTAGCACGACGATGGGGAACTCGAGGAGGAGCATGACTGGATCCGCCGCCGCCCACCGCCTCGGGCTCGCCTCCTGTGCGTCGCCATGACCGTCGTCCAGGTACCTCAGGCTCTCAGAGTGCTCGCGGCGCAAAAGCCTCCGTCGGCAGCTTGGACCTAAGGTCGGATGCCGAGACCCCAGGCGCCCGCCGCGCCGCCGCCTCCCACTCATCCTCTCCAACTCCTGAACCCGACGATGCTCAGCCGCCGTCAAGCTCGTACTCCCGAGTCGCCGCCACCAGACTGCTCTCTCGATCTACATCCCCACGCCGCCGGCGGCGTGCTTGGATCTAAGAGCATTACTAGTAGAACCCTCAAACCCTCACTAGCGTTTTAAGGGTCCAAAAATGATCTTTTTGTGCACTTTTATGGGTTGAAAAACAGGGGCAAAGATTAGAACCCTCAAATCCAACCCTTATAACAGAATATTCCCCATGAACGACGTTGTCGCTATGCTGGGAGGTCGACGGGGGTGGCCGCGACGGGCGATTAGCAGCGGCGGTCGCGGGCGTGCGCGGAGTTGGGAGGATTTTTCCCTCCCGCGCGAGTATAACCGCCAAATGAGGGTTGGGGTAGGTTTTTCTCCCCAACCCTTACTTTTGAGGATTGGGAGAGGGTTTGAGGGTTGGACCTTTAAAAAAATTTGAGGGTTTGAGGATTAAGGGGTTCTAGTCTACGGCTTTTTTCGAACAAAACTATAAAAAAAGTAGTTATTTTTAAGGGTTTGAGGGTTTGAGGGCTCTACTAGTAATGCTCTAAGCCGAACCCCCTTTGTTGTTCCGAGCTGTAGACGATTCCCTTGCTCTGCTTCTGCTAGAGCGGCAAATAGGGCTTTCCTCCCTTGCTCTCTGTTCCGAGAGAGACGTGCGCGGCCCAAGGCCCATTGCATTGCAGCGAGCAAACCGCATATGGGCCAGCCCAAGTGGCTAGAAACGTTTTTTTTCTTCACGGTTCTTTCTGGTTTTTTCCTTTTTTTTAATCCTCCTTGATTGGTTTTACTTTCCTTTTCCTTTTTGTTTTTTATTTTACTTTCATTTGTTTTACAATAATCGAATTCTTTTCTCTATTTCTTCTTCTCATTTTTTGTTTCTATTTTCATAGTTTTAAAAAATTATCAAAATTTGGAAAACTATTTGCTATTCCAAAAAACTCATGTTTACAAATAATGTTCAAAATTTTGAAATTATGTTTGTGCTACTGCGGGGTGGTGCTAACGCAACACATGTATCGGAGACCCTTCGACCAAACTATGTGCGATGTATGAATCGCAAATGGTATGATAATAAAACCGTCACCAATAAAACACACTATGTGCGATGGCGGACACATCTAATACGATTCAGAAAAGATTTGCGTGTGCAATACATGGCATACAGTTGATGCATACAAACTGTTTGCAATGACACAAAAATACACAAATGGTTACCTAAATCCAGATGTGAGGGATAGACGACATATAGTTCACTCGGATAAACAGTTTGCGACGATCCAGAAGAACACAAACGATTCGGCGTAACAAGATGTGTGTGATATCCGACAAACAAGTCAGTAATCAGAATTGTGTGTCATAATTATAGATATCGCATACGATTTTTTGTTGTGAATTGTGTGCTCGATATGGCATACACACCACTAGGGAAAAGCCTAGCAGTAGCACGGGGGGAGGCACTACAGTTAACTTGTAGCAGTAGTGTGACGCGCTACTGCTATACCTACTTAGCAATAGCGTTGTCCAGAAACGCGCTACTGCTAATAAGTAGCTTAGCAGTAGCGTTTGTCTATCCAGCGCTACTGATAAATAGTTGTAGCGCTTCTGTGCGGCGCTACTCTTCTTGCTAAAGAGCGATACTGCTATATTTTCACATATATTTTTTCAGCTACGTACTTGCGGTGTTTTTGTATAAGTATTATACACTATTCTAATCATATCATAAGCATGCAATATGCTCATCATATCATATACATAATAGTCTCATCATATCATTCAACACAAATCATGTCGTATCATCATAATCACGATATAGTGATACAAGTTAAGTGACATGTAGTAGTTTTTTAGGCGTCGGTTCTGATCCCTCTCTCGCGCTAGCGTCAACCTCACGTAACTATCTTCCGCTTCGGCTCTGCTATCGAACCCTCTGTAGCTGCCACCCGAAAACCGGTGCACCTGGGGCCTACGTACATGGTGTAGCACTTCTTTACCATCGATGATCTATGTACCTGCACCGTCACATGAGTCGATAATATGCAACATATTATAAGCATAAATAACAAACTTCATCGTAACCAAAATACCCTAACTAGAGTGATCTTCCTAGTTGAAGAGGACAGTTTAATTACATCACAAAGTTTCGTCGTGCATAACTAAAAATTTCGTCATAAAGAAAGTAGTGACTAAACAGACACATTGTCATATATCGTCATTCAGTCAAACATGTCGTGCCATCCATCCAAATCAGGAAGGAAGTCCCTGATTGAAGTGAAAGGCTTTAGGTCGAGACGCTGAGCGGCTATGCGTGTTCGGACGTCTTCCCGCGACATTTGCCCTTCTTCGTAGAACATCCCTGTTTTTTCGAGGACATCATTCATGATGTGTCGGAGTAAATGACCACGGGTAGCCTAGCCGGCTCCCCCTGGCGCTTCTGAAAAATTACGGGTCGATCGAGTCCTCGAGCATCCAAGGCACGGGGCCGCCTTCCCTTGGCCGGCTGTCTCAAAGGCAAGCCATCGAGGCGGCCCACCCTAAACCCACAGGAGGAAGGTTACAAAAGGGCCGACTCCAAGAAGTCAAGTTACAAGAAGGCCGACTCCAAGAAGCCGGCCCCCCAGCAGGCGGACAAGATCACACCCTCAAACTTTGCACCTACATAACGGCGATTAGACGGGCGTACAAAGAAGCCTGCCACCCCGAATCTCGAGGCGAGATGGCCACAAGGCGCCAGACGGGCGGCTCTTCACGTCCGCGCGCAAGCATGTTGCCATGTTGACCATGATGTTACCATGACAGGTTGATAAAGACGGGCAGCAGCGGCGGGCCCGGCCCAGTCAGAGATACCTGAGCATGCCAGGCCTCTAGTCGGCTCGATATGGCAGCCCCAAGAGCCGGGCTTGCTCCCTCCCTCAAGGAGGCGCCTCATTAAGGAGACAAGATGAGGTAAGGTTACAGTGATCGCAGCCAAGGCGGAGGCACTGTAGCCATGCCTACCTCGACAAAGCCCTCATCATTAGGAGTGAGGCAACAGTAACCAGCCCCCGACAAGGCCCCCGAGTGGTGGGACCAGCTTGTTGGCCAGCAGTCAGAAGGGCGGGACCCACCAGTCGGGAGTTCCCCAAAGAGTCGGGCGGAGAAGCCGCGAACGAGACACCGACGGTTAGGGCCCGCTACCAGCCAGATACCATTGTACCCTTGGGGTATGCCATACAAAACCCCACAGGCACCCATGCAAAGGGTTGATCTCAAGAGTTTTAGACACCACATAGAGGGAAGAGAAGAGCTAGCCTTGCCCTTCTTCTTCTTCCTCTCACCAACAGCTCAAGGAGCCTCTTGTAGCTACTTGTTAACTTAGTGATCATGCGAGACCGCAGAGCAGCAAGAGGGGTGTTATCTCCACGAGAGCCCCTGCTGGGTAAGATTCACGGGCGCATGTCTTCGCTTTATCCCATTTCAAGGCACCGCGACGCCTTATTGGCTCCCACAATGATAAGCCACCCGCTGGCAGATGTCGACCTACCACCCGACATTTGGCGCCCACCGTGGGGCCCGTGCACCGCCGTCCGAGACCTGTTCGACGGGAACCCTTTTCCTACCCAAATGAAGCGAGCCAGCCCCGACGGCTGCAAGGCGTCGCCGACGGTTGCGCTGGGCGAAGCTGCTCGCTGATCTTCTTTGCAGGCTCAGATCTTCGACGAGCCCGTGATCCGACGCGGGCCCAGGCTGCCTCGAGCCATCTCTGTCAGCCTTCGCCGACCAAATCCACGCCCCTGCTTAACCTGCTGCGGATTTGGAGTCGGTTGGCTCCACCGACCGGATGCTTGTCGACCGACACGGCATCGCCGACGCCTTCCCCACCAACGCAGGATCTTCAACGACTCCGGGCCCTCGAGCCCGCAGTTATGGCAGAGCCATCACCGAGGTGCTGGTCATCAGCCACGGGCCGCTTCAGCGAGAACACCCACGACGCCCGCAAGCCGCAACCACAACTTGTCCGTCTCTTCCGCCGATGCCGAGACACCGAGGCACGCCGCCGCCTCATTGCGGAGGGCCAAAAGATAGTTTCCATGAGACGCCTCACCGAGGCTCACCAGCAAGTCGATCAAGGCCGCCTTTGGCATGCCGCCTCCCGACGGGCCGAGCCAAATCAGTGTCGTCAAGAAACATGGCGCGGCCATCGCCGACATGCTGGGAGCGAACCGCCCAGTCTATGCCACGCCCCTCGAGAACCTGCGTGCCGCCCAGGCGGTCGTAGACGAGCTGAATGGACTGGGGCCCGACGAGCTCCCCTACATGACCAGACGTATCTAGCAGCTGATCGATGTAGCCGCACAGCGGCATGAAGCCGGCATCCGCGCAGAAAGTCCTCCCCCACGCCGAGAGCAAGGCGCAACGTCACGGACGCCGACTGCAGGCAACACCCGCGCAAGGCAAGAAAAGGAGTCGGCTGCCAACCGCAGCCGGACCCAAATCTCCATCGAGCGCGACGCAGAAGGCCGCCCTCGAGCCATGGAGCGACGAGGCAATCCGCCTCCTCCTCCGCCTCATGGAGAGAGATACCCCACCCCGCCGCCTGTCATGCATCCGACTCTCAGCGGCCGACTAGGTCGCCGCGAAGGAGTCGGCGAGAACGACGCCCGCCATCGGATCGACCGCCTAGCGTGGTCCCTGGCGCTAGAAGAAGAAGACGATGTCGGCCCGCTTTGCTTTGGCCTCCGTGATCCGTGATTTGTGCCCTTCCCCAAAGGGTTCTCGCCCAAGAGACACGCAAGTACAACGGCCTGGAAGCCGGAAGATTGGTTGATCGACTACTCCATCATGTTAAGATAGCAAACGGCAACAAAGCGTGTTGCCGTGAAGTACGCCCCCCTCATGCTCCAAGGCACGACACATACCGCTCAACAGCCTCAAGCCTTACACAGCCAATAAATGGCTAGACTTCATGTAAGCCTTGATCCGCAACTTCACCAAGACTTACAAGCGGGCTCCCAAGCCCCGACAGCTCTCCTTGTGTGTTCAAGGGCCCACCAATCAACTCACTATTACCTCACGCTGGGCCGAAGCCCACAATTCCTGCGAGGGAGTGCACGAGGTTCAAGCCATAGAGTACTTCACCACCGGTGCCGAGAAGGCACCTCCTCAAGCACAAGCTTCCGCGACGAGCCGACCACCTCGACGAGCTGCTGGTCATAGCAGATAAGTACGCCACGGCCGACTCTTCAATGAAGACCGAGCTCCGGTTGACGCCTCGAAGGTGCTCAATCCGCTCTAAGACGCCGGGCCGGGATTCCAGCCGACACCTGCATTCGAATGACAACAAGCGCAGGGCCCTATGCCGCTTCCACCACGGCAGTGGCCACAACGAAGATGAGCAACCCGAGGGTGGCCCGCGCCAAGAAGCAGAGTATGGCAGTCGGTTGGCAGCCGCTTTCCTCCGAGCAAGCCCTTGATGCCCCTTGCAGTTCCATAGCCGCTCGCCGCCCAACCACACAACCCGAAATGCCATCGCTCACGCAAATCTCCAAAGGCGATGGGCTGGTGTCGCCCCGCTGGTCACCGCCCGCTCATCACCGCCGCCGACCAGCAATGGAGCTGCTCGAGACGATTTCCGACGAGCATGCCGCTTACGCTGCCTTTTACAAGCCAGCTCAAGATCGGGCGCAGCCGGGCGCCGACAACACCAAGAAGTCAACGCGTCGCTTCCAACAACCCCGAGTACATGCAATCGCCGAAGGTTTATCAACCGAGCCGGGCCGACCACCTGCAGGTGATGCCGCCTCCCGCCTACGCATTGGTTTTGATGCCACCTTAGCAATGCACAAAGGCAGCGTCCGCTTTCTCCCGCTGTACGATAGATGGCGGAGCAGCATCAACATACCGCATCGCGGACACTATGGAGAAGCTGAACATCAAGACGAAGCAACTCATGCCTAGCCGGACCGTGTTCCATGGCATCATACCCGGCCTGTCCTGCTCGCCAATTGGCAAGATCAAGATAGATGTTCTCTTTGGGGACAAGGATCACTTCCGCCGAGAAGCAGTTTGGTTTGAGGTAGTGGATTTGGAGAGCCCTTTCCACGCGTTGCTTGGCCGACCTGCTCTCGCCAAGTTCATGGATGTACCCCACTACGCCTACCTCAAGATGAAGATACCGAGTTCCAAGGGCATCATCACCATAGCCGGCGACTACAAGAAATCCTCCGAGTGTGCAGCAGCTAGCAGCCGGCTGGCCGAGTCCCTCGTGATCGCCGAAGATAAGAAGATGCTGGATCGGGTCGTGGCCATGGCCGGCAAGCAGCCGACCCTATCCCCCGACCCCAAGGAGTGTGATGCCCAAGGTTCTTTCCTGCCGGCCAAAGAAACAAAGAATATACCTCCGACCCGAGCACCTGTAAAGGTTTGCCGTCATTGGGGTAAACCTGACAAGAATAGGAAGGCGAGCTCATCGATTTCCTCCATGAGAATTGGGACATCTTCGCATGGTCCCCAAGGACATGCCAGTGTTCCAAGGAATTCGCCGAGCACAAGCTAGACGCCCGAGCAGATGCCAAACTAGTTTACAGCCCTCCGCCGAATCGTCGGAGGAAAAGAAGGATTGTAGGAGAAGAGATAGCCCGCTTCCGCAGCCGCTTCATTATGGAGGTGTTCTTTCCGAATGGCTTGCCAACCCGTCCTCGTGTGAAGAAGAATAACAAGTGGCACATGTGTATAGACTACGCCAGCCTCAACAAAGCCTGCCCCAAAGATCCCTTCGCCCTGCCAAGGATTGATCAAGTGATAGACTCCACAGCTAGATGCGAGCTGTTGAGTTTCTCTGATGCTTACTCAGGCTACCACCAGATAAAGTTAGATCCAGCCGACCGCCTGGAGACCGCCTTCATCACACCATTAGGAGCTTTCTGTTAGCTGACTATGACATTCGGCTTGAGAAATGCCCGTGCCACTTTTCAGCATTGCATGCAGAGATGCCTCCTCAAGCAGCTCGGCAAAAATGCCCACGTCTATGTAGACGATATTGTGGTGAAGAAGGAGAAGCGTGGAACCTTGCTGGAAGACCTCAAAGAGACATTTGAGAACTTGCGCCGGTTCCAGATTAAGCTCAACCCCGAAAAATGCATGTTCAGAGTACCAGCCGGCCAGCTCCTAGGCTTCATGGTCTCCGAACGCGGCATCGAATGCAACCCAGTGAAGATCAGGGCCATAGAGAGAATGGAGATCCCCACCAAGCTACGAGACGTCCAAAAGTTTACCGGATGCCTGGCCTCCCTGAACCTCTTTATCAGCCGGCTCGGAGAGAAAGCTCTCCCCCTCTACCGACTCATGAAGAAGACCACTCACTTCTAGTCGAACGACCAAGCCGACCAAGCTTTCCACGAACTGAAGAAGATGATGGCCACGCTGCCTGTCTTGGCGGCGCCGACTGAGAAAGAGCCCATGCTCCTTTACATCGCCGCTACCAGCCGGGTGGTCAGCACCGTTATCGTGGTTCAACGGCCGGAAGAAGGCCGAGCTTAGCCCGTCCAGAGGCCGGTGTATTATTTAAGTGAAGTATCGCCCACCTCAAGCGTAACTACCCGCACTACCGTAAGATGTGCTATGGTGTACTTCACGCCAAGAAGCTCAAGCCCTACTTTCAAGAGCACCCCATCACGGTCAGATGTCCCGCCCTCGCCACCGAGATCATAGGCAGCCGGATGCATCCGCCAGTGGCAAATGGGTCATTGAGCTGGCCCTTACACAATCTTCTACCAGCCTCGACCGCCATCAAGTCCCAAGCATTGGTCGATTTCCTTGTCGATCGGGCCGAGACTCCAAGAGCTGCCGCCGCCCCGACTCCACTCATTGGCGGATGCACTTTGATGGGTCCAAGATGCGCACCGCTTGGGAAACGCATCATCCTCACCTCTCCCAAAGGCGCATAAGCTCAGATACACATTGCAAATTCATTTTGCTGCCTCCAACAATGTGGCCGAGTATGAGCCGCTCATACACGGGCTCCGGCTAGCCAAAGAACTCGGCATCCGCCGAATCCTGTGCTATGGCGACTCGGATTTGGTGGTTCAACAATCATCCGGTGACTGGACGCCAAGGACGCAAACATGGCGAAGCTACCGCTTCTCGCTCAAAGAAATCAGCGGTATTTTGAAGGATGCGAAGTTCTCCATGCGTACACGGGCCGACAACGAGCAAGCAGATGCCCCGCATGAATAGGCTCCACTCGACAAGCTATACCAACCGGCCTCTCTTCAATGCCTCCTCGCCGCCTATCAAGCCGCCTATCGCCGCCTCCGAACCGACCATCTTCAGATCGCTTAGCCTCGACGCAATGGATCTGGCTTGGGGAATCAGCAGCGGCTCGGGACTTCTACAGACGCCCTGTGGACTTCAACAAAGCGCTCGTGGACTGCTATAGTCGCACCCGCCCGGGACTTCAGTAACCCGCCCGGGACTACGGCAGTCGCCCGGGATCTGATCGACACAACAGCGGTGGTCGACTCCAGCTCTTCACCACCCAGCCCACCCGCTTCGGTCGCAGAGTCGTGGTTGGCAATAGAAGAAGTCACAGCCCATCATGGGCCCAGCCCATCCTCAACTTCCCGGTAAAATGAGAGCTACCGACCGACGAGATCGCGATAAGACAAATCCAACGCCGAGCCGGAGCATACACAATTGTTAACCGAGAGCTCGTTAGGCGCGCGCCACCGAGTCTTCCAAAGGCGCCGAGCCGCAGAAGGGCATAGAAATCTCAAAGAGATTCACCATATGCGAACGCGCCACCACGCCGCCTCAAGATCACTGCCGCCAAGGCTTTTCCGCCATGGATTCTTCTCGCCCACCGCTTTGATGACGCCAAGGAGTTAGTCAACATCGCAAAGGGTGCCAAGTCTTCAGCTCCAAGCAACACTTGCCGCTTCTGACTCAATACAACCCCTCACCGCCTTTTGCCGCCTAGGGATTGATATGGTGGGCCCGCTCAAGACGAAGCGGCGGCATGACACATCTGCTCGCCGCGGTACAAATTTACCAAGTGGATTGAAGAAAAGCCGATCAAGAAGCTGAATGGGCCGATCGCCGTGACATTCATCGCAGATATTACAACCCGCACGCGCGCATCACACAACATCATCACCGATAACCGCATGAATTTTTCCAAGGAGCACTTGCACGCTTCGCGCTGGCTACGTGGCATCCGATCGGGCCTAGCGTCCGCTGCCCACCCGCAATCAAACGCTGTTGAGCCAGCAAACGGCCTCATCCTCTCCGCATCAAGCCCCGACCGGTCGTAAGCATCGAGCGCTCGCCGGGCTGTTGGTTCGACGAGCTGCCGGCCGTCCTCGAGTCTGCGACTACCCCTAACAAGTCAACCGCTTCACCCTTTCTTCCTTTTATAAGGTGCCGAGGCTGTCATCCCAATTGACATCGAAGTTCGACTCACCGGGTCACTATGTACATGGAGGCGAGGCCAAGGAAGCACGAGAAGACGGCGCCGACCTGCTGAAAGAAAGCCGCCGTTAGCACTCAGCCGGGTCCGCCATCTACCAGCAGGGTTTGCGCCACTACCACAGCCGAAGCTCAAGCCAAGATCCTTCCAAGAGGTTGACTTGTGTTCGCCGATCCAAATAACAGCTGGCCAACACAAGCTCTCGGCCCCTTGGGAAGGTCCCTTCGTCATCAGCAGAGCATTAGGCAACGACTACTACTACCTGATCGACGCGCAAAAGCCAAAGGCATGCAAGAGAGATGATTCCGGCAAGGAGTCGGAACGACCATGGAACGCCAATCTCCTCCGAAGATTTTACAGTTAAAAAGCAGTATGTACCACGCTACCTTTTGTACTAAGTATGAGACAATGAGCTCCCCGAGGAACACTCGGGGACTATCCTCTTTTATCTATGAATGATGAGTATCATGCCTATGATTATGTTACTACATTCATTCTTCTCGTCCGGCACCGGGTTCGACCAGTCGGCCCGGGGACTTGCCGCCTTGAGTTATATTCAAGTTCCACCTGCAGTTAGACAAGTAGTGTGCCGGCACCCAAGCCTTCTCTTGTCGAAAGCCGCAGCTCGAAGAATCGGCTGTCCGGCTGGCAAGAGTCAAAGGCAGGAAATGATGCCCACATGAAAAACGGCTAAGGACTAACGAACTTATATAACACAAGTAGCCGGCTTCCCTCCCCGTCAACCGGCTGTCAGAGTAGCCGGCTGGCCGGCTTCCCATTCACTTGCTACAGTCTAAGAAAGCTCGAGTACTTGCCTTCCCAAAACGGCCAAGTCCTTCCCCAGCCACAGACTGCAGAGCAGCTGTCCGGCTGGGAAGGCGGCGACCAACACTACAAAAAAATACACTTCCATGATGATACGTGTTTGTCACAGTAGGTCGCGTTTTTTGTCATGCATGTACATCCATGACAAATTTATGACAGAATCAAGATAGTCATACATGTGCTATCATAGAAGTGTTCCATGACATTACCAAAATTATCATCATGGAAGTGTCCACATCCATGACGATAAATCGCGTCACGTAAGTGCTTTCGCCAAGGGTGACCGACACGTAGCATCCACCGTAACGGAACGCCGTTAAGCTATCGGGTCGGATTTTGATCCGATAACCCGCTAACAGCCCCGACCAATGGGAAATTTCCATGTAAAATCATCAATGGCGGAGGAAACACGGTCGGCTCATCGCTGGGATGATGTCATCCACTCATTGGATGTAAGCGCCTATGATACGTCGACACGTGGCACGGCCCATCAAGTTTAAATGGGCCGGCCCAACTAAAGGCCCACAAGATTTTGCGGACCATAATGGGCCGGCACAGTTAAAGGCCCACGAGATTTTGCGGACTATAATGGGCTGGCCCAGCTAAAGGCCCATAAGATTTCGCGGGCCATATTGGGCCGGCCCAATAAAGGCCCACAAGATTTTTGTGTGCCATAATGGGCCGGCCCAGGTAAAGGCCCACAAAATTCTTGCAGATCTTAATGGGCCGGCCCAGCTAAAGGCCCACGAGATTTCACCGACATTAATGGGTCGGCCTAGCTGTAGGCCAACAAGATTTTGAGGACCCTAGTAGGCCGGCCCATTAACTGGCTGCCATGTTTTGGGCCAAATGCCGACCCATATTTGATCCGCCACGTTCCGGGCCTAATTATGGCCCATATAAGATCCGTCCCGTTAAAAGCCTCCCACTTTCTGGGCCAAATCACGGCCCAGATCAGGTCCGGCGCTTTAAGAGGCTTTGGGCTCAATTATGGCCCATATCGATTCGCCTGCTGATCGGACGCTATGCTTTTGGGCCCTTGCTAAAGGCCCATTTAGTAATTCGCCCGATATTAGTTTCGCCTGTTAAGGGCCCATTTAACATTTCGCCCTATATTAATTTCGCCTGTTAAAAGCCCGTCATATAGTTGGGCGTAACTACGGCCTGGTTTGCATCCGGCCTACTCGCAGCCGATATCTGATTGGGCCAAACAAGGACCGAGACAACTTTGGCCTATTAAAAGCCCGTGAATTGATTCGCACAATCATGGGCCGGGGTCCATTTCGGCTGCTGCGACCCGTGAGCTATTCAAGATGTTTCGTGTCCAACCTACTTCTCAGCCTCCTAAAGCCCATTGAGTTTTCTTTAAAAGAGGGTCGGGGTTACTCGCCTATTAAAGGCCCGAATCTACTAGTGGGCCAGTTTGACGGGCCCATGATGCGGATCATACATCGTGATTGCATGACGGCCCGATTATGTACCGTAATTTTACGGTTTGGCCGGTTTATCATGAAGAGGATATATATACAGAAAATAACCGCAGCATCGTGAATAAGAAAAACCTAGACTATACAATAAAGAAATTACGCATATTACATCCATCGGGCATCAAAGTTCGCCACTATGATAATAAAGCACAAGTACACATCAGATTACATACATCTGGGCATCAAAGATCGCCACAAAGGCAAATAAACACGCCGACAAAATAATATACAAAACCGACAAAGACTTCAATAGAGTTCAAGAAAGGTTAGCCCTCTTTGGGAGGTGCAAGCAAGCAGCTGAGCAAGATGATGAGACTGCGCTTGTTCAACACTTATATCTTCCTCACTCGAAAGATAAACAAGCGAGATATATGACAGGTTTTGCACATAAAAGTATCAATCTTGATAATTCATCACATTTCTATCGATTTAATAAAGTGACACAGTTTAAAATTGCATTAACACAATATGGTATTGTTCAGGTCAAGACATGGCAGCTTCAATGACACCACTGGATTACGATCAAGAACTCAAGTATCAATGGTTAGTGTGTCATCAATTTATCCCATTGCAGATTCGCAAATAAAGAGACGACTTAAATAGTATTCTCCGTTCGATTACTTGTCATCAAAATGGATGTGTCTAGAACTAAAATACATCTAGATACATCCATTTCAATGACAAGTATTTTCGGACGGAGGAATAGTAGAATTTTTTTATGGGTGATATGACATTGTTCATAGTTAAGACATTGCAGAATATGACATTGTGCTGTAGTGGGTAGGTTCACCACACCACCGGATTACGGATGAAGAATGTAGCATACATGCAAAGGCAAAAGAAGATCACTTGCTCGTAGTAGTTTAATTTACATGGTATGAAGAAGGAACTTGGTTGTACAACTGAAAACTTAAATTGAGAAGGACAAACTTTTGTTTATGAACTACATAATAAACTTTAAACATGCAATTTGATGCGAACACCGAAAATAAACAGCTATTGCAGTCATGCCTAACCAAATATACACAACAAAGTTTGAAGGCTTGAGAAGGACAAACTTACATTACTGGTGAAGACAGGCTCTATAAAGCCCTTGTCCATGCCGATGGGGGGCAATTCAAGAAGTTTAGCACAAAATGTTCTTCATAAGCATTCCCTTTATTCTACATTTCGTTAAGAGTAAATATAGATGTGATAATATACGAAAAATGGAGAATATTTAAGATAAGATAAAGAGTGATGCTACATAACCAAGTAGCTATAAATGTATGTGCAGTGATACAGGCAAAAGGCACAGCCAAACTTCTTCAGTACCAACCTTATGGTAAGAGTAAATATAGATCTGATGTGTAGAAAATGGAGGGCAAACGAAAATAAGCCGCAGAGTGATGGTACATGAACAACTACCTATCAATATAAGTACACTGATAAAGGACAACATGTACTTACAAGAACAATGCAGAGCTAAAAAAATTCATTGGCATTGGATATATTCTACACTAATGCAACCATTCATACAGATCGATAATTTGAGCGAACAATTGATAAGCAAGCTATCATGCATACTGCTGTCACATAATGAACCAGGTATGTATGCAAGTACAAAGGATACAGACAACAGTACTAACAAGAGCAAAGCAGCGGGCAGCATATTTGCGATATCCCGTCGTTCTTTTCAAACCGAATTCTTCTTCGAGCAGATTTCCGCAAAAAGATCCGTAAGGCACATGCGAAAAGTAGAAGTTCAAATTGTCATGTGATTTCATAGACAGTACCTCATCCGGGAATGAGACCAGTGCATAACAAGGTTTTTCCATTCAATGTCTTCTAAATTTAGCACAGGAGACTTCACCGAAATTCGCTTATAGACTTGCCATCAAAGTGTGATTTCCTCAGTAACATCGACATCGCTGCAATGCTTCCTTGAAAAGCACAAGCAAGCTTTGCTCGTCATGACTATCCGATTGACCTCACCTAGTTACAACAATGTAATGTAAATCATTGATGTGTTCGATCAGCAGAAAACAGGAAAATAATAACCATGAATAATAGCACTTACACGTAAGTTGGACAGAAGATGTGAAATGGTGTTTGTCTTCACTATAATCTTCCCATGATGGGAATATATGCACGTAGTCCCTAACAACATTGAAAGCATTGTCTTTTAAACTGGGAATAAATGGAATGGGGTTCCAATCTGCAGGAATTGGCCGTCTCGCAGTGGGATAGGTCTTCGCCGGTGGACTTGTTGTACTTTTTGTCGGAGGGATTTTTCTGTGGTACGGCTGGTGCTATGGCAAATGAAATCAGTATACCTTTTGCTGGAGTGCAGGTCCTGTGGTGGGGCTAGTGGTGTGGCGGTGAAGTATGGGTACATCACTGGAGTCGGTCCTATGTTTTGTGTCACTGGTTGTACATCCAATATAAGTGGGCGCTGTCGATTTCCCGCACCACCACATTTTCAAGGACTTTGCTGGTGCTCCTTCAGTTCGCAATCACCTCTTCCTTTTGATTCGCAATCACCTCTTCCTTTTGATGTCCGATGCACAAGAACAACATTTGAGTGGAAAACATGGTATGACGACAGATGGAATATGTATTGATAATGGATGGGCATGGCATCTCGAAAGTTATATGATGAGTAAACTAAGCAGATGGTGGTGCAACAAAGTAGAAGAAATGCAAGACAACATATGCAAGATACGCACAATCAATAAAACCTTGCCAAATTAGAACAGAGCACCTTGATGGGTGAACAGGACAGGCCATCCGCCTTTGACTCTCGAGGTTAGAATAGTCATTAGGATGATATTCTCAACAAGAATCAACAGGTGGGGAGCGTACGAGTTTCATTGCTTCCAGAATGGCACTCAATGCCTTGGTGCCAATTTTGTAAGTCATTGCAGTGTTCCACAATATTCTTCTGATGCGCAGATTCTGATATTCACTGTAATTGCGTATAATATCTGAGAACCATGAAAACATAAATAGTTGTGAGATTATCTTTGTAATGCAGATGATATTCTAATATAGGGGCGCCCCTGTAAAGACTTATGTGCTCTCACTGGATTCTGATGAGAGAGCTCATGTGTGCTGTAATATCGTGCGTGCATTTATATAATCTAGCAAAAGTACAAAAAAATAGGCTCTAGAAGTAAGGATAGCTGGCAGATGATAGGTTCATAATATACTGTATACAAAGTTTATTGCCAAACCATGATAACAAGAGCACACAACAACTAGGCAGATCATAGTGTACATAACAGGGGTATACCATAACCACGATATATAAACCGGGAAAGTGGAACTAGCTTGAAAATACGGTGTTGTATTGCCGCTAGTAATTGAAAGCCTATCGATCACGTACAGGCCAGCACTATCGAACATGGTAAAGAAGAGCAAGCAGATTTTGATAATAAAATGTTGGTTGCTTGAGTGCCCACACAAGATGAACCAGAGCGCATTAAGAATGCAACTCCCAGCTGTCTCTCGACCATTTCAAAGCGGTTGGATGAAGATCCCACGCCTCCTAACCCTTCTTCTTCCTCGCCTCTTAATTCTTCCCATACAGAACACCAAGACGGCCACGCCGGCCGACCACCGCCCCCACCGCCTGTGTTCCTCCGCCACCCCACCCCCACCCGCCGAAGTTTTCTTCGTTCGGCGAGGCCCCACAACCACCCGAGCCCCTTGATCGCACCGCAAACTCCTTCGAGCTCAAAAATCGGTGACCCAATTTTGAAATTTAGTCTCTGTGATTTAACTAGTGTGGAATATAAAAGGGAAAACCATAAGCATTGGGAGTATAGTGTTGAGCGTGCCATGGCGGATCTCAAGGTGCAAACCGGACAAAGGCAACTTCGCAACCAAGACAAGAAATCAGAGTAAAGCAGTGGCGATCTATTTTCTTGCTGCGATAAATAAGTTGAGCAGATACGAAAGCGTACCGCCTCTGGTGCGGCGTCGTGTACGCATCTGCTGAGAATTTGACGGCAATGCTGTAGCGATGGCTGTCGGCGGCGTGGAAGCAGATCTAGGAGGGTAGACGGTGGCGGCGGGCGCTGTGGACGAGACGGTCAGAGAGCGGCGCCGGCAAGGTGGACGACGGCGGGATGAAGCGAGAGGATGGGATGCAAGGATCCCGTCCAAGGCGTGGATGAGAGAGGTCGATCTTTGTAATGGACGGCAAGGCTGGGTATCAGCTCCGGCATGGTGGAGGAGGACGGCGGTGGATGGGGTGGCGGACGGCGGCGGACGGAGGAGGGTGGGGTGGAGAGGGTGTTTTGGCGCCCACGGAGTACGAATGGGGAAAAGGGAGGTAGAGAGGAAGGGGAACCATGTATTCAGGGCGCTTGTCTCAAATGTGAGGAAATTTACAAACTTAGCCCCCGTTTCAAATTTCTACTACATCACAACAACATTAGTCGGTTGGGGATAGGACGGTAATCTCGCATACACCAATATTTGCCGATGAGAGTTTGTTTTGGCGCCCACCGTATGAATATGAATCGGGAGGAGTCGATTTCGCCGAGGGCACTTGTGTTTTGGTGCCCACCGTATGAATCCGGTGAGAGGCGGTTACGCCACGTTTGGGTGAAATTACAAACCTACCCTATCGAAACCTATAGAAATCCAGCAGATAGGCTTTGCATGGCAGGGATAGGCGTAGTGATTTCCATCTCGCAGATTTTGGTTTCAAGCGGGTTATCGCGACTTTCCCCGCTTGCTCAAATTTTGCACAATGCACGTTTATCGTGCCAACTCAATTCGAATCCCGCTTGTATTCTACTATTTTTTTCGGGCAGGATCCATTTTCAATTGGAATTACATTCTATATACATCATTTTTTTATATACTTCCGAAAGCACAACACCATTTATACATAAATATGGTTTACAAATGGCATGATCTCAGATTCATAAGGTTGTATCCATCAATTTGGATTTTCAAATATTTGAAACCACTTTATGTTGAAATCCAATGTATGCATTCCTCGCTAACTGTCTCCAATTAATGTGTGTTTCATGCGGGTTTTTTTTAACTTCTCAAACATGTATAATGTGTTTCACACACGCAACATATAGTTTAATCCTGTTTAGACATTAATTGCATATAAACCATGCATTGTTTGTAATTGAAGAATCTATGGATCACCAATATTGATAAACTATATAACATTACACGGTGCCCAAATTCAAATGAATATGCATGTTTGATACACCAATTTATGCTATGATATTATCGATGTCGTGATCTCCAGTTTAAATATTTGAATCCCTTTAATCCAGATATTCGCCTCATATAGCTATCACTCATGCTTATATAGGACTATCTCTCTCGACCTATACGCGCTCATCGCCTCTCGTGCATCTCTTGTGCTACCTGTATGTCGACAATGATCTTTTATCTTCGTAACACACTGACGGTACTCTCTCCCTCGACCTTCATCACTCTATCTCTCTCTAAGTATATCTCGCTCCCTGCTATGTGTCTCTAGCTATGATTCTCCATGTGGAATCTCTTTCTCTCACACAAACACAAACCTTTGTCTCCCGGGGTCTCATTTCTCTCAACTATTCCCATGTGTGCCACTCACACACCCCTCATACAGAGATGTCTTTCGCTCCTTAGATATGAGAACCTACGACTCTTCCTCTTCAATATCTCTTTCTCACACACAAACACAAACTCTGTCTCCCAGGGTCTCATATTTCTCCATTGTTCTCTTGTATGTCGCTCAAACACACCCTCTCTCCCTAGAGATATCTTGTGTTCCCTCATATGTCTCTCTAGCTATCACTCTCGCTAGAAATATCTTTCTCTCGCAGACACTAAACTCCGCCTCTCCGGATCTCATTTCTCTCCGATATCTGTTTGTATGTGACTCACATGCACCCTCTCTATATCTCTCACACCCACACACATAACCCAGCCTTCCGATCCACTCGACTCCTATCTCTAACGCACACTAGCTAGCATCTTTATCTTTCTATTTATCTGCTTCTCCATCAACCTTCTTTCTCGCCTCACTCTTGATTCCTATCACGCACACTACATATGTTTCTCTCTACATGCAGTCAAGTGCCCTCTCACACACATATATAACTTCACCCTTTGAACCACCCGACGGTCATCTCCAACACCCAAACTAACGGATGTCCCTCTAGCTAGCATCTCCATCTCTGTATCTATCTGTAGTTTCTCCGTCAACATTTCTTTCTCGCACGGAGTCTTGCTTCCTATCACCCACACTATATATGTCTCTCCATACATATGCATTTATAGGTTGATCTCTTTTGCACAATCGTTGCGCCTCACCCCCTCGCCGCCATAGATGCATGCTCCAGCCCACACCACTATCTCTTAAAGACAAAAACACATGCTCAATTGTCGGGCCTTCTTCCTGCATTCTCACATGCATGCATATTGTCATCATACCGATCCGCCTCTCCCATGTTGTTGATCTTATGACTTATGTCTTCTTTCTTTTATCTCGATCATGCACACACACACACACACATCCCACGATACATGTATACCTCTCACACATGCACGCTCAAGGTCTCTATGTCTCCATACGTAGTTAATTACCCTCAATCCTAACGCCACATCGAATCGTTCTCCTCTTTGTGCACATAACTTCCACTGGATGGGCAAAACACACACTCACACTTAACAATCTCCTTCTAGCTACCCCCCCCCACGCCGCCTCTCACTCTTCCCTATATCCCCAAACCAATAAGACCATCCCTTTGTTTAATTCCGCCTACATGCACCATCGATATATAGTAGTCTTCCTCGGTGTCTCTCGAACAAACACGTTCTCTCGATGTCGACTCCTCTCACGCCAGACGCACCTTCTCTTCCTCTCTCACGGGCATTTTCTCTCGCACCCCATCATTGGTGGCCTCTGCCATACACATCACCTCTCTATGATGAAGCCATGCACACTTAAATTACATCCGCCACAGAGGACCCCACACACACACACACACACACACACCCCCCACACACACACTAAGACACTCTCTCTCTCTCTCTCTCTCTCTCTCTCACACACACAAACACACACACGCACGCACCCCTCCCCCCACACACACTTAGACTCCATCTCTCTCTCTCTCTCTCACACACACACACACCCACAAACTAAGAATCCATCTCTCTCTCTCTCCTCTCTCCCTCTCTCTCTCTCACACACACACACCCCACACACACACTAAGACTCCATCTCACACACACATGCTCTAGGCAGAGCATTTGTTCCTACCACCCTTCATCCAACCTTACCCATATGATAAAAAATCACCTTTATTTACTTGCATAACATGGACAGATTCCACTTTACTTTAGTAGTCAGCAAACTTATCATCTGTACCCTTATAAAAAAACGAGTTGGCGATGATGGTGTGCCTGCCATCTTGTAATACAGACCATATGATCTATATCTGACGGATAGAAAGCAAACTATGATAATTTTACAAAAGATACCTGCACCTCTCTCCACATCATTATCTCCCGCAACCTCATTGTGCAGCAATTAAAAAAGGAATAAGTCTCTGGAACAATCTAGCATGCATGGTGTCCGCCGCCTTTGCCGGTGGCCCATCCCCATGCCTCCGCCCATTCGACCACCATTCACCACCACGCCCACTCCTCCTCGCCTTATCTCTCATCTTTCATTTTTTCGATGACATTCTCGGATACCAGTTTCCGATAAAATTCTCGAGATATCATTAGTTTTACACATGGGATTACTCCCGCATGGGTCAATCACAACAGGTGTTTTGTAAAAGAATGCATATTGATGTTCCGTGCAATGCACGAGAATCTTGCTTGTAATTATATAACGCAAATCACGAGCAGGAAGTGACATTTTTTGACACAACCACGCTAACATGGCCACGTAAATCACGAAAGCAGGAAGGAGAAGGGAAGAGGGCTGTGGAGTAACGTTTTTACCACAATTTCTTAGGAAACCGAGTGCAATAATTGAGTAGTTTTGCAAACTACCATTACTACTACACCAAACGGTTCAAAACCTATACTCCCTTGCCGGTAGCGCTTCTCGCGTGAAACGGTCAAGTGTCGACCGAGCGCCGATGCCGCATTAATGCCCGGCCAGAGCGTAGGCGACCTCTCACTGGCGCCGGCTTTGAAGTGGCACGACGGCCGAGAGAGCGCCGCTTCCCGGTGCACGCGACTGCTCCACGTCGAGACTAGCCATAGGCCCTTTTTGGATCCATGGGTTAGAGTTAGTTTGAGCTAGTTGGGGCTCAAATAGCCCTAAAGTATCCAAGCATGAGGGTTTAAATTGGAGCAAGTTGCACCAAACCCACCAAAAAAACTATCCCACACAAGAGGTGCTAACTGGAGATAGTTCTCATTGGGACCACTGAAAAATCACTTTTCTCTCTCCATGAAGTGCATTTATTGTCAATCTAACGCTGTCACCCAAACACCTCTTTGGCTACAGTTAGTTCAGGGTTAGTCATGAGTTAGTCTAACCTCTAGCTAAGTTAGAGTATCAAACATGAGAAGTATAGGACATGCAAGTTGCTCAAAGCATACGAGCAAATTAAATGACGTGAAAGGATTTTTTTCTTTTTGAAAACGGAACGTGAAAGGAATTTTTTTTAGAATGCTCTTGGCATGTCGCTAACACGTGATAGTTAACCGACCTCAATAGACGGCAGAAACGCCAGCCCGCCGCACTTTGATAGAGTCGAGGAGGGAGAAGCGATACAGGCTGCTGGATTACTAGAGATAGGTGTCGCACGGAAGCCAAGAAATATGGTGATAGTGTGGGTTAGCCATGTACTAGTATGATGTAACTACACTGGGCTGCCGTGTTTCATACTCTTCCAGTCCACTTTGGAGATGATTGGTTAATTTTATATCGCTGAATAATATTAAATATTATGAGTGCAGACGCTCCACCACGAGGTTCCTTGCTCCTTCTCGGTCATCCGGAATCTATTGTTCTTCCACTATATTTTTTTACGTGAGCTTTGTTCATGTGACGCCCTCGATTCAATCGTACACTAATCATACACACAAATGTGTACGATCAAGATCAAGGACTCACGGGAAGATATCACAACACAACTCTAGACAAAAAATAAAATAATACAAGCTTTATGTTACAAGCCAGGGGCCTCGAGGGCTCGAATACATAAGCTCGAAAACACAAGAGTCAGCGGAAGCAACAATATCTGAGTACAGACATGAGTTAGACAAGTTTGCCTTAAGAAGGCTAGCACAAAAGGAACATCGATCGAAAAAAGGCAAGTCCTCCTGCCTGGGAGCCTCCTAACTACTCCTGGTCATCGGCGGCCTCCACGTAGTAGTCTGCATCGGCGGTGGCATCCGCCCTGGCTTCGGCATCCGTTGCATCAACCGGAAAGAAGAAGAAAGGGGGAAAAGGGGAGCAAAGCAACCGTGAGTACTCATCCAAAGTACCCGCAAGCAAGGATCTACACTACATATGCAACATTATCAAAGGAAGGCTGATATGTGGATCGGGCTGCAGAAATGCCGTAATAGAGAGAAGGCCTAGTCCTATCAAGACTAGCATCTTCTGGAAACCACCATCTTGCAGCAACCGGAAGGAGTAGAGTAGCATAAAGTAAAGTAGTAGTAGTGTTATCAACCTCGGCCGGAGATCCTTTGTCGACTCCCTGCGAGAAAGCAAACCCAGAGCCATACTATCCAGTTATCATCACAATCCAGTTCTCATCACCATCCAATTCTCATCACAAGTATCCAGTTCTAGTTGTATCGATCGATACAACTCCAAGTGTCCGCTACTATAGGACAGGCTATCGATAGTTGTTTTCTTCCCTAGGGTGCACCAACTTACCCACCACGCCGCTTAACTCCGCCGGACACACTTTCCGTGGTCATGCCTGCCTCGCCAAACAATACGCCGCAACCCGACCTAGGCTTAATAGAGAGGCCAGCACGCCGACTAAACCTATGCCCCAGGGTCATGGGCCATCTCCCCGAACTCCCAAGACGCTATGACGCTGCCGGTGAGCAGACCTAGCTACCTCCTTCAAAGGCAGCGCCACGCAGACAACCCGGCGCCGCCGCCGCCGCCGACGCCTATTAAGCTTCGCTGATGTATACGACGCAGAACGCCCATACTATGCCCACGTGATGGTTAGTGCTATCAGCCGGAGGCCCTCGGATCAAATATCCAAATCGAGTGGATTAGGAACGCGGTTACAAGCAGAGACTCACGAAGATGTGACCCGCTGTTCTGCCTCGAGGACTTGCGGCAAGGGCTAGGAATGCCCGCCACGCCGTAATTATCTCGCGGCACCTTCCGTGTCAACCCGACTCCACATCACTGCGAATTAAGCTCAAGGGCACCCTCGTGGTCCACCCGCCTTTAGTAACATGGCTCAAAGTAAAGTCATAGTAATAAAAGTAAAGGGGTGTCTAAACATCAAGGGAAAACCCGAGGAATCACCCCGTGAATTGCACTCGATGTAGTCATCAAGGTGAACGAAGAGGATTCACCCCGAGGTCCACACTTGAGGGGTTGCACGACGCATCAGATCGGAAGTGGTTAAAGAGGAAATCACCTCGATGACCATGACCGATAGCTACTACTACAGGTTAATATCGGCGTCAGAGGTTTCACCCCAGACTCGATAGTAACCCAAAGAGTGTCGAGCAACTAAGGGAAGTGATGTGCGGTGTCGGGGCTGGTCTTCGATCCCGCTGATCGGTCTTCGATAATTCAACAAGGCCGGGACAAAGTGGGGGTCACCGATGGATCTCTAAGCAACATATACTAAGCAGTTTAGGATAAGGTGTAAGGTACAACAATAGAGATACAAAAGCAGGCTATGCATCGTAATAGGTGCAAACAATAACAAGAGTAAAATCTAATGCAAGCATGAGAGAATGGAATGGGCGATATCGGGATGATCAAAGGGGGGCTTGCTTGTTTGCTCTGGCAAGAAGGGGTCGTCGTCGACGTAGTCGATCACAGGGGCGGCATCGGTCTCGGGGTCTACCGGAGAGGAGAGGGGGAAGATACAGTAAATATAAAGCAGACATAGCATCACAAAGCATAACATGGCAATAAGCTGTGCCGGGTGTGACCTAACGTAAGGTTACACGATATAGGAGAAGGGGAAAATCAACCGGGAATGTTTTCCCGGTCCCGGACCTATGTTAGACAGATGACCGGAGGGGGGATGTTCCATGTTCAGATAGTTAGAGGCTTCTGACAGGTAAACAGACCGCGAATTCGGATTCGTCTCGTTGTTCTGAGCAACTTTCATGTAGAAAACATTTTCATCCGAGTTACGGTTTAATTTCTATGAATTTTTAAAGATTAAACCATTTTCTGGAATTATTAAAATTAATAGAAAAGGAATATGATGTCAGCATGACGCCATGCTGACATCAGCAAGTCAACAATGTCAGATAGTCAAACCGACATGTGGGTCCAGTGGGACCCACATGTCAGCCTCTGTGACTTTAACAGTGTTAATTTAGACTAACAGAGGGTTAATTAGAGGGTGGGCCCCCCTTGCCAGTGTCTCATTTAGTTAACTAATTAGTTTTTATTTACTAAACATTTTAGTTAATTAACTGGGCGGTGGGGCCCGCATGTCAGAGACATGGGGCTGCCACGTCAGCAGTTGACTGGGTCAACCCAGTCAGCTGGGACCCGCGGGGCCCACTGGCAGCGGCTCTGGGGTGGCCCTAGGCCAGCCACGTTGGCGGTGGCCAGCGGCTCGACGCCGGCGACACCAAAATGCGGCGGAGGGCCTCGGGCCTCGTCGGATTTTGCCTACAGGCAACCATTTCGCTGGCTAGGGTGCGCTCGAACGAAAGAGCAGCAGCTGCTGAATGTGGTGGTGGCCCGGCCGGAAAAGGCCGGTGACGGCGACGGCAAACGGCGGAGGCGGCGCCGGAGTTCGGGCACGAGGGGATCCGGCTACACTCGGCACGACGGAGCGAGCTAGCTAGCGCTACGGAGCCCTATGCGCGTGCTGAGCACGACTGCGAGCTCGGGCGAGCTCATCGGCGAGCGTGGCCACGACGGCAAGGCGCACAACGGCGACCAGAGCTCGGGCACGATGGCGAGCTAGCTACGACGCGCTAGGAGAGGAACGGAGAGGGGGAAGGCTCACCGAGCGGCTATGACGAGCCGTCGACAGATTAGGAGCGCAGGGTTCGCCGGAGACGACGAAGATGGCCGGCGACAGAGGCGGAAGGGGGTGGAGGAGAGCGGCCTCTACGGGGCCTCCCAGCTCCCGCTGATGGTCGAGGACGACGGAGCGGCGATCTGCACTCCTCCCAGCCTCCAAAGACGATCGAGGGGCGCTGGGACCGCGAGATCGACGGAGGGCGACGGCGACCACCTCTCGGGCAAGGTGGGGAAAAGAGAGAGGTGAGGCGTGGGGAAAGTGGGGGGCAGCTAGGGTTCGTCCGGGTCGGGCGACCTAGTAGTCCCCGGGAGCCGCGGATGGCCGCCTGGCCATCGGCAGCCACGGACGGCGCTGCAGGCTCACCCAGCCCCGATGAACGGAGGTAGGGGACGACAGGGTTAGGTGGGCTGGGCTGCACTGTTGCGCAGCTGGGCCAAGTGCACAGTGCAGCCTGGCCTTTTTATTTTCTTCTTTTTCTGGCTTTCCCCTTTTCTTTTTCCAGCAGCTTTTGCCTTTTCTTTTTAGCCAATAAAGTCTTTGCAAAAATTATGCCATTGGCCAAAATAATTTCAAAGAAGTATATTGCACTGCCACAAAAGGGTGGGAGGCTTTTGAATAGTTGCCAATTTTATAAATTAAAAGGCATTTAATTTAATGCTTAGGTCAACGTTTTAAGTAGCTTAGGCCACTTAAACCTTTTGCAAGTATGTTGGTTCACCACCAATATTAGTTTTGGAAATTTGGCACACGATGAACATTTTTGTTTTCATGTTTGAGAAATTTAAATTTTTGACATTAATTTGAAATTGAGATTTGACCGAATAGAATCAAAGTGAGATTAGCAACAGAATAATGAAGACAAGGCATCATTTAAAGGTGATTACTGTAGCATGATTCTCGGGGTGTTACAAATCTCCTCCACTACAAGAAATCTCGTCCCGAGATTTAAGTGGGGAAGTAAAGAGTAACTTCGGGAGAACTGACCCATATAGGGTTAATTGTCTGGTGAACAATGCAGGGAATGAGGCAGAAGTATCTCTCGAGTTGAAACTTAATAAACATCGAGAGCAATGTATGAAGGTACAATAGGAAGTTTCAAGCGAATGGACAAACGATCGATACCTGAACAGAGTGTGAGAAAGGGGTTCAGAGGATCGGGAATAGATCATCTCTCGGAAGGTGGCTCATGACAAAACACAAAGCCAAGAGCAAATGATACTTCGGAATAAAGTATATACAGGAGAGTCAGGTTTCGACCATGTAGAACTGTGGGTTATGAGCCCACCATGTGGGTTAAAAGTGGAAAGGGGGCCGATAGCAAGGCATGTCAGGTGATAGACTATCAGTTATGTTGTCAACACGTTGGTACCAAGGGCGAGGGACGGAGAGAACTATTTTCCTGCTCGTTGAACGAGGCGGACCAATCGGTAAGGTTCTCGTCCATCGGTGGTTACTGGAATGTCATCAACAATAGTAACAGGGTCTCACTGACAAGGCTGTACATCGGGGGTATTTTATAAGCAGGGAATTATTTCTGCTTATATTATATAGATCACAAGAAGGTTAAACAACCTAATGGAAAGGAAAAAGAAATTATCGATTAATCGCACCAATGGAAAGGAAAATGTGTTTACACACAAGATTTGGGAGTATATCCTTCCCAAGGGGAAGCGATAGCAAGATATACATGATATGACAACAAGTTCAAAAGCATTTAGATAAAGGGGGCGAGGGAAGGATCATGATATTACCCATACAACGGTGTTTGGATAATAGATCAAGAAACATTCGACAATGTGCTTCCAATGTTCTTGTTGATAGTCGGAATACCTCAGGCAATGCTTCGAGGTAGCATTAACATGGTGTTCCAAGTAGGGGTTGGAGTAGAAGATCACAAGAAATACGCAAGGAACAATTGCAGGAATAGCAAGGATTCCAAGGTATAATCCAAGACATGATCAAACATGTGTTAGAAAGACGACAAGGGGGTTGTCGATGATAACTCAAATCATCGAAGGTCAAGGATGGTATTTTCACCATGAATTCAATTGTCATCTCAATGAAGTCAAAATTTTGATGCTGATCACGACACATTTGTCGAGAGGTTTATGAAGATGCCATCGAGGAGCCATTTACATCAAGCAATAGGAAGGATGAAGTGAAAGGGTATTGGAACCACGAATACGACACAAGCTCAAAATCTAGCTTGTTGTTCGAGGTGAATTGAGAAAATTAGGAAGATCGACGTAAGCTTCGCTCATCGTCGAAAAGTTGTGCTCCGGGAATAAGGACCAGGTAGCACAGTTAAAATTTAGCATGATAATGACATAGCCGAACAGACTAGGAATGACTTGAAGGATTATTAAACTTGTAAGCAACAAAAATTACTTAAGAGTTATAGAATCAGAGTGTGGAATCGATTCACTTATAGACGTTCTCGAGTGACTAACAACTCAAAACCCGGGGAAATCTGAAATCGATGAGAAGCAATACCAAATGAAGACTCGTAGCAAGCAACACGGTTCTTTGTTATTCTCAAGGTACCGAAGGGTAATACTCGAAGGAAGATCAAAATAGAGGTTGCGGAGATGCATTGATCTACAGAAGACAAGTGCTTTAACTTGTCCGAGAAATGGAATTAAGGGGGAACAATCATGGTGAGAACCATGGTTGCAAAGGACCAAACATAGATACCATATGAACTTATAATAAGGGGATTATTACATCACAAGAAGCTTCCATGATAAGTTCCACATCGGGTCCATGGGCTTGAACACAAAGTTCAAGGTCGACTCCCACTCCTTCAATGCATAACCTTCCATTCACTTCTTGTTTTCGATGAAGTCGTAGTGTTGAAATTATATCAGGCAAAACGCCAGAAGAGTATGACTCGTGAAAACTCTCGGGTTCACATGGATTAAGGAAGGCATAGGTTCAACCCATAGGGGCATCTTGGGAACATATACCTCAAACTCCACGAGTAAAATAACACAAGCTCGAAGGCAGAGCATGGTTGAGAAGGCAGAGGATAGAATTTACCAAAGGCTTTATGTATTTGAGGAAAGGCTCCAAGAGGTTATTGAATATGAAGGACGTTGTCAGATAAAATTCAACAAAGGATCTGGCGGTCCACATAGGATTTGATGTGAGTATTGGTACTCAACCAGAAGAAGCAAGAATGCAAAGGCTTCGGATTATAGAAACATCTGAATAATTTGATGCTTAAATGGAAAGAAATCATGATTTCAAAAATAGAAGATCAGAAGCAGATGCTCTGATCAAAAGATAAGTAAGTTGAATAGCCCTAGGGATACAATTTGACGGCAATTAGATTGGTCGAGAAACAACTCTTGGTCAAATGACGTCCAAGCCGGAAGGATGAATTCTATGATCCGACTGAGGATTGCGAGCATCCGCAACATATTGAATCAACAGAGTCAAATGATAATGACAAAGGATGCCAATAAGATTACTATACTTATGGGATTTAACCATAATGCAAGCAAGCAAGAATTTCAAGAGCAATAAGCTGCTAAGGATTTTCGGAAGATCGAATAGGATTTCGAAGATTTTTGTGAAACACAAAAACCACTTGGGATGAAGAATCTTCGGTAATTGAGAGGAGTTATTTATAGGGGTATTCATGTGGCTAAGAACTTCAAGGCAATTGCAGAACGGGTTCTCGGGACAACGGAGAGTATTTCGAGGCATCTTTTTAGAAACAAGAGCAACTAGGGACAAAGGTATGAACGGCAACTGTATGTACTTATCCATAAGGATATATCGGTGGCAGGGAATTGCAAAGGCAGAGGGCACAAGGGTCTCGGAAAACAGCAAAGAGTATCGCAGAATCTTCCGCGAAGCAAGCGATCATCTATAATGTCGGGGCTCCGGAGGAAGTGGGTACGAGAGCCTAATGTCGAAAGTTAGTAAAACGCTTAACCCGAATAGACGAGAGATCGAGTCCCGAGTATAGACGAGGAGTAAAAGATCCTAATACCACCCAATGGCAACGTGGGCCCGTAAGCCACACAACCAATGTTAGTAAAAGTTTTTATGTGACTAGACTCAACTTTGGCCAAGGAGTTGGAAAGGGGGCTACCTACAGCAATGGCTCGATACCAACTTGTGACACCCTCGATTCAATCAGACACTAATCATACACGCAAATGTGTACGATCAAGATGAAAGACTCACGGAAGATATCACAACACAACTCTAGACACAAAATAAAATAATACAAGCTTTATGTTACAAGCCAGGGCCTCGAGGGCTCGAATACATAAGCTCGAAACACAAGAGTCAGCGGAAGCAACAATATCTGAGTACGACATGAGTTAGACAAGTTTGCCTTAAGAAGGCTAGCACAAAATCAACATCGATCGAAAAGGCAAGTCCTCCTGCCTGGAGCCTCCTAACTACTCCTGGTCATCGGGCGCCTCCACGTAGTAGTAAGCATCGCGGTGGCTGGCATCCGCCTGGGCTCCGCCATCCGTTGCATCAACCGGAAAGAAGAAGAAAGGGGAAAAAGGGGAGCAAAGCAACCGTGAGTACTCATCCAAAGTACTCGCAAGCAAGGATCTACACTACATATGCAACATTATCAAAGGAAGGTCAGATATGTGGACTGGCTGCGAAATGCCGTAATAGAGAGAAGGTTTAGTCCTATCAAGACTAGCATCTTCTCGAAAACAACCATCTTGCAAAGAACCGGAAGGAGTAGAGTAGCATAAAGTAAAGTAGTAGTAGTGTTATCAACCTCGCCGAGATCCTTTCTCGACTCCCCGCGAGAAAGCAAACCCAGAGCCATACTATCCAGCTTATCATCACAATCCAGTTCTCATCACCATCCAATTCTCATCACAAGTATCCATTCTAGTTGTATCGATCGATACAACCCAAGTGTCCGCTATCAGAGGACAGGCTATTGATAGTTGTTTTCTTCCGCAGGGTGCACCAACTTACCTACCACGCCGCTTCACTCCGCCGACACACTTTCCGTGGTCATGCCCGCCTCGCCAAACAATATGCCGCAGCCCGACCTAGGCTTAATAGAGAGGCCAAGACGCCGACTAAACCTATGCCCCCGGGGTCATGGGACATCTCCCCGGAAATCCTGCACGCTATGTGACGCCGCCGGTGAGCGACCTAGCTACCTCCTTCAAAAGGCAGGCGCCACGCAGTCCAACCCGCGCGCCGCCGCTAAGTCGCTGACGCCTATTAAGCTTCGCTGATGTATACGACGTAACGCCCATACTATGCCCACGTGATGGTTAGTGCTATCGTGCCGAGGCCCTCGATCAAATATCCAAATCATAGTGGATTTGGAACGCTGTAACAAGCGAGACTCACGAAAGATGTGACCCGCTGCCCCATCTCGAGGACTTGCGGCAAGGGCTAGGAATGCCCGCCACGCCGTAATTATCTCGCGGCACCCTCCGTGTCAACCCGACTCCACATCACTCGCAATTAAGCTCGCTGGCACCCTCGTGGTCGACCCGCCTTTAGTAACATGGCTCAAAGGTAAAGTCATAGTAATCAAAGTAACGGGTGTCTAAACATCAAGGGGAAAACCCGAGGAATCACCCCGTGAATTCCACTGATGTAGTCATCAAGGTGAACGTAAGAGGATTCACCCCGAGGTCCACACTTGAGGGGTTGCACGACTGCACTCAGATCGGAAGTGGTTAAAGAGGAAATCACCCTCGATGACCACGATCGGATAGCTATTCTACAGGTTAATATCGGCGTGCTCTAGAGGTTTCACCCCAGACTCGATAGTAACCCAAAGAGTGTCGAGCAACTAAGGGAAGTGATGTGCGTGTCGGGGCTGGTCTTCGATCCCGCTGATCGGTCTTCGATAATCCAACAAGGCGGGACAAAGTGGGGTCACCGATGGATCTCTAACAACATATACTAAGCAGTTTAGGATAAGGTAAGGTACAACAGCAGATATAAAAGCAGGCTATGCATCGTAATAGGTGCAAACAATAACAGAGTAAAATCTAATGCAAGCATGAGAGAATGGAATGGGCGACATCGGGATGATCAAAGGGGGGGCTTGCCTGGTTGCTCTGGCAAGAAGGGGTCGTCATCGACGTAGTCGATCACAGGGGCGACATCGGTCTCGGGGTCTACCGGAGAGAAGAGGGGGAAGATACAGTAAATATAAAGTAGACATAGCATCACAAAGCATAACATGGCAATAAGCTGTGCCGGGTGTGACCTAACTTAAGGTTACACGATATAGGAGAAGGGGAAAATCAACCGGGAATGTTTTCCCGGTCCCGGACCTGTGTTAGACAGATGACCGGAGGGGGGATGTTCCATGTTCAGATAGTTAGAGGCTTCTGACAGGTAAACGGACCACGAATTCGGATTCGTCTCGTTGTTCTGAGCAACTTTCATGTAGAAAACATTTTCATCCGAGTTACGGTTTAATTTCTATGAATTTCTAAAGATTAAACCATTTTCTGGAATTATTAAAATTAATAGAAAAGGAATATGACGTCAAGATGACGCCATGTCGACATCAAGCAAGTCAACAATGGTCTGATAAATCAACCTGACATGTGGGTCCAAAGGGGACCCACATGTCAGCCTCTCGTGACTTTAACAAAGGTTAATTTAGACTAACGAGAGGGTTAATTAGAGGTGGGCCCCCTGCCGTTGTCTCATTTAGTTAACTAATTAGTTTTTATTTACTAAACGCTTTAGTTAATTAATCGGGCGGTGGGGCCCGCATGTCGAGACATGGGGCTGCCACGTCAGCAGTTGATCGGGTCAACCTGGCCGCTTGGGGACCAGCGGGCCCATCGGCAGCGGCTCAGGGTGGCCTAGGCCAGCCACGCTGGTGGTGGCTGCTGCTCGACGCCGGGCGACACCAAATGCGGCGGAGGGCCTCGGCCTCGCCGGATTTCGCCACAGCAACCATTTCGCGCGCGCTAGGGTGCGTTCGAACGAGCAGAGCAGCGCGCGTTGAACTGTGGTGGTGGCCCGGCCGGAAAAGGCCGGTGACGGCGACGGCGAACGGCGGAGGCGGCGCCGGAGTTCGGGCACGAGGGGATCCGCCACACTGCACGACGGAGCGAAGCTAGCTAGCGCCACGGAGCCCTATGCGCGTCGAGCACGATCGCGAAGCTCGGGCGAAGCTCACCGCGAAGCGTGGCTACACGACGGCAGGTGCACAGGGCGCACGTAGCTCGCACGATGGCGAGCTAGCTACGACGCGCTAGGAGAGGATCGGAGAGGGGGAAGGCTCACCGAGCGGCTATGATGAGCCGTCGACAGATTAGGAGCGCAGGGTTTGCCGGAGACGACGAAGATGGCCGGCGACAGAGGCGAAAGGGGGTGGAGGAGAGCGGCCTCTACGGGGCCTCCCAGCTCCCGCTGATGATCGAGGACGACGGAGCGAAGGACGGCGCTCCTCCCAGCCTCCAGCACGATCGAGGGGGCGCCGGGGACCACGAGATCGACGGAGGGCGACGGCGACGACCTCTCGGGCAAGGTGGGGAAAAGAGAGAGGTGGGGTGCGTGGGGAAAGTGGGGGCGGGGGGCAGCTAGGGTTCGTCCGGGTCGGGGTGACCTAGTAGTCGCCGGGGAGCCGCCGGATGGCCGCCTCGTGGCCATCGGCAGCCACGGACGGCGCGCACGCGTCCACCCAGCCCCCGATGAACAGAGGTAGGGGACGACAGGGTTAGGTGGGCTGGGCTGCACTGTTGCGCGGCTGGGCCAAGTGCACAGTGCAGCCTGGCCTTTTTCTTTTCTTCTTTTTTTTTGCTTTCCCCTTTTCTTTTTCCAGCAGCTTTTGCCTTTTCTTTTTAGCCAATAAAGTCTTTGCAAAAATTATGCCATTGGCCAAAATAATTTCAAAGAATATATTGCACTGCCACAAAAATGGTGGGAGGCTTTTGGAATAGTTGCCAATTTTATAAATTAAAAAGGCATTTAATTTAATGCTTAGGTCAACGTTTTAAGTAGCTTAGGCCACTTATACCTTTTGCAAGTATGTTGGTTCACCACCAATATTAGTTTTGGAAATTTGGCACATGATGAACATTTTTGCTTTCATGTTTGAGAAATTTAAATTTTTGACATTAATTTGAAATTGAGATTTGGACTGGAATAGAATCAAAGTGAGATTAGCAATAGTAACAATGAAGACAAGGCATCATTTAAAGGTGATTACTGTAGCATGATTCTCGGGGTGTTACAGTTCATCCTTTTGCCAACACGCGAGACATCTAGCATCAAGGTGCATGTATTATGCAACGATCGTTCCATCTATATGAAGAACACGTGGACTGGAACTACGAGACGGACATGTACCTGTGAGTGGACGACGAACCTGAGTAATGTAGCGCAAAGAAGTGAAGTAGAAAGGCACAAATGGTATGAACATGCGTGGCATACAGTGGTATGTTTGGTTGCATTCTCGCCTCTCAGCATAGTTGTTCCTCTTCATGCATGCTCAACTCAACACCCTCTTCATGCATGCTCTCTTCATGCATGCTTCTAGTGTATTTGTGCTAAACTAGTGTGGACTCATGCACCCCCATACACTCTACCAAACCCCCAAAAGTAGGTCGAGAAGGGAACTCTTGGGCGGCATTTGTCTCTTACTACGCACTACCACTAATGTTGTACGTGCAATGCACGGTGATGTTATGGAGTACGTGCCTAAGTACTCTACTACTACTATATTAGTTGGAGGCACATATTAACTTTTATATTTGTTTACGTGTATGCCCCAAGACCTTCCAACTAGACGTGTCTTTCTCTCCAGGTCGCACTTTGTATCGTTCATACCACTAAGTAATACTACGTGTGGTCTCCGACCCAGAAGTGGAAGAAGTGGAGACGCTCTACCACGCTGTTTTTTTACGCTGGGCTCTACCACGCTGTTCATGTCCCACCTTTCGCCACGTGGGACATCCAAGACGCGCCGTGTTTGGCACCCTTCATCGTAAGAGTTGAAACGCTAGCATTCATCAGAAATAAAAAATAATTATAAATCGGCAGTGGTACTATTTTTTGCGAACCAATCAGCAGTGATACTATACCACGCGGTTTCCTTGCTCCTCGATATCGGAAATAATACTTACGTTCGCCAACAGGTGGGACATCGACCATCCTGGTCCACTTGCCAAGCACGCAGAACTCCAAGGAGAGTCACCCAGTCGTCGCACAAGCAGTAACAATGACTAATGAGACGTCAAATAACAGGCCCACTTCCCACTTTGAAGTTGCTCGATGAAGGAACCATCATGACTTCATTGAATTCGCTTGAAGAAAACTACTATACCAGAAGATCGCCACCTCCAAGATTTACTCCAACAGAGGCCTCCTTTCGCTCATAGGATAGGAATATGAAAATCATAGGAAGTGAGATGACGGCATCTCAATTCCTATAGAGAAAGAGATGCCATTTGATGCATAGGATAGGAATGTTTCCATTTAGTCTAGGCTAATATACTGGTAATTTGCTCTAAAAACTACAGTAGTAACTAGTAGTACTGGTACATGCTCGCACTCGCATACGCACACACACACTAACTACTAGGACTACTACTTCTCACATGTTGGCCGACGCCGCTGTTCCCCTTCCGGCTTTGTTAGCGACACCCCACCGTGCTTGGATCTCCGCCGACCTCTCCAGCAGCAGCTGCAGGCCCTTTTCTTTCTTGCGCAGTGGGCCTCTTTTCTTGAGTGCTTTCGACTTTTCCGCTCCTCTCAGGCGGCTTTGGCCGCTTGTTTCACCGCCATTCGCCTTGGCATCTTCAAATTCCTCCCACGTAGCTATGAGGTCACGAGCGGCGATGAACTCGGCACGGCGGGATGCCATCGCTTCCCTACCATTTTATGTGCATTCGTGGGCGGCGAGGAACTCGGCGCGGCGGGATGCCATCGCTGCCTTACCGGTTAGTGTGCGGCACGGTGGCATGAACAACGCTTGGTGAGAGCTCTGGGTTGGAGTGGCCGGACAACCTTATAGTGCATTGGTTTGTCAAGAGCTCAAGGACAGAAGATGAAGCAAATTAGGCTTCCCCTTCAATCCTGGTCATTTATTACCGAGTAAAATGCATTGGCGGTCATCGAACTTGTCTTGATAGCTCACTTTGATCATTGTATACGAGATATGGTGATTATACGGTCACCGCTCAGCGATAGCTCCAGATTTGTATGGTTGACCAGTCAAACAGTCCGCATGCGCCTCATCAGCTCGTGTTCTTTATCTATCTACGCGGGCCTACCTGTGAATGGAGAAAGAAATACTGTAAAAACCAAAATTATGCGTATGTGGGGAATCCAACCACGGACTCGTCGCTGCAACGCACCCTCGTCAGCCAAATGAAAATGAAATACTTCGCGTCAGACACTCACGCTCACGCTGTCAAAGCATGCTAATGCATGCATGTCTCCCTCTAAATCAAAGTCCTGCTCATGGCGCAACGCAAACGGCGAGCCCATCACCTGCGCGCCCCGGCGTTGCCTGGCATTACTGTTTAGACGTTTGATGGAGGCCTACGCAAACACCGAGCATGTATTCACCTGGCTCAACACCAACGGTCATACTCGGACCGCCTTGCTCATGTATATCATCCATCACAACGACAATCTATAAAACAGCCTAAGCTAGAGAGGGTACAATGGTAGTATGGTACGGAGTATGTACTATCATGAGCGACCGATCTTAGTGCCACTGCACACCGAAACCCCTTCCATCGCTAGCGCGCGCTTCCCGCCTGAAACGGTCACCGTCTCTCCAGAATGTCAATGCCGCATTCACCGGACTTAAATGCAGGTGCAATTGGTGTGTCATCGACATGCGGGCGATCGCCCATTCGCCCACATGTCAAGAACTCCAAACGATCGCAGTTAAGTCATCAAGCAGCGCCCCATTCACGCCCGATTTAACCTACTCCGCGCCATTGTCCATCCGTTTACCGCGGCTCATTGCCATTCGCCCGCTATATTAACTTGAGCCCCAGCCCCAGCCATAGCCAAAGACCGACACTTATTCTCCTCCGTCCCTTCTTCGCTTCGGCACCACTTCAACCATGGCATCTCGGCGCCCAAGCTCTCTTGGACGTGTTGTCGAGGGAGCGCACGAGGGACATCGGCGGCTCGCTCGGCGCGCTTCCAAAGCTCTTCTTCGCGCATCGTCGCAGGAGCAAACGAAGGAGATCGCGGCTCCCCGGCCGCCTCCGCCGCCATTTACCATTTAAGACGGCACGCGTGCGCGGGCGCAACCGGCAGTGAGGAAGAGTAGTACACGGTAGGTCGCCACCGCTCTGGTCCTAGGAAGGCCACCGCTCGTCCACTCAGTTGACGCCAAGCTTGATGGGATAAAAATCAGCGGCCGATTAGCCGCTTGATGGCGACGTGGAGGCAGAAATCTTCGTAACCTTATGCTCCGGAGGAGGTGGTTATCGAGGAGGATAAGGAGGACGAAAAGGAAATGGCCTGCTTTCTCGGGTTCATGGCCGGACATGGTGGTCGGGGCCCGGCGATCGTTTAGATTAGGTTTACAGTAGGTTTTAGTACGGTTTGTGCGAAATATGTAATGAATTTCATCCAGTTTATAGGAAAAGTCCTCGAAATGTAATGAATTTCATCCGGTCAATTTGAAATTTGCTTTGTTTGCACGAATTTCGTCTGATTAGTTCATATAGTTGTCGAAAGGTATGCGGGCAGCATCGGATGGCATCCATCGGTGTCCTTGGACAGATGCCGGTGTAAATTTGTGGGCAAGCGCTGGAGATGACCTAACTATCATGCTATAATCGCTAACAATCCTCCATTATTTGGCAGGGAACAGTTATCCCTCGATCAAAATCAGATCCGCGGTGTTTCGCACTCCTCCCATGTAAGAGTGTAAACTCATGCTTACATAAAAATGGAGCAAGTGAACGGCACTGTAGCACGTCATATCACTCGAACTAGCCCGCCTAATGAGCGGGAAAGCAACGCCCTCGTCATTTTGTTCTGGATTTCTATCGACCGATCGCGCGAAAATGTTACGCTTCGCAAGTTCTAAAGGAAAAGGCGGTACACTTACAACTCGTACGCGTCGCAACCCCGACAGTCCGGCTCGCACGCCGCTCACTAGAGGGGACACGCGTTGTCTTGCAATTTCACTGACATGTGGGATCGTAATTGAATAAACTGTCGATAGCCGAAATCTAATCGCTCGGCGGGCGTCGGCTGAGAAGAGAGAAACGGGGGAGGGAGAAGAGATTGCCCGCCCGCCGTGCACGGTGATAATGTGAGGTGGGCCATGCTGGAGTCCGGACCGCTTCCGGAGCCCGCTCTCACCGCCCTGGCCCCTCAAGACGCCAGCTGCCCGCTGCATGCATAGTAGTATTCTCCGTTTTAAATAATTGTCTTTCTAGAGATTTCAACAAATGACTACATACGGAGAAAATGAGTAAATCTACAATTTAAAATATGTCTACATACATCCGTATGTTGTAGTCCATTTGAGATGGCTAGAAAGACAAATATTTGGGAACGGAGGGAGTAGTCCCCGCTATGTGGAGGAGAGAGAGGCATTGACAAAGTCAAGGAGTAACAAAGGAGACAATAGCTTTCATCAAAATAAACAATGAATACTCGTTGTTCGGTCCTCTATATCGAAATAATACTTTCATTCGCCGACATGTGGGACGTCGACCATCCTGGTCCACCCGCCATGAACAAAATTATCCTGGTCTACCCCGGTCGATCGCAGGCCCAACCTTTCCCATCAGAAGTTGTTCGGACGAAGGAACCATCATGACTTCGTTGAATTCCGCTTCTTCAAGAAAACTTACTGCACCCGCAATCTGCTACCACACGCGAAGACCGGACGGCACTGCACCACGCCATATCATCGAAACCCACTAGGCCAAACTAGCCCGCCTAGGTCAACTATTTTGGAACGGAGGAGTACGTCTCTGACTGCTATGATTTTGTGTTGCACGCTCTTCTCGTACTTTTGCTACAATTTTCCTACCCTATGAACCAAATGAGGCCTGAATGTATGTCGACTATTGTGCGATCGATCGCTAAGCCTACAATTTTAGGAGCTAGGGCTATTGGTCGATCGATGAGGGATAAGTATAAGCATACCACGAGCTCATCATCCCCAACGTTTCTCTTCGGTGAGTGTTTTGCAAGTACTATAGCTCGCACAGTAGCTAGCCTACTAACACAAAGAATCATCAAACAAGCCCTGCTGATATGATAAACAGTTCAAAATTACATCTAAGCATGTCGATATTACATCAAAAGCTGGTGAGGATACATACATTTCCATAACTCGGAGAGGGTTCGCATGATTCATCGCATGATTCACTATCAAACAAAAGTAGCAAGATCCGCCACACAAGACAGTGCACTAGCCCTAAGATGGTTTGATAACACGCATCGCTCGTAATTAAACATAGGGCAATGCAAACTACCTCAAGGATTAGCGCGCTAACTATTTCTGTCATCGATCTCGAGCAATGACCACAACACGAACAGCGGCATGGGAATCGATTTTGGGCGATGTCCCCAGATCGATCATGACATCGAATCGATCTTCGGGCGACGCCCACAGGATGGACAACGGCATCGAATCGATCTCGGGCGATGCCAACAGGACGGGCCATGACATCGGAATCATCAAGGACAACCACCGGCACCTGCACAACCCTAACATATTAGCAACCACATTGCAAATAATCAAAAAGCAAGCACATTGCAAATAATCAAAAACCACAACTATGGTAATAAGCCATTGTTTTTTACCTTGTGCAGCTCACCAGGGGATCTCATCCCTCCGGGGGCCATCTCCTCGTCCTCGATGGAGGCCGAATACTGCTTCTCAACGGCGACTATCTCCTCAAACTCGGTCTTGAGCCTCACATAGGTGGAAATCAGAGTTCCTGGGGTAGGCATGGTGGGGCCCTTGCCGTTCTTCAAACTTTCTTTGAGGATTTCGTCCGCCAACGTCCTCAACTCTTTGGCCAGTGCTTGTTTCTTGGAGTTCTTCGTCTCCATGGGTTGGCCTGCCAACATGGTCAACTCGTTGGTCGATGCTCGTTTCCTGGAGATCGCTATCTCCAGTGGGTTGTCCGCCGGCAACTCTTTGCCTAGTGCTCCAGGATCCATCAATCAACTGACAAACAAAGAGCAATCGAAAGGAAACCACAATCGCAATGAAAACGGGAAAAGAATAGGATGTGAGAATCAGTCGGTGCTTCGCAAAAAGAAGATTATTGGAATGAAAATATAGTAGCATAACTGATTCTCCCACCTTTCCTTCGTCGGTAGAGAAGAAAAATGGCAGTAGTGAGTAGCCTGGAGTGAGGTTTTCTTCAAGAAAGGGAAGAAAGGGCTTGAACGAGCGTTCCAATGAAATGATGGTTGCTTCGTCCAGTCCAACTTGGAGGCCACCTTACCACCGCCAAGGTGTGGGTTTTGTGATATGATTGGTCATGACGGCCACACCGGGTGACAGGTGAGTCTCGACTGTAGCACCTCGCTGTGATTTGGTCGATGGCACGCGGGCCCGGATGCTTTGAAATGTCCCGCATGTAGATAAAGCGGCTAGTCATATAGGAGTGCTCAATATTGTGCACCGCGACCAAGGCGGAGACGAAAACGAGAGAACTACGTAATTAATGCATGAGTTTAATTAGGGTAGTTTTGTAAAGTACGAGATACAGTACATTCCTCCAATCGCAAAATGCCTTGGTTCATGAGATTTGAGATTTGAGCCCTATAAACCGGAAGGGAGGGGGTACTGCACACAGTGTAGTCTAGTCACTTGTTGAAATCTCTAGAAAGGCAAATACTCCTTTCCAGTTTATAGGTCTATACTACTCCCTCCGTCTATGTGGTAAGTCATCTTACGAAAACCAAATAGTCCCAAAACACTTAGGCGCGGTGCATTAATTTCTACCTTGTTTCTTGTTTCTTGACATACGTATCAACCAATAAGAGATGAGAGGTCTGCATGCTTTTAATGACTTGCAATGGCTAGTTCATTGCATGGAATGCTATTAATTAGCAAATAAACATTGGTGACCCCAGGAGGAAACAGTGCTAAGCGCGTGGACCTATGAAGAATGAGTATCAACCAATGGATAATGGAGTTTAATTGTTAAACAATAGAAATTTTGTCTCATGCAAGAGCCTGGCTAGTACTCCAAGGAACCGCACCACGCGAGCGTTCGCAACTGCCACGTTTGGTTTGCGCTTGGCTCTTCGCCTCTTCGAGAAGACGAACAATGATGTTACTCCTACTTCTATAGTACGAATCCACTGCTGCATGTCCGTCCACCTCGTGCGAGAGAGATAGCGTGTAGCGAAAGCTTCTACTTACTGCTCCTGCCTTTGCGTCTATGACAGGTGGGCCCAACAGGTGGTTGGCCCACCTGTCATGCAGCCAAAGGCAGGTGCAGTTAAGGCACCGGAGCTCGTCCGCGAGGGAGAGGGCGTCGTAGTAATCAAATTTCTTGGTCTTGTACGAGTTGACGCGACACATCAAACCACTGCACTCGATAAAAGTCTTTTTACACATTTCAAATGGGCTACTTCATATGTAGGAGTAGACATATTCTGCTTCATATGTAGTCACTTGTTGCAATCTCTAAAAAGACTTATATTTGGAAACGGAGGGAGTACAACGCATGCATGCATGCCGTGACTTTCCTTTTGATACTTGCATGTGTTGATTTGATGCACCTTGCCAATTTTTGAATATAAATTTAACTAACCAAATTTTCATGCATGTCACAAAAAATTACAGGGCTGTTTGGATTGTGACTATGTTTGTCTTATGTTGCCACAGTATTTTTCCCACACTTGCCAAACCTGAGTTGCTCAAATTGTTAGATATACTTTGGCTTGCCTAAGGGAATCTTGCCACAATTTTTGTGTCTATGACATGTGGGGTTCACTGCTAATAAAAAAATTCTTGTCTTAGGTGTGGCTAATAAAAAATACTTATATTTAGGAACTGAGGGAGTAGAAAATATAAATAATAATGCATGTTGGGGCAACCCACGTTTCCGCTAATTTTAGCCGTGAGCTTGTTCACAATTTTTACGAGGGGGTGGTTGTTCATTTAATGGAGGGACTTGTAGTACCAGACTTGAACGATACAAAGTGCGACCTGGCACACCGTAACATCACTTGGAACAAGCGGGTAGCTATCTCAAAAAACAATCAACAACTAAAAAAACCGCGACCTGGCATGTAGGAGTAGTACACAATTTTAAACGGTTGTTTTGATGGAGTGAAAAAGTAAAACTACCCCATTACTTATATATAGGCCGGAGCCTCCGCGCTTGCTTGCTAGGGCTGCTCTATTCACACACTCTCATCCTCTCCAGATCTAAACAAGATAGGGGTAGTAACACAGTCTTTCTCCATTCAAAAAACACTGGCTTTCTATCCTCACCGCTGGTTACAGATCCGGACGTATCCCTCTCCGTAGGTGAAGGGGAGGAGGGCAGCGTTTAGGCCGTCATCGACAGCGAGGGAGGAGACCCACTGCCGGCCGCACCATTATCTTCGGCCGAGGCGGGCGCTGGAGGTCCTCCGATCCTTAAATGCGCTGCTGTGGGCGGATCCGCCTCCGTCGCCCACCTATCCACATCCCGACGACCTTCGTATATCTTCGCTCAAACCGCTTTAGCTCTACTTCCCCAGCTCGCTACGCCGCTGCATGTGCATCATTTTCATCTCTGCCCTCTCGATCGGATGGTCCAACGTCACCTTTTTTTTCTTCTATTGTTAGAGGTAAAGCTACTTCATGGAGTCGAATCTTGTACTCTCTCCGTCCGAAAATACTTGTCATTGAAATAAAGTGGGGGTGGGGGAATTTAGTATGTACATCGGACTTGGTACAAACAGGAAGGAAAGGGGATGTAAGTAGTGCAGACTGGTCATCCAACCGGTCTCTTGGTCGAAAAGGGAAATATAGGGGTAACGCTGTACACAGTGGTATGACCAGGACTAGATTTGTTATCCACACATAGGAGTAGGTGGCTAGAGTGAAAAAAAATGGGACCAACCAGATATGTTTCTTGGATGTTTGTTTCTGGGCAACAAACTATGAATCACCACTTTATGCCCCTGTTATTTACATGGTGTTGTATGCTGGTGCACCCTTGTCCCATGCCCTTATACCAAATATTTAGGCTCGGTCGGAATAAAGGGGCAGAAAAGAGGACCGAATAGGAAAGGAATGTAGGTATAAAACTATGGAACATCGAACCAAGGAAACTCTCAAGAGAATGTGTTTGGATGGACTACTGAAATGTACAGATTTGTTTTTTTAGAGTAGCATGCTTGGCAGTATGAGATGGTATTTGTTTATTCAGCTGCACAGTGACTACTCTTGTCCTCACCTCACGTACCACACATAGGTTGATTTTTTTATTCGGGCAAACACAACACAGCAACCTGTCTAACGATGGCAGCGAAGCGCCGCCAAGCACAAGAACTGCCTAACGATGGCAGCGAAGCGCCCAAAAGGTGGAGCAGCGTGGATGTTTCTAATCCGATGGAATCAGTACTACCAGACCAGCTTTCCTATGAAACAATAATCACCTTTCCCATGTTCCGAACGGTTGGAAGGGAAAGAATACCGTAGGAATTGTGTTCCTACGAAAATCCTGCACCAAACATGTGAACCGAACGCAGCCTTAGCTGTTCTTAATATAATGTCCCTGGTAAAAATGAAGCCATGCCACTGTTTTTGCCTGTAATTGTTTGAGACTCTGACAAGTTTAGCAAAAAAATTTTGCATGTAATTGTTCGACACTCTAACTGTTTCCTCTGTGCCTTTTTGTGCAAACAGGGATATCCAATTCACCTGGTTGCTGTTGTGACCTTTTGGTGCACTGCACAAAACTCTTCCTAAAAGAAGTGACTTTTGTGTTGTTTAACTGGAATGTCAGAATGGAACAGTTGGTTCATTTTGGTGTAACTGCACAAAGGGAGATCTCTGTTCCAATCCTCATCATCCATATTGGAGCCATAACCTTCCTTTAGGTAAGAATGATATTTAATGCATGTGTTCATCTCTATGTTCCGACTGCCATGAGAAAATAATACTGTTTTTTACTAGTACACTTGTACTTCCTCACTGACAAAACCAAATCTGAATTAGAAGGCCAATCATGTACTTGGTTTCACCAACTGGTGAGGCGAAAGAGAAATAGAGCATGAAGAGGAAGAAGAAGAAGAATAAACAGTGCCAAGGCGATCTTGCTGAAGCCAGAGGCCTCAGTTGAGGCTATTCAAGGGCTCCGGCAATGACTACCTTACATGTGAGACGATCCTCCAGGGAGCCCTTCCACTTCTGCTGTCTCACTTAATTAATTAAGAGTACTTAAGTACCACTAATTTATTACTGCCTAATTTTCCTGTTGGAGTTAAACAAATCTTTAGTAGGACCCTATGCTGAATTATGTACGTGTGAATGTTTGTCTATGGAGGTGAATCATGTGGTGGAGCAGGGAGGGAATATTATTAGTGTCATGACATAATAGTGCTATTGTTTTGCATGTCAATTTATTGCCATTGGTTCAATGAGGCAATGTTTTGCGTATTGTCCATCATGAATTTGATGCTACTGTTTGAGTAATATGCTAATGTCTTCCTATCCTTTCTCACTAAGCTAATGAAGGTTTCACCTTGTTCCTACTTGTGCAAACAGGGATCATGTTGTGCCAATCATACATTTTAGTGGAACAACACAAGACAATACAATGAACTGTATCCCAGCCGGTGCTTTAACTCTGCTGGAAGTTCTTGATAATCTTTCGATATAATCTCAGCACTGGTAAACAAGAGTTATTTCAACCATACATTTGAAGTGCACAAAAATATATACTATTGTGTGATTCCAGTGAGTGCTTTATCATCTCTTATGGGACAACATGAATAAGCTTTTTTTCTCAGGTTGGTACGGGCCTAAGGCCTTCATCCATATTAGTTTGTAGTCATCTCTATTTGTAGCATGCTACTGTCATGATAAACTCTTTTATCTTTGCACTTCTAAGTTTTGCAACCTATGATAAATGGCAATGCTTTGAGTGTTGAGTTGAGCTAATTGGCACTGATTAAATAAACTAATACCTCTCTTTAAGCAAGACTATTATGTTGCTAACTTTACCCATTAAGATAATGAGGGTGCTTCTATTTGTTAGTGTATGTTTCTATTGGAAATATGCCCTAGAGGCAATAATAAAGATGGTTAATATTATATTTCTTTGTTCATGATAATTGTCTGTTATTCATGCTATAATTGTGTTATCCGGAAATCGTAATACACGTGTGAATACATAGACCACAACGTGTCCCTAGTGAGCCTCTAGTTGACTAGCTCGTTGATCAACAGATAGTCATGGTTTCCTGACTATGGACATTGGATGTCATTGATAACGGGATCACATCTATGGGAGAATGATGTGATGGACAAGACCCAATCCTAAGCATAGCTCAAAGATCGTGTAGTTCATTTAGCTAGAGCTTTTACAAATGTCAAGTATCATTTCCTTAAACCATGAGATTGTGCAACTCCCGGATACCGTAGGAGTGCTTTGGGTGTGCCAAACGTCACAACGAATCGGGTGACTATAAAGGTGCACTAGGGTATCTCGAAAGTGTCATTGGGTTGGCACGAATCAAGACTGGGATTTGTCACTCCGTATGACGGAGAGGTATCTCTGGGCCCACTCGGTAATGCATCATCATAATGAGCTCAATGTGACCAAGTGTCTGGTCACGGGATCATGCATTACGGTACTAGTAAAGTGACTTGCCAGTAATGAGATTAAACAAGGTATAGGGATACCGACGATCGAGTCTTGGGCAAGTAGCGTACCGATTGACAAAGGGAATTTTATACGGGGTTGCTTGAATCCACGACATCGTGGTTCATCCGATGAGATCATCGAGGAGCATGTGGGAGCCAACATGGGTATCAAGATCCCACTGTTGGTTATTGACCGGAGAGGCATCTCGGTCATGTCTGCATGTCTCCCGAACCCTTAGGGTCTACACACTTAAGGTTCAGTGACGCTTGGGTTGTATAGGTATGAGTATGCAGTAACCCGACAGTTGTTCGGAGTCCCGGATGAGATCCCGGACGTCACGAGGAGTTCCGGAATGATCCGGAGGTAAATAATTATATATAGGAAGTCAGGTTTCGGCCATCGGGAAAGTTTCCGGGGTCACCGGTATTGTACCGGGACCACCGGAAGGGTCCCGGGGATCCACCGGGTGGGGCCACCTATCCCGGAGGGCCCCATGGGCTGAAGTGGGAGGGGAACCAGCCTCTGGTGGGCTGGTGCGCCCCCTTGGGCCCCCTGCGCCTACGGTTGGGAAACCCTAGGGGTGGGGGCGCCTCCACCTGACTTGGGGGGCAAGCCACCCCCCTGGCCACCGCCCCCCATTGGAGATCCCATCTCCAAGGGCCGGCGCCCCCCTAGGGGCTCTATATAAAGAGGGGGGAGGGAGGGCAGCCGCACCCATGCTCTTGGCGCCTCCCTCTCCACTTGCTACACCTGTCCCTCTCGCAGACGCTTGGCGAAGCCCTGCCGAGATCGCTGCTGCATCCACCACCACGCCGTCATGCTGCTGGATCTTCATCAACCTCTCCTTCCCCTTTGCTGGATCAAGAAGGAGGAGAAGTCTTCCCCAACCGCACGTGTGTTGAACGCGGAGGTGCTGTCCGTTCAGCACTAGGATCATCGGTGATTTGGATCACGACGAGTACGACTCCCTCAACCCCGTTCTCTTGAACGCTTCCGCTCTCGATCTACAAGGGTATGTAGATGCACTCCTCTCTCTCGTTTCTAGATGAACTCATAGATTGATCTTGGTGAAACCGTAGAAATTTTTTATTTTCTGCAACGTTCCCCAACAGTGGCATCGTGAGCTAGGTCTATGTGTAGTTCTCTTTGCACGAGTAGAACACAATTTGTTGTGGACGTAGATATTGTCAGCTTTCTTGCCACTACTAGTCTTATTTTTCTTCGGCGGCATCATGGGATGAAGCGGCCCGGACTGACCTTACACGTACTCTTACGTGAGATAGGTTCCACCGACTGACATGCACTAGTTGCATAAGGTGGCTAGCGGGTGTCTGTCTCTCCCACTTTAGTTGGAGCGGATTCGATGAAAAGGGTCCTTATGAAGGGTAAATAGAAGTTGGCATATCACGTTCTGGCTTTCACGTAGGTAAGAAAACGTTCTTGCTAGAACCCTATTGCAGCCACGTAAAAACATGCAACAACAATTAGAGGACGTCTAACTTGTTTTTGCAGCTTATGCCTTGTGATGTGATATGGCCAAAAGTTGTGATGAATGATATATATGTGATGTATGAGATGATGTTCTTGTAATAGGAATCACGACTTGCATGTCGATGAGTATGACAACCGGCAGGAGCCATAGGAGTTGTCTAAATTATTGTATGACATGCGTGTCAATGATTAAACGTCATGTCATTACTTTACTTTATTGCTAAACCGTTAGCCATAGTAGTAGAAGTAATAGTTGGCGAGCAACTTCATGGAGTCATGATGATGGAGATCATGGTGTCATGCCGGTGACGAAGATGATCATGGAGCCCCGAAGATGGAGATCAGAGGAGCTATATGATATTGGCCATATCATGTCACTACTATTTGATTGCATGTGATGTTTATCATGTTTTTGCATCTTGTTTACTTAGAATGATGGTAGTAAATAAGATGATCCCTCATAATAATTTCAAGAAAGTGTTCCCCTAACGTGCAATCGCTATGAAAGTCGTTGTTTCAAGCACCACGTGATGATCGGGTGTGATAGATTCTAACGCTCACATACAACGGTGTAAGACAGATTTACACATGCAAAACACTTAGGTTAACTTGACGAGCCTAGCATGTATGCACATGGCCTCGAACACAAGAGACCAAAAGGTCAAACATGAGTCGATGGAAGATACGATCAACATGGAGATGTTCACCGATGATGACTAGTCCGTCTCACGTGATGATCGGACACGGCCTAGTCGACTCGGATCATGTATCACTTAGATGACTAGAGGGATGTCTAATCTGAGTGGGAGTTCATTAAATAATTTGATTAGATGAACTTAATTATCATGAACTTAGTCCAAAAACCTTTGCAAATATGTCTTGTAGATCAAATGGCCAATGCTCATGTCCACCTAAACTTCAACGCGTTCCTAGAGAAAACCAAGCTGAAAGATGATGGCAGCAACTATACAGACAGGGTCCGGAACCTGAGGATCATCTTCATAGCTGCAAAGAAAGATTATGTCCTAGAAGCACCGCTAGGTGAAGCTACCATCCCCGAGAACCAAGACGTTATGAACGCTTGGCAGTCTCGTGCTGATGATTACTCCCTCGCTCGAGGTGGCATGCTTTACGTTTATAACCGGGCTCCAAAAGCGTTTTGAGCAACACGGAGCATATGAGATGTTCGAAGAGCTGAAAATGGTTTTCCAAGCTCATGCCCGGGTCGAGAGATATGAAGTCTCCGACAAGTTCTTTAGTTGTAAGATGGAGGAAAATAGTTCTTTCAGTGAGCACATACTCAAAATGTGTGGGTTTCACAACCGCTTAACTCAGCTGGGAGTTAATCTCCCGGATGACGCGGTTATTGACAGAATCCTTCAGTCGCTTCCACCGAGCTACAAGAGCTTTGATGAACTTCAATATGCAGGGGTTGGAAAAGACCATTCCTGAGGTATATTCAATGCTGAAATCAGCGGAGGCAGAGATCAAGAATGAACATCAAGTGTTGATGGTGAATAAAACCACTAAGTTCAAGAAAGGCAAGGGTAAGAAGAACTTCAAGAAGGACGGCAAGGGAGTTGCCGCGCCCGGTAAGACAGTTGCCGGGAAGAAGTCAAAGAATGGACCCAAGCCTGAGACTGAGTGCTTTTATTGCAAGGGAAGCGGACACTGGAAGCGGAACTGCCCCAAATACTTAGCGGACAAGAAGGCCGACAACACTAAAGGTATATGTGATATACATGTAATTGATGTGTACCTTACCAGTCCTCGTAGTAGCTCCTGGGTATTTGATACCGGTGCCGTTGCTCATAGTTGTAACTCAAAGCAGGAGCTGCGGAATAAGCGGAGACTGGCAAAGGACGAGGTGACGATGCACGTCGGGAATGGTTCCAAGGTCGATGTGATCGCCGTCGGCACGCTGCCTCTACATTTACCTACGGGATTAGTTTTAAACCTCAATAATTGTTATTTAGTACCAGCTTTGAGCATGAACATTGTATCTGGATATCATTATATACGAGATGGCTACTCATTTAAATCCGAGAATAATGGTTGTTCTATTTATATGAGAGATATGTTTTATGGTCATGCCCCGACGGTCAATGGTTTATTCTTAATGAATCTCGAACGTGATGTTACACATATTCATAGTGTGAATACCATAAGATGTAAAGTTGATAACGATAGTCCCACATACTTGTGGCACTGCCGCCTTGGTCACATTGGTGTCAAGCGCATGAAGAAGCTCCATGCTGATGGACTTTTAGAGTCTCTCGATTATGAATCATTTGACACATGTGAACCATGCCTCATGGGCAAAATGACCAAGACTCTGCTCTCTGGAACAATGGAGCGAGCAACCAACTTATTCGAAATCATACATACTGATGTGTGCGGTCCGATGAGCGTTGAGGCTCGCGGAGGATATCGTTATGTTCTCACTCTCACTGACGACTTGAGTAGATATGGGTATGTCTACTTGATGAAACACAAGTCTGGGACCTTTGAAAAGTTCAAGGAATTTCAGAATGAGGTAGAGAATCAACGTGACCGAAAAATAAAGTTCTTACGATCAGATCGTGGAGGAGAATATTTAAGTCACGAGTTTGGTACGCACTTAAGGAAATGTGGAATCGTTTCACAACTCACGCCGCCTGGAACACCTCAGCGTAACGGTGTGTCCGAACATCGTAATCGCACTTTATTGCATATGGTGCGGTCTATGATGTCTCTTACCGATTTACCGCTGTCATTTTGGGGATACGCTCTAGAGACAACTACATTCACTTTAAATAGGGCACCATCTAAATCCGTTGAGATGACACCGTATGAATTATGGTTTGGGAAGAAACCTAAGTTGTCGTTTCTAAAAGTTTGGGGTTGCGATGCTTATGTCAAGAAACTTCAACCTGAAAAGCTCGAACCCAAGTCGGAAAAATGCGCCTTCATAGGATACCCTAAGGAAACCATTGAGTATACCTTCTACCTCAGATCCGAAGGCAAGATCTTTGTTGCCAAGAACGGGTCCTTTATGGAGAAAGAGTTTCTCTCGAGAGAAGTAAGTGGGAGGAAAGTGGAACTTGATGAAGAACTGCCTCTTGAACCGGTGAGTAGCGCAGCTCAGGAAGATGTTCCTGTGGTGCCAGCACCAACTGAAGAGGAAGTTAATGATGATGATCAAGGTACTTCGGATCAAGTTACTACTGAACTTCGTAGGTCCACGAGGACACGTTCCACACCAGAGTGGTATGGCAACCCGGTCCTGGAAATCATGTTGTTAGACAACGGTGAACCTTCGAACTATGAAGAAGCGATGGCGGGCCCAAATTACAACAAATGGCTTGAAGCCATGCAATCCGAGATAGGATCCATGTATGAAAACGAAGTATGGACTTTGACAGACTTGCCCGATGATCGGCGAACGATAGAAAACAAATGGATCTTTAAGCAGAAGACGGACGCGGATGGTAATGTTACCTTCTATAAAGCTCGACTTGTCGCTAAGGGTTATCGCAAGTTCAAGGGTTGACTACAATGAGACATTCTCTCCGTAGCGAAGCTAAAGTCCGTCTCGAATCATGTTAGCAATTGCCGCATACTATGATTATGAGATATGGCAAATGGACGCCAAAACGGCATTCCTTAACGGCCATCTTAAGGAAGAACTGTATATGATGCAGCCGGAAGGTTTTGTCGACCACGAGAATGCTAACAAGGTATGCAAGCTCCAGCGATCCATTTATGGGCTGGTGCAAGCATCTCGGAGTTGGAACATTCGCTTTGATGAGATGATCAAAGCGTTTGGGTTTATGCAGACTTATGGAGAAGCCTGCATTTACAAGAAAGTGAGTGAGAGCTCTGTAGCATTTGTCATATTATATGTAGATGACATACTTTTGATGGGAAATGATATAGAACTTTTGGACATCATTAAGGCCTACTTGAATAAGTGTTTTTCAATGAAGGACCTTGGAGAAGCTGCTTACATATTAGGCATCAAGATCTATAGGGATAGATCAAGATGCCTCATAGGTCTTTCACAAAGCACATACCTTGATAAGATATTGAAGAAGTTCAATATGGATCAGTCCAAGAAAGGGTTCTTGCCTGTATTGCAAGGTGTGAGATTGAGCTCGGCTCAATGCCCGACCACGGCAGAAGATAAAGAAGAGATGAGTGTCATCCACTATGCCTTAGCCATAGGATCTATTATGTATGCCATGCTGTGTACCAGACCTGATGTAAACCTTGCCGTAAGTTTGGTATGAAGGTACCAAAGTAATCCTGGCATGGAACACCGGACAGCGGTCAAGAACATCCTAAAGTACCGAAAAGGACTAAGGATATGTTTCGCTTATGGAGGTAACGAAGAGCTCGTCAGTAAAGGGTTACGCCGATGCTAGCTTCGAGACAGATCTGGATGACTCTAAGTCACAAACCGGATATGTGTATATTTTGAATGGTGGGGCGATGGCTGGTGCATTTGCAAGCAAAGCGCCGTATGGATCTACATGTGAAGCAGAGTACATGACAGCCTCGAAGCAGCGATGAAGCAATCTGGGTGAAGGAGTTCATCACCGACCTAGGAGTCATACCCAATGCGTCGGGGCCGATCGCACTCTTCTGTGACAACACTGGAGCTATTGCACTTGCCAAGGAGCCCAGGTTTCACAAGAAGACCAGGCACATAAAGCGTCGCTTCAACTCCATTCGTGAAAACATGATCAACACCAGAACTCTATGGGTGTTCGATTCACCACAATGTAACTAGATCATTGACTCTAGTGCAAGTGGGAGACCGTTGGAAATATGCCCTAGAGGCAATAATAAAGATGGTTATTATTATATTTCTTTGTTCATGATAATTGTCTGTTATTCATGCTATAATTGTGTTATCCGGAAATCTTAATACACGTGTGAATACATAGACCACAACGTGTTCCTAGTGAGCCTCTAGTTGACTAGCTCGTTGATCAACAGATAATCATGGTTTCCTGACTATGGACATTGGATGTCATTGATAATGGGATCACATCATTGGGAGAATGATGTGATGGACAAGACCCAATCCTAAGCATAGCTCAAAGATCGTGTAGTTCGTTTAGCTAGAGCTTTTACAAATGTCAAGTATCATTTCCTTAGACCATGAGATTCTGCAACTCCCGGATACCGTAGGAGTGCTTTGGTGTGCCAAACGTCACAACGAATCGGGTGACTACAAAGGTGCACTACGGTATCTCCGAAAGTGTCTATTGGGTTGGCACGAATCGAGATCGATTTGTCACTCCGTATGACGGAGAGGTATCTATGGGCCCACTCGGTAATGCATCATCATAATGAGCTCAATGTGACCAAGTGTCTAGTCACGGGATCATGCATTACGGTACGAGTAAAGTGACTTGCCGGTAACGAGATTAAACGAGGTATTGGGATACCGACGATCGAGTCTCGGGCAAGTAACGTACCGATTGACAAAGGGAAATGTATCCGGGGTTGCTTGAATCCTCGACATCGTGGTTAATCCGATGAGATCATCAAGGAGCATGTGGGAGCCAACATGGGTATCCAGATCCCGCTGTTGGTTATTGACCGGAGAGGCGTCTCGGTCATGTCTGCATGTCTCCCGAACCCGTAGGGTCTACACACTTAAGGTTCGGTGACGCTAGGGTTGTATAGATATGAGTATGCAGTAACCCGAAAGTTGTTTGGAGTCCCGGATGAGATCCCGGACATCACGACGAGTTCCGGAATGATCCGGAGGTAAAGAATTATATATAGGAAGTCAGGTTTCGGCCGTCGGGAAAGTTTTGGGGGTCACCGGTATTGTACCGGGACCACCGGAAGGGTCCTGGGGGTCCACCGGGTGGGGCCACCTATCCCGGAGGGCCCCATGGGCTGAAGTGGGAGGGGAACCAGCCTCTGGTGGGCTGGTGCGTCCCCCTTGGGCCCCCCTACGCCTAGGGTTGGGAAACCCTTTGAGTGGGGGCGCCTCCACCTGACTTGTGGGGCAAGCCACCCCCCTGGCCGCCGCCCCCCCTTGGAGATCCCATCTCCTAGGGCTGGCGCCGCCCCTAGGGGCCCTATATAAAGAGGGGGGAGGGAGGGCAGCCGCACCCATGCTCTTGGCGCCTCCCTCTCCCCTTGCTACACCTCTCCCTCTCGCAAACACATGGCGAAGCCCTGCTGAGATCGCTGCTGCATCCACCAGCACGCCGTCTTGCTGCTGGATCTTCATCAACCTCTCCTTCCCCCTTGCTGGATCAAGAAGGAGGAGACGTCTTCCCCAACCATACGTGTGTTGAGCGCGGAGGTGCTGTCCGTTCAGCACTAGGATCATCGGTGATTTGGATCACGACGAGTACGACTCCCTCAACCCCGTTCTTTTGAACGCTTCCGCTCTCGATCTACAAGGGTATGTAGATGCACTCCTCTCTCTCGTTGCTAGATGAACTCATGGATTGATCTTGGTGAAACCGTAGAAAATTTTTATTTTCTGCAACGTTCCCCAACAGTTTCATCAACTAGTCCCACTATTACAGTAATCTCACTCAATATATGTGCCAACAGGGATGGTCGATTTTGGTGGAACTGCACAAAAACTTTGGGTGCTTCATTGCCTCGACAGCTTCCGCCCTTTCCCTCGTACCGCTAATCTCCGCTTGCTTTCTTCCTTTCTTTGTCGACCGCTGGCTTATCTCGGCTTCCAAATAAAGGAAATAGTAATTGATATGCTATCTCACACAGGTTGGTACTGGTCTTTATCCTGATTATTGTGCCTGTCATATGTATTGGTAATTTGGTATTGTGCTACTGTTTGCCGATTTCATAAAGGAGTAATTTGGAGCCTGAACTCGCAGGCAAATCATTACATCGGGTGATTTCAGTAGAACTGCACAAAATGATCAGATGGACGGGTACTTATGCTGCTGCTATGTACTCCAAAGTTCACTCAAACAAGCATCGATGTTGACAACAAGTGCCTATGTTCATTCGAGTATCAACCGGCGTCAACCAATTGTCAAACTCCAAGTATTAGGAGAGTGAATGCCAAAAAAATTGCTTGGTGCATAGCCCAGAAAAACGCAGTCCAGTCTTTGGTCCCAACTTGTGCCGGTTGGTTGCCGGCACATATGGTAGCGAATTATATGGCATGGAGTCTAAAGATTCCGGACAAGTTGGTTGACGCGTATATTCATCTGGCACTTAATCAGTATGCACACCAAGGATGCTCCATTTCAGTTGAACTGCACAAAAAATTTGGGTGGTTCATTTTCTCAACCGCCTCCTTTCTTGTCTCGCAATGTAGAATTTTGGCAGATACTGGGACCAAGATGAGCCAGTAAACTAGTTGGATGAAAGTAGTGGCCAAGTTGCTCAAACCTCCCTCGGCACAAGGCCACTATTTGAGGATAAACCTACAAGCAAAGTTCACACTGTCTGTGCTACCTCTTATGTACTCGAAAGTTTACTCGTACAAGAACTAATTTTAGCGAGAAATACCTCCGATTTAACACCATTTACCAGTCTGTACCCTAGGTAACTAAAGTTCGTCTATGGATCATACTGGTTGTGATCTCTATCATTTGGATGCATAAACATACTGAACATGTGTATATCTGAATCTTTTTTGTGAATTATGTATGAATATTGTCGTGTGATCTATCAATCATTTGGATGCATAGATATGCTGAGCTTGTGTATATATGAATCTTTTGAGTTGTTGATAGTGAATGTTGGCTATGAATATGAACGTGTCCTGTGAACCTGAGTTTGATATGAATGTTTACCTTTTCTCGTTGTATTTGTGTGTGAACTTGTTAGTATGCCTCACCGTCGGGTATAAAACGCAGGTCTCTTATAAAAGTAATGTTATGTCCAATTTATGTTTTCCCTTCTAACCACATTATATATATTTATATTATTACTATTATCGTATATTTTATAGAGACTTATATATACATTATAAAAACAGCCCACGTGTCATTAACTTATAAAAGTAAATTTTTAACGGAAAATCCTGGTTGTTTTTTACTCACAGGCAAGGAAAATCCTGGTGATTGCGTACAAAAACTTGCAAAGATTTTAAGGACCAATTTAATAATAACACGCTCATTTTTATTTTGAGCAATAACTCGCTAATTTCTTAATTATATATATATATATAATGTGCCTCTCCGGTCTATTTTTTGATATTAATTGCTCCTTCTAACATAACATTATATATATAACGAGCCCACCTAATACGTGTATTACAAGGAAGTTCAAATGGGCTGGGATTTCTTAGAAAATATAAATGGGCTTGATTGACGCGAAATTATTTGTTCACCCAGCCCAGCAAATGGACTGTACATTCTAGAAAACATGGGTTAAATATATGCCAATTTTTGCAGGCTGACATGTGTGCCAATAGGTCGAAGCCTACACAGGGCATTGTCAACTTGGTCAACAAAATGATTGTGTCATCCATAGCCATTGGATTTATATCCAACGGCCGGCATGCACCTTCAATCTCTCGTCTTCTTCCTCCAGCGTCGCCGGGACCGCCTGGTCCAGCCTCTGGCGGCTAGCGGCTCTGCTTAGCACGCATCGCTGCGAAGCGCTACCCCACCGCCGGCCAGGCTATCCCTCCACCCCTCGACACCTCCTGTTATTCTCCACGGACTACAGCCCCACGCCGCAACAGAACCAATTATAACCCTTCTCCTCCTCTCAATCTGCGAGTCCACCGCGCGTTTTCCCATCTCCCAGTCGTTCCGTCTGGGCCTCGCCGCCGCCCAGCGCCTCGCTGTGTTCGGTGCGGCGTGGTCAACAAACGAGAGTCATCAAGAGGATCAGACGTGGAGAGCTCGCGGCTGGGACCCACGAGGTCCATGGTCGCACGCAAGGAAAGTTCCTCCTTATTAAGCTGAAAAATGTTTCTCCACCGACAGCTGGGACCCACCGGCTGTATCTTCGCATGGAAGGAAGTGCCTCCTTGTTTTGCCAAAAATTATTCATCCCGCTGATGTGGGACCCGTCAGATTTGGTGATCGACTTGTGGGCCTGCTAAGCGGACGGTACGCACGGCTTTGTCTACTTAATCAACAAATGATTCTAGCAGGTAAACCGCTGGATGTTAATCCAACAGCAGGCTCCTTCTTCAACCTCTCGTTTGCTCCTGTCTCCGCGGCATCGCTGGCTGTGCTGCCGCCAAGACCAACCAAATGAAGTTTCCCACCTCTCCGTCTGCGACTCCACCGCCCCATCTTCCCCATCTCCGGTCGTTCCATGCCTGCGCGCCGCACGGTGTGGTCAACTTGGTCAATCAACCGAGAGTCATCGGAAGATGACTGACGTGAGAGGTCGACGGTGGGGACGCACCACGCCCATGGACGCATGCGCAACGGAATGCGGCGAGGTCAACGTGGTCAAGGAACGACTTCCATCGGAAGTATACAAGATGCGATGGAGAGTCTCACTGGGTCCACGGCGGCAGCAAGTAAGTGCCTCCTTATTGCACGGAAATAATGATTCTCCAATCGACAAAGAGGGACCCACCGACGGGCCACCGTATTTTGTGAAAAATGTTTGCCCCCGACTGCTGGGACCCACCGACAGCCACCATATTTCACGAAAAAACGCCCCCCGCTGTCACTGACCCACCGGAAGTGCCTCCTTATTACGCACAAAAAATGAATACTCCCCCCGCTAGCTGCGACCCACCTTGGTGGGAGGCTGACTTAGGGCCTACTAAGTTGACGGGGACGAAGGGCTTTGTCAACTTAGTCAATATGAACGATTCTAGCTCCAAAGGATCGTACGATGTCCATCCAACGGCCGTAGTGCTTCTTGAACCTCTGGTCTTCTTGCTCCACCGCCCAAACCAGCGCCGGTCGTGCCTCATGCTCCTCGCCTCCCGTGGCGGTCAGGTTGCCGTGGAGGCCTCACCGCCTCTACTATTCCCACGGCTGGCCAGTGCCTGCGGCGACGGCAGCCTCACACCGCAGCCGAACCAGTGAACCTCGTACTCCTCTCCGCTGGCTTCCACCGCCGCGTTTTCCCGGCTCCGCCGCCCCTTCCTAGGCTCGCCGTCGTCCACCGCCGTGGTGCTCTCAAGGGCGTGGTCAACGTGGTCAAGGAACGACTTCCATCGGAAGAGTACTGTACGTGGAGAGGCTGACACCTGGGTCAACGGCCACAGCCTAGTTTTTTGTTATTTGCCAAGTAAGTCGCTTTGTTAGTCCTGTTCGGCTGCAAATCTTTCAAGACGAGGAGAGCTTTCATTCGGCTGGCCGTGAAAACGGCCCATCAGTAATGAGAAATGGGCTGTACATTTTGAAAACACATCAAACCGGCAATTAGTTTCAAATATCTTTTTTTTTTTCATTTCGAGATTTTAAATTACATTAATTTTTATGCGTGGAGATTTTGTTGGATTTTATACTGATATACATTTATTTTTAAAATCAGTTTGAATGTGAGTCGAAATTTTGGGATTAAAACCGTTCGGACCGCTTTTGAAATATGCAAAATTTCAGATAATTTTTAACCGTGTACACAGATGGGCTGTAATGCTAACAAAAAGAATATGGGCTCCAAAAAACCTTAAGAATTAGCAAATGGGCTGTAAATTATTAGAAATAATGGCAGATGGGTTGTATGCTGTTTTCCAAAGATTTGAGGCTTTCCTAAAAAGGATGACGACAAGCAAAGGATCGTTGGATGGCCATCCAATGGCCGTCGTGCTTCTTCAATCTCGCTCTTCCTACTCCAGCCGCCAAACAAGCGCCAAGGACTGCTCGCTCCCTCCTCCCCGCGACCAGCAGACGCCACGCAGCCTCACCGCCCACCATACTCCCATCGCTGGCCTAGCCATCCTCTACTCACCGACACTGCTGTTATTCTCCGGCGACGGCAGACGAACCAGTAAACCTCGCTCAGTCAGATTCTCCGTGGGAAGCAATCACGAGTCTTCCTGCCTCCGATCATTCCTTCCTAGGCCTCGCCGCCGTCCATCGCCTGGTGCTCTCGGCGCGCCTAGTCAACATGGTCAACGATCGACATGCATCTCAAGGGGATCAGATGTGGAGAGGCCGACAGCTGGGTGCACGGCCGCACACAAGGAAATGCCTCCTTATTACGCCGCAAAATAATGATTCCTCCACCGACATCGGGACCCACCGAAAGGGCCTCAGATTTCGCAAAAAAAACGCTACCACCGCCGACAACTCGGACCCACCAGCTATATCTTCGCACGCAAGGAAGTGCCCCTTATTACGCACAAAAAATGAATACTCTACCGTTAGCTGGGACCCAAAGATAGTGGCAGGCTGACTTGTGGGCCTACTAAGTTGACGGGGACGGAGGGCTTTGTCAACTTAGTCAATATGCACGATTCTAGCTCCAGTGACCGTACGATGTCCATCCAACAGCCGTAGTGCTTCTTCAACCTCTGGTCTTCTTGCTCCAGCCGCCCAAACCAGCGCTGGTTGTGCCTCGTGCTCCTGCCTCCCTATAACACCCCGGGAGTAACTTTCCATAATTGTAACTCCAACTCTTGCCATTTTCGGCATTGTGATATGATATTCCCTCCGTGGTTGGGTTTTTCTTCATTTTGCATTTTGTCCATGTCATGCATTTTTATCATGTCATCATGTGCATCGCATTTGCATACGTGTTCGCCTCATGATTCCGGCATTTTTCCGTTGTCCGCTTTTGCAATCCGCACTCCTATCTCCCCGGGCGCCCTTTTACGCTTTTTCCGTGAGCGGTACTAAACCTTCTCGGAATGGACCGAGGTTTGTCTAGTGGCCGGAGAGTGCACGAACGCTGGCGGCGCTCATGAACATGTAGGGCATCGTGGATGCCCACCAAAGGCAAGGAGATGAAGTCTCGACCGAGAGAGGCTTAATTAGTTACCGTGATGATGGCGCCGAGCTCGGCTATCGTCGAGGCATCGCCAACGGCGGGCGGCAGCTGACGGAGGGCGCTTCGCTGCAGAGGTGCCGCCGGGCGACACCCAGTGCATTAAGCTCCGTGCGGCGCCGGAGACACCAATGCCGCCCCGCCGGAGAAACCAATGGTCCCGCCATCGCATTCTCGCGAGATGCTGGCCGTGAAGCTAGGAATCGGGCGCCCTGTTGGTCGCCCGCAATCCACGACTCACCCCTTGGATCAAGGTAGGCACAATGGCGGTGATCGCCGCCCGAGTTGTTGTTGCACTTGCTCTTGGACAATCACCGAATCCGCGCCACCTGTGCCTTGAGTTCTTGAACCTCGCTACTGGCTTTTCGAGCTGGTCTTTTTCTCCTTCCGCACACCAGCGGTATAGTATGACCCCCATTTTGTGGACAAGCCTTTGCCGGCCACACGACCAGCTGACGTCGGCATACTGAGCTTATCCTTGTTCTTAATTACATTCAACGCCCTATTTAGAGTGGTGTCCCAAGGGTTGCTCTTAGTCGACCCCGCGCTACTGCTTTCAGTCGCCTACGAAAAGAATGTGAACCATTTAGAAATTTGGCTTCATTAATTAGAATGCAACCATATGGAGCTAATTACGCGGGGGGTGGTATTCCTTACCAGAACAACCTCAAGCACCCTGGTCTTCGGATCCGTGGTAAGCTCCTTTGTTTTCGGGTCCTTCTTGTACCGGCCCCGACAAAGTTCCTGGTCTGCTTGTCACGGTATTTATTGAAGAGGGCGGTAGGCCTTGCTCGGTACGCCCGCGCCCTCCTTGTCCCATATAGGCTCCGCCACTCAGAACCGCCGGGACCGAGTGTGTGTTCCCTAAGTTCAGCTCCCGATTTCTTTCCCCCATCGACTTGATTCGGAGTTTGCGGTGCTCGAGCAATTGATCTTGAAGTCATTGTAGTCATCTTCGTGATTGAAGGATTTTCTCCTTGATCTTCTCATAACTCTCACCTTTATCGATCATTCTCTTCACATTGCTTTTCCAAGTAGACAGGGCCTTGCTCATCTTCGTGAGGGCATCATTGTTCACTTTATTACCTTTGAGGCTTGTGTTTTCAAATTCAGCGGGAACTTGTATCGCTCGTGCAGCCGTGAAGAGGAGGTTGCGCAAATTCCCTCGGTCGGGAAGCCTCGTGTTCTCGGTGTTGATCGAGACGGTGCTCGGAGAATGCACCCGAGCTGAAGCGAAAGTACCCTTGACTATTCGCTCGGGCGCCGTTGGATTCCCGCCGAGTCCACTTCAAGAACTTCCTCCTTGAGGGTGCGGAGCACGGTCGGGCGCCATCCTTCGTTGCATCTTCGATTGGCTGCCATCGTGCGCGGCGCCGCCATCATCGATGGTGGCATCCTCGGCGGCACCATCGGTGGTGGCATCGGTGGGGTCATCCTCGGCGGTACCATCGGTGGTCTCGGGATCGGTGGGGAAGGCGCGCCTCATACAAGTGAGGTTGTTCCTCCATCTCCGGGACAGCTCCTGTGAATGCCTTGCCGCCCAAACCCCGGCCTCATCGTTGTTGGCCATGTTTCTCTCTAAATAGGAACAAAGTTTGGTCAAAAGTTGGTTATTGTCAAGGAACAAGATCATGGTCTCATCATTTAGGGTTTGTGGACACCGAGGCATCCTAAAAGCTAAGCTTTTATCATTGAGGGTTTTTCGACGCCGAGGCACCCTAAAAGCCTAAGCTTTCATCATTAGTCACAAGTACCCGGCCCATGCATTAGTCACAAGTATTTATATGTCCTATTTTAGCAAAGTCATGCTAAAATTCACGGAAAATTTCAGCATGACCTTTGCTGAAAATAGGACATATGGAGTACCCAATTTGCCGGAACGGAAGTTAATCGACATTCCAGCAAACTCAAGGGCCTCTCGGTGGACAAGGCAAAAAGGCCTCCATCACAACATGGAAAATACATTAGCATGTGAAGAGGTGAAACAATATATGCATCTCCAAGCAGTATCATTCAACATTTTGGACAAACCACTACAAGCAATACTGGATCGTAATGTTTTTATACATAACTGCTAAAACCCTAGGAGTTAACCGAGCCACCAACAGAATGTGGACTTAAAAGAGAGAGTCACGGAAAGTGACATGATACATTTTCATAAAATTAGCTAGTTTTACTTATGGTGCACAAAGGAACAAGTATCGCAGTGCACTTAGAAAAAATGACACAGGAAGTACAAATCCTGTTTACCTGCAGAAGACTCACCCTAATTAACTCTCGCATGCAGGAAGAATCACCCTAATTAATTCTGTTTTTGCTTCAATCCTGTTTATTATATGTCTAACTTTCTTTTCCTAAAAATTTTTGTCAAAGCTATCGCTATCATTAGAAATTTTTGGTGACAGGATAAGAGAAGAAACCAAGTGCTAAATCTCTTTGCCTTAGAGCCCGGAAGGACATATGTTCCCTAAAATGAAGGTGGATTAGGTATCAAGAACATGCAAGCTACTAACAGAGCTATGATTCTTTCGCTGCTTGGAGAATAGTGGAACAACCCAACAATCACATTTCCAAAGTTCTTCAATCTAAATATTTTCCTGATACTTCCTTTTGAGAGCCAACCATAATGTTCCTAAATCTACTTTTTGGACAGCTATCCTCAAAGTTAGACCTATGCTCATCAACAACTCTTTTTATCAACTTACCGAAAGGAACATATCTATTTTGTATAATGGCTGGAGCACAATATCGCTCATCCGATTATCCAAGATAGTCATTTTGTTTACCCTGCAATAGTCGAGACCTTTGGCTGCCAAATCGAAACTTTGGAATACTAATCTTATTTGCAACCTTTTTATCATGATATCGCCGCAGAATAATCCGAACGCCCATTATCCAATCAAAGCGGAGAAGATCTTTTGTGTTGGAAACTAATTCAAACAGACAATTCAACTCCAAAAGTGCTTATAAATTATGCCTACAGGTGATGCAACAGAAGGAGAGCCGCAACCAAACGTCATTCCGCACAATACAAAAGCCCTTTAAAGAAGATATGGAAGGCCAAAGACATTGCACCAACGATCCAAACATTTGCATGGAGGCTAATTAGAAAAGCGCCCAATAGGTAAAAGAGCAGTAAATATTCAAAGCGATAGATAAAGAATGCTCAAGATGCAATGTGAAGAAGATGAACGGCATATCTTTTTACGTATCCTTATGCTAGAGCAGCTTGGTTTGCAAAACCATGGTACATTAGAATGGACAACTTTATCAAGAATTCCACTTCAATCATCACCATTATTTTAAATCTGCCCAGTTCAGTGCCATCCTCATGCAAGTTTAAACAATATTTTCACATTCATGTGGTGTCTCCGAAAACTATTTTGTTGGGCAAATCCACTTGTGTTGTCATGGAGTGTACAAGCACGCTAATGACGTGCTTTTGTTTGGTACTTTGGTGCATGAAAGTCGAAACCATCAACCAAATCAGCAGCATTTCGAAGTTACATTTCCTTCAAAATACATTTGAGAATCGCACTAATTATTTTTCATGCAAGCATGTTCGGTGGTAGTTAGCCTGTTTGACAATCAAATTATAGGATTAATAGCTAAAGTGTTCAATTATGCCATGAAGACATGTTTCAAAGATAAACAAGGTAGCAGTCCTCCCCAAGTAAAGTTATCAAGTCAAATTGTTCATGGTGCATCGGCAATTCAGTACGCACCAGGCTTACTAGTTAATTTTGCATCCCCGACTAGAGCAGTTCATACAATGTCTTTCACATACTAATAACACACCGTCAGAACACAATATCCAGCTACCCGACTAGACGTTGCAGTCCCAAATCCTGTCCCAAGCATCCGAGAGTCAAACCGCAAGCCCTTCCCAATCCACACTTGCAGAGGAGCTGAATTCAGAAATCGGGTGGATTGGGCGGATGGGGTGATTTGGTACCGAGGCGTGGTCGCGGTCGAGATGCAGCGGGCGCCGATGAGGAGGTCGCCGAGGGCGGAAGATGCCGTGGCCGCCGGGGGCCCAAGTCGAAGTCCCTGGTCGGCGATGGCCGACGGGAGAGGCAGGGGAGGCGGACGCGGCGGTGGCGAAGCTGGTACTTGCGACGCAGGCGCCAAGGCGGCGCGAGGCGGCGGCGGGCGCCGAGGCGAGGCGTCGAGCGCCGAGGCGGCGCTGGGCGAAGCGCCGAGGCGGCGGGCAGCGGCGTCGGGCGGCGTCGAGGCGGCGGGGTAGCAGCGTCGGGAGAGGAGAGGGGAAGGGGATCGAGGGCGAGGGCGAGGGAGAGAGAGGGGATAGGTTTGGGCCGGCCGGGGAGGAAATATGGATGGTGGGGGCGGCACAATACTAATGGCGCACCACCCCTCGGTGCGCCATAAGTACATCCATACTAATGGTGCATATCGCCCTGGTGCGCCATTAGTATTTTTTTTTTATTTCGCCGAGCCAACAGGTTATCTTCCACGTGACCTGATCCACATCAAGTTCCTCTACTAGCTCGACCGGTCGCAGCCGTTCTCAAAACAGAAGTCCTGGGTTCGATTCCTGTGCTCCAAAATTTTTTTTATGCATTTAAAATGTTGTTTGATACTTATTTGTGTTTAAATATGTTCAAACTTGTTTAAATCATAATAGTAATATTTTTTTATAAGACAGTAATAATTTTTTAAAAATATCATCAAACAGTAATGCCGGTGTGGAGCGGGAGGTGCGGGAAGTGCGGGGGTCGGCGGCGGTTGAGTAGGGAGGGTGCGGGGTCGGCGACGGCACTTGAGTAGGGAATCGAGGGTGCTGGGGTCGGCGGGTGCCGGTGGACTGGGGGTGCTCGGCGAGGGGACCGGATCTGGCGAGGTGGGATAGCGATCGAGATGGAGGGGACAATTTTTTTTATGCATTTAAAATGATGTTTGATACTTATTTGTGTTTAAATATGTTCAAACTTGTTTAAATCATAATAGTAATATTTTTTTATAAGACAGTAATAATTTTTAAAAATATCATCAAACAGTAATGTCGGTGGAGCGGGGGAGGGTGCGGGGTGCGGGGTCGGCGGGCGCGGTTGAGTAGGGAGGTGCGGGGGTCGGCGGGCGGCGCTTGAGTAGGGAATCGAGGGTGCGGGGTCGGCGCGGCGGCCGTGGACTGGGGTGCTCGGCGGCAGGGGACCGGATCTGGCGAGGTGGGATAGCGATCGAGATGGAGGGGATCGAGATCGAGTGTCCATGAAATTTAAAAATATTCATGATAGTTCAAAAAGTGCCCATGAAATACAATCGAGAAATGAAGGCTACGATTTAAATACAATCGATCTTAGCTAGCTATCTGTTCACAATCTTCTTGCCCTTCTTTTTCGCAAATGGAGTTCTTCCGTGGAACAGACGCCCTTAGGTAGGGTGGTCCCGCTTCTTCTTGTGGTGTATGCTGCTACTTCATCATCGTCGTCATGTTCAATCCTCGGTCGTGACTTGTCGAAGTCTTGCTCATTGGCTACTCCATCCATTCCGATGATCTTCCTTTGCCTCTCCTCACGACAACACGACCGGGCTTTATGGTCGGTAATGAAGAAGCATTGGTCCACTTGGGAAGCCAGTACTATGGCTCATTTTTAGCGGTGACGCTTATGCCGCGGTCTTGGATTTGGCCGGGTATAACCATGGTGGTGAAATATCGGTCTTCTTTAGGACGCTCTTGGCCCATCCGACACGGAACAACGGCACCTTCTCTCCAGCGTAGCTCAGCTCCATGATCTCCTCGATCCTTCCGTAGTATCTGTCCTTGTCCTTACCGTGTAGGATTCCATCGTTACCCGGAGTTCGATAACCATCGCTCTTCATGTCCTTGTCCTCGTGTAGAATGTGTAGCCGCTGATATCGTGACGCCTCATAGGTCATCGTTGTGCTCGCGCCCGTGACAAGGTGAATATGAGTTGTTCTTCCGCGGAAGAATCTTCATGTAAAGGGTACGACGTAAGCTTCGCTTGAACCAACGCTGAAACATGAGTTGTGCTCTTTGAGTATATCTCCGTCCGTCCTCTGCTGGCCTCGGTCATTGTACGCCTTCTCAATAAAGGTTTTGTGCTCTACCACCCAAGGATCGACCACGCCTATGTGTTGTAGCGCGACTAGGTTTGCTCTTTCAAAGTCGGCGAGTCGACCCTCGAAGTCGACATGCATTTCGCGGCGACCTCACGGTGACCCCATCCAGCGAGCCCGCCGAGGTGCCTGTTGACGGCAGACCAACGGGTTCTCGATGCCTAGATAATTCGTGCAGTAGGAGATGCACTCTTCGTCGAAAGCCCCCCGCTATACTTCCTCTCGACGTGACATGTTCGAACGTATCCTTTGATGACACCATTCATCCTTTCGAACGGCATCATGCTGTGCAGGAACGTCGGCCCGATTTGGATGATATCCTCCACGATATGGACCAGCAGATGCACCATAACGTTGAAGAATGCTGGCGGGAAGTACATCTCAAGCTCGCATAGTATCACCACGATCTCTTCCTGTAGCCTTCTGAGTTGCCTCGCGCCAATCGACTTCCGAGAGATGACTTCGAAAAAGTTGCATAGGCCAAATAGCGTTTCACGGACGTGCGCATCCATGATCCCACGGATTGCAACTGGAAGTATCTGCTTCATCAAGACGTGATACCGTGGAGACTTCATCCCGCTGAACTTCGTCACTGGGTCTAGGTATCCGCTTATCTTCCCAGCAGAATCAGAAGGAAGTTTTACTCCTAGGAGGCAGGTGAAAACTGCTCGATCTCCTCCCGACTTAGAGTGAAGCACGCGGAGGGTAGTCATTTCGGTCTTCTTGGCTTTTTGCCTTTGCGATGACTTTCGTGTCCCGCTTCATCATCATCATCATCATCATCATCATCATTAGCGTGAAGCTCCTGCCCGATGCCCATTGATTTCAAGTTTGCCCTTGCTTTCGCCCATCTTTGGTCCTCTCGGCATGTTGAGCATGGTACCAAGCAGACTCGCACACGCTCTTCGTGATATGCATGACATCAAGGCTGTGAGGCACACGGTGGATCTTCCAAGACGGCAAGTCCCGTAAAACAGACCTCGTTTTCCATACCTTCAGCAGCTGCTCCGCGCTTTTAGCTTCTTTCCCGGCTCGCGCCTTTTTGCTTCTTTTCCGGCGGTGGGCAGTCTTTCCAATTTTTCAACAGCTTGTCTATTTCTCGCCGCCTCGTGACACGGGCATTTTCGTGGTTCGGTTTCACCATCGAACAGATCCTTCCGCTTCTCCAAGGGTCATCGTCGCGAAGCCACCTTCGATGTCCCATGAACACGGTTTTCAAGACCCGGATCTCTATCTAGTTGGCGATACGTTGTGTCATCCATGCACCTTACGATCCGTAAAATCCGTGGACTACCCGCCTCGCGAGATATCCGTGAATCGAGATAGTCGGCACCGCCGTGAGCAAGGCGGCTCTCATAGGGAAATATTCTTTTCTGCGGCGCCCCACGACACTGGCGTTTTCCACAGCGTGTCAAGCTCCTCTTTCAGCAGCCCCAGATAAAGATTGATGTCGCCTGGTTGTTTTGGCCCTTCAATTAGCATACTCATGTGAATGTACTTCCTCTTCATGCACAACAGTGGGGAAGGTTGTACATCCACACAAACATAGGCCAGGTGCTATGTGTGCTTCTCCGGCTGCCAAACGGATTGACTCCATCGGTGCTCGCGCCCAGCACGATGTTCCTTGGATCGCTCCCAAATTCTGAGTCTTGAAGTTCAACGCTTGCCACCGCTCGCATCCATAGGGTGACTCGCATCTTGTCTTTTTATCTATCTCCGGATTATTTGCGCCATCTTCGCTTCTTCTCCTTCCTATCCGCGTGCCAACGCAGGAGCTTTGCTACCTTAGGGTCCATGAAATACCGATGCAGACGAGGAGTGATCGGAAAGTACCACACCACTTTTCGAGGAGCTTTCTTCCTCTTCTTGTATCGAGTGACGCCGACACCGGACATATGGTAGACTCCGCGTGCTCGTCCCGATAAATGATGCAATTGTTCATGCACACATGATATTTCACGGCGGTAAATCTAGAGGACACACGATTTTCTTCGCCTCCTCCAAACTGGTCGGGCACTTGTTCCCCTTGGGAAGACGTTCGTGCGTAACGACATGTTCTCGCCGAAACATGCGTCGGTCATTTTGTGTTTTACCTTCATCTCCGAGCCATGAGCGTTACTTTCAGCGGGTATCCTCGGCCTGCATCCTTCATACAATGGAGTAACGCGCCTAACTCAAGTTGATCCATCTTGGCTTTCTCTCGGCGGCAGCTCTTGCGTTATCCGTGCGCTTGAGAAGCAGCTCTTGAATATGAGGGTCCTGCACCCAGCCCATCGATGGTCCAAAGATCGTCGCTCCGCGGCATCATCATCTTCATGATCATGCCCGTCGCCCGCTCCCGCATCTTCCTCATCATCATGTCCTGCATCTTCTACATGATGACCGTGTACAAGATCACCGTCGTGATCATCTCCGGGATTCTTCGTCTTCTCGCCCGCCCGAGCCATGGTGGTTGTCTTGCTGCCCTTCCTCATTTCTTGCCCGGCCCCCATGGACGACTTCGTAGTCATCTTCATCACCTTGCCACCTATAGCCATCCATGAAACCACGCAAGAGCAGGTGGTCCCACACCTGCTCGAATCGGGTCCGCAATAAGGCTCTTCACTTGCATCTTCGACACGGACATCTTATCTCCGCCTCGTTCTTTTGAAGCATCTCGCCTTTGCGGACCTCAAAACCTATTCCGATGCCTTCGGTCATCGTATGCGGACCATGGTCGCTCATGGGTAGAGCAAAACGATATTTTAGAACCAAGAAAATTTTGGCATGACTTTCCTAAAAATAGGACCAAAAGAATGCTTAATGCCAAAATTCTCGCTAAACGGAAATGAATCAACATTCCGCAAAATATTGGCAACTATCGCATTTCAAATACCGTACACCTCCAAACACAAACACATATGCAACACCACAAACATATGCAACACCACTAACATACATAGATCTAGCTAGGCCATAAAAAGTGCATGTGCACATTGTTGTAGGAGAACAACATAAATATAGCTTCCCCTTACTTACCTATTAAAACAAGGTAATTTAACCACTTAATTTGAATGAATCTATGGTGGAAATGAGGTGAAAAGAGGAGGCACCGAGACAAGGAGGAGGTGGAGAGAATGAAGTGGGGAGAAAGTGAGTGTGGGTAGGAGAGGCTGTCCAAAATATCTTGTTGTTGCTCACTTACTAATGGCGCACCAGCACTAAATGCGCCATTAGTAATCCAGAATTACTAATGGCGCACCTTCGGCGGTGCGCCATTAGTAGTTTTGTAAAAAAAAATACTAATGGCGATTGATCCCAAAGTGCGCCATTACTAGTTTAAACTAGTAATGACGCATCGTTGATCAGTGCGACATTAGTAGTATTGCAAAAAAGGAATAAAAATATAATTAAAAAACAACATTAGTGGCGCACTTTCCGATGGAGTGCGCCATTACTAGTTACAACTAGTAATGGCAAGATCGTGTCGGATGCGCCATTAGTATGTTTGGACAGGCGCACTAGTTCAAAAAAATTGATACTAATGGCGCACCTTGGGCCAGGTGCGCCATTAGTAGTTTCAACTCTAATGGCGTATCAGCAGGTGGTGCGCCATTAGTATATACTAATGGCGCACCTATTGTCTGGTGCGCCATTAGTGTCAATCCCATCTATAGCCCTTTTTCTAGTAGTGTAAAGAAGCCCCAGGTATAATGAGCGCGGATAGCGCGTCAAGTGTGTGCGAACAATGCACGGACGAGCCTTTAAAGGCTGTAAGAGAGAAGGAGGGAGAAAGAGAGAAATATAAGACAGCTAATGTGTAAAAAATAGACAGAGGGAGGAGACGAACTCAGAATCCGGCGCTAGGCGTAGAATCTTCGGAGACGGGCTGCGTTCCATGGGTTCGGCTCAAGTCGGTTATCCGATGCATCTCGCAGACGGTAAGCTCCGCCGGTCAGGACTTGGTCGATAATAAAGGGACCTTCCCGTTTGGGCTTGAGTTTTTCCTTTTTCTTGTCCGCCAGGCGTAGAACTAACTCGCCAATGTTGTAAGTTTTGGCCCGTACTTCTCTGCTTTGATATCGTCGAGCCTACTGTTGATAGAATGCGGAACGGGTTTTTGCCACGTCACGCTCCTCCTCCAGGGCGTCCAAATTGTCATGCCGATCAAGCTCGGCTTCTCTTTCTTCGTACATGCGCACGCGAGGTGAGTCATGAATTATGTCGCAGGGCAGAACTGCCTCTGCGCCGTATACCATATAGAATGGTGTGAATCCGATGGTGCGATTCAGCGTGGTCCGCAACCCCCAGAGTACAGAGTCGAGCTCCTCTACACAGTGCATGTTAGATTCCTTGAGGGACCGCACTAATCTGGGTTTGATGCCGCTCATGATTAGACCATTTGCTCGCTCGACTCGACCGTTAGTTTGAGGGTGATAGACTGAAACATAGTCGAGCTTAATGCCCATGTTTTTGCACCAGAGTTTGACCTCGTCGGCCGTGAAGTTCGTGTCGTTATCAGTGATGATGCTGTGGGGGACGCCGTAACGGTGTACGACCCCTGATATGAAGTCTATCACCGGTCCGGATTCGGCCGTCTTAACAGGGTTGGCCTCTATCCATTTGGTGAATTTATCCACCATGACCAGTAGGTATTTTTGCTTGTGGGTTCCTCCTTTAAGGGGTCCAACCATGTCAAGCCCCTGACATCCAAGGGCCAGGTGATGGGTATAGTTTGGAGGGCGGTGGGTGGCATGTGGCTTTGATTAGCAAAGAGTTGGCAACCGACGCATCGTTGGACTAAGTCCTGAGCATCTGCCCGGGCCGTCGGCCAATAAAATCCTGTACGGAAGGCCTTGCGTACGAGGGCCTGGGCTGCAGCATGGTGCCCGCCGAGTCCGGCATGAATTTTAGCCAAAGATTCCGCCCTTCCTCTTCGGAGATACACCTTTGAAGGACTCCGGTGCTGCTTTTCTTATAAAGCTCTCCCTCATGGACTTTATAGGCTTTAGATCGCCGCACTATGCAGCGTGCCTCGTTTTGGTCCTTGGGAAGTTCCTGCCTGGTTAGCTAAGCTAGGAATGGTTCCGTCCACGGGGCGATGACTGCCATTATTACGTGGGCTGAAGATGTTACTTCGTTGGCAGAGCCTCCAATTGTGTCAGAATTTTCGGTGCCGGGCAGTGCGGTTGGGTCCGGGCTGTTATTTCCGGACTCCCCTTCCCATAATACGGATGGCTTGAACAGCCTCTCTAAGAAGACATTGGGGGGGACGGCATCGCACTTTGTGCCAATGTGTGCCAAGACGTCCGCTGCCTGATTGTTTTCCCGAGCTATATGGTGAAATTCGAGCCCTTCGAACCGAGCTGACATTTTTAGGACGATGTTGCGATAAGCTGCCATTTTCGGATCCTTGGCATCAAAGTCTCCATTTATTTGGGATATCGCGAGGTTTGAATCCCCGCGTACCTCTAGGCGTTGAATGCCCATGGATACTGCCATCCGGAGACCATATAGAAGGGCCTCGTATTCGGCTGCGTTGTTGGAGTCCGTATACATTATCTAGAGTACGTATTGAACTGTTCCTCCTGTTGGGGACGTCAGAACGACGCCAGCCCCTAGACCAGCCAACATTTTGGAGCCGTCGAAGTGCATGATCCAGTTGGAATATGTGCCGTACTCTTTAGGGAGTTCGGCTTCAGTCCATTCGCATTTAAGTCAGCCAAAACTTGCGACTTAATAGCTCGCCGTGGTTTATAGGTTATGTCGAACGGGAGGAGCTCAATGGCCCATTTGGCGATCCGGCCCGTCGTGTCGCGGTTGTTTATAATGTTGTTAAGAGGTACTTCGGAGGCTACTGTTATCGAACACTCTTGAAAGTAGTGTCGCAGCTTCCGGGATGCCATAAACACCGCGTATGCTATCTTTTGATAATGCGGATACCGTGACTTGCATGTAGTGAGGACATTGGACACGTAGTAAACTGGTTTTTGAAGGGGGAACTTGTGTCCGTCCGTTTCTCGTTCGACAACGAGCACCGCGCTTACAACTTGATGAGTTGCCGCGATGTATAATAGCATTGGTTCGCCCATGTTGGGCGCGGCCAGGACCGGGTTTGTTGCCAATATGGCTTTTATTTCTTTGAGTCCGGCCATGGTGGCATCCGTCCACTCGAAGTGTTCGGTGTGCCGGAGGTGGCGATAAAGGGGTAATGCCTTTTCTCCCAAACGGGAGATAAAGCGGCTTAGAGCCGCCACGCATCGAGTCAATTTTTGTATTTGTTTGAGGTCCTTTGGGATATCCAATTGTGACAGAGCTCGGATCTTGGCTGGGTTTGCTTCAATTCCTCTACCGGATACGATGAAGCCTAAGAGCTTTCCGGCTGGTATGCCGAAAACGCATTTTTACGGGTTAAGCTTGATGTCATAAGTTCAGAGATTATCGAATGTGAGCCTCAAGTCGTCTACTAGAGTTTCGACATGCTTGGTTTTGACGACCACATCATCTACGTATGCCTCCACTGTTTTGCCGATCTAGTTTGCCAGACATGTCTGAATCATGCGCTGATATGTTGCGCCCGCGTTTTTGAGCCCGAAGGGCATTGTGTTGAAGCAGAATGGGCCATATGGGCTGATAAATGCCGTCGCAGCTTGGTCAGGCTCTGCCATCTTAATTTGATGGTAGCCAGAGTATGCGTCGAGGAAACACAATGAATCATGTCCTGCGGTAGCGTCGATAATTTGATCGATGCGGGGGAGGGGGAAGGGATCCTTTGGGCAAGCCTTGTTGAGGTCCTTGAAATCGATGCATATGCGCCAGGATTTGTCCTTCTTTGGTACCATCACTAGGTTTGCTAGCCAGTCCGGATGTTTTATATCTCTGATGAATCCGGCCTCCAATAGTTTGGCTAGCTCCTCTCCCATGGCTTGTCTCTTAGGTTCGGAGAAACGCCGAAGATCCTGTTTGACTGGCTTGAATCCTTTTAGGATGTTTAGGCTGTGCTCGGCCAGCCGGCGTGGGATTCCTGGCATGTCTGAAGGGTGCCAGGCAAAAATGTCCCAATTTTCATGTAGGAATTCTCGTAGTGCGGCGTCTACATCAGGGTTTAATTGTGCCCTGATGGAGGCCATTTTTGTAGGGTCCGTTGGGTGGACTTGGAATTTGACTATTTCGTCCGCTGGTTTAAAGGAGTTGGACTTGGATCTTTTATCGAGTATCACATCGTCCATGTTCACCGTGGAGCGCAGCGCAGTCAGTTCCTCGGCCGCTAGGGCTTCGGATAGTGCCTCAAGGGCTAGTGCGTCTATCTTGTTTTCGGCGCGGAGTGCTATGTCTGAGTCACTAGCAAGAGTGATGATTCCGTTGGGCCCGGGAATTTTGAGCTTCATATACCCGTAATGGGGTATAGCTTGAAAAATTGTGAATGCCTCTCGCCCTAATAGAGCGTGGTATCCGCTGCTGAACGGGGCCACTTGGAACGTGACCTCCTCGGACCTGTAATTATCCGCGCGTCAACACCACATCCAGCAGTGATTTTTCCTGTGCATCACGCTTCCCGATCGTATTATTCCTCTAAAGGTTGTGCTGCTTCGCTCAATGCGGCTCCTGTCTATTTCCATTTTTCGAAGGGTTTCCTCATAAATGAGGTTCAATTTGCTGCCACCGTCCGTGAGTACCTTGGTAAGGAGAAAGTCGTCCACTATTGGACTGAGGACCAATGCTGCTGGTGCTCGGGCTGTTCGGAATTTAGGTTGATCACTGGCAATAAAGGTAATAGCCGTGTCACTCCATGTATTTATTGTTGCTACTTGGTAGACTTCGCAAGGCTGCGGAGTGTTCGCTGTGATATTGTTTGATGCGAAAGTCTCAAGACCGTTAATACTGCATCGTTATCCCCTGGCTGGTGCTCTGTGGATGTGGGGTTAGAAGCTCTTCGCCACTTTTGGCCACCGCTGGAGTATCCAACATGCTCTAAGGCTATGAGTTGGTGTGGCGCCCTCTGTATCATGAATTTTACAGGTCCGTTGAGCCATCCCTCCAGTACGGTTCCATGCCCCGTAGGGGGTTTTTGTTTTTTGGTGTTTAACCCGGGTGATTGGTGATAATGCACCCTTTTATTTTGGACTAGGTTTGTATTCGGGGCTGGATTGTCCCAAAATCTTACTTCGGTTTTCCAGGCGCTTTCCATCGCACAGTACTTTCGTACTATGGACGCCAAGTCGGCAAAGCGTGTAATTTCACGGCGACCTATGGCGTTGAGGATTCCCTTGTCCATGCAATTATTGCAGAAGAATGAAATTGCGTTTCCTCGGGCAGTCCTTTATCCTGCTCATAACCAGGAGGAATCGCCCAAGAATGGTGTAATGTTTCGTCGGGCTCTTGCCTAATTTTGATAGATCGCCTATGTTCGGGTGGGTGGGTGGAATTAGATCCCAAACCTCACCCAATCTGAGGCTCAAGGGCCAAGGAGTTTCCGAATCGAAGCTTGGATTCTTGGATGTTGTCCAATGAATCTAGCCCGCTGGTTCGACTCTAAGTTCAGGTCTTGAGTGTCGCCCTCCCTCCGTGGGTATCCGCTTGAAGGATCGGGAATCCGACATAGCTAGTCCTTAAGATAGATGAAGGGTTGCCGATTGTTCCTCCACCACAGCAACGTGATGGGTGACCTGGGAGAGTTAATCTCTCTCGATCGGGTTTAGGGCCAATCTGATCGTAGTCTCAGTAGCGACTTCCTGGCGGCGATGCGATCCAGAGCTCGCTTAAGGAAGAGAGCTCCAGAGGATCTAACTTCTCGGCGAAGTTCCGATTTGACGTGAAGATTGCTTTCGATGACCCGAGAAGTCATCGCTGCTGGCGGCCGAACAAGCGTCATAAGAAAACCGCTTAGCTGTAGAGTTTGGCCGATAGCCAAAGCTCCTTTAGCAACAATGCCGCTTTTAAAGACGGGATGAGGCATCCTTCCTTTGGCGATTCGCACGAGGAACTCTCAATGAAAGCACCAATGTCGGTGTCAAACCGTGGATCTCGGTAGGGGGTCCCTAACTGTGCGCCTAGGCGGATGGTAACAGGAGACAAGGGACATGATGTTTTACCTAGGTTCGGGCCCTCTCGATGGAGGTAAAACCCTACTCCTGCTTGATTAATATTGATGATATGGGTAGTACAAGAGTAGATCTACCATGAGATCGTAGAGGCTAAACCCTAGAAGCTAGCCTATGGTATGATTGTTGTTCGCCCCACGGACTAAAACCCTCCGTTTATATAGACACCGGAGAGGGTTAGGTTACATAGAGTCGGTTACAATGGGAGGAGATCTACATATCCAGATCTCCAAGCTTGCCTTCCACGCCAAGGAAAGTCCCATCCGGACACGGACTAAGTCTTCAATCTTGTATCTTCATAGTCCAGAGTCCGCCATCGGTGATAGTTCGCTATCCTGACACCGCCTAATCCAAGACTCCTCAAGAGCCCCTGAACCAGGCTTCAATGATGACGAGTCCGGCGCGATATTGTCTTCGCATTGCAAGGCGGGTTCCTCCTCCGAATACTTCATAGAAGATTTTGAACACAAGGATCATGTCCGCTCGCAAAACAAGTTCCACATACCACCGTAGAGAGAATAACCTTTGCATGATCTGCCGACGATTCCGCCGCTGACTCACACCATGGCTGTGCCTTTATGCGAATCGCTTTTACCGCCCCACCTCAGCGCATTAGCGAGGCGGTTTCTTGGCACGCCTTATCGAGCGGAGATCGTGCCCCTTATTCCGGGATTCCCATCAATACGGACGGGGTAACCCAACCGCACCATTGATTACGGCGCTTGGGAGATAAGCTTAGTTTTACCAGTCTGGCGGGGACGATAGTTTTGTCCGTCCATATAAGGGGATAAGGATCCACCTTTTCACCTACGCCTTCTTCCTCCTTTGCTCATCCATTTCAGCGCACTCGAGCTCCAGCGTCCAAGTCCGCACATCCCTCCTCAACCTTCTCCAACCATGTCCGGAGCGGGAGGCAAGTGGATGGTCTCCTCCGCCACGGAGGGACAAGTCAAAAGCTGCGGAAGGCCGGATACTTGTCCAATGACATCCCGGACCGGCTCCCGACGAGGGGCAGCTCCTTCCCACCCCCAGCCCCATGAGAGGGTGGTGTTCCTCACCCACTTCCTCCGCGGACTAGGTTTTCCACTTCACCCATTTGTCCGGGGGCTCATGTTCTACTATGGCCTGGATTTCCACGATCTGGCCCCGAATTTCAACCTCAACATCTCGGCGTTCATCGTCATGTGCGAGGCCTTTCTCTGCATCCAGCCCCACTTTACCTTATGGCTCAAGACCTTCAATGTCAAGCCGAAGGTAGTGGGCGGCCGCCAAGCGGAGTGCGGAGGTGCCATGGTTGGCAAGATGGCCAAAGTATGATGGCTCGAGGGCTCCTTTGTGGAGACCATGATGAGGTGGCAATCGGGGTGGTTCTACATCACCGAGCCGCGCGACCCTAAATGGGCAGCGGCCCCCGAATTCAAATCTGGTTTCCCTACGCGGCTCACCTCTTGGAAAGAGACGGGCCTGACGTGGGGTAATTCGGAAGAGCTGACCGGACTCCAAACCTGCATGCAAACCCTGGTGTACAAGAACCTCAGGCTTGTCAATGTAGTCCAGGTTATGCTCATCCGTCGGATCCTCCCATGCCAACAACGGGCCTTCAAATTGTGGGAGTTCGATCCGGCACAGCACCAAACTATGAAAAGGCTCTTCGACACTACGTACGAAGATGCCTGGAAGGTGCTATTCAAGGGCGCCGAGGCTCCCACATCCGCTACAGAAGATCGCGGACTCAGCTCGCAGCGCCGAGCTACCGAGGTAAGCTATTTTACCCTTTACGGGGCTCTTATTTTTCATAGTTTGACTCTATGTGGGATCTAAACTCCCTTACCTTTGACAGGACAAGTGTAACACGTCCGGGCAGGTTAACCGTCCGGCCCTTGCCGAAGATTCCAGCGACGCCCGCTGATTTGGAAGAAAGGGCTCCGCACCTCACGTGGTGCCGGAGAAGAAGGCCAAGAAGAAGGCCACGGGACTCAAGGAGCGCCTCGACGCCAGGTGTTGTCGGACTCATCGTCCGACGACTCTGGGGCGGAATCCTCCTCTGAGGACGGGGAGGAGGAAAAGAGCCTCTCCCAGCCGGGGGAGAAGAAAGGAAGGCCGCCTCGACTAGGGAGGCCGAGGGTCCAAGAAAGGAAAGACCTTCCTCCCGACTTCTCCACCAACGCCAACAACAACGAGGAGGAGTGGCCACCAAGGGCCATGCCCCTGGCGAGATCGTAAGTGTCCGGACTCCAAAATAGCTCATGACTTTTTATTTGTCGCATAGTGTCTTCTAACGCCGAATATAACCATGTAGCCCGCCCAAGGACGAGCTCGCCGCTTGCCGAGCGGCCCTCGGATTCGCGGATGTGAATAGCACTTCACTTCCGACCGCCTCCTCTCCTCGTGGACGCAGACGACACCGCAGTGGAGTCCCAAAAGGGGCCCAGCCAGGAGGAGGTAGTCCCGAGGCGCCCAAGGTGACCTCCTGACCCGGGCGAAGGGGGCGAAACCCCAGAGGGCTCAAAGTCCGCCTCGTGCTGCACTGCACCGAACCTTCAAGGGTTCAAGTCCGCAAGCGCCCTTCGTAAGAAGGGCAAGATCGCGACACCGGTGACTCCGGCCCATCCGGAGGCACCGGATAGCTTGCTCGAGGCGCTTAACGGCGCCCATCGATGAGGAGCACCGTGACTGCTATGAGTGTGGTGATCCAGAAGTTCAGTCCGCCAAGAGCGGGCTGATCAAGCCTGTACCAGCCTTCTAACAAAGCTTTGAGGTAAGTTTAGAATATGTAAAATATTACCATATAGACAGTAGCCCTCGATGCTTAGTTCGTGTTCGGAAAGAAAAGCCGGATCGAGGATCTAAAAGATATACGCAGGAGTCTAACATAAGTATGTCAATATGGGAATGTAGGCTGCGCTGCTAACCTCTGGCCCAACGGATGGCAAGGTCAATGCATTGAAGCAGAGCCTCAAGCGGTCCGAGAACGAGCTCGGCCTTGCCAAGAAGCAGCTCGAGGGCAAGGAAGGTAAGTAATACCTTAAAGAAAGGATTTGGTTGCAAAAATGACAGGACTAACGTGGGTATTGTAGGGGCCACGAACGAGGTGGCGACCCTGAAGGAAGCGGTGTCCAAGCAAAGCGGCCGCGGAGCGCACCGAGCGAGAGAAGCAGGAGGCGCGGGTGGCAGAGGTGCGGCAAGAGCTCCAGGCTCTCGTGGAAAAACACGAGAGTTTGGAGCGTGACTCGAAGACTCGAGAGTCCGAGCTCGCCTCGGCTCTTGAGAGTGCCAAAGCCGCTAAGGCCGAAGCCCAAAAAGCCCTCCGGGAAATTGAATCATTAAAGAAGATAGCGGCGGGTAAGGCATTCTTTATGCAAAGCAAGCATGTGAAAGTGAATTATCTATTACTTACCCGAATCCGAGCACTCCAAGAGCATTCGCAGATCTGCCCTGTAGTGTGTCCGATGCTGCCTGCTTTCTACAAGGCATGAGGAGGGGAGCCCGACGAAAAGGTGTTCGGGTCTCAAGATGTCGAGGCCGGACATCCGTGCCTCGGGCGATCGGGCTGAAGCAGCTGGTCGAGCTCCACAAGGTCGCCGAACAGGCCATGAAGGGCCTCTATAGTTCGCTTGTGGCCTACGGATGCCATGCCCGGAGCTACTTGGCTAGTGCGGCGCCGTGGACGCCCATGGATTGAAGTCATCAAGCGCCTTCAGATAGAAGGTGCCTGTTGGCCCTTGCCCGTGCTAAAGTGCACTGGGGCAAGATGGATGCTGAGAAAATTGTGACGGACGGGCCACCGCTGGGCAAGGAGCAACGCAAGCCCGAAATGTACTATGAGGGCGTCCTGAAGGGTGCCCGCCTTGTAGCGGGTGAATGCTCCAAAGATGTAATTTTTGAATAGACTCGCATTTGTTATCATGTACGCTGAAAACTTGTTCATATGCGCTAAGCAACGCTTGTGAATTTAAAATATTACCTTCTGTGCAGCCATTTATTAAATTTGAGAGATGGCAAGTCGTTGGCTTCAGCCCCCATGCCACGAGTGCTGGGTGTTCGGATAAACTTGAGCGCTCTTGTTCCCATTCTGGGTCCTTCGAGGAGGCGCCAACGAACGTAACAAGGCAACCGGACTATAGTGCTTGAACACTCTCACTTAGCCATAGAATTCTATAATTTTAAATATCGGCGAAGCCCCTAGTATTCGAAGACCGAAGTTCGGGCGCTATCCACGCCTTTGGCCGGACAATGCCGACTCCTCGCCTAAGCGCATAAGTCTTTAGGGACCCAAAAACCTCTCGAACAGCGATCGCTCGCGCCTATCATGACGGTCAGTTTTAGCTTTCTCCACCGAGGTGCTCAACCTAGCTCAACCGGGCACAATCGCAGTGGTTCTCCCAGCCGCTACCATAGCCGATATAACGGAACGTAAGGTACCAAAACATGGGAGCCGGGCAAACCCAACTATTGACCCAAGACATGATTCGAGTCGATGCATATAATGCTATAAGTTCGGGTGGCGACTTGTGAAAGAGTTCGGACTTATCACACCATAGTTTTGGGGTACTTAAGCCCTGGTGTATTGGCCGCACTAAAGTGTACGGGTGCAACATGTCATGAATGAACATATATATAGATAAACAAAGGAGTGCAATAATAGGCTAAAGCTATGTATTGTTTATTCAAAAGGTACTGCAATGAAAGCGTAACGATACAAATAGTGCGATAAGCAAGGGATGGGACTATTTAACATGTCCTCTCCAGGGTAAGCTGCGGATGGTATGTAAAACAGGTATAATGCTCGTAGTAGAGACCACCGACACTCGACGAAGCTTTCTTCCTCGGTTGTTGATTGTGAGTTCTGCAATTTAGTGCCGAACAGGGCTTCGGAAAACGGAGTCCTGAAAGTAAGAGAAAAGAAGAAAGAAAAAGAATGACACAATCGGGAGCCCCTGGTGCGGTTGAGCCGCATTCTGGGCGTGCCATGGTCGTGCCCCTTCCCTTATGCCCATGGTATCTCCTGAGCGTAGTTATGTACGCGTAGTACTGGCTTCGCAATTTTGTGAGGGCTAGGGTTGGGGCCGGATTGCTACGCGTGCTCGGATCATGCCAGGCGGTCTGGTTGTAGGTTACTCCGGGCGCGCTTGACGGTGTCCGGACGTTTAGTAGCCGGACTCGAGAATTGCTGTGAGAGGCTACTTTGCACCTCCGCCGCGAGGGCCGCCGTATGCTCCTCCGTTCGGAGAGAGCGTTCGGTGTTTCCATTGAGCGTGATTACTCCTTGAGGGCCTGGCATATTGAGCTTGAGGTATGTGTAGTGCGGCACCGCATTGAACTTTGCAAATATGGTTTGTTCAAGCAGTGCGTGATAGCCGCTGCGGAACGGGACTATGTCGAAGATTAACTCTTCGCTTCGGAAGTTATCCGGGATCCAAGACCACTTCGAGTATAATCGAGCCTGCATAATTGGCCTCTACACCTGGTATGACGCCTTCAAAGGTCGCCTTTGTGGGTTTAATCCTTGAGGGGTCTATGCCCATTTTGCGACCGTATCCCGATAGAGCAGGTTCAGGTTGCTACCGCCGCCCATCGGACTCTAGTGAGGTGAAATCCATCGATGATTGGGTCAAGAACCATCGCGACGAATCCGCCGTATGATGCTATTGGGGTGGTCCTTTGATCAAAGGTGATCAGCCAGAGGACCATGGGTTGAACTTTGGGGCGATCGCTCCATCGCATATACGCCCTTTAGTGCATGCTTCCGCTCCCTTTTGGGTATGTGGGTTGCGTATATCATTTTCACCATCCGCACTTGTGGGGGAAGACCTTCTGTTCTCTATTATTCGGCGGCCGGGGCTCCTCCTCATCATCGCTATGCAGCCCCTTGTCATTGAGTTCGCATTTAACTTGCTCGCCTGTTTGAAGACCCAACAGTCCCCGTTGGTGTGGTTGGCTGGTTTTTCGGGTGCCATGTATTTGGCACGAGCGATCGAGTATTCGGTCCAGATTGACGGGCCATGAGTATTTCTTTTGAACGGTTTTTTGCGCTGGCCGGTTTAGAGTTTTGAATCCGCATTGACTCGCCGATCTTCAAAGATTATCACCGCACGCGGCGCTTGTGCTTGTTGCGACGCCGACCTGCCATTGCTGTCCTTGGTATCCGAACTACCGTGGTTTTTGGTCAAGTTGTTACTACGAGCTAGCCAGCTGTCCTCTCCGCGCAAAAGCAGGTCATGAGTGTTGTGAGGGCTGCCATGGATTTCGCTTTTCCTGTCCTAGGTGCCGGGCAAGCCACCTGTCGCAGATGTTATGTTTGAAGGCTGCAAGGGCCTCTCGCATCCCGGCAGTCAATGATTTGATTTTTCTTGGTTAGGAACCGTGTCCGTAATTGTCCGCCGATTCTTCCGGCTGCTGAATTATGTGGCTGAGGTCATCGGCGATGGTGGTCGACATATGTGCCCCGGAAGTTATCAAGGAATGCGGCTTCCGTGTCCTCCCAACAACCAATTGATTCTGCCGGCAAGCTGTTAAGCCAATGCCGAGCTGGTCCGTTGCTTGAGGGAGGTATTTGATGGCGTAGATCATCACCGCGGGCCATGTGGATATGGAGGAGGTAGTCCCGATCCAAACCGCAGGATCTGTTGTGCCATCGTGATGATTCGATGTTTACGGGTTTGAAACCCTCGGGATTTGATGATCCATCACTTCGCCTATGAAGCATAGTGGGTGTGTGGCGCCGTATTGAGCTATATCACGCACAGCTCAAATGAGCTTTGTCTATTGTGTTCGCCCGCCGGAATTGTTGTATCCGGCGTGACGGTTATCATCACGCGGTCGTATGCCTACACGATCCGTAGATCGATCTTGTTTGCCTTGCCTTGTCCTCCAATATGTCTCGCAGGTCCGGCGCCGCTTCCCTGCCTTGGTACTTTTCGAGCGATGCCGGGTGCGGCTTGAATGGAGGGCCTAGAGGCTCTCTCTGTCGCGGCCACGGGTGGCCGGTCGGCCGCATCATGCAATCGTGATGTAGGTTAGTGTGCTTCCTCCTCTAATTGGGGTAGTAGCTCATGCTTTGGGTATCTCTTGAGGGCGCTCGAGTTCAGATTTCGCTGCAAGGACTTCACCATCCGTCAGCCTAGCAAGTCTTGGTCAGCTCTAAGTTGCTGCTGCTTTTTCTTGAGGCTGCTTGCCGTGGGCCATAAGCCTGCATTTGAAACGCCTCCTGCTCAAGGATCCTCAGCACGACAAATTGGCTGTCATGAGGCTTGCCTCATCTTTAGAGGGAGGCATATAATTATCGCCCTCCACCTCCCTGCCCGCCGCTGTATCATGAGGGCTGGCTTCTCCTCCTCCCGTGCTGAATCTCGCTAGAGGAGGTTGTCTTGCACCGTCTGGGTGTTATTATCTCCGTGCCGAATCACCATTTTGCCGTGGGCGGATTTAGAGCGGCGCCACGACGCCGGGCGCTTGGGTTGTTTCTTGAGGGTCATCTCCACTGCTCCATCGTCGCTCCCATTTTTGGGATGTCCACCATGTATATGTCGATGACGAGGTGGTCTTCCAAAGGCCCTCAGAGGCGCTGGTTCTTGGTCGCTCCAAAGATCGCCGTCCATACCGCCGATGTCTTCCGAGTCAAGTCGAGCATGTCGGTTAAATCATCGATAGTGGCTACAAAGTGGGTGGTGGGTGGGTGTTGAATTTCTTCATCGTCCGATTCCAACCTTCCCGACCGTAGTCCGCCAGGCTCTCCGATAAAGAGAGAGACTTTAGTGAATTCAGGATGTCGCCAAAGGGCGAAAAGTGAAAGATGTCCGCGATGTTGAACTCCACAACCGTGCCCAATTGATTGGACAAGGGGCGCGGAGGGTTCCGAGTCCGAGAGGAGTCCGCACCTTGGAGTCACAGCCTTCGCAAAGGACAGGATGGAGTTTGGCTCAATCGCCAGAGATCGAGAGCCCCGAGGCGTGTCCAGCCACTCATCCTCGACGGCGGAGTCGGCCCGAGCTAAGGGTCTGAGCGACGCTGGTGCGGCCTCCAAGGCAATCGTTCAGCAGCAGAGCTAGATCGCACCCATCGAGACAGTGCGGCGCGCTTGGCTGTGGCTCGAATCCGTCGAAGATCAAGTCTCCGCAGATGTCGGCCGTGTAAATCTGACATGATGGCCAGGGGCGTAGCTTTCGATCTGCTCCAGATGGCCAAGTGAATTGGCCCGCAAAGGCAAAGCCGCCGAATACGAAGATCTGTCCGGGAGAAAAGTCTCACCGGACCGCGCCGTTGTTGATGATCAAGGAGCCATCAGCCTATGGATGACGCATACGCAGGAACTCTCAATGAAAGCACCAATGTCGGTGTCACAACCAGCGGATCTTGGGTAGGGGGTCCCAACGGTGCGCCTAGGAGGATGGTAACAGGAGACAAGGGACACAATGTTTTACCTGTGTTCGGCCCTCTCGATGGAGGTAAAACCCTACTCCTGCTTGATTAATATTGATGATATGGGTAGTACAAGAGTGGATCTACCACGAGATCAGAGAGGCTAAACCCTAGAAGCTAGCCTATGGTATGATAGTTGTTCGTACTACGGACTAAAACCCTCCAGTTTATATAGACACCAGATAGGGTTAGGGTTACACAGAGTCGGTTACAACGGTAGGAGATCTACATATTCGTATCACCAAGCTTGCCTTCCGCGCCAAGGAAAGTCCTATCCAGACATGGGACGAAGTCTTCAATCTTGTATCTTCATAGTCCAGGAATCCGGCCAACGGTGATAGTTCGGCTATCCGGACACCCCCTAATCCAGGACTCCCTCACCGGCCAAAGGTTATAGTTCGGCTATCCGGACACCCCCTAATCCGGGACTCCCTCACTCATCTCCTGGGCCTGGGTGTTGAAAGCAGCCGCGCGAAGATTATGATATCCCTGGAAATAGGACGGAGGTGTGAATAAGAACAAGACAGCAATCGAAGCTTACTATAAGTTCCAAGCCGCCTGCTCAGCAGCCGACTCGGAACTCGGGGACTACATCCAGTGGATGCGCTGGCGCGCCCCCACGGAAGAAATCAAGAAACAATCAACGAAAAGCAGGAAGACTCACCCGAATGACCGTCCGCGTCGCGAGGAACTCTTGATTATACCGCTTCAACGCGACGGCCTAGGCCTAAAGCCGACTCTGGACCTCCTGCGCCGTCACGTTCAGCTCGACCGTCCCGCCGCTGGGTGACCACTCAGACGTGCTGGCATAGGCCGCCTCCAGATCTTGAGCCGACGAGTGGCGCCATGGGCCTTCAAGGGCGCCGCGCTGAGGTCGCCTTCGCAGCGCCGACGAGGCGGCGACTGAACCACAAGATCTGCCCCCACGGCCGGCTCGCCTCCAGCCGGCTGCTCGGGCAGCACGACAGGCCGGCTGCCTTGGCCCGTTCCAGTCGGCGACGACGGTGCCGCCTCTCCCTCCAGGACGATCACGTTGCCCTCCTCCCTCTCCATCACCGGCCGGTCGCGGCCAGCTTCCTCCGACGGGGGCACTGGGATGTCGGGGGCCATGGTGCAGAGGGGGATGACGAGCTGTGGAGGCTGGTTACGCAGGGCCTCTGCCTCCCTCTCCGCGCCCGCGGCCTCCACCCGAGTCTTGGCCGTCGCGTCGGCTTGCGCATCGGCCGACTTTTCCTTCGCCTCCTGGGCGGCCCTCCGCTCCTCCGCCTCCCGCTCCTCCCGCACCTCCTGCGCGTTCCGCTCCGTCGCCTCCAGGAGGTCAGCGCGGGGATCCACGTGGAAGGAGCTCGCAGACCCTCCCGCTGTTCCAACTATGGAGGCGGCAGGGACCCGTTCAAGGGAAAGCGGCGCCCTGATTGACAAGTCAAGAAGAAGGCTTAGAAGAACATCAACCAAAGAGAAAAAAAGAAAGGCGTGAGATATTCAACGCCACGCCAAACTACCGCGCTGCTTCACCATCTTGCGAAGCGGCCGCCGCAGCCGCCGTCGTCCGCTTGGTCGCTGCCGCGGAACCCCTGGGCTTCTTCGGCCGATTGTCGAAAAGGGTCAGCGCGGTTCGGCGCTTCGCGCGCCACCATGAGCAGTCGGCGCGCAGATGGGCCCGCTTGACGATCGCCGCCGCCGACGACGCGGAATAACTTCGGCTTCGTCGTCATCCGGCCAGTCCCCGAAGCCGGCTCCGAGCTCGGGGCCGCCGGCCTCGCCGCCTCCTCCCACGACGGCGTCGTCCAGGTTGGCCGCCCCAAACTCTGGATCGTCAAAGTCGTCCGCCACGCGGTCGGGCATGAACTGTCGCTCCGGCCCCGCGGCTCCGGCCTCCGGAGCCAGTCGATATGGTCCTCATGGACGTTGGAATCGTCCCGAGAGCTGGATAACGCCATGGGGTGAGGAAGCAACGGGAAAGGTGCGGCGGCGGAGGATGCGCGACCCAACTGCGGCAGCGCTACAGTGAGCCAAGAAGGTTGACGGCAGGACAGCGCGGCGGCGAGGCGCTGTGGTGACGGAGAGGAAGAAGGAGAAGAGGAAAATGGCGGAGCGAGGGCGAGCGTGCGAGAGTCTGCTGCTCCCCCTCCTCCCCCTACTTATAGCCCCGTGCGGCGGAGCCGAGGAGGTGAGGCGTGGGGGGATGTGGGATTAAATACGCCCACTCCCCCACGTCTTGCGATTATGGCGCCCTAAAAGCATGTGGAAACTGCCGCTGGAAGGTGAGCGGTCCGTTCGTGCCGCAGAAGATCTGCACTTGGGCCGAGGCCAAGGAGTGGCGGGCACCGGCCTGCAGCGACGTCCCATCGCGCGCGTGGGCTGGCAGGCCCTTCCTGCTGACGGCTGCCTTGTGGCGCGCGAATGACAGGCAGTCAGTGCGCGACTCGGCTCGAGTGCCATCTGGTTCCCGCCTTCAAGCTGCAAAACCTCCCAAAGATGGCGCACCTACTCAAAGACGGCTCCTAGCTGCCGGCTCTTCAGGATAGGAAGCTGATTGAGCTTCTCGTCCTCTCTTCAGCCTCGAAGCCCAACCAGCTTCGGGGACAACTGTCGGAGTAAATGACCACGGGTAGCCTAGCCGGCTCCCCCTGGCGCTTCTGAAAAATTATGGGCCGATCGAGCCCTCGAGCATCCAAGGCATGGGGCCGCCTTCCCTTGGTCGGCTGTCTCTCAGGCCGGCTACCGGGAGGTGGCCCGGCCCTAAACCCACAGGAGGAAGGCCACAAGAGGGCCGACTCCAAAAAGGCGGCCACAAGAAGGCCGACTCCAAGAAGCGGGCCCCCAGCAGGCGGCCAAGATCACACCCTCAAACTTTGCACCCATATAACAGCGATGAGACGGGGCGTGGCTACAGTGAAGCCTGCCACCCCTGAATCCTGGAGCGCGCATGGCCACAGTGCGCCGGACGGGGCGGCCATCACCCGTCCGGCGTGGCACTGTTGCCATGTTGACCATGATGTCACCCACGACAGGTTGACAGTACGGCCCGCAGGCGGCGGGCCCCTCCAGTCAGAGAGATACCCGTAGGCGGCCAGGCCTCCTCTAGTCGGCATAGGATATGGCCGGTTCCCAGCAGCCGGCTTGCTCCCTCCCTCAAAGGAGGCGCCTCATTAAGGAGATAAGATGAGGTAAGGCTACAGTGATCGCCGCCAAGGCGGCGGCACTGTAGCCATGCCTACCTCGACAAAGCCCTCATCATCAGGAGTGAGGCAACAGTAACCAGCCCCCGACCAGGCCCCTGAGTGGTGGGACCAGCTTGTCGGCCAGGAAGCCGGCAGCCGGCGGGACCCACCACCGGCGGGTCAAAGTTCAAGGGCGGAGAAGCCGCTAACGAGACACGACGGCTAGGGCCCGCGCCCAGCCGGATTACCATTGTACCCCTAGGGGGTAGGCCTATATAAACCCCCCAGGGCACCCATGCAAAGGGATGATCTCTTAGAGTTTTAGACACCACATAGAGGGAAGAGGAGAGCTAGCCTTGCCCTTCTTCTTCCTCTCGCCAAACAGCTCAAGGAGGCTCTTGTAGCCACTTGTTAACTTAGTGATCATGCGGAGACCCCGCAGAGCAGCAGTAGAGGTGTTATCTCCATGGAGAGCCCCGAAGTTGGGTAAGATTCACCGGCGTGCATGTCTTCGCCTTATCCCGTTTCCAGGCACCGGCGACGTCTTATTGGCTCCCACAATGATAAGCCACCCGTTGGCATATGTCGCACCTACCACCCAACATTTGGCGCCCACCATGGGGCCAGGTGCACCATCGTCCGGAGAGCTGTTCTGGACGGGAACCCTCTTCCTACCCAGCAAGCGTAGCCAGCCCCGCACGCACGATGGCGCTTGCTCGACAAGGCTGTATATGCCGCTGACGCTCATGTGGCGTAGCTGCCTCGCCGATCTTCTTGGCGAGGCTCGCATCTCTGTGTCACGACCGGTTCTTCAATAAAATATTTATTGAACAACCGACCTATGAAGTCCAATATGAGGAAAATCCTCCATACCGGTAGACAAATCTTTGATACAAGAAGCCAGTAGCATTACAATATTACAGGGTCGGACTGAAGATGCCCAACCAATTATTACAACACGCCGATAATTATATATGATGGCGGATATGACACAAAGGTGTGGGGTGGAAATACTACTGACTCGAGATATGAGTGGTTGGTGTAATAACACAGTGGGGTGGTCAATCAGACTACTGCACTGGCGGCTCATCGAGCGGCGTGGTGAGGCTCGATGAATTTATTTAGATAGCGGAAGCGGATATATCAAAATGACTAATCCAGGGGTCGCACGAGACTGACTGGGATTCCTCTAGGCGTCGTACTCGCTATCGAACTCTTCATCCATGAGATCGCCTTCGTCAGCATCTGTAGCGACCCGACCTCAGATGGTCAAGTCTCTGTGCTTCTGTGTCATCCCTGGATCGGTAATGCTGACACACACAGTACTCGAAGGATTTATAAGCAGAGTGGCAATCACACACTTATTACATCGTATGTCTCAAAAGAGAACTTATTACAATAATATGGCTTAAGGACATCTAATACGATAACAGCGAAAGGCTTGGAAGATAAAGTGAGTCCATCAACTCCAACGGCATAACTGAGCTGCACGGCAACGACCTACAATCCTTACTCCTCGTCTGAAAAGTCTACAACATAATACGTTGCAGCCCGAGAACGGGTCAGCACATGGAATATGCTGGCAATGTAACACATAGAGAGTAACGAAAGAATAAGCTATACTACATGCATATATGGCTGGTGGAAAGCTCTATGTTTACAGTTTTGTGAAAAGCCAATTTTTCCCTACAACAAAGGAATAAATTTTTCTTTAACTATCATGGTGGTTGAAACATCATTGAGAAGGTATAACCCCAACTCAATCCCAATTAAAGTAATTAACAACCCAGCAATATTAATTTAGGGTGACGAGATACATGTGAATACTCAAGTACTAGATACTTAGAATTGTCCATAACCGGGGACACGGCTAACCATGATTAGATTGTACACTCGCAGAGGTTTATGACTTTTCCCCAAAAGACTCGATCGCCTCCGTTGGTTTCTCGTGACTGCATGGTGTTTGAGAGACGGATGACCGAGACACGATCTTTCGTAAACATTAACTCTCTACTCCGGATAGATCATACCAAACCTATAAAACCCACTACCTGCTGACCTACCTCTTCGAGAGCTTCACGTAACTTACTCAACTATGCTAGAGCCCATAATAGCTTGTGGCTGCACACGGAAGTTTCTAGCATGAATAATATCAGTTCCCTTTGAGCCTGGGTGGCGGTCCATAGGATGATCACACGGGTACCCCGGGTTTCCCAAAAAAACAGACAACACTGGGTTCCCCAGGTGCCTCAATCCACCCAGATGTGTATTTTAAGTTGCCACCTTAAAGTAAACCATTAATTAATAATCTCACATCTGTCGTGAATATCTCTCAAACCCAAACCACGTCTACGAGCATAGCATGGCAATATAAGCATAACGTAGAAGTAACTCCCAAGGGTTTGTAAGTAACAGGGCAATAGGTTCCTACCTCATTATCTACTTCCCAACCCACAAGTTAATGACATCCTAATCATGCAATGTTTGAGGGTTGAAACTAATGCATAAAAACTGGGTATGGAAAGATATGATCAAGTGTTACTTGCCTTGCTGACGATCTGTGAATCCTAGAGACTCGTAGTAACACGCTTCGCACTCCGGGAATTCTATCGCAAGCAAACAATATATACATAAGCAACAAACAAAGATGCACAAACGAAAGTTCAACTGAAAGAGGTTGACCGGAGAGTTCAACTTAAGAACTCCGGTTTGCAAAAAGAATCAAACCAAACGCAACAACGAAACTCAAACGGCGAAAGAAATAGAGTCCGTTTACTAATCTGAACTAGAGTCAAATTTTACAATGATAAAAACTAGTTTGAGTTGATTATTCGGAAATAGGGTTTCGAGATGAAACTCCAGGCGCTTGAATCGCCTGATTCCGATAAGCGAGCGAAAAGATAAACAGATTTAAAAATTGGATCTGAAATCGCGATCAGAATAACCGCGGAATAATCGAATAAGAGAAAAATCGATGAACTGCTAAACGAACGAAAGTTCGTTAACAGAACTTAAATAGTGAACGCGTTCGTTAAAACGAACGGACGTTTGCTAATTAAATAAACCGACGAAAATAAACCGATCTATATAAAAAACGATCTAGGGTTTTTTTTTTAAAACCGAAGGGTTTTCTAAAAAAACCGGCGGCGGGGTCGGGTACCTCCGGCGAGGCGCGTCCGGCGAGGCGGGCGGCTCTGGCGGGTCCGGGTGGGGCGGGTCGGCGAGGGCGGCGGCGACGGAGAGAGGCGGCGGCGACGGCGCTGGGGGGGGCGGCGGCGGCGCTGGGCTCCGGGCGGCTCGGGCTCCGGCGGCTCTGGCCTGGGCTCAAGGGGTCGGCGAGGGCGGGTGATGGCGGTGGTGGCGGAGGCGGTGTGGCGGCATTTAAAGGGGCGGGTGGTGGCGGGTGGCTTGGGAAGGGTCGCCCGGGGTGGAGTCCGGCTCGGACTCCCCTCAGCGTCCGTGCCTCGCACGGCGGCGCGCGTGAGGGAGGCGGCGGCGCTCGCGGGCCGGCCTGGCTCGGCTGGGCCTTTGGCCCAGTCGGGCGTGGGTCTGTTTTTTTAAAACATTCCGCCGAAAGAAAAATTCCTAGAAAAATAAATAAAAATCTAAAAATTCCAAAATAAGTTTTCTCCGTCTAAATAAAATATTTAGAACTGGATGAACTTTTCTTGGCCCCTAAAATGCAACTTTTCAAAGTGTGCAATTTTTTTCTAGGGCAAATAAAATTCCAAATAAGTAGAAATAAAATCCAAAAAATGATTTTAACATTTTTCCTCCGGTATTTCAATTATTCTGGAGAAGTCATATTATCTCCCCTCATTTATTTATTTAAAATGAAATATTTTTCCGGAGAGAAAAATAATAAAATCCAATATCCTCGACTTTCATTAGTTGATAAAATTCAAATATGAAAATTGAAAAATCCCCAACTCTCTCCGAGGGTCCTTGAGTTGCTTAGGATTTTCGAGGATGGCAAACGAGAATGCAAATAAATATGGTATGCATGGATGACCTATGTATAACATGCCAAATTGAAAATTTGGGATGTTACAAACCTACCCCCCTTAAGATGAATCTCGCCCTCAAGATTCGGGTTGGCTAGAAAATAGGTGCGGATGGTCCCGACGAATATCATCTTCTCGCCCTGTGTGGCTTCCTCCTCGATATGGTGGCTCCAATCGAACTTTGCAAAACTTGATCACCTTGTTGCAGTGACTCGCTATCAAACTCCAAAATCTTTACTGGCTTCTCCTCATAAGTTAGATTATCATTCAGCTGAATCGCCTAAAGGTAATCAGATCGCTCAACGGTATGTCGGCCATCTCAGCGTGGCACTTCTTCAGTTGCGATACGTGAAACACATCATGCACTCCTGACAGTCCTTCAGGTAACTCCAGCTTGTAGGCAACTTCTCCCATTCGCTCCAAAACACGATACGGTCCTACAAATCTTGGGGCTAACTTTCCTTTACTCCAAAACGTTTCACTCCCCTCGGGGTGATACTGCAGATATACTGCTTCCGATTTCATAGGTTACTTCCTTGCGTTTTGAATCTGCGTAACTCTTCCGTCTAGACCGAGCAATCTTTAGCCTGCCTCTCGATCAGTTTAACCTTCTCCTCCGAGTCTTTGATCAAATCTGGTCCAAACAACCGACGGTCTCCAACCTCGCCCCACATCAATGGTGTTCTACATCTGCGCCCATACTGAGCTTCGAACGGTGCCATCTTCAAACCGGCTCGGTAGCTATTATTGTATGAGAATTCTGCATACGGCAAATTGTCATCCCAACTGGATCCATAATCTAGCATGACAGCTCTCAACACGCCCTCCAAAATCTGATTGACTCTCTCTGTCTATCCATCCGTCTATGGGTGGAACGCGGTACTAAACTCCAATCTGGTACCCAAAGTCTGGTAAGTTCCCTCCTTCTCTTTTATTTCTGGTTTTCTATTTTTTTCTATAAGTTTGTGGCTTTATTTAAAATAGCTAGGCACTTCTAAAATCCTGAAAATAATCAGAGGCTCTATTTAGAATATCTCCAACAGCCCACACTTATTTCCAGAATTATTTGAGCATTTAAAATATTTTATAGAATTTAAATGTCCAAATTCAAATACTTATGATTTAATTCAAAATCCAAAGTGTCCTAGAAAAATGTGCACCATTTTTGGAAGAGGTTCTAGACCAATTCAAAAATGATGAACTTTTGTGAAGGGCATTTTGGGTTCATTGAAATAGATTTTACTTGAGCCTATTTGATTTGATTTGATGCTAGGGTTTGTTCAACCCCCATTTCATATTTAAATGAAATTTAGACATGATGACATGATGATCATGCAAGGACAAGCAAAGGCTAAGCTAGGGCTGTGACAAGGTATTCCGTGAATATTTAGTTCATGAGACGAGAGAATGTTGCTGGAGCATTGGTCAAGCCGAAAGACATAACGGTGTACTCGTATGAACCATAGCGAGTAACGAATGCAGTCTTGGGGATATCCTCTTCACAAACCCGGATCTGGTGGTAACCCAACCTCAAATCAAGTTTAGAGAATATTGAAGAACCAGCAAGTTGATCATACAGGTCGTTGATTCTGGGAAGCGGATACTTGTTCTGAATTGTTGCCTGATTGATAGTAGGCCTGTCAACGAGCCAAACTCGAGCGAACACAGGCGGGCTCGGCTTGAGCTTGGTAGAAGTTCGAGTCGAGCTCGAGCGAGCCCAGGTTGACCTTCGAGCTACACGTTAGGCTTGAGTTTGGCTTGTTAAGACTTCGAGCCGAACTCGAATCGAGCTTTTAACAAGCCGAACTCAAACAGTTTGTCGAGCCTGAACATACAGTTAAATATACCAATGAAAAAAAAGTAAACTGCGATCAAGCATTCTTTTTGCTCTTTTTTTCTTCATGTGGTGGATCTGAGCTATCGTGTCGTTAGTGTAGCACTTGGCTACATGGACATGGACTAGTTTTGGACGTCGCAAAAGACAAGCTGACGACCAAGATTTAGCCTATGTTCCTACAAAATGCGCATAGTTTAGCGATGCGTGCTCCATCGCATGTGTTTGACCAAGCTTTGCCGAACTGTTCGAGCTCGAGCTCGAATGGCTCGCGAGCTACACGTTAGGCTTGAGTTTGGCTTGTTAAGACTTCAAGACGAGCTCGAATCGATCTTTTAACAAGCCGAACTCAAACAGTTTGTCGAGCCCGAACTTTTTTGACAGCCCTAATTGATAGGATGGTAATCTTGGACCAAACGATTCTTACCATCCTTCTTCTTGACAAAGAGAGAAGGTGCTCCTCAAGCAGAGGAACTAGGACGAATGAATCCCTTGTGAAGAGACTTGTCGATTTCCTCCTTAAGTTCAAGGAGTTCATGTGGCGGCATCTTGTAGGGTTGCTTGGCAATAGGGGTAGTGCCCGGCTTCAAGTCTATGATGAATTCAACAGCTCTAGCAGGGGGTATTCCTGGAAGTTCTTCTGGAAAGACATCTTCGAAATCACGAACAACTGGAACGTTCTCTATTCCCTCGACAGGTGAAGCATTCAATGCATTTAGAACATATATCTGATTCTCGGCATCCTGGACCATCTGAGTTGAGTAGTTGATCAACTGGCCAGAAGGATGAGTGAGTTGTACTGTCTTGGCGGCACAGTCGATCTTAGCATTATGGGCTGTCAACCAATCCATACCAAGAATGATGTTTATGTTGGAAGGTCCGAGTACAATGAGAGAAGACGGAAAAAGTAGACCTCCGATCTCGATTTGGTTGCGAGGGCTTATCATTGTGGTTTGCTACTTGGATCCCGGAGATTGAACCGCTAAAGGAGTTGGTATTTTTTCCATATATAACTCATGTGACTAAGCAAATTGTGGGGACACAAAAGCATGCGATGCTCCTGAATCAAAGAGAACGGAAGCTGGCACTGAATTAACGCGAAGGGTACCCATCACGATTGTTGGGGACTCACGAGCTTCTTCAATCTTAACATGGGTGACTTTACCACAACTTATTGCAGACGTCCTGGCACTACCACTACTGGTAAGATGGTTTCGACGGCCCTTCTTACGGCCAACAGGAGGACGTGATGAATTCTGCAGTTGACCTGGGCGACAGTTGATAGCAAGGTGCCCTGGCTGTCCACACTTGCGGCATAAACCATCATTATGGGGAGGAGCCACAGTATTGGACTGTCCATCCTGAATCGTTAGTTGTCTCGGCGGTGAGGCAAACGAGGTGCAACATAAGGCGGCCTTGGTGTTGGAGCAGGTCGGTGATGAACATTGTGTGGGATCCAGACTCGACGTTTCTGGGCAGGCTGATTTGAGGATGGGCCAACATCTCGAGTACGCTTGAACGACTCATGTTACACAGTCAGACCAGTTTCAGTTCAAAAAGCTTGGCTGACAAGCGTCGCAAAGTCTGCGCAATCATGAGCAACAAGTGCGAGCTTTATATCGGGACACGGTCCTTCACGGATTCTCTAGCTTGCGAGCGTCAGTGCAGACGTCATCTGCAGCATAGCGAGATAATTCAAGGAAATTCCTCTGATATTCATCCACGGTCATTGTGCCCTGTGAGAGTTTGCGAAACTCCTTCTTCTTCTGGTCCATTAGACCTTGAGGAATGTGTCGTGCACGGAAAGCTGACTGAAATTCTCGCCAAGTGGTTACGGTCTCTGCAGGCAGCATACCCATGTGGCTTTCCCACAATTGAGCAGCTGAACCCTTCAAGTGGAATGTCACAAAGGTGACGTAACTGGCAGGGGCAACATTAGATGACTCCATCTCAAACAGGATGTCACGAAGCCAATCATCAGCATCCATAGGATTGGTGGAGTTGTGGAAAATGGACGGTTGAGGCGCACAAATTCTTGCAGTGTTATTTGGGCAGGCTCTTGATGAGCATTCTGGTTTGGAAACTGAGCCATTACTCCAGTCATAAACTGACGATTCAGCTCAAACTGCTGCATCATTGCGGCAATATAGGGCGGAGGTGAAGGATCGTCAGCCATCCTGCTAAAAACATCAGGGAGCAGTTTAACAAGGGGTGGAGCAGGTGTATGGAGTCATTCATGATGTAACTTGAACAATGAGCAAAGGTGCAGTATGTACAAAGCAGTAGTCATTAAAGACATACGTATACATCTACAGAGCCATTTACACGTTGTTAGTATGAGTTCGGACAAGAGAATCATCCTAGACTTACTAGGCGGCACACTAGCACGCGATGGAAGGATACAACAATGAGACATAGCAAAGGCTACATCCACGTCAGAGAAAACCACTAGAGCGAGGAATCTGCAGGGGACGACGCAGGGTGCCCTCGATAAAAGGATCATGCGACCCGTGAAAAATGTGAAGCAGATCCTGGCCCTCAATTCAAGAAAGGCGTAAGACGAATCTCTGGATGGATGTGATCACGAGATCCTATTGTTAGAGTTAGCGAAATCATTTAACCCGGATAGAAGAGAGATCAGAGTCCCATAGTATAGATGAGGAGTAAAAGATCATAATACCACCCATTGGCGACGTGGGCTCGTAAGCCACACAGCCATGTTAGTAAAACAGTTTTTCAAATACTAGACTCAACTTTAGCCAAGGAGTTAGAAAGGGGGATCCTATAGGCAGTCGGCTCTGATACCAACTTGTGACGCCCCCGACTCGACCGTACACGAACATACACGCAAATATGTACGACCAAGATCAGAGACTCACGAGAAGATATCACAACACAACTCTAGACACAAATTAAAATAATACAAGCTTCATATTACAAGCCAGGGGCCTCGAGGGCTCGAATACAAGCTCGATAAGCAAGAGTCAGCGGAAGCAACAATATCTAAGTACAGACATTAGTTAAACAAGACTGCCTTAAGAAGGCAAACACAAAAGCAGCAACGATCGAAGAGGCAAGGCCTCCTTCCTGGGACCTCCTAACTACTCCTGGTCGTCGGCAGTCTCCACGTAGTAGTATCTGTCGGCGGTGGCATCTGGCTCCAGGGATCCACCATCTGGTTGCATCAACCGGAAAGAAAGGAAGAAAGGGGGAAAGGGGGTAGCAAAGCAACCGTGAGTACTCATCCAAAGTACTCGCAAGCATCAGATCTATACTAAGTATGCATCGGTATCAAGTGGAAGGGTTCTATCTATGGACTGAACTGCAGAATGCCAGTATAGAGGGGAAGGCCTAGCCTATCAAAGACTAGCATCTTCAAGCAGCTCCAAGCATCTTGCAGCATGTAGAAGAGTAAAGAATAGCAGTTTATAATTAACAAGCATGTTTGTAACATTAAGGCCCAGAGATCCTTCCTCGACTCCCTGCGAGAAAGCAATCCCGGAGCCACATATCTCAAGTATCCATTTATAGTTGTAAAAGATCAGGATATAAGTCTGAACGTCCGTTGCCGTGGACACGACTATTAATAGATAATCTTCCCTATAGGGGTGCACCACGTTTTCCAACACGCTCGATCAGTCTGGCTGGACACACTTTTCTGGGTCAATGCACGGCCTTGGAAGATCAACACGTCGTAGCCCACCTAGGCTCAGCAGAGAGGTCCCCGCCGGTCTACATCCTAAGCACTCCGGGGTCTGGGCCCATCACCCATTGCACTCTGGATCGTTGCATGCAGGGAGATACAGGCCACCTCCACTGGGGCGCCGACCAGGCCATGCCGCAATGCTGAACTGGACGTCTGACAAAGCTTCGGCCGATACCACGACGTCGAGGCCCATAACTATTCTCGCATGGTGGTTAGTGCGTAAAGGCCAAAGGCCAATTCAGAACAAATACCCAAACCATATTGTATTATTAGCTTGTGGAGACGAGCAGAGACTCACGATAATGTGACCCCGTCGCCCCGTCTCGAGGAAATACGACAAGGGCTAGCCTAGCCCACTCCGGGGCGGCCTGCCTGCCCGGTCGTGCCTCGTAACCATCTTGCGGGTGCTCTCCGGGCCCGCCCGACCTTCACCAAGGTATCAAGTAAAGTCAAGGATAACCGTGTGTCCAAACATCAAGGGGAAAACCCGAGGAATCGCCCCCAGAGGATTCCACTCAATGTAATCATCAAGGTGAACGTAAGAGGGACCACCCTCGAGGTTCACACTTGAGGTGTTGAACGGCAGAGCCGTATCGGGAATGGTGAAAGAGGAAATCACCCTCGATGACCACGACCGAATAGCTACACTACAGAATTATCATCAAGAGTGCGTTATGAGGGATCACCCTCGGCACTCGATAGTAGCTCCGTAGAGTTGAGCAACTAAAGGGGCGTGATGTGATGTGAGGTGTCAGGCTCTGGTCATCGATCACGTTGATTGAGTCGTCGAAGATGAAGCAGGGGCAACAAGGACAAGGTGGGGGTTACTGATGGATGTCTAACCAACCTATACTAAGCAGTTTAGGATAAGCAGGTAGGTAACAATAGAAGGTACAAAAGCAGGCTATGCATCAGAATAGGAGCAAACAATAACAGTAGAAAAATCTAATGCAAGCATGAGAGTATAGAATGTGCGATATCAGGATGATCAAGGGGGGGGGGCTTTCCTGGTTGCTCAGACAAGAAGGAGGGTCGTCGTCGACATATTCGATCACAGGGGCATCAGCAGCGGTCTCGAGGTCTACCGGAAAAGAAGAGGCGGAAGAAACAGTAAATACATGCAAACATAAGCATAACAAGACAATAAACGGGGCTAGAGGTGTTCGAACGCGGTGCTAGGCGATACTGGCGAAGGGGGAAAACATCCGGGAAAGCTTTCCCGGTTCCGGACGTTTGTCAGACAGATGAACCGGAGGGAAAAAGTTCAACTTTTTCTATGCTAGGGACGTGTGGCGGGCGAACGGACCGCGCGTTTAGATTCGTCTTATCGTTCTGAGCAACTTTCATGTATAAAACTTTTTCATCCGAGATACGGTTAATTTTTTATGATTTTTCAAAGTTTTGACACTATTCTGAAATTATAATTAAAAAGGAAATACTGCATCAGCATGACGTCAATGTGACGTCAGCAGTCAACGTTGACCTTTTGACTAGTCAAACTGATAGGTGGGTCCGTCCTGTCGTAGACTGATAACTAAACAGCTTCTGATTTTTACTAACCCAGTTAATTAGGATAATTAAGCCAAATTAATTAAGTTAATTAATTAACTATTTAATTAATTAATTGTTTTTATGTTTATTTATTTAAAAACTTTTTTAACAGGGGGCCGGGCCCAGCGGTCAGTGGCCCACTGGGCCAACCGGGCGCGGTTAATGGGCGCTGGCGCTTAGGGCGAACCCCCTTTGGCGTCGAAGCCCGCTAAGGAGGGCGCGGCGCGTCTGCGGGGATCGGCCGCGCAAAGCAAAGCGACAGAGGGGCGGTGGCTGTGGTTGGGCGGAGTGGCGCCACCAGCAGCACGCAGCTGCAGGGCGAAGCGGAGAGGCGCACCAAGGCGCGGCCGACGACAACGATGGCGGTGGCGGCAGCGTCGCGTAAGGTGGCATGCCTAAGGGCGAGGAGGCTAGCCGGAGCGGGCGCACGCGCGCGAGGACACATCCTGGGGCGACCAGGACGTGCGCAGGAGTGCGCGCAGAGGTGAGGCAACCGCCGGCGGCGAGCTACGTCTACGGCGGGAAGAGGCTAGGGGCACGGGGATTGAAGCAAATGAGACGGGGTGGAACGTGTGCTCACTGTGGTGCGTTAGGGGAGGGCAGCAGGCTCGGGGAGGATCGACGAAGGGGGCTCACCAGCCATGTAGAGGTGCAAAGGCGCGCTCGGGGGAGGGCCGGAGTAGCGGGGCGACGACGCGTGACGGCGACGATGTCCAGCTCGGGGAGGGAGTAGCGCGAGGAAGAGGCCGGGACGGGGTGTTCGGCGGTGACGGGCGGCGCCGGCGACGGGCGCCGAGGAGAGCGGCGGGGGTCAGGACGTGGCCCGATCCAGATCCCGAATCGGGGGGGGGGGGAGGAGAAGAGCATGGGGATGGTTTGGGTGCGTGGGGGAGTGAGGGGGATCATGCGGGGAAAAGATCCCGGGGAGCTGACGAGGACAGGGGGGGACTCGGTCTTATCCCCACGTGGCATGGGCTGGTAGGCCAGCTGGGCCAGTTGGCCCAGTGGGGGAGGTTTTTCCCTTTTAATATTTTATTTATATAGTTTTATTTAATTTTATTGCATTAAAACACTTTACAAAAAAAGTTGGTTCACCACCATAATTACTTATGGAATATTTGCCACACTTGGAACATTTTATTTTGCGTGTTTGAGAAATTTGAAATCTGGGCTTTAATTTGAATTAGAGTTTGAACTAAGATTTGGATCAAGCGAGGATTAGCAACAGTAATGAGTGATGACCTGGCATCATTAGCAAGGGATTACTGTAACTTAATTATCCGGGCGTTACAGGGCCACCCTGCATAATGCGAAAAGGACAAGGCATACCTTCAAAGAACACAATGATTATCAAGAACTAATTCCATAAACCGAGTTGAAACTTGACATCTGATAGTGTTGGAAGCCCCCACCCGTAACAACCCTATAAATCTCCATATCCTGGAAATATAATGGGAATAAAAAGGAAACAAGGAACCCACGAAGGCAACCGGTAGGAAACGACGATCTTGCGAATGGGAAACCGCCGTCCACGGTAAAGAAGGACCACTGTAAGCAGGTGACAAGCGCGGCGGGCGCGACGGGCGGCGACGACGGCAATGAAAGAACAGTCCGCGGCGATGGTTCGATCACACCAGAGAAAAACATATCAAAAGTGTATTATAAAACACTAAAAGTACAAGGACTAAAGTGAAAAAACCAGAAAGAAAAACCGAAAACCGAATATCACGGGGTGCCCGTCGGCTCGACAAATGTCACACGCGGAACGCCTCGGAAAAGTCTCACGAGCGCCCCGCGCCGAGCGCTCCCTAACTAATCCTTGCGGGGAGCGCTCCTCAACTAGTGATTTCGAGGAAAAGCTGGATAAGAACTCATCAGCCAAGGCCACTAAAATCCTCCTTCTTTAGTGCTGGGCCTCACAACTATATGGGCTTTCGCAGTTCGGATAGGAAATTCGGGGATGCGTGTCCTCTTCTTTTTGGAAAACATTTCAATAAGCCGGATAACATAGCGACGTGTAAGCCGTGTTATCTACTGTATACGACACATGCCCCACCGCTTCCGCCTCCAGCCTTGTCTCTTCTCACACGATCTCTCTCTTCCACTCATTCTCGTCTGTTTCCTCCCGCGGCTCTCTTCTATTGCACGAGAGGGGAGAGGGCACCTATGGGCGCTATGGCGACGCCGAAGCACCAGCCACCGTTGCTGCAAACCGGGGAGCGGCGACGATGATCACCGCCCGCTGCATCCCGCCCAAAATAGGGGGGAGGGGTTGTTGCTGCGAGGGAGAGGGGGACACCACCACGAGTTGTGTGCTTCCTTCCCATGGGCGACCACCATTGTTGCTCACCAGGAAGGGGCGACGTTGGCCACCAGCACAACACTGCCACTGGTGTTGCAACGCAGCATGGAGACCGGAGACGGGCATCGCTCACCGCCGCTGCTGCAATGCAGCACACAAGAGGAGGTTGGGCTGCTCACGTGCCGGTGTTGCAAGGGGGTTATGATGGGGATGCAATGAAGCGCCGCCGGCGCTGCAATGGAGCTTCGTCGGGGTGTCGCTGGTGCTGCATTGAAGCTATTGTCGTGCCAACGGGGCTGCAATGGAGCTTCGACGGTGCTGCACGCCGAATGGAGCGCGACATTCGTCAGGTCACTGGTGGCGATGCAGAGGCTGTCGGTGCTGCAATGAAGCCCTCGTCGCCGGCCACCGGTGCTGCAATGAAGCCAGTCGTCGCCAGCCATGGGGTGGTTCTCCTACTCTCCAGCAGCGCTGGCGCGTCGACCCCATCCCCGGTGCTGCTCGGCGGCGACAAAGCTATGATGCGTGACCCACGGATGGAAGCAATGACTAAGGAGGAATCAAGCGGCTCTAATCCATCCTAGTTCATCAAATCGGACGGCTCGCTAGGCAGCTTAAAGTTGGATAAAATCAGCCGCGTGATTTGTAGCAGCCGCCCTTCTTTTTTCACCCCAATTCTCGACTCATGAGACTCTACCCATAAAAAAAAGAGCGACCCATGAGATCCGTTCGTAATCTTACTCAGAATATACAAATCAAAATCAAACCGCAGCTTCAGTGCATGATTGTTGATCGGTCAAACGATGGAATCATGCAGTTCGTGAGACGACGACGCAGCCGGACTACCGGCCAGTTGGTCGACTCGACACCCGCGCGAGAGGCCGGCCTGGCGGGCATATTCTCATTTTCGTTATCTGTCATGTCATCTGACGAGTGATAAGCCAGCACAAGCAACTTGTGCAAACATAATGTAGTAGGAGTACATTCTAGGCTGCAGTGCCGTCATCGTCTTCTTCCATATTCAATCCGGTTCTTCTCGCGCCTCAAGCCGCCAGCGGTGGTTCAAACTTAACGACGTGACGTGAGCTCTCCATTAGACCTTTTTTTTTGCGGGATCCTCCATTAGACTTTCATTCTGCCACTTCAATGTTTTTTTTCTTTTCTGAAACAAAGGCGAAAGCTTTGCCTCTCCCATTAAATTAAAAAAAAGACGAGAGTTGCCGGTTAATTTATGAAAAACCGGGCGAACATGAGGAGGAGGAGAGTTGTAGTATAGTCTGGTTTTCCATGGATTTGTTATACAGTTCTTGAATAATTGCAGACTGACTGTTGTCTCCTCGGGAGAGAAAACAAAATACTAGTAGTAGTTGCTATATCTGGCATCAAAGTGCATAGGCATGCAGCAGCAGTTGCTCCATAATTCGATCAAGTTAATAACAGCCTTTCTTGTGAAGAGAAGATCAAGTAATTAATAAGAACTTAGGTTGATACATATGTGCAGTGTAAGCTACGTATAACGAATTTCTGATGAAGAAAGTGTAGTTGAACAGCCATCGAAGAAAAAGAAGTTTGATTCTTTCTTTCCTCGTTTAATTTATCATCATCTGCTGTCCTCCGATTCAGGAATTAAGTATAGCAGCAGCAGTAACATGCTAGCTAATTTAAACAACAGAATTTATACGTACGTACACGTACAGATCAAGGAGGTAGCAGCTGAGTCAAACACAAGTACCACTACACATGCGTACCCAGTAGCCACACGGACGGCGTGCTCGATCTCCCGCTCCATCAGATCCTCGGCCGGGGGCCGGCATCAGTAGCGGTTGCCGACGGTGACGGCGGGCGCGAAGGCGGTGCCGAAGGAGCAGTCGGCGCCGGCGTAGTTGGATTGCATCATGCTGACGGCGGCCGCTCCCTCGAGGAGGTCCTCGAGCGCACGGGCGTAGAAGGCGCGCAGCCGGCGCAGCGCCCGCCGGTAGGCCGCCGCGACCCACCGCATCCGCAGCCGCCGGACGGCCCCGAAGAAGCCCCCGCGACCGCCGCCCAGCCGCGCCACCGCCATCTTCTTCCTCCTGTTCTTCGTCCCGCGCTCCCCCTGGGACGCCGCCCCGGGCAGCAGCGGCGGCCCCGCCGCCAGCGCCCGGCGCCGCGGCATCCTGAACCGCACCGCGCCGCCCCGCCGCTGCAGGTCTCCTCCCATCCTTCTCTCCCTCTCGCTCTCGCTTGCTTTGCTTTGCCTTGCTTGCCTTGGGAAGGAAGGAGGTTAAGGCGAGAGCGTGAGCGGGCGAGCGGGCTGCTTTGCTTTTGCTTTGCTTCGGAATGGCAAAAGAGATGCGTTTGTTAGCCAACTTAGGCCCGTGATTCGCGCTGATGCAGCGGGGTACTGCTCGTACTTGTTTTATAGGAATATTATTATCAGCTGATGATGATAGGATGATAGTGTTAAGCACGCAGCACATTTTTTATGTATGTCTAAGCGCATAGCAGCAAGAGGGTAGGAGACAAGACGAAGGGGGGGTTACGGGAAAGTGGGACGGCGATGGGTCTTGGAAACGGTGACGTGCTCCACACCCACGCACATGTACTACATCAGGATTAGCTAGGGCGCCTGCATGGGTCTCCTCTTCATGGATAGCATCTAGCTAGCTGCCAACGTGCTTAAGCAAGTGGGATCGATCGATCCCTAATGAGTTAGGAGATCAACCAACGTAACCCAAGGGCATCTCCAACCACTACTCCCACGCACGCATCTCGTCCTCTCGTAAATTAAACCCTTTTTTCTCCAGTATAATGCATAGCACTACTCGTTTAAGCCTGGCAAGACGGACCGTGAGAGGTTGTACTTGTACTGTTGTACAGTAGTGGTGAACGAAGATAGTGGAAGTATGTCGATCAATCAGTCAAACGCGAGCAGAGGAGTCCAGATGCTTCAGTGAATTTAAGCAGCCCGCGCTGCCTGCGTGCGGTCGAGGGAACTGTATGCCAAGACGAATATAGCCGTCCGCAGTTCGATCGCGACCCTCCTGCTTGCACGGAAACGCACGGGCGCTCATCAATTCCAGCCACTCCCAGCTGAACTGACACTGACGCGCACGAAAAAAAAAACCCGCAATATTTGTAATTTGTGTGAACAGCTGCAAGGTGTGCGCAAATCTATCACCGGCGGTTCCGTTGTCGCCACACACCACACGCAGCCGCGCGCTACCGGCCGGAGGGATTGAGCCGACCTGAACGGGACCATACACGGTCACAGACTCGCGCGCTGTCCATTTGGAGGGAAGAGGGATGGTATTCTCTTGTCCTACTCTCGCGTCCAAACGAGCCCGACCGAGAGGGAAAACCCTGGACATATCCATCAGCCGATAGCCCCCTAGGGTGTGTGGTACAGCCATAATGATCTTCTTAGTTTGCCACCCATGTAACTTACGGTAGCCACCTGGAGGCAGAGTAATTCATTCACCAGCTAGCCGCTGTGATATTCCTCTCTTTAGCCCGCGCTCATGTTCTGAGTAGATAACTTGGAGCTAACTTGAGAAGCACGGGAAGATCAGTAATAGTAGGAGTACTACTTAATCTTATGGATGTGCATGCTTGCGTGAGAGCTTACCTCAGCCTAGAGTAAGCATTAGTATTATAACGTGCAGCGTCAGAAAGGAACACATGGTCTTCAAATTGTTGGTGTACAGATCGATGTGCCGCTTCATTTGTATATTGTTATACTCTTTTAAAGAACTCAACGGTGTACAATGGCTCATGGAACAAAAATCATGATGTGATACCATGAGATTTCTAGAGGATTTGGTTTGAAATCCCAAATTATTCGTGTAAGGTCAACAACGGCAAATACTATTGCACGAAGGTATCATTTCGCACAAACCAGCGAGGCTAGCACTCGGGGTGTCCGGCCCATTTAAATAGTTTCACACGGTAAAGTTTTCTGCAAGATTTTCTATTCGTTTTAGGAACCATTTCACATTTAGAAAGTTATTCAGAAATTTCAAAAAATGTTTGCGCTTTTAAAAATGTTCCTATTCTATTAAAGATTGCTTCTTTTATAAATGTTTGAATTTTAGAAAACAAATTCTGAATACATGAATGTGTTAAAAAATTGCTCCCGGATATTTTTCAAAAATTGGATTTAAAAAAATTCCCGTGCTTATTCTTTCATTTTTTTCTAAAAATAAATCATGATTTTAATAATATTCAGAAGTTTTGAAAAATCTTCACAAAAGGTTTCAAAATGTTAGTTTTATAATGTTCACTTTGTTTCAAAACAAATTCACAGAACATTTTAAATTTTTCTCTAATTTTCAAACAATGTTCACTTTTCAAAAAACTATTTTCCCTCATATTTTCTGAAAAAACAAATACAAAAACCGACTTAAAACCCACAAGAAACAAAAACCAATTTTTTTTAGACAAAGAAACAAAAACCAATCGATACAGTGTACGGCTCGCTGCATCACTTCAGAAATGGGTCGGCCCATATACATTAGGCTGCCCATTTGACGCAATAAACATCAAATAGGGGCTCCCCTCAACGAGACGAGGTTATACATTTCCTTTTTGAGCGTTAGGTCATGTAATGAGTACAAGATAGGCTTCCAAGCCCACACATATTGGAACTCATTTCTACTACCTAAAAAACACGCAAGGATCCGTCTCCCCTCTTACGTCAAAAGTTTTCGTCTGCCTCTCCCCGCCTCGACCAAAAAAATTCTCCTCCGAAAAAACAGGGGCGCAACAGGCAATCCCCGCTGCATCCTACCAAATTTGATTTTGTTTCCTTACCTCCTACGATCCTTCCCTCGACCTCTCTCCCATCTCACTCGCGGCACCAAGAGTGGACAAACCAGACCCTATTCTTCCCCACCACGTTCCTTCTCTTGTGGCGGCATGGTAGATCAGGCGGCGGCCAGGGTAATATCGGCAGTGGGGGCCTAGGTGACGTCCGACCGGAGCGATTCCTTCGTTTCCAGGTGTGAGAATCCCTTCTTTCCACATGCTCTCCTTACCTCCATTGGTTACCTCGTCACCAGCATGTTCTCCTTATGGTCGAGGTCGTGGCTCCTCCCATAGTTCAGATCGGGACTTCTGAATCTTAATTATTGCTAGAGTTGGGGTTGGGTGGGCTAGCTGCAGTGCGGCTTTGAGGTAGACGGCAACGATGAAACTACATAGAGCCCACGGCAGTTTCGGCCAAGCTTTGTTACCTGTTTACTTTTTGTCAGGTCGACTTCAAAACTACCATCAGAAAAAAGAACTGTAGATTCCCTACAGCAGGTAAACCTAGAAACTAGCTTGCTTGAAATTGGCTGAGGTGTCAATCGATTTTCCTAGGCGAAGAAGCCATGGCGGCAAGGATCTCTAATAGACAGTGATGACGCGGATGGTCGCCATGGTGGAAGGGCATGAAGAATAAGAATAGTGATTAAGCGGTCAAAAAAGGTTGACGATGATGCTTAATCTGGGTGAGTCCTAAAGGTGTAACATTGGCAAAATTATCGTTGAACTACTAGAATTTTCATGCCCCCGTTGCAACGCCACGGGCAATTACCTAGTCAATCGAGAAGTACACTATCCTCATTACGCATATGAGAACCAGTTCATTTCCTATTTAGCGTTTATAGCATTGTTTACCTATTGTTTTTGCACCATGCCCCCCCGCGCCCCTCTGTGTTTTCCGTGCTCACGCTCTGAGTCACTTGGGAGGCTTGGAGCTAACTTGAGAAATGAACACATGGTTTGGTCTGCAGATTGTTGATGTACAGATCGATGCACTGCTTCATTTGTATGTTATTATACTTTCTTAAAGACCCCGCAAAAAATTATACTCTCTTAAATAACTCAGCGGTGTACAATTGTTCATGGAACAAAAATCATGAGCTGATACCAAGAGATTTCTAGGTCATTTGCTTTGAAATCCAAAATTATTCATGTGAGGTCAACGAGGGCAAATACTACTTGACACAGGTACCATTTCACACAAACGAGTGAGGCGAGCACTTAATTAGCTTACACGGTAAAGTATCTGTAAGATTCTCTATTGGTTTTAGGAACCCTTTTTCTCCTTTGCAGTTTTTTGTCTTTCCACATTTTCAAAAATTATTCAGAAATTTCAAAAATTGTTTGAAATTTTTACAAAATATTCCTTTTTTAAGCAATAGGTATTTTTTTAGTAAATGTTTGATTTAAAGAATCAAATGTGATGAAAAATGATTGTGTTTTAATAATCTTCCTGATTTTTCGAATGTTTGAATTTCCAAAAAGTGTCCATTTTTTAAATTTTAAAAATGCTCATGTTTTTTAAAAAATGTTGAAAAGTTCTAAAAATCACAAAAGGTTTCAAAATGTTCTCTTTGTTTCAAAAAATATTCACAAAATATTTTATAAAATGTTCTCTATTTTTTTTTTAAAGTTCACTTTTCAATAGTTTTCTTGGACTTGTGATGTTGGCATGGTCCTTATGGAGTGAGCTGGAATTGGTTAACGAGCTTCCAACTTATTGATCGACTTTGACTTCTGTTTTTTATAGCCATGTGACAAGTGGGACCCCCGATAGGATTGTTTACGTTTCATCAATAAATTGGCTAGCCAATATTTGGTAATAAATCAATCGTACTTGTTTTTGCAGGGCATGTTGTGATATAATATGGTCAAGACATGATGCTAAATTTTATTGTATGAGATGATCATGTTTTGTAACCGAGTTATCGGCAACTCGCAGGAGCCATATGGTTGTCGCTTTATTGTATGAAACGCAATCGCCATGTAATTGCTTAACTTAATCACTAAGCGATAGCGATAGTCGTAGAAGCAATAGTTGGTGAAACGACAACGATGCTACGATGGAGATCAAGGTGTCGCGCCGGCGACGATTGTGATCATGACGGTGCTTTGGAGATGGAGATCAAAGGCACAAGATGATGATGGCCATATCATATTACTTATATTGAATGCATGTGATGTTCATCTTTTATGCATCTTAGTTTGCTTAGATCGACGGTAGCATTATAAGATAATCTCTCACTAAATTTCAAGGTATAAGTGTTCTCCCTGAGTATGCACCGTTGCGAAAGCTCATCGTGCCGAGACACCACGTGATGATCAGGTGTGATAAGCTCTACGTTCACATACAACGGGTGCAAGCCAGTTTTGCACACGTAAAATACTCGGGTTAAACTTGACGAGCCTAGCATATGCAGATATGGCCTCGGAACACAGAGACAGAAAGGTCGAGCGTGAATCATATAGTAGATATGATCAACATAGTGATGTTCACCATTGAAAACTACTCCATCTCACGTGATGATCGGCCATGGTTTAGTTGATATGGATCACGTGATCTCTTAGATCATTAGAGGGATGTCTATCTAAGTGGGAGTTCTTAAGTAATTTGATTAATTGAACTTTAATTTATCATGAACTTAGTACCTGATAGTATTTTGCATGTCTATGTTGTTGTAGATAGATGGCCTGTGTTGTTGTTCCGTTGAATTTTAATGCGTTCCTTGAGAAAGCAAAGTTGAAAGATGATGATAGCAATTACACGGACGGGGTCCGTAACTTGAGGATTATCCTCATTGCTGCACAGAAGAATTACGTCCTGGAAGCACCGCTAGGTGCCAAACCCACTGCAGGAGCAACGCCAGATGTTATGAACGTATGGCAGAGCAAAGCTGATGACTACTCGATAGTTCAGTGTGTCATGCTTTACAGCTTAGAACCGGGACTTCAACAACGTTTTTAACGTCATGGAGCATATGGGATGTTCCAGGAGTTGAAGTTAATATTTCAAGCAAATGTCCGGATTGAGAGATATGAAGTCTCCAATAAGTTCTACAGCTGCAAGATGGAGGAGAATAGTTCTGTCAGTGAGCATATAATCAAAATGTCTGGGTATAACAATCACTTGATTCAACTGGGAGTTAATCTTCCGGATGATAGTGTCATTGACGGAATTCTTCAATCACTGCCACCAAGCTACAAGAGATTTGTGATGAACTATAATATGCAAGGGATGGATAAGACAATTCCCGAGCTCTTCGCAATGCTAAAGGCCGCGGGAGGTAGAAATCAAGAAGGAGCATCAAGTGTTGATGGTCAACAAGACCACCAGTTTCAAGAAAAAGGGTAAAGGGAAGAAGGGGAACTTCAAGAAGAATGGCAAGCAAGTTGCTGCTCAAGTGAAGAAGCCCAAGTCTGGACCTAAGCCTGAGACTGAGTGCTTCTACTGCAAAGGGACTGGTCACTGGAAGCAGAACTGCCCCAAGTATTTGGCAGAAAAGAAGGATGGCAAGGTGAACAAAGGTATATGTGATATACATGTTATTGATGTGTACCTTACTAATGCTCGCAGTAGCACCTGGGTATTTGATACTGGTTCTATTGCTAATATTTGCAACTCGAAACATGGACTACGGATTAAGCGAAGATTGGCTAAGGACGAGGTGACGATGCGCGTGGGAAATGGTTCCAAAGTCGATGTGATCGCGGTCGGCATGCTACCTCTACATCCACCTTCGGGATTAGTTTTAGACCTGAATAATTGTTATTTGGTGCCAGCGTTGAGCATGAATATTATATCCGGATCTTGTTTGATGTGAGACGGTTATTCATTTAAATCAGAGAATAATGGTTGTTCTATTTATATGAGTAATATCTTTTATGGTCATGCACCCTTGAAGAGTGGTCTATTTATATTGAATCTCGATAGTAGTGATACACATATTCATAATATTGAAGCCAAAAGATGCATATTTGATAATGATAGTGCAACTTATTTGTGGCACTGCCGTTTAGGTCATATTGGTGTAAAGCGCATGAAGAAACTCCATACTGATGGACTTTTGGAATCACTTGATTATGAATCACTTGGTACTTGCGAACCATGCCTCATGGGCAAGATGACTAAAACACCGTTCTCCGGAACAATGGAGCGAGCAACAGATTTGTTGGAAATCATACATACTGATGTATGTGGTCCGATGAATGTTGAGGCTCATGGCGGGTATCATTATTTTCTCACCTTCACAGATGATTTGAGCAGATATGGGTATATCTACTTGATGAAACATAAGTTTGAGACATTTGAAAAGTTCAAAGAATTTCAGAGTGAAGTGGAAAATCATCGTAACAAGAAAATAAAGTTTCTACGATCTGATTGTGGAGGAGAATATTTGAGTTACGAGTTTGGTCTTCATTTGAAACAGTGCGGAATAGTTTCGCAACTCATGCCACCCGGAACACCACAGCGTAATGGTGTGTCCGAACGTCGTAATCGTACTTTACTAGATATGGTATGATCTATGATGTCTCTTACTGATTTACCGCTATCGTTTTGGGGTTATGCTTTAGAGACGACTGCATTCACGTTAAATAGGGCACCATCTAAATCCATTGAGGCGACACCTTATGAACTGTGGTTTGGCAAGAAACCAAAGTTGTCGTTTCTTAAAATTTGGGGCTACGATGCTTATGTGAAAAGGCTTCAACCTGATAAGCTCGAACCCAAATCGGAGAAATGTGTCCATAGGATACCCAAAGGAGACTGTTGGGTACACCTTCTATCACAGATCCGAAGGCAAGACATTCGTTGCTAAGAATGGATCCTTTCTAGAGAAGCAGTTTCTCTCGAAAGAAGTGAGTGGGAGGAAAGTAGAACTTGATGAGGTAACTGTACCTGCTCCCTTATTGGAAAGTAGTTCATCACATAAATCTGTTCCTGTGACTCCTACACCAAATAGTGAGGAAGCTAATGATGATGATCATGTAACTTCAGATCAAGTTACTACCGAACCTCATAGGTCAACCAGAGTAAGATCCGCACCAGAGTGGTATGGTAATCCTGTTCTGGAGGTCATGTTACTTGACCATGACGAACCTACAAACTATGAGGAAGCGATGATGAGCCCAGATTCCACGAAATGGCTTGAGGCCATGAAATCTGAGATGGGATCTGTCATGGAATTGTCATGGCAGATGTCCTAGTATGAGGACTTAGTCGTGAGGCCAACGCATGTTTGTAGTAGCTTGAGAGGGGTTGAGCGGAATCGAGGGAAGCAACACAATACAAGGATGTAGACAGCTTCGGGCCCCGGGAAACATCATCCGGTAATAACCCTACATGTTGTTTGTGGCTAGGTCTCACTATGATCATGAGGGAGTCACCGGTAAGCCGGCTCTTTGTGTCTAACCCTAGAGATTGTTTCTTCTTGCTTGTCCCTCTTTGGGGAGCCCTGCCCCTCGTTATATATGTTGAAGGGGCGGGTTACATGACTAGTCCTAGTAGGATTAGGATTACTCTATTACAAGTGGAGTCCTAGTCTTGCTTCCTTTTGTAGGAGAATATTCCTTATTCTTTCCCCTTAAGCCGGCCCACCATAAACGTGAGCCGGCCTTCTAGGCCTTGGGCCTTATCGTCCATCTGACCTGCCCGCCAAGATCGGGCGGGTCACTCTTGAGTCTCCAAGCTCCGGGCGGGTCACAAGTGAATCGCCACACTCCAGCCGGGTCATACATCCGGCGGGTTACACCGCGGGGTATATCCCCGACATTAGCCCCCAGTTTAATTTGGATTTATCCATGTTAAACTGATCCTGCAACATAAATACAAGAACAAATTTGACAGGTTGTGCTCCGGGTTAAATATTCTTGTAAGCTAGCACCTAATCATCCTTAAGTCCTTGACATTTTCTCCTAGAAAATCCGGGTCAATAGGCCAGCTTCATAATCCATTTGCTGACATTGGCTCTTGTAAAGAAATATAATAAGAAATAATCCATTTGAGTCGGCCTTCAATGCTCTGATTTGACAAAAATATTGGTCTTGAAATATTCAACTGATATTCAGCCGGCTTAAAGATGTAGATCTTGCCGATTTATGATTGCCAAAATTGTCGGGTTATAAACAAATGATGCCGGGTCATGTAATTGTTGCTGATGCCGGGTTAATCTTATGATGACGCCAGGTTATAAACTTTGCAGATTTCTTCGATAATAATATAATACCTGATTTGCTCAAAAATGAGAATTTGAAGTTATTCCTCCCTTATATGCATATCACCTGTAGCCCCAAAGTGTCGGGTTGTCATGCTTGCAGCAACCTGGGACTTGTAGTTGCCTTATGCTCATAAAAATTTCAACCAGTGTAGCCCCCAAGGGCCGGGTCATTATGCAATAATGAGCAGGGACTTTGTAAATATGATCATGTAAACTTGAGCAGCAACGTGTAGCCCCCAAGGGCCGGCTCAGTAAGATATTACTGAGCTGGGACTTTGTATATGATTCATTGATAATAACATCATATGATGTAATATCCACCATGGGGCTTGAACCCACATCCACAAGGTTAAGAGCTTTGTACTCTACCAACTGAGTAGTGGATCTTTCAATATAATGGACTGAGGCTTGTGTACCTTGAATTTTTGACAGGAGCAAGTGGTAGCCCCAAAGGCCGGCTCATTAAATGACTTTGCATTAGCCCCCAAGTGCCATGGTGCATGATGGCAGTGACATGGGACTTTGCATATTTGACGTAATCTCAATTTGAATAATGTAGCCCCCAATTGTCGGGTCGTAAGCCTGCAGCAACTCGGGACTATTCCCTCCATTGTAAAAATAAATCATGTCCATTAATAAAATAATAACCATTGCGCTGAAGCGACTTTGAAGACCTCCATCATAATATTGGCTATTGATAACCATAATAAAAATCCAGCCATGTTGGCTATTAAAGATTTGAATAATATAATCCGGTTTGGAAAACCGGTTCGTGTGATATTGAATCGTACTGCCGGTTTAGGATACCTGTGTAGTAAGGGTGATAACCCAATCTTTTAGAAGCCAAAACTTCCAAATGTTTATGATTGTCATATATGGCGACTTATCATCCAAAGTCAAGCCGGGTTAATCGAAACCACATATATGCTTCAGATATAAACAAAAAGGTCTCAAGACAAAACCAAAGATTGTTTCAAAAAACTTAAGCCAAACAGAGAAAAAATGAGGCTTCTGATTCGAATACGATCAGTAAACCGAACCAAAAGGGGTTAAGTTAGGATTCAAATACGATCATGAAGCCCCCTAGTGGTTTTGGCGTTGCGCCTATCAAGAGGGAACCGACAGCTATGTTCTCTTTGGTTCGAATACGACCTATGTTTGAACAGGAAGCCCCCAAATGACCTTGAGAGTTTTTTAACGACTCTGATTCGAATACGATCAAAGTCGGACCCAAAAGGGGTTAAGCTATGATTCTAATACGATCAAGAAGCCCCCTATTGGGTTTGGCATTGCGCCGATCAAGAGGGTACCGACAACTATGTTCTCTTTGGTTCGAATACGACCTATGTTTGAACAGGAAGCCCCCAAGTGACCATAAGTTTTGGCATTGCGCCGATCAAGAGGGTACCGACAGCTTTGTTCTCTTTGGTGAATGCACCTATGTTTGAACAGGAAGCCCCCAAGTGATATACTGACAAGTTGTGCTCATTGGGTACCTATGTTTGAGTTGTTCTGTGCATCAAACTCTCTCAAGTCCCTGTAACTCGGGCATCAAGCCTCCAAGTGATTTGTAATAAGGCGTGTAAGCCGGACCGGATACTCATGTTTGAACTGTGCATCATGGCAACAAATTCTCTTTGGCAACCTTTAATTTTTTCTTAGAACTTGCACTTTGCGAGAGATAATATATTTTTTAAACGGAATTGTAAGCCGGATATTGAGAGCTTCAAAGCTTTGTGGGAGACAGATTTCCCTTGAGCCGGATTTTGAACCGAAATCCTTCTTTTTAAGCTGGAAATTTTCCTGACGGCCTTTTGAATTTCTACCAATAAGGCAGTAGCCTCCGGGACCGGGTTATCTTTCCCTCCAACGTCCTGGTTTGCTGAAACTGGCAAGATTTGCTGAGTCATACCGAGTCATACTATTGTAGCCCCCGAGTCTTAAGACGACTCGAGGAGTTGTCTTGAGATTCTCTGTATTTGACCATAGCAGAAGGTGTATATCATTGGCGTTGATAGCGCAATGTGAATCCATAGAATGTTGAGGTGACTGCGGCGGGTTATAAATGTTCCCATATGAGCCGTGTCAGCAACTCGGCCAATGGTTCCTTCCAACTGGCTGCTTGAAGTTAACCAAATTGTAGTGGCGGCGACTTGTGCGCCTGCCCATTGAGCCATCCAGTGCAGACGGCGCCTGATAATACATGATAATTTGCCTCCAATTTGTTGGAAGAAAACCGGGCTACCCAAGCAGTGACTTGCTCATACTCAATAATCAGCTCATGCAGACAGGTGTGGCCCGGTATGCTGATATAGACCAGGCCGCGAGAGACGGACGAAAAAGACGACCGCAGCATCAAAGGCGGCTTAGGAAGATGTATCGGCCGTGGTGTTATAAACCGGCGCGGACGGGCGAGTCAATCGCGGGCGCGGTAAGCCGTGTGGACGGGCAAGTCGACCACGTCGTGTTGATGTAGTGAAAGTTTGTCCTGCATCAAAAAACATCGCAGGCCAGAGTAATTGTTCTTTTTAAAGAAAGCAACATGTAATAAAAAAATATACTGGATGGATTTCACCTGATACGTCAGGCCAGTAATTATCCACCGCGGAGTTGATGATCACCATGGTTAAGCTAAATTAATCACGGCCGAGTCGGCCGCGGGTGAGGAGTCCTGGATTAGGGGGTATCCGGACTGCCGGGCTATATACATCGTCCGGACTATTGAAGCGAGAAGATACAAGACTCAAGACTCCGTCCCGTGTCCGGATGGGACTTTCCTTGGCGTGGAAGGCAAGCTTGGCGATTCGGATATTATATTTCCTTCCTTGTAACCAACTCCATGTAAACCCTATCCCTCTCCGGTGTCTATATAAACCGGAGAGGTTGGTCCTTAGAAGGCCGATCACGATTACAATCATACCATCATAGGCTAGCTTCTAGGGTTTAGCCTCTACGATCTCGTGGTAGATCTACTCTTGTACTACCCATATGTTCAATATTAATCAAGCAGGAAGTAGGGTTTTACCTCCATCGAGAGGGCCCGAACCTGGGTAAACATCTGTGTCCCTTGCTTCCTGTTACCATAAGCCTAGACGCACAGATCGGGACCCCCTACCCGAGATCCGCCGGTTTTGACACCGACAGCGGGAGCAGACAGATGAGTCGGCCGCGGCGTTGTAAGCCGGTGCAGACGGGTGAGTCAATTGCAGGCGCGGTCAGCCGCGCAGACGGGCAAGTCAATCGCAGGCGCAGTTAGCCCTGCAGACGGGCGAGTTGATGTAAACCAGGCCACCGGGACGGCGACTTGCGCACGTTCATTCACCGGGTGGTATGACATGGACGAAATGCCACTGTAGAACATTGCTATCACGTACTCCGTACTCGCAGTATAACACCTCATTTGTAATGAACAATTGTCCTGCATCAAAAAGTATGGCAAGCCAAAGTAATTGTTCACACAAAAATTAATATGTGCTAAAATAAATCGGACAGATATCACCTGGTTGTTTTTACTTGCAGGCTAGAAGAGCTTTCTCTGCATTATATGCATAATTGCATTGTGCACTTACTGGTACTCCCTTCGGTTTGCTTTTACTTTGCACAGAAGAGGAATCTCGGATATCAAGGACAGCCACAGTTATAGTGTCCTGGATCTCCCTTTCAGTATGTGTATATCATTTTTTTTTGAAAAGAGCGACGATGGTAAGCTTTGTTTTTGTACTACTCCATCCGCCCTTACGACCGCAATAACCAGGGTCCCATTGTCTGGCGGTTTAGAACATTATGATGCGTACGACAGCAGCGCCTCTAGCGGAAACTTCAGGCAGTCACGCTATTTTGTTCCCTTTCTAATCCTTCAGAGCGATCATGGATTGAATGTAGCTAGTAAAACTCATCTTGCACTTCCAAATAATACTGAAGAAAACTCATCTTCAGATGTGAGTACAGGTGCTCGGCGGAAGTGTTCGGCGACTTGTTCCAGCCGGCGGGTCAGCGGGGCAATTTGAGGCGCTCGACGACTCAACGACTGACGGTCAGTGCCCATGCAGGACGGAGGCGAGGCAGCGGCAGTTCAGTGATGGCGCACGAGCCGGCGGGCAGAGGTGGTAGCCCGAGGTGACCCGGGGAGGCAGCGGCTCAGAGCAGCAGCTTGGGAGGTCGTGACGCACCCAGGACGACTCATGGGCGGCGGTTCGTGCAGTGAAACCGATGACTTGGAGGTGGCGTCAGGTGGCGATTTGACTTGACTCACAGAGGTAGAGGCAACAACAAAGGCCGACGTAGTAGGAGACGGGCGTCCGACTCAATTGCTCAAGGCACAGCCGTGGCGTGGGCGGTTCTTGGACGGTGGCGGCTCCAAGCAGAGGAGCGACTCAGTGGTGATGGTGAGGCCGTGACGACCATTCAGCGCAGAGGCAGGTCATAATGTAGGGGTGAATTGGTGGCGTAGCTGCTCGTCTCATCCACGGAGGCAGTAGGCGCTCGAAGCAAGGCCACAACGGCGACGAAGGTGAGCAGGCCGTGCTAGAAAGCGGCAGCGCCGGTTCGGCCATGATGACCCGCAAGTATACGGGATAGTTGTAGCCTCTTTCGATAAGTAAGAGTGTTGAACCCAACGAGGATCTAAAGGTAGAACAAATACTCTCTCAAGTCCTATCTGCCACTGATACGACTCTACGCACGCTTGACGTTCGCTTTACCTAGAACGAGTATGAAACTAGAAGTACTTTGTAGGTGTTGGTGGATAGGTTTGCAAGATAATAAAGAACACGTAAATATAAACTAGGGGCTGTTTAGATAAAGAAGCAAACAAAGTAAATATAGCGAGTGTGGAAAAGTGGTGGTAGGAGTTGTGAAATTGTCCCTAAGCAATTGACTATGTTGCTAGACCGGTAATCACTATTGCAATACTATTTGAAGGAGAGGCATAAGCTAACATATCATCCCTTACTTGGAATTCTATGCACTTATGATTGGAACTCTAGAAAGCATCCGCAACTACTAAAGATTCATTAAGGTAAAACCCAACCATAGCATTAAAGCATCAAGTCCCCTTTTACCCCATACGCAAACAACCTACTTACTCGGGTTTGTGTTTCAGTCACTCACGCAACCCACCATAAGCAAATCATAAACATATTGCAAACCCTACAGCGGGAATCCCTCACGCTTGCGCGACACGGAGGGCACAATAGGACAGCACCAATAATAAAACATGCAACTCAAACCAATCATAGCAATTCATCAATCACCGATAGGACAACGAAAATCTACTCAGACATCATAGGATGGCAACACATCATTGGAAATAATATGAAGCATAAAGCACCATGTTCAAGTAGAGGGTACAGCGGGTTGCGGGAGAGTGGACCGCTGAATATAGAAGGGGGAAGGTGATGGAGATGTTGGTGAAGATGACGGTGGTGTTGGTGAAGATCGGGTGATGATGATAGCCCCCGGCAGCGCTCCGGTGCCACCGGAAGCAAGGGGGAGAGAGGCCCCCTTCTTCTTCTTCTTCCTTGACCTCCTCCCTAGATGTGAGAAGGGTTTCCCCTCTGGTCCTTGGCTCCCATGGCTTGGGAGGGGCCAGAGCCCCTCCGAGATTGGATCTATCTCTCTGTTTCTATGTTCTCATATTCTGCCCTGGCACCATTTCCTTTATATCTGGAGATCCGTAACTCTGATTGGATTGAAACCTTCACCCAGATCGTTTTCCAAAAATTAGCTTTCTTGCGGCCAAAGAAGGGCATCAACCACCTTACGGGTGGCCCACGAGAGTGGGGGCCGCGCCCCCCTGGAGTGGTGGTGGGCCCCTATCTTGTGGCCACCTCGGGCATCGTCTCGCGTTGATTCTTCCTCCCAAAAATCACAAATATTCCAAAATAATTCTCCGTCCGTTTTTATCCCGTTTGGATTCTGTTTGATATTGGGTTTCTGCGAAACATAAAACATGCAACAAACAGAACTGCTTTCGGCCTTTGGATCAATATGTTAGTCCCAAAAAATAGTATAAAAAGTTGCCAAAAGTATATAAAAGTTGAATAATATTGGCATGGAACAATAAAAAATTATAGATATGACGGAGACATATCAGCATCCCCAAGCTTAATTCCTACTCGCCCTCGAGTAGGTAAATGATAAAAAAGATAATTTTTGATGTGGAATGCTACCTAGCATAATCTTGATCTTATATCTAATCATGGCATGAATATTAAGACACGAGTGATTCAAAGCAATAGTCTATCATTTGACATAAAAACAATAATACTTCGAGCGTACCAATAAAGCAATCATGTCTTTTCAAAACAACAAGGCCAAAGCAAGCTTATCCCTACAAAATCATACAGTTTGGCCATGCTTCATTTTCGTCACACAAAATGCCCCCATCATGCACAACCCCGATGACAAGCCGAGCAATTGGTTCATACTTTTTAACGCGCTTTAGCTTTTTGAACCCTCACACAATACATGAGCGCAAGCCATGGATATAGCACTATAGGTGGAATAGAATATAATGATGGAGGTTATGTGGAGAAGACAAAAAGAGAGAAAGTCTCACATCAACGCGGCTAATCAACGGGCTATGGAGATGCCCATCAATTGATGTCAATGTGAGGAGTAGGGATTGCCATTCAACGGATGCACTAAGAGCTATAAGTGTATGAAAGATCAACAAAAGAAACTAAGTGGGTGTGAATCCAACTTGCTTGCTCATGAAGACCTAGGGCATTTGAGGAAGCCCATCGTTGGAATCTACAAGCCAAGTTTTATAATGAAAATTCCCACTAGTATATGAAAGTGACAACATAGGAGACAATCTATATGAAGAACATGGTGCTACTTTGAAGCACAAGTGTGGAAAAAGAGATAGTAACATTGCCCCTTTTTTTTTCTTTTTTTTCTTTTTCTTTTTTTCTTTGGCCTTTCTTTTTTTTGGCCTTTCTTTTTTTTGGGGACAATGCTCTAATAATGATGATCATCACACTTTTATTTACTTACAACTCGATATTACAACTCGATAATGGAACAAAGATATGACTCTATATGAATGCTTCCGGTGGTGTACCGGGATGTGCAATGATCTAGCTAGCAATGACATCAAAAAACGGAAAAGCCATGAAAACATCATGCTAGCTATCTTACATCATGCAAAGCAATATGACAATGAATGCTCAAGTCATGAATATGATGATGATGAAAGTTGCATGGCAATATATCTCGGAATGGCTATGGAAATGCCATGATAGGTAGGTATGGTGGCTGTTTTGAAGAAGATATAATGAGGCTTATGTGTGACAAAGCGTATCGTATCACGGGGTTTGGATGCACTGGTGAAGTTTGCACCAACTCAAAAGGTGAGAAAGGGCAATGCACGGTACCAAAGAGGCTAGCAATGATGGAAAGGTAAAAGTGTGTATAATTCATAGACCCACATTAGTCATAAAAAACTAATATACTTATTGCAAAAGTTTATTAGCCCTCGAAGCAAAGTACTACTACGCATGCCCCTAGGGGGATAGATTGGTAGGAAAAGACCATCGCTCGTCCCCGACCGCCACTCATAAGGAAGACAATCAAAGAAACACCCCATGCTTCAAATTTGTCACTAGCAGTTACCATACGTGCATGCTACGGACTTGCAAACCTCAACACAAGTGTCTCTACAATCCACAACCACCCACTAGCATGACTCTAATATCACCACCTTTATATCGCAAAACTATTGCAAGGAATCAAACATATCATATTCAGCGATCTACAAGTTTATGTAGGATTTTATGACTAACCATGTGAATGACCAATTCCTGTCATCTCTCTAAATAGATATAAGTGAAGAAAGAGAGTTTAATTCTTTCTACAAAAGATATGCCCACGCTCTAACAAATATAAGTGAAGCAAAAGAGCATTCTACAAATGGCGGTTGTCTATGTAAAGAGAAACAGGCAATCCAAACTTCAAATGATATAAGTGAAGCACATGAAGCATTCTATAAAGCCATACTCAAAATATTTAAGTGAAGTGCAATGAGCATTCTATAAATCAACCAAGGACTATCTCATACCAGCATGGTGCATAAAGGAAAAGTGAAAACTAAATGCAAAAGACGCTCCAAGACTTGCACATAATGCATGAACGAAACGAATTCGAAAACATACCGGTACTTGTTGAAGAAAGAGGGGATGCCTTCCGGGGCATCCCCAAGCTTAGACGCTTGAGTCTCCTTGAATATTTACTTGGGGTTCCTCGGGCGTCCCCAAGCTTGAGCTCTTGCCTCTCTTCCTTTTCCTCATATCGAGACATCCTCGATTAGACACTACACCCACACAAAACTTCAACAGAAAACTCGGTAAGATCCGTTAGTATAATAAAGCAAATCACCACTCTAAGTACTGTAGAAAACCAATTCATATCTTCTTTTTTCACTGTGTCTACTGTAATATAACTTCTCCATGGCTTAATCCACTAATATAAATTGATAGATTCATCAAAACAAGCAAACTATGCATCAAAAACAGAATCTGTCAAAAACAGAACAGTCTGTAGCAATCTGAACATTCACCATACTTATGTTACCCCAAAAATTCTACCAAAATTAGGAAAAATAAACAAGTTTTACAGAAAGACAATGAAAAACGAATCAGAACCATTTGACGTTCCAGTAAAAAATTAAAATTCGCCCACTACAGCCAAAGTTTCTGTCCTGCACCGTACAAACCAACAAGCATTGTAAACATCCTAAAGGCAAACCTTGGCACATTATTTTTATAATACAATGGAATTGTACAAGGGGATAATTATTTTTATTGAAAATTTTCTGTAATTAAGATTCACAAAGTTCCCATGGGCATGAACAAAGTTGAAGGACGTCCCCCATTTTCACAATGCTCGTCTCTCTCACTTTCACTATTCTTTTTGAAAAAGTTTTAGGTTCCCCTCTTTATTTTTGTTGTTTTTAAACTATATGAAAGAACTCAACAGAAATAAATGACTCTCTAAAACTTCCGGGTTGTCTCCCTAGCAGCGCTTTCTTTAAAGCCATTAAGCTAGGCATATAGTGCTCAAGTAGTGAATCCACCCGGATCCCAAGGTATATCAAAGCCAATTTTAATTAGCAATGATTTGTAATTTAGTAGTGAGCACAAAGTGACATATATCATGTAATGACGAAGTCTAACTCTCTTCCTATGCATCGGCATGTCATAAAAGAACAATTCATGCACACATAGTAAAGGCCAATGCATAATATAAAGCAGCTTCTTGCAATTCTATCATATTGGAAACATAAAGAGGCGGAGATGTAGTTCCTCTCTCATAATAATTGCTAGGAGCAGCAAGCACATGCATATTATATTCATCAAAATCATCATGTGCAATGGTAAAAGGCAACCCATCAATATAATCCTTAATAAGCACAAACTTCTCCGATATAGAGTAGTCGGGAGAATTCAAAAGGATAATAGGACTATCATGCGTGGGTGCAACAGCAACAATTTCATGTTTAACATAAGGAACTATAGCAAGTTCATCTCCATCTTATATTTACTAATTGGAGGCACCATACGAGTCTCCACGTTAATCCTCATAAACTCAAATATTGTCCATCCGATCATAGTATTAACTATCTATAATCGTCGGATGAGATTCCAGGAGTCCTAAGCGAATGTCCCACCTCACACGTCCTCATCTCCATAAAAAAACAATCAAAACTCTCTTTAGCGCACACTCCTTGCACCACGAGGCCTAGATGCATCAGGCCTACAATCGTTAGATGAGATTCCATGACTCCTAGCCCAATGTCCCACCTCCCACGTCCTCCTCCCTGTAAAAAAAATCAACAATCTCTTTCCCAGCCTACTTTCCACCACGAGGCACAGATGTGCCCCTCCGCCGGCGCTCCACCTCCTCTCCTCACCTTTCTCTACTCCTCAAGCAACAATTGTTTAATGATCCAGGGAGCCTCTCCTCTATCCCTTTATGTGCAATCTTTGAATCTCCATGTTGCAAGCCATCTTTTTGGGGAAATTTTCATCTTGGGTTGATGCAGCGACCTATCCCTAGGTTGCCGCCGTCGAGTTATGTCTCGATCTGCACATGCCTCCACGTCGCTGCTGCACGAGGGTCACTTCCAGCCTCCAGATCGACAAGCTGCAGTTTCGGTCGTGCTTCCAGCATCATCGCCATTAGCGGCCTGGAGTCACGTCCTCGGACGCTACACCGGGAGTGTCGCCTCCAGCACTTAGATCGTGTATAAAGATTGGATTTCCCACCGACACCGTGGTCCTCATAGTCTAGAGTCCTGTTCCTTGACGACGCTGCACAACGGGAGTGCAGGAGAGTCACCTCCAGCCTTCAGTTGATTGAAAGTTGCAGTTTGGTCGTACCACCTGCCTCATAAGCGGTCCAAGCTAATGCAGGGCAGATTGTTTTTCCCAAGTTCACCCAGTAGACAATGTGCAGATTGCATCCTTCTAGGGATGATCTTTAGGATCTAATATACTGATAAATATTTATGATATCACCATGTTAGTTTTTGTTGGACGCCCTTCTCGGACTACGCCATCGCCTCTAGAGATACAAATAAAATGTATTTTTGATTGATCTTCTGCTGAATGGCTGTTTAATGTGCAACTCGGTATAGCTCTTTTTTCTCTGTTGATTTCATAAAACTGTATTGGCTGATCCAAAGTTTCCCTTTTGCAACTTTCAATTTTGTCTCAGCAGTCTAGGTACGTCCACAGTGGAGTTCATTGAAAGCTCTCTGATATATCGTTTTGTTTTGTCAAATATTATTCCAGTCTGTTAGCGACACCAACATGGAAGTGTAAGTGATTTTGTGCACGAAAAATCTAGGCACAACTATTCCTGCCTACAACATCCATTATGTTTTACTAAATACGTGGAGCAAATAATTTTGTAAATATGTAATTTTTGTGATGATATCGTCAAGTGTGAGAGATGCATGTCAAGTGCAGATTTTAAATTTGCTGCTATTGACAGAAGTGCAGACTGCTTTTTCCACGTTAACCGAGTAGGCAATGTGCAGCCTGCATCCTTCAAATAGTGCGATATTGCTTTATGTTGTTGCCAGATAGTATTCTTTTTCTTTTGGATTACGTCTGATTTTATTGCTTTTGGGGCTGCTTTATTTTCGTAATCACAGGACCAGAGGAAGTCTCATGTGTGTGATGCCAACTATAACGTCAATGTAATGGTTGCAACCATTTTTTTGAAAAATAAAAAAGAATCATGTAAAGGAATTCGTCATGTAGAAATACTTATAAGGCTATAAATCTCCAATCTTTGGAATTGCATAATTTGGAGGAGTAGACTCACCTAATATACAAGAAATAACAATATATGTTAATATTGACAGAATCATGTATTTGCTCTACATCTGATCTTTGTATATTGTTCCATGGAAGATGGTTTGTAGGGCGGAAAAATAGGATATTAAATTACAGTCTTTCAAATCACGCGAGAAGTATTTTATGTATCAAACTATGACAAATTCATGTGTCGGTTTAGATACTTCAAGTTTAATTTGAGACATCAGTAGTTAATTCACTGTTTATTTTCCTTTTTGGATCAGGGAACAAATTCCTCGAACATAATTGTGCGTTCTTCTTTCTGTTCCAGGGAAGCACCGGAAAGAGGATGTTTATATGCAGCATAAACCATAAGTTTAATTTGCGGTATTCCATCAAGTGTATCTTATATAGCCTCCGTCCTGTATTTTATTTCCTTTGTTTCAGGTTTTGCAGAGGAGCTGAGGGACAACTGAGGTGCTGGTAGAATTACATCAGCTACTAAATTACGTACATACCTAAAAAAACTGGGCGCTAGCTCCTGTAGTAATGACTAAGCATATTCTAATGCTCATAGGTTGCGTACTTTAGGAAACGAAGCTGTATTGGGTGGTCTCCGACCGCCTAACGACAATACAGAGTCGCCGTAGTTGTGTTGTGTTCATGTAACACTGAAACTTGACATAGTTGGTATAAGAAGGTTTGGTTTACTTTCACTATGTTACTGTTCAGTCTATTTTATAAACATGTCGATTGGCATTCTGGCAAATAGGCATCTTCGATATTTCCGAAATCTCTGTTCTAAAAACTCCAATTCTGCTCATAGGAATTGAGATGCCCAACCTTTAATATACGTGTGCTTTACACATGCCATCCATTGGTAGAGTATTTTCAAGGATTCTGCTGCTTACTAATTATTTACATCCATTGCACAAACTACAGGGTAGGGTGTTGCACAAACTACAGGGTAGGGTGAATGTTCCCTCTCATTAGAACTAGAACATATCTTCGTATATTTATAAGGTAATTCTCCCCAAAATTTTACATGAACCTTTCCCGTGAAGTAATATATTTTGATATGTTTTTAAACTTCTAATTAGATAGAATACATTAGCTGTAATATATGTATGCTTTATACATGAAACAAGGTTTATATGTGTTTTAGTTTTTATCCTCTAATGATATGGCATCCACAGGACTGGAGCAAAATGCTAATTCATAGATAGCATCTCTTGCTTGCATTAATTTGGCCTACAGTTTTATGTTTAGATGATGCTCTGAAAGAATTGTCTATCATTTATTGAGGCCAAATGCAGCTCAGGCAACTCAACAACATTTATAATGCCAATTTTGTCTGCATAATTGTTCTTGCAGCTATACATTCATGTCAAGGTATTCAGAGTATTTAACTAATATAATCCAAAAAGTAAGTACTAGCCCGTGCAGCTGCACGGGTTGATGACTAGTAAGCATAATTCATATTGGCATCTTGGCCACAAGCATAGCAAGCATCATCAAAAAGGGATATTTCAAGAGAATCAACGGGATCATAACAATCATCCTTCGGTAAGCGTGAAGGGGAATTAAATAATGTATGAGTTGGAGGGTTACTCTCATTAGAAGGTGGGCACGGGTAGCTAATCCGCTCTTCCTCCTTTTGTTCTTCGCTCTCCTCATCATCTTTTTCATCCAATGAGCTCACTGTTTCATCAATTTCTTCTTCCATAGCTTCCTGCAAAATATTAGTCTCTTCTTGGACAACGTTGACTTTCTTCATAAAAGCATTAATATAGTAATTGTATTCATAATTTTCATAGAAATATCCAAGTATAGCAAGATTTTCCGTCCTATAACCATCATCATCAAAAGCTTCCTACTTTTCAAACAAAGCTTCAATATCATAGGCAACCTTAAAAGCAACAAATTCTTCTATTTGTTCCACATCATAGTAATCATATATACCATTAGTATAAGAAGCTAAGGTTTCATTATCGTTAAATTTGCATGAAAAGGGGAGGTGTGGAGCCTCCATCCTAGAGCAACAAGTAATATCATATCTCAAGCATAGATTCCAGGCATACCAACGCAACATAATAAATTGATCCCATAATAGTTTCCCTTTTTGTGTCGAGCGATAATCCCTAAAGTATTCACATTGATCCAACGTGTCTCCCATTAAAAGTTGAATGGGGTTTTCTCAGGATTATCAAAGTAGTACATAATATCTCTCACATAATGAGAATCGGGGGTTTTAGGAGTTACCCCATCTACATGAGTAGCAAGTACCTCTAATTTTTTTGGTATTTTGTGTTCCATATCCATAACTAAAGATAGAGAACAACTAAGAATAGCAAATAAAAATTACTTAGTGATAAAGCAAACAAGCACACACGAGAATATTCACCCACGCTATGACTCACCGCAGCGTCGCCGGAAAAAGGTCTTGATGACCCGCAAGTATACGGGATAGTTGTAGCCTCTTTCGATAAGTAAGAGTGTCGAACCCAACGAGGAGCTAAAGGTAGAACAAATACTCTCTCAAGTCCTATCTACCACTGATACGACTCTACGCACGCTTGACGTTCGCTTTACCTAGAACGACTATGAAACTAGAAGTACTTTGTAGGTGTTGGTGGATAAGTTTGCAAGATAATAAAGAACACGTAAATATAAACTAGGGGCTGTTTAGATAAAGAAGCAAATAAAGTAAATATAGCGAGTGTGGAAAAGTGGTTGTAGGAGTTGTGAAATTGTCCCTAAGCAATTGAATACGTTACTAGACCGGTAATCACTATTGCAATACTATTTGAGGGAGAGGCATAAGCTAACATATCATCCCTTACTTGCAATTCTATGCACTTATGATTGGAACTCTAGCAAGCATCTGCAACTACTAAAGATTCATTAAGGTAAAACCCAACCATAGCTGTCGGAGTAAATGACCACGGGTAGCCCAGCCGGCTCCCCCTGGGACTTCTGAAAAAATTACAAGCCAATCAAGCCATCCAGCATCCGAGACGCTGGGCCGCCTTCCCCCGGCTAGCTGTCACTCAGGCCGGCTGTCAGGAGGCGGCCCGGCCCCAAGACCTACAGGCAGAAGGCCGCAAGAGGGCCGGCTTCCAAGGAACCGGCTACCAGAGGGCCGACTCCACGTAGCCGGCCACGAAAAGGCCGACTCCAAGAAGCCGGCCACCCCGCAGGCGGCCAAGGCCGCACCCTCAGAATCTGCACCCACATAACGGTGATGAGACGGGGCGTGGCTACAGTGAAGCCTGCCACCCTCGCATCCCGGAGCGTGCGTGGCTATAGTACGCCGTACGGGCAGCCATCACCCGTCCGGCGCGGCACTGTTGCCATGTTGACCATGACATCACCCACGATAGGCTGTCAGTACGACCCGCAGGCGGCGGGCCCCTCCGGTCAGAGAGATGCCCGAAGGCGGCTCGGCCTCCCCTAGTCGGCCTGAAACATGGCCGGCCTCCCATAGCCGGCTTGCTCCCTCCCTCGAGGGAAGCGCCTCATTAAGGAGACAAGACGAGGTGAGGCTACAGTGATCGCCGCCAAGGCGGCGGCACTGTAGCCATGCTTACCTCGACAAAGCCCTCGTCATCAAGATTGAGGCAACAGTAACCAGCCCCCGACAAGTCCCTCAACGGTGGGGCCAGCACTGTCGACCAAGAAGCCGGCCGGCGGGACCCACCGGTCAGCGGGCCCAATGACCGGCGGAGAAGCCGGTGGCCTTGATTCGACGGCTAGGGCCCGCGCCCAGCCGGATTACCATTGTACCCTTGGGGGTTAGGCCTATATAAACCCCCCCAGGGCAACCATGCAAAGGGTTGATCTCTTAGAGTTTTAGACACCACATAGAGGGAAAAGGGGAGCTAGTCATGCTCTTCTTCTTCCTCACACCGAACGGCTCAAGGAGCCTCTTGTAACAACTTGTTCATCTAGTGATCATGCGGAGACCCCTGAGCAGCGATGAGGGTGTTATCTCCACGGAGAGCCACGAAGCTGGGTAAGATTAGCGGCGTGCATGTCTTCGCCTCATCCCGTTTCCAGGCACCGGCGACGTCTTATTGGCTCCCACTATGATTAGCCACCCGTTGGCATATGTCGCACCTACCACCCGACATTTGGCGCCAACCATGGGGCCAGGTGCACCGTCGTCCGGAGACCTGTTCTGGACGGGAACCCTCTTCCTCCCCCGCGAGCGTAGCCCGCCCAGCACGCCCGATGGCGCTTGCCCCGACGCGCTGCAAGGTGTCCCTGACGCATGTGCGGCGAGCTACCTCGCCGACCTCCTTGGTGAGGCTCGCATCTCCGATGAGCCCGCATCCGACGCGGGCACAGGCTGCCTCGAGAGCCACCTCGTCAGCCTCCTCGACCAACTCCACGTCTCCAGCGAGCCTGCTGTGGATTTGGAGTCGGTTGGCTCTACCGACCCGATGCTTGTCGACTTCGACACAGCATCGCTCGACGCTTTCCCCACCAACGTCGTGGTCTTCAACGACCCGCTCCCCAAGCCGACAGCTGCGGCAACGCCATCACCGAGGTGCTGGTCATCAGTCACGGCGGCCCCTCTGGCGAGAACGCCCACGACGCCCTGCAAGCGGCGCCGCAAGACCTGTCCGCCCCTCTCCCGGCTGACGCCGACGCCGACACCGAGGCGCTGGAGGCGCGCCGCCTCGCCCTCCACGCGGAGGGCCGGAGGATAGCCTCCATGAGACGCCTCACTGAGGCCCACCAGCGCGAAGTTGACCGTGCCGCCTTCGGCACGCCACCTCCCGAAGGGCCGAGCCGAATCAGCATTGTCAAGAAACGCGGCCCGGCCATCGCCGACATGCTGGGAGTGGACCGCCCCGTCTACGCCACGCCCCTCGAGAACCTGCGTGCCGCCCAGGCGGCCGTAGAAGAGCTGAACGGGCTAGGGCCCGACGAGCTCCCCTATATGGCTAGGCGCATCCAGCAGCTGATTGGCGCGGCGGCGAGCGGCAAGAAGACAACACCAGCGCCAAAGCCCTCCCAGCGCCGAGAGCGCGGCGCAGCGTCACACTGCGCCGATTGTGGGCAGCGTCCGCGACGGCGCGAAAAAAACGGCTGCCGCCCTGGCCGAACACGGATCTCCATCGGCGCGACGCGAAGGCCGCCCTCGAGCCGTGGCGGCGAGCAACCGCCCCTCCTCCACCTCGCGGAAAGATATCCCACCCGCCGCCTATCACACATCCGACTCTCGCCGCCGACTAGGCCGCGCGAAGTCGGCGCAACGCTTCGCCACGGATCGACCGCCTGGCGCGATCCCTGGCGTTGGAAGAAGAAGACGATGTCAGACCGCCTTGCTTCGGCCCCCGCATCCGCGACGAGCCCTTCCCTAAAGGGTTCTCGCTCCCAAGAGACACGCCCAAGTATAACGGCTTTGTGAAGCCGGAGGATTGGTTGATCGACTACTCAACCGCAGTCAGCATAGCAAACGGCAACAGGCACGTTGCCGTGAAATATGTGCCCCTCATGCTTCAGGGCATGGCGCGAACCTGGCTCAACAGCCTCAAGCTGTACAGCATCAACAGCTGGCTAGACTTCACCGAAGCCTTCATCCGCAACTTCACCAGCACCTATAAGCGGACTCCCAAGCCCAGGCAGCTCTCCTTGTGCGTACAAGGACCCAACGAGTCGACTCGGGACTACCTCACGCGCTGGGCCGAGCTCCGCAACTCCTGCGAGGGGGTGCACGAGGTTCAAGCCGTAGAGTACTTCACTGTCGGGTGCCAAGAAGGCACCCTCCTTAAGCACAAGCTTCTCTGCGACGAGCCGACTACCCTCGACGAGCTACTAGTCATAGACGACAAGTACGCCACCGCCGACTCCACGATGAAGACCGAGCTCTGGGTAGACGCCTTCGGGAAGGTACTCAACCCGGCTCCCAAAACGCCGGCTGGCGACTCTAGCCGACGTCCGTACCAGAACGACAACAAGCGCAAAGGCCCAATGCCGCCTCCAGCCAGTCGGCAGGTGGCCACCGTCAAAGACGAGCAGCCCGAGGGGCGGCCCGCGCCCAAGAAGCCAAAGGGCGGCAGGCCGGCTTGGCAGCCGGCTTTATCCTACGAGCAAGCCCTCGACGCCCCATGCAAGTTCCATAGCGGCACGAAGCCGTCCAACCATACAACCCGGAAATGCCACTGGCTCACCCGGATCACCAAAGGCGAAGGGCTGGTGCCGCCTCTGCCAGATGGACAGCCGCCGCCGGCTCCCCGACAGCCGGCCGCTCGACCAGCTGTCGGGACCGTCCAAGACGAGTTCCCCAACGAGCATGCCTCCTATGTTGTCTTCACCAGCCAGCCTCCAACAGCCCCGAGTACATGCACTGGTCAGAGAGGCCTATCAGCTGGAGCCGGGCCGACCACCCAGAGGTGATTCCGTCCCCCGGCTCTTATGCATTGGTTTTGGAGGCAACCCTAGCAACGGACAGGCTTGCTGCCCGATTCTCCCGCGTACTGATAGACGGCGGGAGTAGCATCAACATCATGTACCAAGACACCATGGAGAAGCTGAACATCAAGGCCAAGCACCTCACGCCAAGCCGGACCGTGTTCCATGGCATCGTACCCGGCCTGTCCTGTTCACCAATCGGCAAGATCAAGATAAATGTTCTCTTCGGAGACAAGGATCACTTCCGCCGAGAAGCAATCTGGTTTGAAGTGGTGGACCTTGAGAGCCCCTACCATGCGCTGCTTGGCCGGCCTGCTCTGGCCAAGTTCATGGCTGTACCCCACTACGCCTACCTCAAGATGAAGATGCCGAGTACCAAGGGCATCCTCACCATAGCCGGCGACTACAAGAATTCCTCCGAGTGCGCTGCAGCCAGTAGCCGGCTGGCCGAGTCCCTCGTGGTTGCCGAAGAGAAGAAGATGCTGGACCGAGTCGTGGCCATGGCCGGCAAGCAGCCAGCCATGTCCGCTGACCCCAAGGAATGTGATGCTCAAGCTTCCTTCCAGCCGGCCAAGGAAACAAAGAAGATAACTCTGGACCCAGAGCACCCGGAAAGATTTGCCGTCATTGGGGCAAACCTGGACAGTAAATAGGAAGGCGAGCTCGTCGATTTCCTCCATGAGAATCGGGACATTTTCGCATGGTCCCCCAAGGACATGGGGGTGTTCCGAAGGAATTCGCCGAGCACAAGCTACACGTCCGAGCGGACGCAAAACCAGTCAAGCAGCCCCTCCGCCGGCTGTTGGAGGAGAAGAGAAGAATTGTAGGAGAAGAGATAGCCCGGCTCCTGGCGGCCGGCTTCATAATGGAGGTGTTCTTTCCGGAGTGGCTTGCCAACCCGGTGCTCATTCTGAAGAAGAATAACAAGTGGCGCATGTGTATAGACTACACCAGCCTCAACAAAGCCTGCCCCAAAGATCCCTTCGCCTTGCCCAGGATTGATCAAGTGATAGACTCCACAGCCGGATGCGAGCTGCTGAGTTTCTTGGATGCCTACTCAGGCTACCACCAGATAAAGTTGGACCCGGCTGACCGCCTAAAGACCGCCTTCATCACGTCATTCGGGGCTTTCTGTTACCTGACTATGACATTTGGCTTGAGAAATGCCGGTGCCACCTTTCAGCGTTGCATGCAGAAATGCCTCCTCAAGCAACTCGGCAGAAATGCCCACGTCTATGTAGACGATATCATGGTGAAGACGGAGAAGCGCGGCACTTTGTTGGAAGACCTCAAGGAAACATTTGAGAACCTGCGCCGGTTTCAGATCAAGCTCAACCGAGAAATGCGTGTTGGTGCGGTGGCCAGCTCCTAGGCTTCTGGTCTCGAACGCGGCATTGAATGCAACCCAGTAAAGATCAAAGCCATTGACAGAATGGAGATTCCCACCAAGCTGTGAGACGTTCAGAAGTTTACCGGGTGCCTGGCCTCCCTGAACCGCTTCATCAGCCGGCTTGGAGAAAAGGCTCTCCCCCTCTACCGACTCATGAAGAAAACCACTCACTTCGAGTGTAACGACCAAGCCGACCAAGCTTTTCACGAGCTGAAGAAGATGCTTGCCACGCCGCCTGTCTTGGCGGCGCCGACTGAGAAAGATCCCATGCTCCTTTACATTGCCGCCACCAGCCGGGTGGTCAGCACCGTCATCGTGGTCCAGCGCCCAGAAGAAGGCCTGGCTCAGCCAGTCCAGAGGCCGGTCTACTACTTAAGCGAAGTACTGTCCACCTCGAAGCAGAACTATCCACATTACCAGAAGATGTGCTATGGCGTGTACTTTGCCGCCAAGAAGCTGAAGCCCTACTTTCAAGAGCACTCCATCACGGTCGTATGCACCGCCCCGCTCACCAGGATCATAGGCAGCCGGGACGCATCCGGCCGGGTGGCAAAGTGGGCCATTGAGCTGGCCCCTTACACGATCTTCTACCAGCCTCGCACCGACATCAAGTCGCAAGCATTGGCCGACTTCCTCGTCGACAGGGCCGAGACCCAGTACCTGCCGCTGGCTCCCGACTCCACTCATTGGCGGATGCACTTCGACGGGTCCAAGATGCGCACCGGCTTGGGAGCCGGCATCGTCCTCACCTCTACCAAAGGCGACAAACTCAGATACACGTTGCAAATTCACTTTGCCGCCTCCAACAACGTGGCCGAGTATGAGGCGCTCATACACGGACTCCGTCTAGCCAAAGAGCTCGGCATCCGTCGGATCCTGTGCTATGGCGACTCGGATTTGGTGGTCAGCGGTCATCGGTGGCGGGGCGCCAAATGCGCAAACATGGCAAGCTACCACTTCCTCGTTCAGCAAATCAGCGGCTACTTCGAAGGGTGCGAGTTCCTCCACGTGCCACGGGCCGACAACGAGCAAGCAGATGCCCTGGCACGAATAGGCTCAACCCGACAAGCTATACCAACCGGCGTCTCTCTCCAACGCCTCCTCAAGCCGTCTATCAAGCCGTCTCCAGAATCCGACTCCATCTTCGTGCCACCTAACCCCGACGCAGCCAGATCCGACTTGGGGAGCCAAGCAGGCGGCCTGGGGACTTCGGTAGGCGGCTCGGGGACTGCCATAATCGCACCCGACCCGGGGACTACAGTAGTCGGCCCGGGGACTGCTTCAACGCCACAGGCGGCGGCCAGCTCCAGCTCTTCACCACCCAGCCCACCCGCCCTGGTTACAGTAGCCGTGTTGGCTATAGTAGAAGTCACACCTCCATCATGGGCTCAGCCCATCCTCAACTTCGTGGTAAACAGAGAACTGCCTACTGACGAGATCGCGGCAAGACAAGTCCAACGCCGAGCCGGAGCATATACAATTGCTAACAGAGAGCTCATCAGACGCAGTGTCACTGGAGTCTTCCAGCGCTGCGTCGAGCTAGAGAAGGGCATAGCAATCCTCAAGGACATATACCAAGGCGAATGCGGCCACCACGCAGCCTCAAGATCCCTCGTTGCCAAAGCTTTCCGCCATGGATTCTTTTGGCCGACTACCTTGGACGACGCCAAGGAGTTGGTCAAACATTGCAAAGGCTGCCAAGTCTTTAGCTCCAAGCAACACCTGCCGGCTTCAGCACTCAAGACCATTCCCCTCACCCGGCCTTTTGCCGTCTGGGGACTGGACATGGTGGGCCCATTCAAGACGGCGCGCGGCGGCATGACACACTTGCTTGTCGCCATGGATAAATTCACCAAGTGGATCGAAGCAAAGCCGATTAAGAAGCTGAACGGGCCGACTGCCGTGACATTCATTGCAGACATTACAACTCGGTACGGCGTGCCACACAGCATCATCACCGATAACGGCACGAATTTTTGCCAAGGGAGCATTGGCACGTTTCTGCGCGACGCAGGGCATCCGACTGGACCTAGCGTCCATTGCCCACCCGCAGTCAAACGACCAAGTTGAGCGAGCCAACAGCCTCATCCTTTCTGGCATCAAGCCCCGGCTGGTCGCGCCGCTGGAGCGCTCGGCCGGCAGTTGGCTCGACGAGCTGCCGGCCATCCTCTGGAGTCTGCGCACTACCCCAAACAAGTAAACCGGCTTCACCCCTTTCTTCCTTGCATATGGTGCCGAGGCTGTCATCCCAACCGACATCGAGATCGACTCGCCTCGGGTGACCATGTACACGGAAGCAGAGGCCAAAGAAGCACGAGAAGACAGCGTCGACCTGCTGGAAGAAAGCCGGCTGTTAGCCCTCAGCCGGCCCGCCATCTACCAGCAGGGTTTGCGCTGCTACCATAGCCGGAAGGTCAAACCAAGATCCTTTCAAGAGGGCGACCTTGTGCTCCGGCTGATCCAGCGAACAGCCGGCCATCACAAGCTCACGGCCCCTTGGGAAGGTCCCTTCGTCATCAGCAGAGCGTTGGGAAACGACTCCTACTACCTTATCGACGCACAGCAGCCGAAGGCACGAAAGAGAGATGATTCCGGCAAGGAGTCGGAACGACCATGGAACGCCAACCTCCTCCGAAGATTTTACAGTTAAAATGCAGTATGTATGACGCTACCTTTTGTACTAAGTATGAGACAATAGGCCCCCCCGAGGAACACTCGGGGACTGCCACCTTTTATCTATGAATGACGAGTATCATGCTTATGATTTTAGCATTACACTCTTCCTCCTCGTCCGGCACCGGGTTCGACTAGTCGGCCGGGGGACTGGCCGCCTTGAGTTATATTCAAAGTTCCACCTGCAGTCAGACAAGTAGTGTGCCAGCACCCAAGCCCTCTCTTGTCAAAAGCCGCAGCTCGAAGAACCGACTGTCCGGCTGGCAAGAGTCAAAGGCAGGAAAGGATGCCCACACGAAAAACGGCTAAGGACTAATGAACTTATATAACAAAAGTCGGCTTCCCCCCATTGCCGACCGGCTACCAGAATAGCCGGCCGGCCGGCTTCCCATTCCACCTTGCCACAATCCACGAAAGCTCAAGTACTTGCCTTCCCACAAATGGCCAAGTTCCTCCCCAGCCACAGACTGCAGAGCAGCTGTTCGGCTGGGAAGGAGGCAATCAAGGGAAGGCGGCAAAGGAAACAGCCTAAGGATAAAAAGCAATTTCGAATGCAAGCCAAACACATGCATAATTATATTTACACAAAAGCCTTCGAAAGGACGGCATTCAACATAGTTTGAATACACCCCCAGTGGGTGGAACTGCGCAAATTTAATAAAAGTTGTTCAAGGAGCAACAGCAGAAAAGCAAGAGCAGCAGATCAGGCCAAAGAAGCAACAGCGTAGTCGGGCAGGTCGGCGAGGCGGCGATCTGGCTGGAGGAGTGGCCGGTGGCGAGTCTCGGCTGATCATCACCCCGACAGGCGGCGCGCTTGCGCGCGCCTCGTTGCTGGAGGCACGATCAGACTGAAGCTGGTTGGTCGCTTCGCCGTCAGGCACGATGTCTTCGCCGCCCTCCTCTTCTTCGTCTTCGGCTTCGTCGCTGGAAGAAATCTCCTCCGCCGAGTCCTCGCCTTCCGCCGGGTTTAGCCCGAACCATTACTCCGGCTGGGGGACGCCGTTGTCATTCACTTCAGGAGCAAAAAATGCTGGTGTCAGTGTACTCGGCGATAGCCGAGGCGCGCTGGATGATAGCCGGCCGCACCGCCACCAGCTCCTCGTCGACCTCCGCCTCCAAGTGCTCGGTGGCGCAAGCTCAGCCCGGATACCAGGCCGGACGAACTCCAGCGCCGTCTGGCGCCGGACCGAGCAGCGGAAGCCTTCCAGGCCTCGAAGCGGCCAACCGCAACCTCCAGCCAATCGGCGATCTGTTGAAGTGCAGGGGATCACCTCGCAGGGCGTGAGAGCGGCCAGCACTTGCGCCCCGGCACGCTGAAGCCGGCGGAGCATGCGGCGAGCCGGCTGCAGCCGGGCCTGGATCGCCAAAAGTTGCTCCTCAAGCGTCCGGCTGGCGTCTGGCGTGATCTCAACGCCCGCTTGCCGACGTGTCTCGCGGTGGGCCTCGATGGCTTGGCTGGCGGCGACAGAGTAACCAGGGAAGTAATCTACGTGAAGAACAAAGAAACAACACAAAAATCAGAAGATGAACAAGAGGGCAAGGAGCAAGCAAAGAGGTGAAAAGGACGGCGGCTTACCATCGATCAGATCCTCAACCCGTCCATAGCCCTCGCTCAGCCCTTGCCTCGCTTCAGCCCAGCCTGCCGCCTCGGTCTCGAACTCGGCCTTAAGGGCGGCCTCGCTGTCTTGCGCCTTCTTTAGGGCCGCCATATGGTTCTCCTCCTGTTCGGCCAGTCTCTTGGCCAGGCGGTCGCGTTCCTGGGCCAAGGCGCCGCACTCAGCCTCCTTGGCGCGAAGGCGATGCAGGTCCCTTGAGCTGCTCCCTCAAGTCAGCATTAGTCTCTGCAAGCATGGAGAAAAAGGAAAAAAGCGATAAGGAAGAAGTCGTCAGGGAAGATCCGACCCGGCTGCACAGCAGTCGGCCCGAATCTCGGGGACTACACCCAGTGGGTGCGCTGACGCGCCCCCACATGAGATAAAAGAAACAAAGTACTCACTCTGGTTGTTCGTCAGGTCGACGGCCTTTTGGCTCAGCTCCTGGGACTGGGAGTTGAAGGCGGCCTCGCGGAGATTGTGATACTCCTGGAAATCAGACGAAGTGCAAATAAGAACGAGATTGCCGCCAAAGCCTGCTAAGAAGTTCCAAGCCGCCTGCTCAGCAGCCGACTCGAAACTCGGGGACTACACCCAGTGGGTGCGCTGACGCGCCCCCACTGAAGAAATCAAAAAGAAATCGGCCAAGGCCATAAGACTCACCCGGATGACCGCGCGCGTAGCGAGGAACTCCTGGGTGTACCGTTGCAGCGAGGCGGCTTGGGTCTGAAGCCGGCGTCGGACCTCCTGCGCTGCCACATTCAGCTCGGTCGTCCCGCCGCTGGGCGTCCACTCGGACGTGCTAGCGCTGGCTGCCTCAGTCTGAGCCGTCGGTGGCGCTGCAGCTCTGGCGGCTCCGCGCCGAGGCGCCACCCCGCGACGCCGGCAAGGCAGCAGCGCACCACAAGATCCGCCCCACCGACTTCGCCCGGCACTTTGCTCGGCGCTGCAGCAGGTCGGCCGCCTTAGCCCGCTCGATCCGGCGCCGGTGTGGCGCCTCCCGGGATCGTCCGTCGTCCTCCCTCCTCTCCATCACCAGCTGGTCGCGGTCGGCTTCCTCCGACGGAGGCACGGGGATATCAGGAGCCACAGCTCGAAGAGGAATGACGAGCTGCGGAGGCTGATTGCGCAGAGCCTCCGCCTCCCTCTCCGCGGCCGCGGCTCCCGCCTGGGCCCTGGCCGTCGCGTCGGCTTGCGCCTCGGCCGACTTCTCTGCCGCCTCCTGGACGGCCCTCCGCTCCGCCGCTTCCCGCTCCTCCCGCGCCTCCCGCGCATTCCGCTCCGTTGCCTCCATGAGGTCGGCGCGGGGATCCATGCGGCGGGAACTCGAAGACCCTCCCGTCGGTCCGACTATGGAGGCGGCATCAACCTGTTCAAGGGAAAGCGGCGCCCTGTTCAGCAAATCAAGAAGACGGCTTAGATGAGCCCCAACCAAAGAAGACAACAAAGTACAAGACACCCAACACTTACGCCGAGACCGCTTGTGGCTGCTTCACCACCTTGCTGAAGCGGGCCGCTTTCGCGGCCGCCTCGTCCCGCTTGGTCGCCGCCGTGGAGCTCTTGGGTTTTTTTGGCCGGCTGCCAAAGAGACCCGGCCCGGCCCGACGCTTTTGCGCGCCACCCCGAGCAGCTGGCGTGGCAGAAGGTCCCGCGCCTTGGCGATCGGCCGCTGGCTGGCGGCGTGGGATGGCCTTGGCTTCGTCATCATCCGGCCAGTCCCCGAAACCGGCCGTGAGCTCGGGGCCGCCTGCCTCTCCGCCGACTCCGACTACGGCGTCGTCCATGGCCGCCGCCCCCAGATCTGGGTCGTCGTGGTCGTCCATGGTGCGGTCGGCCATAAACTGGCGCTCCGGCCCTGTGGCCCCGGGCGCCGGTCGAAGAAGGGGGCTCTTCTCAAAGACAAAGCCGACTAGTCAAGAGTCGGCCATCGCGAGCCCGGCAACAAAAGAAGAAGAAAGTAAGGAAAACTCACCACAGGCGGGGGATCAGCCTGAGAATATGGCGCCTTGGTATACTGCCACTCCTCAGTGAGTTTGCAGTTGGAGATGTAATTCACCATGTAAGATACCTTGTCATGAGGCATCTCTCTGGTGCTCAGCCGACATGGGTCGAAGCGGCCGCTCATCTAGCAGATCATGTGCGGCCGGCTTTGGAGCGGGAGCACCCGGCGCTCCACGAAGGCGGCCACCAGGTCGGCCCCCACCAAGCCCTTCGATTGGACCATCACCCGGAGACGGGTGACGGCGGCGTTCCCAGCCAAGGAGAGCGACCGGGCTCGGAAGGACCAAGACGGCTACCTCCCAGGCGGCGGGCCGGCTACGTAAGCCGGCATATTCAAGTAGTCGCCTTGCGAGGCGACGTTCTTCACGTAGAAGTACGATTGCTGCCAGAGCTTCACCGACTGGATCAGCGGGATAGGCGGAAAGGGGTTGTTGTCGGCCGTCCTCTGCTTGGCGATGAATGCGCCACAGGGGGCGGGCACACCCGCGGAGACGGTGCCGAGCTTGCACTGGAAGAACTCCCCGAAGAGCTCGAGGGTGGGGAGCACTCCTAGAAAACCCTCGCACAGGGTGACGAAGGATGACAGCGGCATCACCGTGTTGGGGGTGAGGTGATGCGTCTGGAGATTGTAGAAGTCGAGGAAGGAGCGGAAGAACCCGCTCGCCCGGCAGGCGAGGCCTTGCGGCAGTCTGGCGGAAGATGACTCGCTCGCCCTCCTACGGCGCCGGTGAAATCTCCGCCTCCGGCGCGAGGCGGGTCTTCACGAGGTCCTCGCCCGACAACTTCCGCGTCTGGTGAAGCCAATCGATGTGGTCTTCATGGATGTTGGAGCCATCCCACGAGCTAGACAGCGCCATGGGAGCAAGATGAAGGAGAGAGGCGCAGCGGCGGAGAGCATAGCCACGCAGCGGAGGAACCGCGGCGAGCCAAGATAGTTCGTGGCGGGCAGCGCGGTGGTGAAGTCTTGCTGCTTGGCGGAAGAGCGAAGAAGGAAGTAGAGGAAGGAGAGGGCGAGGCGGCGTGCGAGCCCTGCGCTCCCCTCCTCCCCCTACTTATAGGCTCGGGTGGCGGAGCCGAGGAGGCGAGGCGTGGGGGAACGTGGGATTAACTGCGCCCACTCCCCCCACGTCCCGCGATTATTGCGCCCTAAAGGCGTGCTGAAATCGCCGCGGGAAGGCGAGCTGTCCACTCGGGCCGCAGAAGATCCGCGCGTGGGCCGAGGCGTAGGTTTGGTGGGCCCCGGCCGCCGGCGACGTCCCATCACGCGCGTGGGTTGGCAGGCCTTTCTGGCCACGTGGCGCACAGGGTGACGCGCGATCAACGGGCAAGTCGGCTCGCGTTCTCTCCTTCTGGCCGCGGAGCTGCCCGAAGACGCGGCACCCATTCAAGGTTGGCTCCTAGCTACCGGCTCCTCAGGATAGGAAGCTGATCGAGCTTCTCGTCCTCCTTTCGACCTCGAAGCCCAACCAGCTTCGGGGACTACAGTCGGAGTAACTGACCACGGGTAGCCCAGCCGGCTCCCCCTGGGACTTCTAAAAAAATTACAAGCCAATCAAGCCATCCAGCATCCGAGACGCTGGGCCGCCTTCCCCCGGCCGGCTGTCACTCAGGCCGGCTGTCGAGGGGGCCGGCCCCAAGACCCTGAGCAGAAGGCGCAAGAGGGCGGCTTCAAGGAGCCGGCTACTAGAGGGCCGACTCACGTAGCCGGCCATGAAAAGGCCGACTCAAGAAGCCGGCCACCCCTTGAGCGTGCCAAGGCCGCACCCTCGAATCTGCACCCACATAGCGGTGATGAGGCAGGCGTGGCTACGGTGAAGCCTGCCACCCTCGCATCCGGGCGTCGCGTGGCTATAATCGCCGTCGGGCAGCCATCACCCGTCCGTGGCAACTTTGTTGCCATGTTGACCATGACATCACCCACGATAGGCTGTCGATCGACCCAGCGGTGGCGGGCCCCTCCGGTCTAAGAGATGCCCGGCGGCTCGGCCTCCCTAGTCGGCTGAAACATGGCGGCCTCCCATAGCCGGCTTGCTCCCTCCCTCGAGAGCGCCTCGTTAAGGAGACAAGGCGAGGTGAGGCTACAGTGATCGCCGCCAAAGCGGCGGCACTGTAGCCATGCTTACCTCGACAAAGCCCTCGTCATCAAGATTGAGGCAACAGTAACCAGCCCCGACAAGTCCCTCAGCGGTGGGGCCAGCTGTCGACCAAGCCGGCAGCGGCGGGACCCACCAGTCGGCGGGCCCGGTGCCAGCGAAGAAGCGGTGGCTAGAGACAACGGCAGCTAGGGCTCGCGCATGACCGGATTACCATTGTACCCTTGGGGTTAGGCCTATATAAACCCCAGGGCACCCATACAAAGGTTGATCTCTTAGAGTTTTAGACACCACATAGAGGAAAAGGGAGCTAGTCGTGCTCTTCTTCTTCCTCACACCGAACAACTCAAGGAGCCTCCTGTAGCAACTTGTTCATCTAGTGATCATCGGAGACCCCAGAGCAGCGATAGGGGTGTTATCTCCACGGAGAGCCCGAAGCTGGGTAAGATTCGCGGCGTGCATGTCTTCGCCTCATCCCGTTTCCAGGCACCGGCGACGTCTTATTGGCTCCCACTATGATTAGCCACCCGTTGGCATATGTCGCACCTACCACCCGACAATAGCATTAAAGCATCAAGTCCCCTTTTATCCCATACACAAACAACCTACTTACTCGGGTTTGTGTTTCAGTCACTCACGCAACCCACCATAAGCAAATCATAAACATATTGCAAACCCTACAGCGGGAATCCCTCACGCTTGCGCGACACGGAGGGCACAATAGGACAGCACCAATAATAAAACATGCAACTCAAGCCAATCATAGCAATTCATCAATCACCGATAGGACAACGAAAATCTACTCAGACATCATAGGATGGCAACACATCATTGGGAAATAATATGAAGCATAAAGCACCATGTTCAAGTAGAGGGTACAGCGGGTTGCGGGAGAGTGGACCGCTGAATATAGAAGGGGGAAGGTGATGGAGATGTTGGTGAAGATGACGGTGGTGTTGGTGAAGATCGGGTGATGATGATGGCCCACGGCAGCGCTCTCGTGCCACTGGAAGCAAGGGGGAGAGAGCCCCCCTTCTTCTTCTTCTTCTTCCTTGACCTCCTCCCTAGATGGGAGAAGGGTTTCCCCTCTGGTCCTTGGCTCTCATGGCTTGGGAGGGGCGAGAGCCCCTCCGAGATTGGATCTATCTCTCTGTTTCTGCGTTCTCGTATTCTGCCCTGGCACCGTTTCCTTTATATCTGGAGATCCGTAACTCCGATTGGATTGAAACCTTCGCCCAGATCGTTTTCCAAAAATTAGCTTTCTGGCGGCCAAAGAAGGGCATCAACCGCCTTACGGGTGGCCCACGAGAGTAGGGGCCGCACCCCCCTGGAGTGGTGGTGGGCCCCTATCTCGTGGCCACCTTGGGCATCGTCTCGCGTTGATTCTTCCTCCCAAAAATCACAAATATTCCAAAATAATTCTCCGTCCGTTTTTATCCCGTTTGGATTCCGTTTTATATTGGGTTTCTGCGAAACATAAAACATGCAACAAACAGGAACTGGCACTGGGCACTAGATCAATATGTTAGTCCCAAAAAATAGTATAAAAAGTTGCCAAAAGTATATAAAAGTTGAATAATATTGGCATGGAACAATAAAAAATTATAGACGTATCAGGCCATGGCAGCAGCGGTGAGTCGATGCCTGGCGCGGGTGGCTTGAATCGGCGGCGAGGGCGAGGCAACGGTCTTGGCATGGACACGGTCGCGGTGGTTTCGAGGAGCTGAGGGCGGCTCGGAGTGGAGATGAAGGAGTCAAGGTGGGTTTTCTTCTTTTGAGTCGTGGTCGAGGACGTGAACCAAATCCATCCCCGCACCTTCCGGGTCGGACATGGCTCACAGGCAGGGCCAGCAGCGACCACCGGATGTGATGAAGCGACGATGCACAAGGGCGGCTCGGTCAAGCGGAGGTGAGGCCACTCATCCAGGGCCGCTCGACGCATCCTGCGGCGACTCGCCGGCAACGACGACGGCCGGCGGCTCTGGAGGCAGCGGCGGGTCAAAGCAGTGGTGGAGACGATTCAGGATCAACAGCGGCCGGTGGCGACCTAAGGCGAGGACATGGCTGCAGCGGCTGAGGAGTCCGAGCCATTTCCACTTCTGGATCGTGTTGACTTGATCCATATTTGAGTCAAAGTAGTACTCCAATGTATGCCTTGAGGCTTCACAGGGGATCAATCTTCGAGGCTGAGACGTCGTTGTTTCGTTTAATTAGAAAAACTCATGGTTCCCTTGGCGACGCATAGCTGAGGTTTCGGGTGATCTGCGTGCATACGGATGATCTCTTGTCGTGCTGCTGGATCGCTTTGTTTAACGGCTCTTCTTCAATCGCGAGTTTCTCAATCCCTAAAGAGTTCCCTCCAAAAACTCCACACCACCATGCATAGGCCCCATAGTGGGCGCCAACTGTCGTGGAATTGTCACGACAGATGTCCTAGTATGAGGACTTAGTCGTGAGGCCAACACATCTCTGTAGTAGCTTGAGAGGGGTTGAGCGGAATCGAGAGACGCAACACAAGACAAGGATGTAGATAGCTTCGGGCCCGGGAAACATCATCCGGTAATAGCCCTACATGCTGTTTGTGGCTAGGTCTCATTATGATCATGAGGGAGTCACCGGTAAGCCGGCTCTTTGTGTCTAACCCTAGAGATTGTTTCTTCTTGCTTGTCCCTCTTTGGGGAGCCCTGCCCCTCCATATATATGTTGAAGGGGCGGGTTACATGACTAGTCCTAGTAGGATTAGGATTACTCTATTACAAGTGGAGTCCTAGTCTTGCTTCCTTTTGTAGGAGAATATTCCTTATGCTTTCCCCTTAAGCCGGCCCACCATAAACATGAGCCATCCTTCTGGCCCTTGGGCCTTATCGTCCGTCTGACCTGCCCGCCGGGTTACTAATGAGTCGCCAAGATCGGGCGGGTCAATCTTGAGTCGCCAAGCTCCGAGCGGGTCACAAGTGAATCACCACACTCCAACCGGGTCATACATCCAGCGGGTTACACCGCGGGGTATATCCCCGACAGGATCCATGTATGAGAACAAAGTGTGGACTTTGGTTGACATTCCCGATGATTGGCAAGCCATCGAGAATAAATGGATCTTCAAGAAGAAGACTGACGCTGACGGTAATGTTACTGTCTACAAAGCTTGACTTGTTGCGAAAGGTTTTCGACAAGTTCAAGGAGTTGACTACGATGAGACTTTCTCACCCGTAGCGATGCTTAAGTCCGTCTGAATCATGTTAGAAATTGCCGCATTTTATGATTATGAGATTTGGCAAATGGATGTAAAGACTGCATTCCTAAATGGATTTCTGGAAGAAGAGTTGTATATGATGCAACCTGAAGGTTTTATCGGTCCAAAGGATGCTAACAAAGTGTGCAAGCTCCAGCGATCCATCTATGGACTGGTGCAAGCATCTCGGAGTTGGAATAAACGTTTTGATAGTGTGATCAAAGCATATGGTTTTATTGATACGTCTCCAACGTATCTATAATTTATGAAGTGCTTATGTTGTTATATTATCTATCTTGGATGTTTAATGGGCTTTATTATACACTTTTATATGATTTTTGGGACCAACCTATTAACCTAGAGACCAGTGCCAGTTTCTGTTTTCTCCTTGTTTTAGAGTATCGCAGAAAAGGAAAATCAAACGGAGTCCAATTGACGTGCCACTTGACGGAGTTCATTTTTGGACCAGAAGAAGCCCACGGAGTACCGGAAGCAGGCCTGAAGAGTCCAGGGCTGCCCACATGGGTGGGGGGGCGCCCCCTGCCTCGTGGACAGCCCGGAGACCTCCCTGACGTGAAATCAACGCAAAACTCTTCTATATATACCCAAACTTCCAGAAAGAAACCTAGATCGGAAGTTCCGCCGCCGCAAGCCTCTGCAGCCACGAGAAGTCAATCTAGGCCCTCTCCGGCACCCTGCCGGAGCGGGCCATCATCACCGGTGGCCATGGAGGAGTATCCCGGAGGGGCCATCATCATCATGAAGGCGAAGGACCAGAGGGTGGAGGCCATGGAGGAGGAAGGACAAGGGGGAGAACCTCTCCTCCTCTCTCTTGGTGGCACCAGAGTGCCATCGGGAGGGGAATCATCACCACGGTGATCGTCTTCATCAACATCACCATCATCACTATCCTCATCTATTTTACACGGTCCAGTCTCCCGCACCCCGCTGTAATCCCTACTTGAACATGGTGCTTTATGCCACATATTATGATCCAATGATGTGTTGCCATCCTATGATGTTTTGAGTAGATATCTTTTGTCTTTGGGTTGATTGATGATATAGATTGGTATGAGTTGTATGTTTTACTTTGATGCTGTCCTATGGTGCCCTCCGTGTCGTTCAAGCGTGAGGGGTTCCGCTGTAGGGTGTTGCAATTCGTTCATGATTCGCTTATAGTGGGTTGGTGAGTGACTGAAACACAAACCTGAGTAAGAGGGATTGTTGCGTATGGGAATAAAGAGGACTTGGTGCTTTAATGCTATGGTTGGGTTTTACCTTAATGATCTTTAGTAGTTGCGGATGCTTGCTAGAGTTCCAATCATAAGTGCATATGATCCAAGTAGAGAAAGTATGTTAGCTTATGCCTCTCCCTCATATGAAACTGCAATAGTGATTACCGGTCTTGTTAACAATTGCCTAGGAAAATTCCGCACACCGATCCACCATTATTCCACACTCGCTATTTATAATATTTAGTAATATATTCTAACTTTATGATAACAGCACCTACTTTTATATTTTAGCTCTCCGATACCATACAAAGTTATCCTCTTCATACCCACAACGTAGTTTTATTTCTCGTTGCTAGTTGGAAGGAAGCGTTAGATTGTCGTGAGAGTCGTATCAGTGGCAGATAGGGCTTGAGAGAATATTGATCTTACCTTTAGCTCCTTGTGGGTTGGACACTCCATACTTATCACTTCCACCTTTGGAAATTGCTACAATGATTCCCTGCACTTGGGGATTATCAAGCTCTTTTCTGGCGCCGTTGCCGGGGAGCAATAGTGTGGGGTTGATATTCTCGTGTGTGCTTGTTTGCTTTCTTCACTAAGTAGATTTTGTTTTTCCTTTTTGTTTCTGTTTAGTTGTGGGTGAAACATACAATTTTTTTTAAAGAATTAAAATACAAAAAAATATTACTTGCCTCTCATGCCTAAAGAGTTTTTCAAAAAGAGAAGTGATTGGAAAGTTATGCATTGAAGAAGTGAGGGTCGACCTTGAGCACTTGTGTTCATGCTCACGAAAACAATGTATAATTTTTCATGTAAGTTTCTCTTTAAATAATTATCCCCTTGTACATATCCATTGTATTATAAAAATAATGTGCGAAGCTTTGGTTTTAGGATGATTAGATTTCTTGTTTACTACGTGCAGAACAAAAACAGAAACTTTGGCTGTAGTGCGTGATTTTACATTTTTTACTGGAAAGTCAAATGGGTCTGAAACTTTTCGCACATTACTTCTGTAAAAAAATTTCAAATTTTCATATTTATTTCATTATTTTAGGAGTTACATAAGTTTACCAAACTTCCAGATTACTACAGACTGTTCTGTTTTTAACAGCTTCTGTTTTGCGTGTGTTGTTTGCTTATTTCGATGAATCTATCGCTAATATCGGGGGGTATGAACCATAGAGAACTTGGAATACAGTAGGTTTAACACCAATATAAATAAAGAATGAGTTCATTACAGTACCTAAAGGTAGTGATTTGCTTTATTACACTAACGGATCTCACAAGTTTTTGTTAAAGTTTTGTGTGGATGAAGTGTCTGAAGGTCGAGGAGCTATCAATATGAGAAGAATAAAGAGAGGCAAGAGTTCAAGCTTGGGGATGCCCAAGGCACCCCAAATAAATATTTCGAAGGATACTCAAGCATCTAAGCTTGGGGATGCCCCGGTTGGCATCCCATCTTTCTTCTTCAACAAATATCGGTATACCTCGGTTTTTGTTTTGTTCACATGGTTTGTGTCCTTCGTGTTTTTCTTTTTCTTCAAGAACCATGCTAGTGTGAGATGTCCCTTCATCAATTTATATAATACTTCATGTGCTTCACTTTTATCTTTTAAGTATGATCTTATAGAATTTCTCTTTGTGCTTCACTTAGATCTTTTGAGTATGGTTTTATAGAATGCTTCATGTGCTTCACTTATATATTTTGAGCTTGGATATTGGTTAGTTTATATTGATTGTAGAATGCTCCATGAACTTCACTTATATCTTTTGTAGTATGAATAATATCGTCATTTAAAGTGGGCTTGGAAGAGTGTCAACTTTAGGAATGAGTGATCCCACTATTTTGGAGGTGTTGAATCTTAGTGTGATATTTATGAAAGTGGATTTGGAAGAGTGTCAACTTTAGCTAGTAATGATTCCACTATTTCGGAAGAGGTTCCAATTGAGTATGAGAACAAAGTTGCTATCCATGATACTACTGAAAATTATTATGAGGGAGGAATACATGCTTGTAGGAGTTGCAATAATATCCAGTTTCCTCTCTAAGTGCTTAAAGTTTTGAAGTTATACTTGTTTTGCCTTCCTATGCTAGTTGATTCTTGTTCCCATAAATTGTGTGATCACAAAATCCCTAGGCACAGGAAGTGGGTTAGATTTAAACGTGCTAGTCATATTCTTCAAGATGCTCTCTTTGTGTTTCAATTCTTGTCTATTATGTGAGCATCATTGAAATCATCATGCCTAGCTAAAAGGCATTAAAGAAAAGCGCTTGTTGGGAGACAACCCAATATTTACCCTTACTGTTTTTGTGTGTGTACATGATTAAGCTACTGTAGTAATCATGTTTTATAGCTTTTGTTTCAATAAAGTGCCAAGTAAGACCTTTGGGAAGACTTGGGTGAAAGTTAATGTGATCTTGCTGTAGAAAACAGAAACTTTGCGCTCACGAGAATAGATGTCATTTTTTACAGAAGAGTGCTTTTGAGTTGATTCTTTTTGCAGAAGATTAATAGACAAATTCCTCACGTTCACCATTTTATTTCATAATTTTTGGAGTAGCATAAATATGGTTTATGTTCAGATCATTACAGACTGTTCTGTTTCTGACAGATTCTGTTTTCATTGCATAATTCGCTTGTTTTCTAGTTTCTGTGACTTATATTTCTCAATATAAATCATAGAAATGATATGGTACAGTAGGCATTGTGTGAGAACAATTATGAACCTTGTCTTTGACAGTACCAAAGTGAATGGTTTACTCTTTATCATACTAACCTATCTCTCGAAGTTTCGTTAAGTTTTGTGTGATTGAAGTTTTCAAGCTTTGGGTGAGATATTGATATGAGGAGAATAAGGAGTGGAAAGACCCTAAGCTTGGGGATGCCCAAGGCACCCCAAGGTAATATTCAAGGAAGACTCAAGCGCCTAAGCTTGGGGATGCCCCGGAAGGCATCCCCTCTTTCGTCTTCAAAACTATCGGTATACCTTACTCGGAGCTATATTTTTATTCATCACATGATATGTGTATTGCTTGGAGCGTATTTTCAATTTTACTTCTGTTTGAATAAAATCATTGGATCTGAAGTATTGAATGAAAAAGAATCCTCCCACGGCTATTTAATTATTTGACTACTCAGTGTTCTTCACTCATATCTTTTGGAGTAGTTTGTCATTTACTCGTGTGCTTCACATATATCTGGTTGGATAAATTGAACGTCATAAATCTGAATTTATATATGTTTCATATGATTATAACATGGGGAGTAATGACTTCACACATAATAAGTATAGGTAGTAAACTTATTGAAAGTTAGCATAGAATTGGTCACTTGAACAATTCATGAAAGAATATTGAAGGAAGAGAGGTTTCACATATAAATATACTATCTTGGACATCTTTTATGATTGGGAACACTCATTAAAATATGACATGCTAAAGAGTTGATGTTGGACAAGGAAGACAATGTAATGGGTTATGTTTCCTTATATCTGAAATAAAGTATATTGTCATGGATCATCCAACATGTTGAGCTTGCCTTTTCCCCCTCATGCTAGCCAAAATCTTTGCACCAAGTAGAGATACTACTTGTGCTTCCAAGTACCCTTAAAACCAGTTTTACCATGAGAGTCCGCCATAGCTACCTATGGATTGAGTAAGATCCTTCAACTAAGTTGTCATCGGTGCAAGCAATAAAAATTGCTCTCTAAATATGTATGATTGATTGGTGTGGAGGAAATAAGATTTATACGATCTTGTGATGTGGAAGAAATAAAAGCGACGGACTGCATAATAAAGGTCCATATCACAAGTGGCAATATAAAGTGACGTTCTTTCGCATTAATATTTTGTGCACCCAACCCTGAAAGCGCATGGCAACCTCTGCTTCCCTCTGTGGAGGGCCTATCTTTTACTTTTATCTTCTACCCTATGCAAGCGTCATGGTGATCTTCACCTTTCCTTTTTACATTTTATCCTTTGGCAAGCACAGGATGTTGGAAGGATCCTGATATATATATCTAATTGGATGTAAGTTAGCATGAGCTATTATTGTTGACATTACGCTTGAGGTAAAAGGTTGGGAGGTAAAACTATAAGCCCCTATCTTTCTCTGTGTCCGAGTAAAACTCCACAACCACAAGTATTGCGTGAGTGTTAGCAATTGTGAAAGACTAAATGATAGTTGAGTATGTGGATTTTGCTAAATCAAAGCTATGACATAGACTCTTCCTGAAAATAAGATGAATTGCAATTGTTTGATGACTGAGAGTATTGTTTGTTAGTTTTCAAGAAAGTTTATGATCTATACTTTAACATGTGACTTGCTTGTTACATGATCATGAAAAGTTTTATGAGATGAGCTAATGTTATGACAAATAATGATGCTAGAAAAAGTGATTGGAATTATCATTGATCAAACTTATGCACTTGCTAGCATTCACACTTCATAAATTATTTCATTTATCATTTACATACTCGAGGACGAGAAGGAATTAAGCTTGGGGATGCTGATACGTCTCCAATGTATCTATAATTTATGAAGTGCTCATGCTGTTATATTATCTATCTTGGATGTTTAATGGGCTTTATTATACACTTTTATATGATTTTTGGGACTAACCTGTCAACCTAGAGACCAGTGCCAGTTTCTGTTTTCTCCTTGTTTTATAGTATCACAGAAAATGAAAACCAAACAGAGTCCACTTGACGTGCCACTTGACAGAGATCATTTTTGGACCAGAAGAAGCCCACGGAGTACCAGAAGTAGGCCAGAAGAGTCCCGGGCTGCCCACGACGGTGGGGGCGCTCCCACCCCCCTGGGGCGCGCCCCCCTGCCTCGTGGACAGCCCGGAGACCTCCCTGACGTGAAATCAACGCAAAACTCTTCTATATATACCCAAACTTCCAGAAAGAAACCTAGATCAGAAGTTCCGCCGCCGCAAGCCTCTGTAGCCACGAGACGTCAATCTAGGCCCTCTCCGGCACCCTGCCGGAGGGGGCCATCATCACCGGTGGCCATCATCACCGGTGGCCATGGAGGAGTATTGCTAGCTCTTGAGCACTGCGTTGGATTTCCTTGAATAGGAAAGGATGATGCAGCAAAGTAGCGTAAGTATTTCCCTCAGTTTTGAGAACCAAGGTATCAATCCAGTAGGAGGCTACGCGCGAGTCCCTTGTACCTGCACAAAGAAAATAACTCCTCGCAACCAACGCGATAAGGGGTTGTCAATCCCTTCACTGTCACTTACGAGAGTGAGATCTGATAGAGATGATAGATAATATTTTTGGTATTTTGTGATAAAGATGCAAAGTAAAATAAAAAGCAAAGTAAAAAAGCAAAGCCAATAATAAAGTGATGGAATATTAATATGATGAAGATAGACCCGGGGCCATAGATTTCATTAGTGGCTTCTCACAAGAGCATAAGTATTTTACGGTGGGTGAACGAATTACTGTTGAGCAATTGACATAATTGAGCATAGTTATGAGAATATCTAGGTATGATCATGTATATAGGCATCACGTCCGAGACAAGTAGACCGACTCCTGCCTCCATCTACTACCTATTACTCCACTCATCGACCGCTATCCAACATGCATCTAGAGTATTAAGTTTATGAAAACAGAGTAACGCCTTAAGTAAGATGACATGATGTAGCGGGATAAATTCATGCAATATGATAAAAACCCCATCTTGTTATCCTCGATGGCAACAATACAATACGTGCCTTGTTGCCCCGACTCACTGGGAAAGGACACCGCAAGATTGAACCCAAAGCTAAGCACTTCTCCCATTGCAAGAAAGATCAATCTAGTAGGCCAACCCAAACTGATAATTCGAAGAGACTTGCAAAGATAACCAATCATACATAAAAGAATTCAGAGAAGATTCATATATTGTTCATAGATAATCTTGATCATAAACCCACAATTCATCAGTCTCAACAAACAGACTGCAAAAAGAAGATTACATCGAATAGATCTCCACGAGAGAGGGGGAGAACATTGTATTGAGATCCAAAAAGAGAGAAGAAGCCATCTAGCTACTAACTATGGACCCGAAGGTCTGAGGTAAACTACTCAAACTTCATCGGAGGGGCTATGGTGATGATGTAGAAGCCCTCCGTGGTGGATGCCCCTCTTGCGGAGCTCCGGAACAGGCCCCAAGATGGGATCTCGTGGGTACAGAAGCTTGCGGCGGTGGAATTAGGTTTTTGGCTCCGTATCTGATCGTTTGGGGGTACGTAGGTACATATAGGAGGAAGAAGTACGTCGGTGGAGCATCGTGGGGTCCATGAGGGTGGAGGGCGTGCCCTGGGGGGGGGGGGGGGTGGGCGCGCCCCCTACCACATGCCCTCCTTGAAGCTTCCTTGACGTAGGGTCCAAGTCTCCTAGATCATGTTCGGTGAGAAAATCACGTTCCGGAAGGTTTCATTCCGTTTGGACTCTGTTTGATATTCCGTTTCTTCGAAACTCTGAAATAGGCAAAAAAACAGCAATTCTGGGATGGGCCTCCGGTTAATAGGTTAGTCCCAAAAATAATATAAAAGTGGAAAATAAACCTCCAAAACAGTAGAAAATATAGCATGGAGCAATAAAAAATTATAGATACGTTGGAGACGTATCAGGCATCCCCAAGCTTAATTCCTGCTCGTCCTCGAGTAGGTAAATGATAAAAACAAAAATTATGATGCGGAGTGCTACTTGGCATAATTTCAATGTAATTGTTCTTAATTGTGGTATGAATATTCAGATCCGAAAGATTCAAGACAAAAGTTCATATTGACATAAAAATAATAATACTTCAAGCATACTAACTAAATAATTATGTCCTCTCAAAATAACATGGCCAAAGAAAGTTCATCCCTACAAAATATATAGTTTAGTCATGCTCCATTTTCGTCACACAAGAATGCTCTCATCATGCACAACCCCGATGACAAGCCAAGCAATTGTTTCATACTTTAGTAATCTCAAACTTATAAACTTTCACGCAATATATGAGCGCGAGCCATGGACATAGCACTATGGGTGGAATAGAATATGATGATGGGGGTTATGTGGAGAAGACAAAAAAGGAGAAGATCTCACATCAACGAGGCTAATCAATGGGCTATGGAGATGCCCATCGATTGATGTTAATGCAAGGAGTAGGGATTGCCATGCAACGGATGCTCTAGAGCTATAAATGTATGAAATCTCAACAGAAGAAACTAAGTGGGTGTGCATCCAACCTGCTTGCTCACGAAGACCTAGGGCACTTGAGGAGGCCCATTGTTGGAATATACAAGCCAAGTTCTATAATTAAAAATTCCCACTAGTATATGAAAGTGACAAAACAAGAGACTCTCTATCATGATGATTATAGTGCTACTTTGAAGCACAAGTGTGGCAAAAGATAGTAGCATTGTCCCTTCTCTCTTTTTCTCTCATTTTTTTGGGCCTTCTCTTTTTTTATGGCCTTCCTCTTTTTTTGGGCCTTCTCTTTTTTTATATGGCCTTTCTTCTTTTTTATATTCCTCACTTGGGATAATGCTCTGGAAAATGATGATCATCACACTTCTATTTATTTACAACTCAATGATTAAAACTCGATACTAGAACAAAGTATGACTCTATATGAATGCCTCTGGCGGTGTACCAGGATATGCAATGAACCAAGAGTGACATGTATGAAAGAATTATGAATGGTGGCTTTTCCACAAATACTATGTCAACTACATGATCATGCTAAGCAATATGACAGTGATGAATGTGTCATGATGAACGGAATGGTGGAAAGTTGCATGGCAATATATCTCGGAATGGCTATGGAAATGCCATAATAGGTAGGTATGGTGGCTGTTTTGAGGAAGATATAAGGAGGTTTATGTGTGAAAGAGCGTATCATATCACGGGGTTTGGTTGCACCAGCAAAGTTTGCACCAACTCTCAAGGTGAGAAAGGGCAATGCATGGTACCGAAGAGGCTAGCAATGATGGAAGGGTGAGAGTGCATATAATCCATGGACTCAACATTAGTCATAAAGAACACACATACCTGTTGCAAAAATCTACAAGCCATCGAAAACCAAAGCACTACGCGCATGCTCCTAGGGGCATAGATTGGTAGGAAAAGACCATCGCTCGTCCCCGACCGCCACTCATAAGGAGGACAATTAAAGAACACCTCATGTTTCAAATTTGATACATAACGTTTACCTTACGTGCATGCTATGGGACTTGCAAACTTCAACACAAGCATTTCTCAAATTCTCAACTACTCAACTAGCACGACTTTGATATTATTACCTCCATATCTCAAAACAATCATCAAGCATCAAACTTTTCTTAGTATCCAACACACTCATAAGAAATTTTTTACTATTTTAAATACCTAGCATATTAAGATTATTTAAGCAAATTACCATGCTATTTAAGACTCTCAAAATAATCTAAGTGAAGCATGAGAGATCAATAGTTTCTTTAAAACAAATCCACCACCGTGCTCTAAAAGATATAAGTGAAGTACTAGAGCAAAACTATATAACTCAAAAGATATAAGTGAAGCACAAAGAGTATTCTAATAATTTCCAAATCATGTAGGCCTCTCTCAAAAGGTGTGTACAGCAAGGATGATTGTGGTAAACTAAAAAGAAAAGACTCAAATCATACAAGAAGCTCCAAGCTAAACACATATCATGTGGGGAATAAAAATATAGCTCCAAGTAAAGTTACCGATGGAAGTAGACGAAAGAGGGGATGCCTTCCGGGGCATCCCCAAGCTTTGACTTTTTGGTGTCCTTGGATTATCTTGGGGGTGCCATGGGCATCCCCAAGCTTAGGCTCTTGCCACTCCTTGTTCCATAATCCATTAAAAGGTTTCACCCAAAACTTGAAAACTTCACAACACAAAACTCAACAGAAATCTCGTGAGCTCCGTTAGCGAAAGAAAACAAAAGACCACTTCAAGGTACTGTAATGAACTCAATATTTATTTATATTGGTGTTAAACCTACTGTATTCCAACTTTTATATGGTTTATAAACTATTTTACTAGCCATAGATTCATCAAAATAAGCAAACAACACACGAAAAACAGAATCTGTCAAAAATAGAACAGTCTGTAGTAATCTGTAACTAACGAAAACTTCTGGAACTCCAAACAATCAGACAAAATAGGACGACCTAGGCAATTTGTTTATTGATCAGCAGCAATTGGAATCACTATTTTATCAAGTTCTGGTGATTTTTAACAATTGTTTCCGTGAACAGGAAATTTCTGGAAATTACAGCAAGATCAAATAACTATCATCCAAGAAGATCCTATAGGTTTAACTTGGCATAAACACTAATTAAAACATAAAAACAAATCTAACCAGAGGCTAGATCAAAGATTTATTGCTAAACAGCAAGGATAAAGATTGGGTTGTCTCCCAACAAGCGCTTTTCTTTAAAGCCTTTTAGCTAGGCATTGATAATTTTAATGATGCTCACACGAAAGACAAGAATTGAAGCGCAAAAAGAGCATCATAACACACATGACAAACACATCTAAGTCTAACATACTTCCTATGAATAGGAATTTTATAAGCAAACAAATCATAGCAATCAAAAATTAGCATATGCAAGGAAGAACAAAGAGACGATAGCAATCTCATCATGACGAGAGGTAATTTAGTAAGATAAAAATTTCTACAACCATATTTTCCTCTCTCATAATAATTACATGTAGGATCATAGGAAAATTCGACAAAGTAGCTATCACATAACATATTCTCAACACGATCCACATGCATGCGAAGTTGACACTCTTCCAAAATAGTGGGATTATCATTAACTAAAGTCATGACCTCTCCAGACCCACTTTTATCAAAAATATCATAAGATTGAACATACTCCAAATATGTGGGATCTAAAGTTGACACTCTTCCAAACCCACTTTCAGTATTATTGCAAACACTATTATCAATCTCATATTCATCATGGGGCATAAATAAATTTTCAAGATCATAAGAAGAATCACCCCAATCATGATCATTGCAACAAGTAGTAGACATAGCAAAACTAGCATCCCCAAGCTTAGAGTTTTGCATAATATTAACACAATTGACATTAAGAGAATTTATAATAGCATCATTGCAATCATGCTTTTCATTCAAAGATATATCGTGAATCACTTCATAAAGCACTTCATCACAATTTTCAGATTCACGGATTTCAAGCAAAACCTTATAAAGATAATCTAGTGCACCTAAATCACTAGGAATTGGTTCGTCATAATTGAATCTCTTAAAAATATTGGCAAGCGGATGAGGATCCATAGATCTTAGCTTCTCTGTTTAGGAATAAATACTCAACTATTTCAACCAAACGGGCAAACGAGCCAAGTAAGACATCAAGGCAAACGAAAAGACGAACGGAAAAAGGGTGAATAAAACGGCAAGGGTGAAGTGGGGTAGAGAAAAACGAGAGGCAAATGGCAAATAATGTAATGCAGGAGATAAGGGTTTGTGATGGGTGATGGGGAACGTAGTAATTTCAAAATTTTCCTACGCACACGCAAGATCATGGTGATGCATAGCAACGAGAGGGGAGAGTGTTGTCCACGTACCCTCGTAGACCGAAAGCGGAAGCGTTAGAACAGCGCGGTTGATGTAGTCGTACGTCTTCATGGCCCGACCGATCAAGCACTGAAACTACGACACCTCCGAGTTCTAGCACACGTTCAGCTCGATGACGTCCCTCGAACTCCGATCCAGCCGAGTGTCGAGGGAGAGTTCCGTCAGCATGACGGCGTGGTGACGATCTTGATGTTCTACCGTCACAGGGCTTCGCCTAAGCACCGCTACAATATTATCGAGGAGGACTATGGTGGAGGGGGGCACCGCACACGGCTAAGAGATCCAAGGGATCAATTGTTGTGTCTATGGGGTGCCCCCTGCCCCCATATATAAAGGAGCTAGGGGGAGGCGTCGGCCAAGGAGGAGGGCGCGCCAAGGGGGGAGTCCTACTCCCACCGGGAGTAGGACCCCTCCTTTCCTAGTAGGAGTAAGAGAGAAGGAAGGGGAAGAGAGAAGGGAAGGAAGGAGGGGGCGCAGCCCCTCCCCCTAGTCCAATTCGGACTAGGCCTTGGGGGGCGCGCAGCCTGCCCTATGCAGCCCCTCTTTCTTTCCCGTATGGCCCAATAAGGCCCAATACGTCTCCCCGGCGAATTCCCGTAACTCTCCGATACTTCGATAAATACCCGAATCACTCGGAACCTTTCCAAACTCCGAATATAGTCGTCCAATATATCGATCTTTACGTCTCGACCATTTCGAGACTCCTCGTCATGTCCCGGATCTCATCTGGGACTCCGAACTCCTTTGGTACATCAAAACTCATAAACTCATAATATAGCTGTCATCGAAACCTTAAGCATGCGGATCCTACGGGTTCGAGAACTATGTAGACATGACCGAGACACGTTTCCGGTCAATAACCAATAGCGGAACCTGGATGCTCATATTGGCTCCTACATATTCTACGAAGATTTTTATCGGTCAGACCGCATAACAACATACGGTGTTCCCTTTGTCATCGGTATGTTACTTGCCCGAGATTCGATCATCGGTATCTCAATACCTAGTTCAATCTCGTTACCGGCAAGTCTCTTTACTCATTCCGTAATACATCATCCAGCAACTAACTCATTAGTTACAATGCTTGCAAGGCTTATAGTGATGTGCATTACCGAGTGGGCCCAGAGATACCTCTCCGACAATCAGAGTGACAAATCCTAATCTTGAAATACGCCAACCCAACAAGTACCTTCGGAGACACCTGTAGAGCACCTTTATAATCACCCATTTATGTTGTGACATTTGGTAGTACACAAAGTGTTCCTTCGGTAAATGGGAGTTGCATAATCTCATAGTCATAGGAACATGTATAAGTCATGAAGAAAGCAATAGCAACATACTTAACGATCGAGTGCTAAGCTAACGGAATGGGTCAAGTCAATCTCATCATTCTCCTAATGATGTGATCCCCTTAATCAAATGACAACTCTTTGTCCATGGCTAGGAAACATAACCATCTTTGATCAACGAGCTAGTCAAGTAGAGGCATACTAGTGACACTCTGTTTGTCTATGTATTCACACATGTATTGTGTTTCCGGTTAATACAATTCTAGCATGAATAATAAACATTTATCATGAATTTAGGAAATAAATAATAACTTTATTATTACCTCTAGGGCATATTTCCTTCAGTCTCCCACTTGCACTAGAGTCAATAATCTAGTTCACATCGTCATGTGATTTAACACCAATAGTTCACATCTTTATGTGATCAGTTCACATCGCTATGTGACTAACACCCAAAGGGTTTACTAGAGTCAATAATCTAGTTCACATTGCTATGTGATTAACACCCAAAGAGTACTAAGGTGTGATCATGTTTTGCTTATGAGAGAAGTTTAGTCAATGGGTCTGCCACATTCAGATCCGTATGTATTTTGCAAATTTCTATGTCTACAATGCTCTGCATGGAGCTACTTTAGCTAATTGCTCCCACTTTCAATATGTATCCATATTAAGATGTGGAGTCATCTGGATCAGTGTCAAAGCTTGCATCGACGTAACCCTTTTCGACGAACCTTTTGTCACCTCCATAATCGAGAAACATATCCTTAATCCACTAAGGATAATTTTGACCGTTGTCCAGTGATCTACTCCTAGATCACTATTGTAATTCCTTGCTAAACACAGTGTAGGGTATACAATAGATCTGGCACATAGCATGGCATACTTTGTAGAATCTATGGCTGAGGCATAGGGAATGACTTTCATTCTCTTTCTATCTTTTGCCGTGGTCGGGTTTTGAGTCTTACTCAATCTCACACCTTGTAACACAGGCAAGAACTCTTTCTTTGACTGTTCCATTTTGAACTACTTCAAAATCTTGTCAAGGTATGTAATCATTGAAAAAACTTATCAAGCGTCTTGATCTATCTCTATAGATTTTGATGCTCAATATGTAAGCAGCTTTACTGAGGTCTTTCTTTTAAAGAACTCCTTTCAAATACTCCTTTATGCTTTTCAGAAAATTCTACATTATTTACGATCAACAATATTTCATTCACATATAGTTATCAAAAAGGTTGTAGTGCTCCCACTCACTTTCTTGTAAATACAGGCTTCACCGTAAGTCTGTATAAAACTATATGCTTTGATCAACTCATCAAAGTGTATATTCCAACTCCGAGATGCTTGCACCAGTCCATAGATGGATCATTGGAGCTTGCATATTTTGTTAGCACCTTTAGGATTGACAAAATCTTCTGGTTGCATCATATACAACTCTTCTTTAATAAATCCATTAAGGAATGCAGTTTTGTTTATCCATTTGCCAAATTTCATAAAATGCGGCAATTGCTAACATGATTCGGACAGACTTAAGCATAGATACGAGTGAGAAACTCTCATCTTAGTCAACACCTTGAACTTGTCGAAAACCTTTTGTGACAATTCTAGCTTTGTAGATAGTAACACTACTATCAGCGTCCGTCTTCCCCTTGAAGATCCATTTAATCTCAATGGCTCACCGATCATTGGGCAAGTCAATCAAAGTCCATACTTTGTTCTCATACATGGATCTCATCTCAGATTTCATGGACTCAAGCCATTTCATGGAATCTGGGCTCACCATCGCTTCTTCATAGTTCGTAGGTTCGTCATGGTCAAGTAACATGACCTCCAGAACAGGATTACCGTACTACTCTGGTGCGGATCGTGCTCTGGTTGATCTATGAAGTTCTGTAGTAACTTGATCCGAAGTTTCATGATCATCATCATTAACTTCCTCTCTTGTTGGTGTAGACATCACTGGAACTGATTTCTGTGATGAACTATTTTCCAATTCGGGAGAAGGAACAATTACCTTACCAAGTTCCACTTTCCTCCCACTCACTTCTTTTGAGAGAAACTCCTTCTCTAGAAAGGATCCATTCTTAGCAACGAATTTGCCTTCGGATCTGTGATAGAAGGTGTACCCAGCAGTCTCCTTTGGGTATCCTATGAAGACGCATTTCTCCGATTTGGGTTCGAGCTTATCAGGATGAAACTTTTTCACATAACCATCGCAACTCCAAACTTTAAGTAACGATAGCTTAGGTTTATTGCTAAACCATAGTTCATACGGTGTCGTCTCAACGGATTTAGATGGTGCCCTATTTAACGTGAATGCAGTTGTCTCTAATGCATAATCCCAAAATGATAGTGGTAAATCGTAAGAGACATCATAGATCGCACCATATCCAATAAAGTGTGGTCATGACGTTCAGACACACCATAACGTGTGGTGTTCCAGGTGGCGTGAGCTGTGAAACTATTCCACATTGTTTTTAAATGAAGGCAAAACTCATAACTCAAATATTCATCTCCACGATCAAATTGTAGAAACTTTATTTTCTTGTTACGATGATTTTCCACTTCACTCTGAAATTCTTTGAACCTTTCAACTGTTTCAGACTTATGTTTCATCAAGTAGATATACTCATATCTGCTCAAATCATCAGTGAAGGTCAGAAAATAACGATACCTGCCACGAGCATCAACACTCATTGGACTGCATACATCGGTATGTATTATTTCCAACAAGTTAGTAGCTCGTTCCATTGTTCCAGAGAACGGAGTTTTAGTCATCTTGCCCAAAAGGCACAGTTCACAAGCATCAAATGATTCATAACCAAGTGAATTCGAAAGTCCATCTTTATGGAGTTTCTTCATGCGCTTTACACCGATATGACCCAAACGGCAGTGCCACAAATAAGTTGCACTATCATTATCAACTTTGCATCTTTTGGCATCAATATTATGAATATGTGTATCACTACGATCGAGATCCAACAAACTATTTTCATTGGGTGTATGACCATCGAAGGTTTTATTCATGTAAATAGAACAACAATTATTCTCTGACTTTAAATGAATAACCGTATTGCAATAAACATGATCAAATCATATTCATGCTCAACGCAAACGCCAAATAGCATTTATTTAGGTTTAACACTAATCTCGAAAATATAGGGAGTGTGCGATGATGATCATATCAATCTTGGAACCACTTCCAACACACATCGTCACTTCACCCTCAACTAGTCTCTGTTTGTTCTGTAACTCCTGTTTCGAGTTACTAATCTTAGCAACCGAACAAGTATCAAATATCCAGGGGTTACTATAAACACTAGTAAGGTACACATAAATAACCTGTATATCAAATATACCCTTGTTCACTTTGCCATCCTTCTTATCTACCAAATATTCAGGGCATTTCCACTTCCAGTGACCATTTCCTTTGTAGTAGAAGCACTCAGTTTCAGGCTTTGGTCCAGCTTTGGGCTTCTTCGCGGGAGTGACAACTTGCTTGCCATTCTATTTGAAGTTCCCTTTCTTTCCCTTTGCCCTTTTCTTGAAACTAGTGGTCTTGTCAATCATCAACACTTGATGCTCTTTCTTGATTTCTACCTTCGTCGATTTCAACATCACGAAGAGCTCGGGAATCGTTTTTGTCATCCCTTGCATACTATAGTTCATCGTGAAGTTCTAGTAACTTGGTTATGGCGACTAGAGAACTCTGTCAATCACTATCTTATCTGGAAGATTAACTCCCACTTGATTCAAGCGATTGTAGTACCCAGACAATCTGAGCACATGCTTACTAGTTGAGCGATTCTCCTCCATCTTTTAGCTATAGAACTTGTTGGAGACTTCATATCTCTCAACTCGGGTATTTTCTTGAAATATTAACTTCAACTCCTGGAACATCTCATATGGTCCATGACGTTCAAAACGTCTTTGAAGTCCCGATTCTAAGCCGTTAAGCATGGTGCACTAAACTATCAAGTAGTCATCATATTGAGCTAGCCAAATGTTCATAACGTCTGCATCTGCTCCTACAATAGGTCTGTCACCTAACGGTGCATCAAGGACATAATTCTTCTATGCAGCAATGAGGATAAACCTCAGATCACGGACCTAGTCTGCATCATTGCTACTATCATCTTTCAACATAGTTTTTCTCTAGGAACATATCAAAGTAAACATAGGGAAGCAACAACGTGAGCTATTGATCTACAACATAATTTGCAAAATACTACCAGGACTAAGTTCATGATAAATTTAAGTTCAATTAATCATATTACTTAAGAACTCCCACTTAGATAGACATCCCTCTAATCCTCTAACTGATCACGTGATCCAAATCAACTAAACCATGTCCGATCATCACGTGAGATGGAGTAGTTTCAATGGTGAACATCACTATGTTGATCATATCTACTATATGATTCACGCTCGACCTTTCGGTCTCAGTGTTCCGAGGCCATATCTGTTATATGCTAGGCTCGCCAAGTTTAACCTGAGTATTCCGCGTGTGCAACTATTTTGCACCCGTTGTATTTGAACGTAGAGCCTATCACACCCGATCATCACGTGGTGTCCCAGCACGAAGAACTTTCGCAACGGTGCATACTCAGGGAGAACACTTATACCTTGATAATTTAGTGAGAGATCATCTTATAAAGCTACCGCCAATCAAAGCAAAATAAGATGCATAAAGGATAAACATCACATGCAATCAATATAAGTGATATGATATGGCCATCATCATCTTGTGCTTGTGATCTCCATCTCTGAAGCATCGTTGTGATCACCATCGTCACCGGCGCGACACCTTGATCTCCATCGTAGCATCATTGTCGTTTCGCCACCTATTGCTTCTACGACTATCTCTACCGCTTAGTGATAAAGTAAAACAATTACAGGGCGCTTGCATTTCATACAATAAAGCGACAACCATATGGCTCCTGCCAGTTGTCGATAACTCGGTTACAAAACATGATCATCTCATACAATAAAATATAGCATCACGTCTTGACCATATCACATCACAACATGCCCTGCAAAAACAAGTTAGACGTCCTCTACTTTGTTGTTGCAAATTTTACGTGGCTGCTACGGGCTGAGCAAGAACTGTTCTTACCTACGCATCAAAACCACAACGATAGTTCGTCAAGTTAGTGTTGGTTTAACCTTCGCAAGGACCGGGCGTAGCCACACTCGGTTCAACTAAAGTTGGAGAAACTGACACCCGCCAGCCACCTGTGTGCAAAGCACGTCGGTAGAACCAGTCTCACGTAAGCGTACGCATAATGTCGGTACGGGCCGCTTCATCCAACAATACCGCCGAACCAAAGTATGACATGGTGGTAAGCAGTATGATTTGTATCGCCCACAACTTACTTGTGTTCTACTCGTTCATATAACATCTACGCATAAAACCAGGCTTGGATGCCACTGTTGGGGAACGTAGTAATTTCAAAATTTTCCTACGCACACGCAAGATCATGGTGACGCATAGCAACGAGAGGGGAGAGTGTTGTCCACGTACCCTCGTAGACCAAAAGCGGAAGCGTTAGAACAATGCGGTTAATGTAGTCGTACGTCTTCACGGCTCGACCGATCAAGCACCGAAACTACGGCACCTCCGAGTTCTAGCACACGTTCAGCTCGATGACGTCCCTCGAACTCCGATCCAGCCGAGTGTCGAGGGAGAGTTCCGTCAGCATGACGGCGTGGTGACGATCTTTATGTTCTACCATCGCAGGGCTTCGCTGAAGCACTGCTACAATATTATCGAGGAGGACTATGGTGGAGGGGGGCACCGCACACGGCTAAGAGATCCAATGTATCAATTGTTGTGTCTATGGGGTGCCCCCCTGCCCCCGTATATAAAGGATCTAGGGGGAGGCGGTCGGCCAAGGAGGAGGGCGTGCCAAGGGGGGAGTCCTACTCCCACCGGGAGTATGACTCCTCCTTTCCTAGTAGGAGAAAGAGAGAAGGAAGGGGAAGAGAGAAGGGAAGGAAGGAGGGGGCGCAGCCCCTCCCCCTAGTCCAATTCGGACTAGGCCTTGGGGGGCGCGCGGCCTGCCCTAGGCAGCCCCTCTTTCTTTCCCGTATGGCCCAATAAGGCCCAATACTTCTCCCCGGCGAATTCCCGTAACTCTCCGGTACTCCGATAAATACCCGAATCACTCGGAACCTTTCCAAAGTTCGAATATAGTCGTCCAATATATCAATATTTACGTCTCGACCATTTCGAGACTCCTCGTCATGTCCCCGATCTCATCCGGGACTCCGAACTCCTTCGGTACATCAAAACTCATAAACTCATATTATAACTGTCATCGAAACCTTAAGCGTGCGGACCCTATGGGTTCGAGAACTATGTAGACATGACCGAGACACGTTTCCGGTCAATAACCAATAGCAGAACCTGGATGCTCATATTGGCTCCTACATATTCTACGAAGATCTTTATCGGCCAGACCGCATAACAACATACGTTGTTCCCTTTGTCATCGGTATGTTACTTGCCCGAGATTCGATCGCCGGTATCTCAATACCTAGTTCAATCTCGTTACCGGCAAGTCTCTTTACTCGTTCCATAATACATCATCCCACAACTAACTCATTAGTTACGATGCTTGCAAGGCTTATAGTGATGTGCATTACCGAGTGGGACCAGAGATACCTCTCCGACAATCGGAGTGACAAATCCTAATCTCGAAATACGCCAACCCAACAAGTACCTTTGGAGACACCTGTAGAGCACCTTTATAATCACCCATTTACGTTGTGACGTTTGGTAGCACACAAAGTGTTCCTTCGGTAAACGGGAGTTGCATCATCTCATAGTCATAGGAACATGTATAAGTCATGAAGAAAGCAATAGCAACATACTTAACGATCGAGTGCTAAGCTAAAGGAATGGGTCAAGTCAATCACATCATTCTCCTAATGATGTGATCCCGTTAATCAAATGACAACTCTTTGTCCATGGCTAGGAAACATAACCATCTTTGATCAACGAGCTAGTCAAGTAGAGGCATACTAGTGACACTCTGTTTGTCTATGTATTCACACATGTATTATGTTTCCGGTTAATACAATTCTAGCATGAATAATAAACATTTATCATGAAATTAGGAAATAAATAATAACTTTATTATTGGCTCTAGGGCATATTTCCTTCAATTGGTACTTGGTATGTTGACTTTTGCGTAGGCCTCCCCGGCAACGGCGCCAGAAATTCTTCTTGCTACCTCTTGAGCACTGCGTTGGATTTCCTTGAAGAGGAAAGGATGATGCAGGAAAGTAGCGTAAGTATTTCCCTCAGTTTTGAGAACCAAGGTATCAATCCAGTAGGAGGCCACACGCGAGTCCCTTGTACCTGCACAAAGCAAATAACTCCTCGCAACCAACGCGATAAGGGGTTGTCAATCCCTTCACGGTCACTTACGAGAGTGAGATCTGATAGAGATGATAGATAATATTTTTGGTATTTTGTGATAAAGATGCAAAGTAAAATAAAAATCAAAGTAAACAGCAAAGGCAATAATAAAATGATGGAAGATTAATCTGATGAAGATAGACCCGAGGGCCATAGATTTCACTAGTGGCTTCTCTCAAGAGCATTTGTATTTTACGGTGGGTGAACAAATTATTGTTGAGCAATTGACAGAATTGAGCATAGTTATGAGAATATCTAGGTATGATCATGTATATAGGCATCACGTCCAAGACAAGTAGACCGACTCCTGCCTGCATCTACTACTATTACTCCACTCATCGACCGCTATCCAGCATGCATCTAGAGTATTAAGTTTATGAAAACAGAGTAACGCCTTAAGCAAGATGACATGATGTAGCGGGATAAATTCATGCAATATGATAAAAAAAAACATCTTGTTATCCTCGATGGCAACAATATAATACGTGCCTTGCTGCCCCTACTGTCACTCAGAAAGGACACCGCAAGATTGAACCCAAAGCTAAGCACTTCTCGCATTGCAAGAAAGATCAATCTAGTAGGCCAAACCAAACTGATAATTCGAAGAGACTTGCAAAGATAACCAATCATACATAAAAGAATTCAGAGAAGATTCAATATTGTTCATCGGTGGAGCATCGTGGGGCCCACGAGGGTGGAGGGCACGCCCTGGGGGGTGGGCGCGCCCCCTACCTCGTGCCCTCCTCGAAGCTTCCTTGACGTAGGGTCCAAGTCTCCTGGATCATGTTCAGTGAGAAAATCATGTTCCCGGAGGTTTCATTCCATTTGGACTCCGTTTGATATTCCGTTTCTTCGAAACTCTGAAATAGGCAAAAAACAGCAATTTTGGGCTGGGCCTCCGGTTAATAGGTTAGGCCCAAAAATAATATAAAAGTGGAAAATAAAGCCCAATATTGTCCAAAACAGTAGATAATACAGCATGTGGCAATAAAAAATTATAGATACATTGGAGACGTATCAGGCATCGCCAAGCTTAATTCCTGCTCGTCCTCGAGTACGTAAATGATAAAAAGAGAATTTACGATGCGGAGTTATACTTTGGCATAATTTCAATGTAAATCTTCTTAATTGTGGTATGAATATTCAGATCCGAAAGATTCAAGACAAAAGTTCATATTGACATAAAAATAATAATACTTCAAGCATTCTAATTAAGCAATTATGTACTCTCAAAATAACATGGACAAAGAAAGTTCATCCCTACAAAATCATATAGTTTAGTAATGCTCCATTTTCGTCACACAAGAATGCTCTCATCATGCACAAGCCCGATGACAAGCCAAGCAATTGTTTCATACTTTAGTAATCTCAAACTTATAAACTTCCACGCAATATATGAGCGCGAGCCATGGACATAGCACTATGGGTGGAATAGAATATGATGATGGGGGTTATGTGGAGAAGACAAAAAAGGAGAGGATCTCACATGAACGAGGCTAATCAATGGGCTATGGAGATGCCCATCGATTGATGTTAATGCAAGGAGTAGGGATTGCCATGCAACGGATGCACTAGAGCTATAAATGTATGAAAGCTAACCAAAACAAACTTAGTGGGTGTGCATCCAACTTGCTTGCTCACAAAGACCTATGGCACTTGAGGAGGCCCATTGTTGGAATATACAAGCCAAGTTCAATAATTAAAAATTCCCACTAGTATATGAAAGTGACAAAACAGGAGACTCTCTATCATGATGATTATGGTGCTACGTTGAAGCACAAGTGTGGCAAAGGATAGTAGCATTGTCCCTTCTCTCTTTTTCTCTCATTTTTTTGGGTCTTCTCTTTTTTTATGGCTTTCCTCTTTTTTTGGGCCTTCTCTTTTTTTTATATGGCCTTTCTTATTTTTTTTATTCCTCACTTGGGACAATGCTCTGGAAAATGATGATCATCACACTTCTATTTATTTACAACTCAATGATTACAACTCGATAGTAGAACAAAGTATGACTCTATATGAATACCTCCGGCGGTGTACCGGGATATGCAATGAACCAAGAGTGACATGTATGAAAGAATTATGAACGGTGGCTTTGCCACAAATACTATGTCAACTACATGATCATGCTAAGCAATATTACAATGATGAATGTGTCATGATGAACGAAATGGTGGAAAGTTGCATGGCAATATATCTCGGAATGGCTATGGAAATGCCATAATAGGTAGGCATGGTGGCTGTTTTGAGGAAGATATAAGGAGGTTTATGTGTGAAAGAGTGTATCATATCACGGGGTTTGGATGCACCGGCGAAGTTTGCACCAACTCTCAAGGTGAGAAAGGGCAATGCACGGTACCGAAGAGGCTAGCAATGATGGAAGGGTGAGAGTGCATATAATCCATTGAATCAACATTAGTCATAAAGAACTCACATACTTCTTGCAAAAATCTACAAGCCATCAAAAAACAAAGCACTACGCGCATGCTCCTAGGGGGATAGATTGGTAGGAAAGGACCATCGCTCGTCCCCGACCGCCATTCATAAGGAGGAAAATCAAAGAACACCTCATGTTTCAAATTTGTTACATAACGTTTACCATACACGCATGCTTTGGGACTTGCAAACTTCAACACAAGCATTTCTCAAATTCACAACTACTCAACTAGCACAACTTTGATATTATTACCTCCATATCTCAAAACAATCATCAAGCATCAAACTTTTCTTAGTATCCAACACACTCATAAGAAAGTTTTTACTATTTTAAATACCTAGCATATTAAGATTATTTAAGCAAATTACCATGCTATTTAAGACTCTCAAAATAATCTAAGTGAAGCATGAGATATTAATAGTTTCTTTAAAACAAATCCACCACCGTGCTCTAAAAGATATAAGTGAAGTACTAGAGCAAAACTATATAACTCAAAAGATATAAGTGAAGCACAAAGAGTATTCTAATAATTTCAAAATCATGTATGTCTCTCTAAAAAGGTGTGTACAGAAAGGATGATTGTGGTAAACTAAAAAGAAAAGACTCGAATCATACAAGACGCTCCAAGCAAAACACATATCATGTGGTGAATAAAAATATAGCTCCAAGTAAAGTAACCGATGGAAGTAGACGAAAGAGGGAATGCCTTCCGGGGCATCCCCAAGCTTTGACTTTTTGGTGTCCTTAGATTATCTTTGGCGTGCCATGGGCATCCCCAAGCTTTGGCTCTTGCCACTCCTTGTTCCATAATCCATCAAAAGATTTCACCTAAAACTTGAAAACTTCACAACACAAAACTCAACAGAAATTTTGTGAGCTCCGTTAGCGAAAGAAAACAAAAGACCACTTCAAGGTACTGTAATTAACTCATTCTTTATTTATACTGGTGTTAAACCTACTGTATTCGAACTTCTCTATGGTTTATTAGCTATTTTACTAGCCATAGATTCATCAAAATAAGCAAACAACACACGAGAAACAGAATCTGTCAAAAACAGAATAGTCTATCGTAATTTGTAACTAACGCAAACTTCTGGAACTCCAAAAAATCAGAAAAAACAGGAAGACCTAGGCAATTTGTTTATTGATCAGCAGCAATTAGTATCGCTATTTTATCACGTTCTGGTGATTTTTAACAATTGTTGTTCGTGAACAGAAAGTTTCTGGAAATTACAGCAAGATCAAATAACTATCATCCAAGAAGATCCTATAGGTTTAACTTGGCACAAACACTAATTAAAACATAAAAACAAATCTAACCAGAGGCTAGATCAAAGATTTATTGCTAAACTGCAAGGATAAATATTGGGTTGTCTCCCAACAAGCGCTTTTCTTTAAAGCCTTTTAGCTAGGCATTGATAATTTTAATGATGCTCACACGAAAGACAAGAATTGAAGCGCAAAAAGAGCATCATAAAACACATGACAAACACATCTAAGTCTAACATACTTCCTATGCATATACATTTTATAAGTAGACAAATCATAGCAATCAAAAATTAGCATATGCAAGGAAGAACAAAGAGACGATAGCAATCTCATCATGACGAGAGGTAATTTAGTAAGATAAAAATTTCTACAATCGTATTTTCCTCTCTCATAATAATTACATGTAGGATCATAGGAAAATTCGACAAAGTAGCTATCACATAACATATTCTCCACACGATCCACATGCATGCGAACTTGACACTCTTCCAAAATAGTGGGATTATCATTAACTAAAGTCATGACCTCTCGAGACCCACTTTTATCAAAAATATCATAAGATTGAACATACTCCAAATATGTGGGATCTAAAGTTGACACTCTTCCAAACCCACTTTCAATATTATTGCAAACACTATTATCAATCTCATATTCATCATGGGGCATAAATAAAATTTCAAGATCATAAGAAGAATCACCCCAATCATGATCATTGCAACAAGTAGTAGACATAGCAAAACTAGCATCCCCGAGCTTAGGGTTTTGCATAATATTAGCACAATTGACATTAAGAGAATTTATAATAGCATCATTGCAATCATGCTTTTCATTCAAAGATCTATCGTGAATCACTTCATAAAGCACTTCATCACAATTTTCAGATTCACGGATTTCAAGCAAAACCTTATAAAGATAATCTAGTGCACCTAAATCACTAGGAATTGGTTCGTCATAATTGGATCTCTTAAAAAGATTGGCAAGCGTATGAGGATCCATAGATCTTAGCTTCTCTGTTTAGGAATAAATACTCAACTATTTCAACCAAACGGGCAAACGAGCCAAGTAAGACGTCAAGGCAAACGAAAAGACGAACGGAAAAAGGGCGAATAAAATGGCAAGGGTCAAGTGGGGTAGAGGAAAACGAGAGGCAAATGGCAAATAATGTAATGCGGGAGATAAGGGTTTGTGATGGGTACTTGGTATGTTGACTTTTGCGTAGGCCTCCCCGGCAACGGCGCCAGAAATTCTTCTTGCTACCTCTTGAGCACTGCGTTGGATTTCCTTGAAGAGGAAAGGATGATGCAGCAAAGTAGCGTAAGTATTTCCCTCAGTTTTGAGAACCAAGGTATCAATCCAGTAGGAGGCTACGCGCGAGTCCCTCGTACCTGCACAAAGCAAATAACTCCTCGCAACCAACGCGATAAGGGGTTGTCAATCCCTTCACGGTCACTTACAAGAGTGAGATCTGATAGAGATGATAGATAATATTTTTGGTATTTTTGTGATAAAGATGCAAAGTAAAATAAAAAGCAAAGTAAAAAAGAATAGGCAATAATAAAGTGATGGAAGATTAATCTGATGAAGATAGACCCGGGGGCCATAGATTTCACTAGTGGCTTCTCTCAAGAGCATAAGTATTTTATGGTGGGTGAACGAATTACTGTTGAGCAATTGACAGAATTGAGCATAGTTATGAGAATATCTAGGTATGATCATGTATATAGGCATCACGTTCGAGACAAGTAGACCGACTCCTTCCTGCATCTACTACTATTACTCCACTCATCGACCGCTATCTAGCTTGCATCTAGAGTATTAAGTTTATGAAAACAGAGTAACGCCTTAAGCAAGATGACATGATGTAGCGGGATAAATTCATGCAATATGATAAAAACCCCATCTTGTTATCCTCGATGGCAACAATACAATAAGTGCCTTGCTGCCCCTACTGTCACTCGGAAAGGAAACCGCAAGATTGAACCCAAAGCTAAGCACTTCTCGCATTGCAAGAAAGATCAATCTAGTAGGCCAAACCAAACTAATAATTCGAAGAGACTTGCAAAGATAACCAATCATACATAAAAGAATTCAGAGAAGATTCAAATATTGTTCATAGATAATCTTGATCATAAACCCACAATTCATCGGTCTCAACAAACACATCGCAAAAAGAAGATTACATCGAATAGATCTCCACGAGAGAGGGGGAGAACATTGTATTGAGATCCAAAAAGAGAGAAGAATCCATCTAGCTACTAACTATGGATCCGAAGGTCTGAGGTAAACTACTCACACTTCATCGGAGGGGCTATGGTGATGATGTAGAAGCCCTCCATGGTGGGTGCCCCCTCCGGTGAAGCTCCGGAACAGGCCCCAAGATGGGATCTCGTGGGTACAGAAGGTTGCGGCAGTGGAATTAGGTTTTTTGCTCCGTGATCGATCGTTTGGGGTGCGAGGTATATATAGGAGGAAGAAATGCGTCGGTGGAGCATCATGGGGGCCACGAGGTGGAGGGCATACAGGGGTGGCGCGCCCCTACCTCGTGCCCTCCTCGAGGCTTCCTTGACGTAGGGTCCAAGTCTCCTGGATCATGTTCGGTGAGAAAATCACTTTCCCGAAGGTTTCATTCCGTTTGGACTCCATTTGATATTCCGTTTCTTCGAAACTCTGAAATAGGCAAAAAACAGCAAATTTTGGGCTGGGCCTCCGGTTAATTGGTTAGTCCCAAAAATAATATAAAAGTGGAAAATAAATCCCAATAATGTCCAAAACAGTAGATAATATAGCATGGAGCAATCAAAAATTATAGATATGTTGGAGACGTACCAGGCAACCCCAAGCTTAATTCCTGCTCGTCCTCGATTAGGTAAATGATAAAAACAGAATTTTTGATGTTGGGTGTTACTTGGCATAACTTTAATGTAATTCTTCTTAATTGTGGTATGAATATTCAGATCCGAAAGATTCAAGACAAAAGTTCATATTGACATAAAAATAATAATACTTCAAGCATACTAACTAAGCAATTATGTCCTCTGAAAATAACATAGCCAAAGAAAGTTCATCCCTACAAAATCATATAGTTTAGTCATGCTCCATTTTCGTCACACAAGAATGCTCTCATCATGCACAACCCCGATGACAAGCCAAGCAATTGTTTCATACTTTAGTAATCTCAAAATTATAACTTTCGCGCAATATATGAGCGCGAGCCATGGACATAGCACTATGGGTGGAATAGAATATGATGATGGGGGTTATGTGGAGAAGACAAAAAAGGAGAAGATCTCACATCAACGAGGCTAATCAATGGGCTATGGAGATGCCCATCGATTGATGTTAATGCAAGGAGTAGGGATTGCCATGCAACGGATGCACTAGAGCTATAAATGTATGAAAGCTCAACAAAAGAAACTAAGTGGGTGTGCATCCAACTTGTTTGCGCACGAAGACCTAGGGCACTTGGGGAGGCCCATTGTTGGAATATACAAGCCAAGTTCTATAATGAAAAATTCCCACTAGTATATGAAAGTGACAAAACAAGAGACTCTCTATCATGATGATTATGGTGCTACTTTGAATCACAAGTGTGGCAAAGGATATTAGCATTGTCCCTTCTCTCTTTTTCTCTCATTTTTTTGGGGCCTTCTCTTTTTTTGGCCTTCCTCTTTTTTTTGGGCGTTCTCTTTTTTTATATGGCCTTTCTTATTTTTTTTATATTCCTCACTTGGGACAATGCTCTGTAAAATGATGATCATCACATTTATATTTATTTAGAACTCAATGATTACAACTAGATACTATAACAAAATATGACTCTATATGAATGCCTCCAGCGGTGTACCGGGATATGCAATGAACCAAGAGTGACATGTATGAAAGAATTATGAATGGTGGCTTTGCCACAAATACTATGTCAACTACATGATCATGCTAAGCAATATGAAAATGATGAATGTCTTATGATGAATGAAATGGTGGAAAGTTGCATGGCAATATATCTCGGAATGGCTATGGAAATGCCATAATAGATAGGTATGGTGGCTGTTTTGAGGAATATATAAGGAGGTTTATGTGTGAAAGAGTGTATCATATCACGGGGTTTGGATGCACCGGCGAAGTTTGCACCAACTCTGAAGGTGAGAAAGGGCAATGCACGATACCGAAGAGGCTAGCAATGATGGAAGGGTGAGAGTGCATATAGTCCATGGACTCAACATTAGTCATAAAGAACTCACATACTTATTGCAAAATCTACAAGCCATCAAAAACCAAAGCACTACGCGCATGCTCCTATGGGGATATATTGGTAGGAAAAGACCATGGCTCGTCCCCGACTGCCACTCATAAGGAGGACAATCAAAGAACACCTCCTGTTTCAAATTTGTTACATAACGTTTACCATACGTGCATGCTATGGGACTTGCAAACTTCAACACAAGCATTTATAAAATTCAGAGAAGATTCAAATATTGTTCATAGATAATCTTGATCATAAACCCACAATTCATCGGTCTCAAAAAACACACCGCAAAAAGAAGGTTACATCGAATAGATCTCCACGAGAGAGGGGGAGAACATTGTATTGAGATCCAAAAAGAGAGAAGAAGCCATCTAGCTACTAAGTATGGACCCGAAGGTCTGAGGTAAACTACTGACACTTCATCGGAGGGGCTATCACAACAAAAAAAAAGACACATCCGTGACATTTTGGGCCGAACGAAATTTTTTTCATCATACATATGACACTTCTATGACGATAATTATGACAAAACCGGTATCATCATAGATGTGGTGGGCTCCTACTTCTATGACAAAAAATCATGATGAAAATGGGCTTTTCGTCCAGGCGGGCGGAGACGCAGCTGCATGACATTCTTTGGGCCGTCCATGACGGAAAAAACCATGGTAGAAGCGAGGGGGAGGAAAATTTCGGGGAGTTGCCGGTTACGGTGGAAGGTCGGGGGCAGAGTGATGCGCGTTTCTCTCGTACGTACGCGCATGAGTGCGAGGCGTTGGCTCTAACTGAAGCCGAGCGAGGAGTTGGGCTCTAACTAAACCCGAGCGATTGCACTACAGGCTACGCGTTACTAAACCCGAGCGATCGATCGATGGCTGTTAATCGAACCCGATGGAGCGATTCTTCGCCATCGTTTCTAGTGAGCGCTATGCGGGGGGGTTGGATGAACAATGAGCGGTGGCGTTGCCTCGGATGAACAGGAACCCGTGGTGTGGAGGGCTAGATGAACATGAGACGGTGGAGGTGTGGCCGTGGAGGGTGGTTGAACAGACCCGTGGTGTGGAGGGCTGGATGAACAGAGAGCGATGGAGGGGTGCCCGTGGAGAGGGTGGTTGAGCAAGAGCCGGTGGAGTAAGCGCGCGGTGGAGGCTGGATGAACAGGAGCCCGTGGAGGCTGGAGGAGGTCGACGGTAGCCCGTGGAGGCTGGAGGAGGTCGACGGTGGAGATGAACAGTATCCGTGGAGTCCTGTTTTTATGCACGCCACACCCTCCCGATGAACAGGACCCCGTTTGACCGTAGGAGGTCCGTTTAAATCCGTTTTGCGATACGCCACACCCTCCGATCAACAGGACCCCGTTTCGACCGTAGGAGGTCCGTTTGTTCATTTTATGCACGCCACACCCTCCCGATCAACAGGACCCCGTTTCGACCGTAGGAGGTCCGCTTCTCCGCTTTGTGGTACGCCAGCCCTCCCGATCAACAGACCCGTTTGAACGTGGCGGTCGAACACAAGGCTGTTTCTCCGCCAGCGGTACACCAGAGCCTCGCTTCCATCGCCTGTTCCGCCCAAGCCCTCCCGATGAACACGACCACGCATTCCGCTCCAACCCAGCCGGTTGGCTCCCCATGAACACGACGACGACGATGTTTCTCTGTTCCGACCCAGCCATGTACGTATGCGCGAGTAGGCGTTCGAGACCCTGCCCGTATGTACGTACGTGGCCATATTTTCTTTCTTGCACCCTCGCCGCTGTACGTGCGTGTACATGCTACGCGCGCCTCTACTACGACACGCGCGGCGCCTCTACATCTACGACACGCGCGGCGCTCTACATCGACCAGTATGTACGTACACGTTCGCGACCAGAATGACAACGCTACGTACGCTTCCACCAGGTGGGTCCCGACTATCAGGCACTTCCTTGCGTGCGAAGATGTAGCTGGTGGGTCCCAGCAGTCAGGGGGGCGAATCGTTTTTTTGCCCGGACGCACTTCCTTGCGTGCAAAGGTGCAGCTGGTGGGTCCCAGCAGTCAGGGGGGAAACGTTTTTTTCGCGAAATAATGTGGCCCGTCCGCTGGGTCCCCGCTGTCAGGTGGAGGAATAATTATTTTCCGCCTAATAAGGAGGCACTTCCTTGCTGCGGCCATGGACCCAGCTGTCAGCCTCTCCACATACAATCCACGTCCGATGAAAGTCATTCCTTGACCACGTTGACCACGCCGCGCCGAGAGCACCAGGGCGGTGGACGACGGTGAGGCCTAGGAAGGGGACGACGGGGAGCCGGGGAAGACGCGGCAGTGGAAGCCCGCGCGCAGAGGAGTGCTACCTCTTAAGCACTGCGTCGGATTTCCCCGAAGAGGAGAGGATGATGCAGCAAAGTAGCGTAAGTATTTCCCTCAGTTTTTGAGAACCAAGGTATCAATCCAGTAGGAGGCTACGCGCAAGTCCCTCGTACCTGCACAAAACGATAGCTACTCGCAACCAACGCGATTAGGGGTTGTCAATCCTTCACGGTCACTTACTTAGAGTGAGATCTGATAGAGATAATATTTTTGTATTTTTGGTATAAAGATGCAAAGTGAAAAGTAAAAGCAAAGCAAGTAAATAAAGTGATGGAGATTGATATGATGAGAATAGACCCGGGGACCATAGGTTTCACTAGTGGCTTCTCTCAAGAGCATAAGTATTCTACGGTGGGTGAACAAATTACTGTTGAGCAATTGACAGAATTGAGCATAGTTATGAGGTTATCTAGGCAATTGATCATGTATATAGGCATCACGTCCGTGACAAGTAGACCGAAACGATTCTGCATCTACTACTATTACTCCACTCATCGACCGCTATCCAGCATGCATCTAGAGTATTAAGTTAAAACAGAGTAATGCCTTAAGCAAGATGACATGATGTAGAGGAATAAATTCATGCAATATGATAAATACCCCATCTTGCTATCCTCGATGGCAACAATAGAATACGTGCCTTGCAACCCTTTACATCCTTGGGTAAGGTCACCGCAAGATTGAACCCAAAGCTAAGCACTTCTCCCATTGCAAGAACTACCAATCTAGTTGGCCAAACCAAATGGATAATTCGAAGAGACTTGCAAAGATAACTTAATCATACATAAAAGAATTCAGAGAAGAATCAAATATTTTCCATAGATAAGCTGGATCATAAACCCACAATTCATCGGTCTCAACAAACACACCGCAAAAAGAAGATTACATCGAATAGATCTCCACGAGAGAGGGGGAGAACATTGTATTGAGATCCAAAAAGAGAGAAGAAGCCATCTAGCTACTAACTATGGACCCGAAGGTCTGAAGTAAACTACTCACACTTCATCGGAGGGGCTATGGTGTTGATGTAGAAGCCGTCCGTGGTAGATGCCCCCTCCGGCGGAGCTCCGGAACAGGCCCCAAGATGGGATCTCGTGGATACAGGAAGTTGCGGAGTGGAATTAGGTTTTTGGCTCCGTCCCCGATCTGTTGGGGGTACTTAGGTATATATAGGAGGAAGGAGTACGTCGGTGGAGCGTCAGGGGGCCCACGAGGCAGGGGGCGCGCCCAGGGGGAGGGGCGCGCCCCCCACCCTCGTGACCGCCTCTGGCACTCCTTGGAGTAGGGTCCAAGTCTCCTGGATCACGTTCGGTGAGAAAATCACGTTCCCGAAGGTTTCATTCCATTTGGACTCCGTTTGATATTCTGTTTCTTCGAAACACTGAAATAGGCAAAAAACAGCAATTCTGGGCTGGGCCTCCTGTTAATAGGTTAGTCCCAAAAATAATATAAAAGTGTAAAATAAAGCCCATTATAGTCCAAAACAATAGATAAAGTAGCATGTAGCAATCAAAAATTATAGATACGTTGGAGACGTATCAGGCATCCCCAAGCTTAATTCCTGCTCGTCCTCGAGTAGGTAAATGATAAAAAGAGAATTTATGATGCGGAGTGATACTTTGGCATAATTTCAATGTAAATATTCTTAATTGTGATATGAATATTCAGATCCGAAAGATTCAAGACAAAAGTTCATATTGACATAAAAATAATAATACTTCAAGCATACTAATCAAAATAATTATGTCATCTCAAAATAACATGGCCAAAGAAAGTTCATCCCTACAAAAGCATATAGTTAGGCTACGCTTCATTTTCGTCACACAAAGATGTTCCCAACTTCTATACCCCCGATGACAAGCCAAGAAATTGTTTCATACTTAAATAATCTCAAAAAAATTAAACCTTCATGCAATACATGAGCGTGAGCCATGGATATAGCACTATGGGTGGAATAGAATATGATGATGGGGATTGTGTGGAGAAGACAAAAAAGGAGAAAGTCTCAAATTGACGAGGATAATCAACGGGCTATGGAGATGCCCATCAATTGATGTCAACATGAGGAGTAGGGATTTCCATACAATGGATGCACTAGAGCTATGAATGCTCAACAAAAGAAAACTAGTGGGTGTGCATCCAACTTGCTTGCTCACGAAGACCTAGGGCATTTGAGGAAGCCCATCGTAGGAATATACAAGCCAAGTTCTATAACAAAAAATTCCCACTAGTATAGAAAGACAACTTTATGAGACTCACTATATGAAAAACATGGTGCTACTTTGAAGCACAATATATGAGACTCACTACATGAAGAACATGGTGCTACTTTGAAGCACAAGTGTGGAAAAATAGATAGTAGCATTGCCCTTTTTTTGGGCCTTTTTTTTAATTTGGCCTTTCTCTTTTTTGGGGCAATGCTCTAATAATGATGATCATCACACTTCTATTGATTACAACATGAGGATTACAACTCGAAAATAGAACAAGGTATGACTTTATATGAATGCCTCCGGCGGTGTACCGGGATGGTGCAATGAATCAAGAGTGACATGTATGAAAATAATGCATGGTGGCTTTGCCACAAATATGATGTCAACTACATGATCATGCAATGGCAATATGACAAAAGTAATGTATGTCATAATAATGATGGTGGAAGTTGCATGGCAATATATCACGGAATGGCTATGGAAATGCCATAATAGGTAGGTATGGTGGATGTTTTGAGGAAGATATAAGGAGGTTTATGTGTGATAGAGCGATCGTATCACGGGTTTGGATGCACCAGAAGTTTGCGCCAACTCTCAATGTGAGAAAGGGCAATGCACGGCATCAAGAGGCTAGCAATGGCGGAAAGGTAAGAGTGCGTATAATAAATGGACTCAACATTAGTCAAAAGAACTCATATACTTATTGCAAAAATTTAGAAGTCGTCAAAATTTCAAGTACTACGCGCATGCTCCTAGGGGGATAGATTGGTAGGAAAAGACCATCGCTCGTCCCCGGCTGCCACTCATAAGGATGCACAAGCCAGGTACACTTCATGCTTCAAATTTGTTACACAACTTTAACCATACGTGCATGCTACGGGACTTACAAACTTCAACACAAGCATTTCTCAAATTCACAACTACTCAACCAGCATGACTTTGATATTATTACCTCCATATCTCAAAACAATTATCAAACATCAAACTTATCTTAGTATTCAACGCACTCGAAAGAAAGTTTCACATATCTTGAACACCAAGTATATTAACATTAAGCAAATTACCATGCTATTAACGACTCTCAAAATAATCTAGGTGAAGCATGAGAGATCAAGTTTCTTTAAAACAGATCCACCACCGTGCTCTAAAAGATCTAAGTGAAGCACTAGAGCAAAAATTATCACGCTCGAAAAGATATAAGTGAAGCACTATGAGCAAACTATCAAGCTCAAAAGATATAAGTGAGGCACATAGAGTATTCTATCAAATTTAAATTCATATATGGCTCTCTCAAAAGGTGTGTACAACAAGGATGATTGTGGTAACTAACAAGCAAAGACTAAAATAATACAAGACGCTCCAAGCAAAACACATATCATGTTGGTGAATAAAAATATACCTCCAAGTAAATTACCGATGGAAGTGGACGAAAGAGGGGATGCCTTCCGGGGCATCCCCAAGCTTTGACTTTTTGGTGTCCTTGGATTATCTTGGGGGTGCCATGGGCATCCCCAAGATTAGGCTCTTGCCATTCCTTGTTCCATAATCAATCAAAAGAATTCACCCAAAACTTGAAAACTTCACAACACAAAACTCAATAGAAATCTCGTGAGCTCCGTTAGAGAAAGAAAACAAAAGACTAATTTAAGGTACTATAATGAACTCATTATTTATTTATATTGGTGTTAAACCTACTGTATTCCAACTTCTCTATGGTTCATAAACTATTTTACTAGCCATAGATTCATCAAAATAAGCAAACAACACACGCAAAACAGAATCTGTCAAAAACAGAACAGTCTGTAGTAATCTGTAATTAACGAAAACTTCTGGAACCCAAAAAATTCTACCAAAATTAGACGACCTGTAAAATTTGTTTATTGATCAGGAGAAATTGGAATCAGTATTTTATCACGTTCTGGTGATTTTTAACAATTCGGGTACTGAGTACAAAGATTCTGGAAATTACAGCAAGATCAAATAACTATCATCTAAGAAGATCCAATAGGTCCAACTTGGCACAAACACTAATTAAAAGATAAAATCACATATAAACAGAGTCTAGATGGATTATTTTATTCCTAAACAGAACCAAAAACAAAAAACACAAAATAAAATTGGGTTGCCTCCCAACAAGCGCTATCGTTTAACGCCCCTAGCTAGGCATAAAAACAAGGATAGATCTAGGTATTGCCATCTTTGGTAGGCAATCCATAAGTGGCTCTCATGATAGATTCATATGGTAATTTTATTTTATTTCTAGGAAATTTTTCAATGCCTTTATTTAATGTAAATTGGAATCTAATATTCCCTTCCTTCATATCAATAATTGCACCAATCGTTCTAAGGAAAGGTCTACCAAGAATAATATGACATGAAGGATTGCAATCTATATCAAGAACGATAAAATCTACGGGAACATAATTCCTATTTGCAACAATAAGAACATAATTAATTCTTCCCATAGGCTTTTAAATAGTGGAATCTGCAAGATGCAAGTTTAGAGAGCAATCATCAAAATCACGGAAATCTAGCAAATCACACAAAGTTTTGGGAATAGTAGAGACACTAGCACCCAAATCACACAAAGCATGAAACTCATAATTTTTAATTTTAATTTTAATAGTAGGTTCCCACTCATAATGGAGTTTCCTAGGGATAGAAATTTTCAACTCAAGCTTTTCTTCATAAGATTGCATCAAGGCATCAACAATGTGTTCGGTAAAAGCCTTATTTTGACTATAAGCATGAGGAGAATTTAGCACGGATTGCAACAAGGAAATAAAATCAATTAAAGAGCAATTTTCATAATTAAATTCCTTGAGATCCAAAATAGTGGGTTTAGCAACATCTAGATTTCTATTTCTTTCAATCCCACTTTTATCAATTTCATCATCAAGATCTAAAAACTCCGAATTCTTAGAACGCCTTCTAGGTAAAGGAAGATCATATTCAGTTTCATCAAGATTCATATTGCAAAACAAAGATTTAATAGGGGACGTATCAATAACTTTTAGATCTTCATCTTGATTTTCGTAGGAATTAGAAGAACACGCTTTAATAAAGGCATCTTTGGAAGCACGCATCCTAGCGGTTCTTTCTTTGCACTCGTCAATGGAAATTCTCATAGCTTTGAGAGACTCATTGATATCATGCTTAGGAGGAATAGATCTAAGCTTTAAAGAATCAATATCAAGAGAAATTTGAAAGTGCATTATATCGACTAGAGGGGGGGGGTGAATAGGCGATTTTTATGAATTCTTCACTGAGGAATTTGCTGGTGAGGAAATTCCTTAGCGAAGAACTACTTGCAGCGGAATAAGTACTCAGAAGTAAGCATAACAGAAGACAAGCATGGTCATCATGATGAAATGAATACTAGCACAGAGTACAGAAAGCGTAATCACAGGATAACACAAGATGAAGACAAACAGACTGAAGAAATTGAACTGAGGAAATTGAGAAAGTCTTCAGTCAAAGTCTTCAAACACAGATATGAACAAACACTCAACACAGTAATGAGGAAATGAAAGAGTTGAGGAAATAGAACCAGTTAGGTTGGTGAAGACAATGATTTGGTAGACCAGTTCCAACTGCTGTCTCAGTTGTACGTCTGGTTGGAGCGGCTGAGTATTTAAACTTGAGGACACACAGTCCCGGACACCCAGTCGCTGAGCACGCAGCTCAGGACACCAAGTCCTCACCGTATTCTCCTTGAACTAAGGTCACACAGACCTCGTCCAATCACTCGTGGTAAGTCTTCAGGCGACTTCCAAACCTTCACAGACTTGGTCACTCGGTGATCCACAATTCCTCTTGGATGCTCTAGACCATGACGCCTAACCGTCTGGAAGAAGCACAGTCTTCAAAGGTAACAAGCGTCAGATCCACGCAGGATCAATTTCTTCAGTGATGCTCAATCACTTTGGGTTTGTAGGGGTTTGGTTTTTGGGTTTTTCCTCACTCGATGATTTTCACTCAAAGTCCTCAAAGGATGGGTTGCTCTCAAATGACAAGTGTCAGGTTCTCTCGGAGCAGCCAACCAGCTAGTGGTTGTAGGGGGCGGCTATTTATAGCCTAGGGAGCAGCCCGACATGATAAGACATAAATGCCCTTCAATGATATGACCATTAGGTGGATAAGATATTATGGGACAGTTGGCTCATGAAAGACAAGAACGGTCGGAAATTTGAATCTCAAATTCCTCGGGGCTATCATGTTCCTCATGTGTAGGCAATCCAGACTGGCGAATTCCTAACTCCTCGGTCAGAACAAATTCCTCGGCGACTGTAAGAACTTCGTCTCACATCAAGAAATTGACTGAGCTGTATGAGATTTCAAAAGCTTCACTCAAGGGATTGGTAGGTGTAGGATTTTGAGTTGAGCATCACAAGGAAATTTTCCTTAGTATTTCCTCGACCCCTTTAACGAAGACGGTGTTTCCTATGACTCAAGAAAGAGAAAATGAAACTACGAAAACAAAGGTCTTCACGCTTCATGTTCCTCAAATGAATACCAAGTCTTCAAGGTCACACCAATTTCTTCACTTTCAAAGTCTTCGAAAGTCTTCGAATATCAAAGTCTTGATCGAAGAACTTCAGTTTTAGGGTCGACTTTCTCTGTAAATATCAAACTCCTCATAGACTTATAGACCTGTGTACACTCACAAACGCATTAGTTCCTTAACCTATAAGTCTTCAATCCACCAAAATCACTAAGGGCACTAGATGCACTTACAATCTCCCCTTTTGGTGATTGATGACAATATAGGTTAAGTTTTCAACGGGATAAACATATGAAGTGTAAATACTGATAATGAGGAATTTGATTGCAAGATATAGAAGAACTCCCACTGAAGATGTGCATAGTGAGGAATTTTCTTTTGAGGCAATGCACATTTGAAGAGTTGAATCATGGAGATCTCCCTCTATATCTTGTAATTCATACACGCATTTGACATATAATATGAAGAATTTGAAATGCATGATGAAATATGGTGCTTGATGTTATTCAGCATGCGTGCGATAACATTAATGAGGAACGAGCATGCAAAGTAATGCATCAAGAGTATCAGAGCTCAAATGGATTTGCTATGAAGATTTTCAAGGAGCTCAAGAGAATCAGAGCATAGTGCAAGAGCATAATGCATCAAAAGTATCAAAGCACCATCGGGTTTAAGATTACAACTCGATCCAATAAAAGTTTCAGAAGAACGAGAGTTGTAACTTAACAAGAATAAATTACTGTATATAGGCAATAAACTAGACCCGCTTGAAGACTAACTCAAATTTCTCCCCCTTTGTCATCGAATGACCAAAAGGATCAAAACGAGGACTAACGCTCCTGAAGAATTTCAAGTTGAAGAAGGAGCGCCAGCGTTGTTGGGGTCGGTTGTTGTAGTAGGACCTACCGCGGTGTCGTCCAAGTCTTCATTTTCATCAGTGTCGCGAGATGAAGAATAGGAGCTGGCCACCAAGGAAGGAACTTTGACCTTCTTGTATTTCTTCGGAGGAGGTGCAGACCAGTCAAATTCTTCCTTGAGTCCCATTGCCGTCAGTTCTTCTTCACTGTAGACATGTGAAAGAACAGCCCAAGTGCGTTTGAAGGTTTCATGGAGGTAGTAGTGGTTTTTCTTCACTGCATTGTGTGTTGAGGTCATGTTGTGAAGAAATGAACCAAACTGACGCCTGACCCATTTATGATTACGATCAACCTTGTGATGAAGACTATGGAGTAACTCACGATCAGTCATCACCCTGGGTGCAGTAGCTTGAGGACTTTGCTTGACTGAGGTATTTGCGGCAGAGTCATGTGTGGCAGAGTCATCATTGGTGGAGTAAGATGCTGCTTTGCGAAATTGTCCATCCAATGGACGAATGCCTTCATCTATCACAGCAGTAGCCTCGCCCTTGTCATCAGCTAAGGTAAATGTCCGTTTGAGGACTTCAATCGGGGGCAAGTAGCTACAGTGGTTCAGAGTATCAGCCTTGTAATTGAGTGAAGACCTTGTCCTGATGAATCTCATTATCCAAGGCGCATAAGGCTTCAACTCAAATGGTGACATAGCAATGTTTGCCAGAGTCCTCATGAAGAAATCATGGAAGTTGACGGGAATGCCATGGATGATGTTGAAAAGCATATTCTTCATGATGCCAACGACTTCTTCATCATTCGAGTCGTGGCCTTTGATAGGACTCATTGTCTTCGTCAGAATCCAGTAGACAGTCCGAGGCACATATAATAATTCCTTGACGAGGAATTTGGTTCTTGGGGCCTGCCTTGGCTTCAAAGGCTTCATCAGCACTTGCATATAGTGATGTGAAAGTTCTGGTTCGTTGTAGATACAACGAGCACCATCAAGTGGAGGACTGAGTGGTAGAGCACGAAGCAATTCAGTTGCTGGTGCCTTGTAGTGAGTATTTTCAGACATCCAGTCTAATACCCATGAGTTCACGTCTTCAGCATCTCCGGTGATGTGCAGCGTTGCATAGAATTGAAGAATTAGTTCTTCATTCCAGTCACAGATATCAGTGCAGAAATTCAGAAGTCCTGCGTCATGAAGAACACTGAGGACTGGCTCAAAGCCTGGCAGCGACTCCATGTCCACATGAGGAATATGAGCATGATCGAAGACTTTATCCTTGTTGAAGAGCACTGAGGAATAGAAGTTGGCTTGGCTGGCAGTCCAGAAACGCCTCTTCCTAATGCGAGCAGAATCATATGGATTATAGTCAGTGAAGAATACGTGCTCGGCAAAGAAATCATCAGCCTTGAACTTTTGCTTGCTTGAGAACGGATTCTTTTGCTTGGGCAGAGGGGTGTCAGTGATTTGCATCACCACCTCAGGAATCACAAGTTCAGGTTCTTCAGGCTGAGGAATTTCTTCTTCCTCAACAGTGCGATCGAGGATCAGCAAGAAGAGAGTTCATCAGCACTAGTGGCTGGAATTTCTTCATGCACAGAGCAAGTGGGGTGAGTTTCTTCAGAGTCCATTTGGACTGTTTGTGCAGGAGACTGAGGAATTTGTTGGAGCGGGGTGAAGAGAGGAGTATTGGGATGCATACTTTCCCAAAAGTCATCATTCATCACTGGTGTGGTGCATCCTATATCCACATCTTCATCTTCAATTTCCTCAACACCAGCCTCTTCAGCTGTGAGCTGAGGCATAGGTGAGGAAATGACTAGGGTTGAAGGGATGGCGTCCACTTCAATTTCTTCATCAATCTGCTCTGACGAAGCAGCAGAATGATGGTCTTCATCAGATCCGCTTGGGATCTCATAGTTTTCTCCAAAAGGAACAAGGTCCTTTGATGGCACGGAGGAAATCGGAACAACATCAATTGGATTTTCGAATGAGCTGGTCATAGGCTTCATTTTCTTCGCAGCCGAAGAATCTGACGCAGCTGATGCTTTCCTTTTCTTCACAGCAGCTCGTTCTGCAGCCTTGGTTTTCTTCACATCAGAGGCAGATGGAAGAATTGGAGTTGGAGTTGGCGCAGGAGGAGCTGGGGAATTTGGTTGATTTTCTTCACGCACAACTGATGCAGTTGCCCTGACTTCTTCAGTTTCTTCAGGCGCACCACTAGTGGATGCCCTGGCAATTTCTTCAGCGGCTGGAATGGGATCATCAGCCCTGGAACTAGCATTTTCATCAGCAGCCTGAACTTCATCAGCGGTGCTGGCATGTTCTTCAGTCTGCTGAGCTGAGGCTTCAGCCTGAGGAATTTCATGTTGCACTGGGGCAGCAACATTTGTGAATTTCTTCGTCAAGTTGACGAATCTGACCTTGGCTCCTTGCCAATCAGCATAATAGGAATCGAAGTTTTTGCTGAGGTCTTGAATTTCAGTCTGGACCTTGAGAAGCTCCTCAGGTGTCATTTTGACAACGTTTTTCTTCAGGAACTTCTCCTTTCTGTATTGAGCCTTTTTTATTTCTCTTGCCTTCTCAAACTTCCATTTTTCTTCAGCGATGAAGTGAGTCAACATATGACTTTGTCCAGGTGTCAGATGAAAGTCAGGCATAGGGGTATTGGGATCCTTGTGCCAGAGATCAATATAGTCGAGGACTTTCTTCGGATCCAACAGCAGTGGCACAAACGTACCTTTGGCTCTAGCGGCCTTTTCTTGACGGTCTCTGATGATTTCCGCAAGTTCATCATCAGAAGCTTCATCATCAGAAGGCACATGGAATGCAACCTGTTTCTTCTTTGGGCTTGGCCGAGGACCTCGTCCAGCTGTTGCTTTGGTCTTCAGCTGAGTCGGGCGGATGATGAAATGGGAGCTGCCGAGGAACTTGCTGAAACGCTGAGGCAATTGAGAAGCCAGCCGTCCTTTGACATGTAGCCAGTGCACAGGCGAAGACTTTGACGGAGCTGTTGAGGACTTTGGTGGAGCAGCAGAAGGTGTGAGGAATTTGCTTTGAGGGTGTGCTTTGAGGAACTTGGCCGTGAGGGCGCTGATGGTGAAGCACTTGGCTTATGAGCAGGCTTCTTTGTCATGCATTTCCTCGGTTTGACCGAGGCCTCAGTAGCAGTAGCAGTGGCAGAATCCTCATTGAATTTCTTCACTGCCTCCTTGGCTTGTTTTGCCAATTTAGCTTGGCGCTTAGCCCATTCATCAGGAAAGTCCTCACGACGTTTGATGCTTGTGGGATCAGCTACTTGGCCAGGTGCCAATGGAGCTCTTGGGCATGGAGGATTTAGAGCGAAGTTCTTCATGTACTTTGGAGTCACATATCTGTACTCCCTCCATTCACGTGCCCATCTCCGTTCAATCTTCTGAATACGCACCTTGCGCTGATTTTTGTTTTCTTCATCAGGTGTGCAATAGTCAGCATAGATTTCCTCAGGGATTTCAAACGCAGTCATAACCTCAGGTTTCTTTCCTCCTTTCTGTGGCTTCTTACCGTCTGCCATGTTCTTCAGTTGAGGAATTTGAACAATTGAGTTCTCTGAAGAAGTATGCAGTTTTTCTTCGAGGAACGCTGCAAATGAGTTAAGTTGATGAGAACCTAGTGATTCAGCAGCGGACATGTGTACCTGTGAGCAGAGTATAGTTGCGAGGAATTTGGAGAGGTCATATGCGTTCTCAGAAGGTTTTTCAAAAAGAACAAGTTTTGAGGATTTTGACCAGATGAGCCTTGAAGAATTTCACTAAGTGTTCTTTGTCTTAGGTTCCAGAGTTGTACAGATCGAGGATCCACACAATTGAGGAATCTTGAAGAAAATCATTGCTTAGAGAAACGAATCAAGAGCATATTTTGTTTGAGGTGTTCATATGTGTGAAGATTTGAAGAATAAACACCTTTGAAGATTTGAAGAATCAAGAGCATACCTTTGTAACGCCCTCGATGCGGCTATATCTCCCACGTGTCGAAGCACGACTTAGAGGCATAACCGCATTGAAAGAAATGTCGCAAGTGAGGTAATCTTCACACAACCCATGTAATACATAAGGGAAAGAGATACATAGTTGGCTTACAATCGCCACTTCACACAATACATGAGTAAAACAATACATCATACAGATACAATCAAGGTCCGACTACGGAACCAAAATAAAAGAAGACTACCCCAAATGCTACACAGATCCCCGATCGTCCCAACTCGGCTCCACTACTGATCAGCTGAAACGAAACAACACAATGAACAAGATCTTCATCGAGCTCCTCCTTGAGCTCAGGTGCATCACCTGCACGGTTTCCTCGGCACCTGCAAACTGGTTTTGGAAGTATCTGTGAGTCACGGGGACTCAGCAATCTCACACCCGCGAGATCAAGACTATTTAAGCTTAAAGGTAGGACAGGGTAGTGAGGTGGGGCTGCAGCAAGCGTCTAGCATATATGGTGGCTACATACGCAAATGAGAGCGAGAAGAGAAGGCAAAGCACGGTCGAACAACTATGATCAAGAAGTGATCCTAAAGCAACCTACGTCAAGCATAACTCCAACACCGTGTTCACTTCACGGACTTCGCCGAGAAGAGACCATCACGGTTACACACGCGGTTGGTGTATTTTAATTGAGATCAACTTCGGGTTTTCTACAACCGGACATTAACAAATTCCCATCTGCCACATAACCGCGGGCACGGCTTTCGAAAGTTTATACCCTGCCGGGGTGTCCCAACTTAGCCCATGATAAGCTCTCGCGATCAACGAAGGATATTCCTTCTCCCCGGGAAGACCCGATCAGTCTCGGAATCCCGGCTACAAGACATTTCACAGCAATAAAACAAGACCAGCAAAGCCGCCCGATGTGCCGACAAATCCCGATAGGAGTCGCACGTACCTCGTTCTCAGGGCAACATCGGATGAGACTAGCTACGAGTAAAACCAACCCTTGAGTTGCCTCAAGGTGGCCCCTTGAGCAGCTCGATTCGGACCAACACTCGAAGGAGCACCGCCCGGGGGCTAAAATAAAGATGACCCTCGGGCTCCGGAAACCCAAGGGAAAAAGGGCATAGGTGAGTCAAATGGTAAAACCAATGTTGGGCCTTGCTGGAAAAGTCTTATTCAAAGGGAACTGTCAAGGGGTCCCATAAATCACCCGACCGCGTTAGGGACGCAAAATCCGGGAACATAATACCGATATGACGGAAACTAGGGCGGCAAGAGTGGAACAAAACACCAGGCATAAGGCCGAGCCTTCCACCCTTTACCAAGTATATAGATGCGTTAATAATATAAGATATATTGTGATATCCCAACAAGTAAACATGTTCCAACAAGGAACAACATCTCCATGTTCCAACAAGGAACAAACTTCATCTTCACCTGCAACTAACAACGCTATAAGAGGGGCTGAGCAAAGCGGTAACATAGCCAAACAACGGTTTGCTAGGAAAAGGATGCTTAGAGGTTTGACATGGCAACATGGGAGGCATGATATAGCAAGTGGTAGGCATCGTAGCATAGGCATAGCAAAAGAGCGAGCATCTAGCAAGCAAAGATAGAAGTGATTTCGAGGGTATGGTCATCTTGCCTGAAATCCCGCAAGGAAGAAGAACGAATCCATGAAGAAGACAAACGGACGAGGTCGAATGAAATCTCACAACTCCGGAACGAAACCGAAGCTAACAAGAGAAGCAAACCGGAAACAAACAAACAACATAGTAAAACAACCATCACATGAACATGGCATGATGCACAAACAAGACTACAAGTTAAGTGGAGCTCAATATGCAACGGGTTGCATATTGACAAAACTTCACAACATTTATTTAGTTCACTCTTGGTTAGGTTACCAACAATATTAAATGTTATTAAACATGGCAAGAGGTGAAGCATGATGAAACTACCTATCTAGGCAAGTTTAAATGAGGCCGGAAACAACAAACAACAATTCCGGAAAATCCCCATAAGCAAATTATGGATTAGGAACAGATCTGACCTAAAGCATATTTTAGAGTTGTTAAACATGCAAGGTAATGCTACCATGTTAAACTAGGCATTTTTCTACCCCATTTACATATATAATTTAATTAAAATGGAGCTACGGTTATTTAGTTATGAAATAAATCATTTTAGCATGGCATATTAGCAAATTAATGCAAACAACAATTTTAAACATTTAAATGTTGTTATTATGATGCGGATGACATGTGCAAGTTTTATGCAATCTTATGAAAATGTTGACAAGAGCATTATGAAGCATTGTGTCACCGTGGTGGAAGAAAGGGGTGCCACGGCAACGAACCCGAAAATGGTGCCACGGCAACATATCGGTTCCGACAGCTCAATCGAGATATCGGTGCAAAGGAAAGCGTGTGTGAGCGAGTCATGCAAGATGGTGGGTGTTCGGTTACCGGGTTCCCACGAGACGGTAGAATGGCAAAAGAGGGGCATCGCAAGGATGATTCGATCACGGCGGTCGTCACGGGTTATACCTTCGGAACGTTCAAACGGGACGGGTCGAGGGAAGTAGAGGAAGTAGTCGTTCTCGCGATGATCGCCGAGGGAAGTAGTGGTACACGGCGACGGTAGAGGAAGTAGTGTTTCACGTTCGTTTTCGAAGAGGTACTTGACGGGTCCGAAACCCTTCGGGGTTGTCGTGGTACTTGCGGTCTCGCGATGGTAGTCGTACACGGCGTAGGGGAAGTAGACGTTCTCGTTCGATGGTTGTGGTACATCTCGTCATCGGAAGTAGTTGTACACGTCCCGTGGATGTTCGAGGTCCACGGGGTCTTCGAGGGTCGACGGTAGTGGTTCACGTTTTCGTAGATGTTCGGATCGACGGTAGCGGTACTTGAAGAATCCCGAAACGGATTTGGCGCCTTCGCGCGTAGGGGTACTTGTCGTTATCCACCTCGGGTGTAGTCGTTCCCGTGTAGTCGAACTTGACGATCCGAGGGGGTTACTTGGCGCATCACCGTGTAGTCGATCTTGGCATCTCCGAAGGGGTACTTGGCGTTTCCGGGTTCGGTGGACGTGCACGTATGTAGGTGAACTCGACGGGTCAACAACCTCCTGGTACTTGGCGAAAACCTGAAGACGATGCGTCCGCGTATGGTCCTTGGCGGCGTTCTTGCTGGTCCAAAAGAAACAAGACCGAAGGCCGGCGGCAGGGATTTGGCGCTGGTCGATGCGGACGAGCGGAGATGCGTCCTCCTCCCCGCCGAACGGGCGAGGCGGGGCAGGGGCTCATCTGGTCCCGGCGGTGGGACTCAAGGCGGCGGCCATGGCGTCGGGCAGGACCTCCCGAGGTGGGGCGCCGGAGTTGAAGATGCTCGGCGGCCGGAGAGGAGCACCGGTGGCGCGGGCGCGGCTCGGGACGGATGGCGCGGTGGAGGGAGGAGCAAGATCGACGGAAAGGTGGAGAGGAGGTGAGGTGGACATGGCGCCAGTGGTCGCGGAGTTAGCCGCCCGGATGAGTTGCGGAGGCGGGCACGGGCCGCAGGCGACGGGCCGCGGGGCTCGCTGGTGGGCGCGAGGCGATGGAGAGGCGCGGGACGGAGAGGTGGGGCGCAGAGGAGGAGGGTTGAGGGCGGCGGCGCTCCTGGTGGAGCTCGTCGGCGACGAGGAGACCACCGGGGGGGTCCGGCCTGGTCGCGCGGAGGAGCGGCGGGGATCGGGTGCAGGATGCGGGGCGCTCCTCCCTGTCTGTGTGCGAGGCGGCGGAAGGAGGAAGACGAGGGGAGATGGGAGAGAGCGAGGGGATCGAGAAGGAGGCGACGAGGGGATCGGGCAGGGGGTTGGCGCTCCTGGTGATGCGGTCGGGAGGAGGGGAGGGAGAGAGATGCGGGTGCGGCGCTGGAGGGAGAGGGACCGAGGAGAGAACGAGAGGAGGAGAGAGATGCGGGCTAGGTTAGGATAGGGTTTAGGTGGGCCTTGGGCCGGCTTAGGGAGGAGAAAGGCCGGCCTGGTGGAGGAGAAAAGCCAGGGGCCGGCTGGGCCTAGCTCCTCTCTCTCTCTCTTTAAACTCTTAAAACAGAGAAAAGAAAGGAAAGGGAAGAAAAGAAAAAGATTAGAGAAAGAGTTTGACCTGGGGATTATTTTCCCGAGCTCGCAAAAATGTGAGGAATTTAACAAAAATGATCCAAGGATTTTTGGTGGAACTCCGGAAAATGATAGAATAATAATGGCGAGGTTTTGAGAACAACTCGGAGCAGAAAAGGCATGGGATTTAATATGCAAGTGGGTTATGGTGAATTCCAAATTAATGGAATATTTTTAATATAGCTCCCTACTATCGGGAGGATATGTTATAAAGAGAAGTCACCCTTCCCTCGATTTAAATGGATCGAGAAATCCATGCAATTTATTTAGAAGAGTTTTTAAAAAAATAATGATATGATGGCATGATGAGATGATGCAATGCAAGAGATGACATGATGAATGCTCAAACAAAACAAATCACACGACAAAACTCGGAAACCCTGGAAGGCAACTGAAGCTCCGGTCTTGGGGCGTCACAACACTCCACCACTACGAGAGGATCTCGTCCCGAGATCTAGGATGGCACCGGAGAAAAGCGAAAGAGGAAGAGGTAAAACAAAGTTGCTTCTTTGATAAACGAGTGAAACCAAAGAACCTCGAGAGGTTGAACAAAATGAAAGAAAGAAAACAATGAAGATGAACAAAGTTGAAAACACTCTGTTAGAAAAGAGGAACATGGGATACGACGAGAACCAAGAAGTTTAGTGATAAGATAGATATTGAAACCACTCCGGTTAAAACAAGATAGAGAAGGAATAAGAATGATATAATTTGGGCAGCACTCCGACTGAAAGAAGAAGGAAAACTTGATATAATGAAAAGAATTTAAAGAGAAGACACCACACTCCGGTTAAAAACGATAAGCAAGGAAAAGGACATGATCTTTACAAAACGAGGTGAAATTCTGCCACCAACGGAAACAAACGATTGGATTGATATCAACAAGGAGACGAGAAACTTATTTCACCGAGAGGACAAATGAAGAACTTGGGTCATTAATAAGCACCATAAATAGCAACAATCCTTAGGGAAAGCTTTAGGTGAAATATAGCCCAAGATAACTCCAATGAAGAGATTGATGGATTTAAAATACCTCATTCTTGACAACATGTGAATCATGAAACACGAACTCAAATTGTCGAGAATGACATAACACCACCTCAAATGATAAGGTAGAACGAATTGCACTTCGAAATGCAAGAAGAAGAATACTTGAACTCCTCAAAACAAAACATGTGTTGAGCACCATGTTCAATTTTGAGTATAGCTTGACGGATCTTAACTCCGCGAGAAATCTTGAAGAACAATTGAAGAATGAAAAGAATCCTTGAGGAAGCACCATGTAGAGCCTCCATGATGAACTCCGGTAAGAAAAGGATGATAAAAGAAAAAGATGTTGAAAACACAAGGTGAAGCCTGCAGTGATAAGATGAAGCTTTGAACTGATGTAGCCGAGAAAACTTGGAACTCCGGAAAGAAAGATGAAAAAATGAAATCAAGAATTTTGACGATCCTCCGGAATAAGGAATTGAATTTACTCGATGGAACAAGAATAAGAATTACATTATGTTGATCCTTCACCAATTAAATTGATGACAAGCAATGGATTAGGCATACTACTTATTCCTGTAGAAAGGATTAAGAGAGATATAGCGCAAACTAGAGAAGGTATTGATGGAACCACCGGTGGAATTGAAACAACGAATAAATTGATGTGATAACAAAGGAAGTGAAATCTTGAACAAACCACCGTACGAATTGAAAATGAACGAAGAAAAAGAACGAATCGCCGTAAGGAATTAGAAATGAACGAAGATACTTGAGAGAATTTAGATACATGAGAACGGAGAAATCATGAACTGATTAGTGAATACTTGAATGATGCACCGGTAAGATTTGGAGAACAAGAGCTGAAAGCTGGAATGGATAATTCTGAGATGATGGGCTCCGAAGAATCAAACTGAAAAGACTCCTGAAATGCTCCGGGTGGATGAAAAGAATTCTCACAATCAAAACAATTATGAGGATGGCACGAAGCTAGAACCATGAATCTTGAAGAGAAAGAAGCGAGGTTAAAGAGAAACTCGTCTTCAGTCTTCAAAATTCGAGAATGACGACGAGAAACACCACCGTGAATTATTGAAGCACTCCGGAATGAAAATTAGGAAGGTTGACCCACAAGATGAAAAGAATTTGAAAAGATCTTGGAGAAAGACATTTGACTGATGATAATTCATCCTTACATCAAACTTTGCAAAGAATTTGAGAATAACTCCGGAAAATTAGAAGAGTCAGGTAAGATCCTGGGAAAAGACCTGAGGGTTAGGGCCCACTCAAAAGAACCACCGTTGAACAATTGTTTGAAATAGATATTGCACCGGTAGAATTAAATGGCTTGAATGAGATAGCATCCTCAAAAGAACTTGAGTGAGTTGAGAATGGAAACTAGAATCTTCTGAGATATCTTCAACACTCCGGAACAATTGAATAGCGAGAAGTGGATGATTAAGAGATGCACCGACATGAGAAGGCATTTGAAACGATGAAAAGAATACGATCAACACCGAAAACTTGACTTAAGTCCGCCGGAGAAGAAAATTAGAATGGAACAATGATAAGGTTAAAGCTTCCTTAGCGTCTTCATGAGAATCACCGGATAAACATTAAAGGAAAAGAATGAAGAAACTTCACTCAATAAAATGGATACTTGATTAAGAAATCTGAGCCTTGAAGAAAAAAGGGGTGGGAGGGCGGGAAAACAAACAACTTGGGTCGGATGAAACGAACACCGTTGAGAAAAAGCTTAGAATTGATCTCGCAAATGTTGAAATGATCGAATCCACTTGAAGAGAAGCACGCCGGTTGAGAAAAGAATTAACATGACAAGCTCAGTGATCAAGAAGGATTAGTATTCACATAGCAATAAGAGAACACCATTTAGGAAAGGTATGGAATCAACACTTGGCATTGAAGCAACTTGAATACCACAAAACAAAACAAAAACAAAGGATTTGGCTTGCAGAATAAGCCGGAACAAATACATATGATAGAGATTTACCCAATCCCATATCATGCATCTGTCGGAAAGATATTCTAGGAGCTACTTGAATTCCCACCTATAAACTCCCGAAATTTTCTGGTTATGCAATCTGGTGTTGGGGATACAGGGGACACAAAATATATCACCCAAACTAACAATACCTAGATCCAGCTGTATCCATCCGTCAACACATAACCAAGAAATCTTCGGAAATCGTTTACCTCGACCTTCGAAAAACATCCGTTATACAAGTCATGGCAATACTCAAGACTTTTCACAAGATCGGGCTATCAGGTTATCTCACCAACAACTGCACAAAAGAGATTTCGATGTCGGTAAAACTCAGGTATTCCGAATCTGCAACGATAAAATTGTGACGACAACACCTCGGAGCTCAACTCCCGGGACACCGCCACAACCCCTAAATGTCGAGGCACCAAGAACAATGTTCTCGTCACAAAACCATCGAACGATTCCAAGATACCCGCGTGATCCTAAAAAATTTTTTAGTGAAATTTGAGGAGAGAAAAGTCAAAACTCTACGTCGGGATACCTCACCAGAGCGACGAAGGACCGAGGAGTAAAAGAATCCTACTCTCCGATATATATAATCCTAAGACTCAAAACATTTTCCGTTCTAGACTCAACAACGCCATGACAAACAATCAAGTAGGGGCTCCTAAGTCGGGAAGGCTCGATTACCAACTTGCGCCTCGATGCGGCTATATCTCCCACGTGTCGAAGCACGACTTAGAGGCATAACCGCATTGAAAGCAATGTCGCAAGTGAGGTAATCTTCACACAACCCATGTAATACATAAGGAAAGAGATACATAGTTGGCTTACAATCGCCACTTCACACAATACATGAGTAAAACAATACATCATACAGATACAATCAAGGTCCGACTACGGAACCAAAATAAAAGAAGACTACCCCAAATGCTACACAGATCCCCGATCGTCCCAACTGGCTCCACTCTCGATCAGCTGAAACGAAACAACACAATGAACAAGATCTTCATCGAGCTCCTCCTTGAGCTCAGGTGCATCACCTGCACGGTTTCCTCGGCACCGCAAACTGGTTTTGAAGTATCTGTGAGTCACGGGACTCAGCAATCTCACACCCATGAGATCAAGACTATTTAAGCTTAAAGGTAGGACAGGGTAGTGAGGTGGGGCTGCAGCAAGCGTCTAGCATATATGGTGGCTACATACGCAAATGAGAGCGAGAAGAGAAGGCAAAGCACGGTCGAACAACTATGATCAAGAAGTGATCCTAAAGCAACCTACGTCAAGCATAACTCCAACACGTGTTCACTTCACGGACTCACGAGAAGAGACCATCACGGTTACACACGCGTTGGTGTATTTTAATTGAGATCAACTTCGGTTTTCTACAACCGGACATTAACAAATTCCCATCTGCCACATAACCGCTGGCACGGCTTTGAAAGTTTATACCCTGCAGGGTGTCCCAACTTAGCCCATGATAAGCTCTCGCGATCAACGAAGGATATTCCTTCTCCCGGAAGACCCGATCAGTCTCGAATCCGGCTACAAGACATTTCACAGCAATAAAACAAGACCAGCAGAAGCCGCCCGATGTGCCGACAAATCCCGATAGGAGTCGCACGTACCTCGTTCTCGTGGCAACATCGGATGAGACTAGCTACGAGTAAAACCAACCCTTGAGTTGCCTCAAGGTGGCCTCGCAGGCAGCTCAGTTCGGACCAACACTCGAAGGAGCACCGCCCGGGGCTAAAATAAAGATGACCCTCGGGCTCCGAAACCCAAGGGAAAAAGGGCATAGGTGAGTCAAATGGTAAAACCAATGTTGGGCCTTGCTGGAAAAGTCTTATTCAAAGCGAACTGTCAAGGGGGTCCCATAAATCACCCGACCGCGTTAGGGACGCAAAATCCGGGAACATAATACCGATATGACGGAAACTAGGGCGGCAAGAGTGGAACAAAACACTGCATAAGGCCGAGCCTTCCACCCTTTACCAAGTATATAGATGCGTTAATAATATAAGATATATTGTGATATCCCAACAAGTAAACATGTTCCAACAAGGAACAACATCTCCATGTTCCAACAAGGAACAAACTTCATCTTCACCGCAACTAACAACGCTATAAGAGGGCTGAGCAAAGCGGTAACATAGCCAAACAACGGTTTGCTAGGAAAAGGATGCTTAGAGGTTTGACATGGCAACATGGGAGGCATGATATAGCAAGTGGTAGGCATCGTAGCATAGGCATAGCAAAAGAGCGAGCATCTAGCAAGCAAAGATAGAAGTGATTTGAGGGTATGGTCATCTTGCACGAAATCCCGCAAGGAAGAAGAACGAATCCATGAAGAAGACAAACGGACGAGGTCGAATGAAATCTCACAACTCAAACGAAACCGAAGCTAACAAGAGAAGCAAACCGGAAACAAACAAACAACATAGTAAAACAACCATCACATGAACATGGCATGATGCACAAACAAGACTACAAGTTAAGTGGAGCTCAATATGCAACGGGTTGCATATTGACAAAACTTCACAACATTTATTTAGTTCACTCTTGGTTAGGTTACCAACAATATTAAATGTTATTAAACATGGCAAGAGGTGAAGCATGATGAAACTACCTATCTAGGCAAGTTTAAATGAGGCCGAAACAACAAACAACAATTCCGAAAATCCCCATAAGCAAATTATGGATTAGGAACAGATCTGACCTAAAGCATATTTTAGAGTTGTTAAACATGCAAGGTAATGCTACCATGTTAAACTAGGCATTTTTCTACCCCATTTACATATATAATTTAATTAAAATGGAGCTACGGTTATTTAGTTATGAAATAAATCATTTTAGCATGGCATATTAGCAAATTAATGCAAACAACAATTTTAAACATTTAAATGTTGTTATTATGATGCGGATGACATGTGCAAGTTTTATGCAATCTTATGAAAATGTTGACAAGAGCATTATGAAGCATTGTGTCACCGTGGTGGAAGAAAGGGGTGCCACGGCAACGAACCCGAAAATGGTGCCACGGCAACATATCGGTTCCGACAGCTCAATCGAGATATCGGTGCAAAGGAAAGCGTGACGGAAGCGAGTCATGCAAGATGGTGGGGTGTTCCCGGTTACCGGGTTCCCACGAGACGGTAGAATGGCAAAAGAGGGGCATCGCAAGGATGATTCGATCACGGCGGTCGTCACGGGTTATACCTTCGGAACGTTCAAACGGGACGGGTCGAGGGAAGTAGAGGAAGTAGTCGTTCTCGCGATGATCGCCGAGGGAAGTAGTGGTACACGGCGACGGTAGAGGAAGTAGTGTTTCACGTTCGTTTTCGAAGAGGTACTTGACGGGTCCGAAACCCTTCGGGGTTGTCGTGGTACTTGCGGTCTCGCGATGGTAGTCGACACGGCGAGGGGAAGTAGACTTTCTCGCTCGATGGTTGTGGTACATCTCGCCATCGGAAGTAGTTGTACACGTCCCGTGGATGTTCGAGGTCCACGGGGTCTTCGAGGGTCGACGGTAGTGGTTCACGTTTTCGTAGATGTTCGGATCGACGGTAGCGGTACTTGAAGAATCCCGAAACGGATTTGGCGCCTTCGCGCGTAGGGGTACTTGTCGTTATCCACCTCGGGTGTAGTCGTTCCCGTGTAGTCGAACTTGACGATCCGAGGGGGTTACTTGGCGCATCACCGTGTAGTCGATCTTGGCATCTCGAAGGGGTACTTGGCGCTTCCGGTTGGTGGACGTGCACGATGTAGGTGAACTCGACGGGTCAACAACCTCCTGGTACTTGGCGAAAACCTGAAGACGATGCGTCCGCGTATGGTCCTTGGCGGCGTTCTTGCTGGTCCAAAAGAAACAAGACCGAAGGCCGGCGGCAGGGATTTGGCGCTGGTCGATGCGGACGAGCGGAGATGCGTCCTCCTCCCCGCTCGAACGAAGCAGAGGCGGGGCAGGGGGCTCATCTGGTCCCCGGCCGGTGGGACTCCAAGGCGGCGGCCATGGCGTCGGGCAGGACCTCCCGAGGTGGGGCGCCGGAGTTGAAGATGCTCGGCGGCCGGAGAGGAGCACCGGTGGCGCGGGCGCGGCTCGGGACGGATGGCGCGGTGGAGGGAGGAGCAAGGTCGACGGAAAGGTGGAGAGGAGGTGAGGCGGACATGGCGCTCCAGGGTCGCCGGAGTTGGCCGCTCCGGATGAGTTGCGGAGGCCGGGCACGGGCCGCAGGCGACGGGCCGCGGGGCTCGCTGGTGGGCGCGAGGCGATGGAGAGGCGCGGGACGGAGAGGTGGGGCGCAGAGGAGGAGGGTTGAGGGCGGCGGCGCTCCTGGTGGAGCCTGTCGGGCGACGAGGAGACCACCGGGGGTCCGCCTGGTCGCGCGGAGGAGCGGCGGGGATCGGGTGCAGGATGCGGGGCGCTCCTCCCTGTCTGTGTGCGAGGCGGCGGAAGGAGGAAGACGAGGGGAGATGGGAGAGAGCGAGGGGATCGAGAAGGAGGCGACGAGGGGATCGGGCAGGGGTTGGCGCCTGGTGATGCGGTCGGGAGGAGGGAGGGAGAGAGATGCGGGAAAGGGCGCTGAGGGATAGGGACCGAGGAGAGAACGAGAGGAGGAGAGAGATGCGGCTAGGTTAGGATAGGGTTTAGGTGGGCCTTGGGCGGCTTAGGAGGAGAAAGGCCGGCTGGTGGAGGAGAAAAGCCGGGGCCGGCTGGGCCTAGCTCTCTCTCTCTCTCTTTAAACTCTTAAAACAGAGAAAAGAAAGGAAAGGGAAGAAAAGAAAAGATTAGAGAAAGAGTTTGACTGGGATTATTTTCCGAGCTCGCAAAAATGTGAGGAATTTAACAAAAATGATCCAAGGATTTTTGTGGAACTCCGAAAATGATAGAATAATAATGGCGAGGTTTTGAGAACAACTCGGAGCAGAAAAGGCATGGGATTTAATATGCAAGTGGGTTATGGTGAATTCCAAATTAATGGAATATTTTTAATATAGCTCCCTACTATCGGGAGGATATGTTATAAAGAGAAGTCACCCTTCCCTCGATTTAAATGGATCGAGAAATCCATGCAATTTATTTAGAAGAGTTTTTTAAAAAAAATAATGATATGATGGCATGATGAGATGATGCAATGCAAGAGATGACATGATGAATGCTCAAACAAAACAAATCACACGACAAAACTCGGAAACCCTGGAAGGCAACTGAAGCTCCGGTCTTGGGGCGTCACACAGTATCAATTGCATCAATCCAAAAGCGACTAGGCGTTTTGTATTCATCAAGCATAGTGCGAGCCATCTCAACAAGAGTTCTGTTCTTGCGCTCCACGACGCCATTTTGTTGAGGAGTATAAGGAGCAGATAACTCATGAGTAATACCAAGTTCATCAAGATAGGCATCAAGACCGGAATTCTTGAACTCAGTTCCATTGTCACTCCTGATGTGCTTGATCTTCACACCAAAGTTAGTTGAAGCCCTCGAGGAAAATCGTTTGAAGACTTCCTGCACTTGATTTTTGTAAGTAACAATGTGTACCCATGTGTAACGAGAATAATCATCAACAATAACAAAGCCATATAGAGATGCATCATTAACGACAGCTGAGTAATGATTGGGACCAAAGAGGTCCATGTGAAGCAATTCGAAGGGACGAGTAGTGGTCATGATAGTCTTCGCTGGATGCTTGGCCTTGGTCATTTTTCCAGCTTCACAGTTCGCACACAAGTGATCCTTGAGGAATTTGACATTTTCAATGCCAATGACATGCTTCTTCTTTGCAAGCGTATGCAAATTCCTCATGCCTGCGTGACCAAGTCACCGATGCCATAGCCAGCCTTCTGAAGCTTTTGCAAGTAGACACACGGCTGGTTGTGGTCCTGTAGAGAAGTCAACAATATACAAGTCTCCTCTCCTAAAGCCTTCGAAGACTTTGGAATTGTCAGCTTCCATAATCACAACACAACGATACTTGCCAAAGATGACAACCATATCAAGATCACAAAGCATTGAGACTGACATGAGGTTGTATCCTAAGGACTCAACAAGCATGACTTTATCCATGTGTATGTCCTTAGAGATCGCAACCTTACCGAGACCCAATACCTGACTTTTGCCTTTGTCAGCAAAGATGATATGCTTCAGATGTGACGGTGATAAGGGAGCATCCATCAATAGATTCTTGTCACCAGTCATGTGATTTGTACATCCACTATCGAGAACCCACTCAGTGGCTTTGGGTTGATCATCCTGCAGATGAATTAGTACAACTTACGATCTCATATACTTCATCAGTGAAGAATATGATATCAAGTTCATCAGATATATTTCATCAGTCAGTATTCAGATAAGTAGTATGAGGACGTGTTAAATGAAAGTTCATTTCATCATGGTTAGCCTGCGTCCTTTCAGGCAACTTGTCAGGTCCCCAGCAAATTCTTCAGACGTTAAGGCACGTCTGGAGACCTGACCCTGCAGAGGAGATTAGTTCTTTTTCTTCACCACCCACATCTGAAGGGGTGGCAAAGAGTTCATCACTCTGCGAGCACCATACGAGAATGGTGGCGTAGAGGCCAATCCATTTCGTTTCGTATAAGAGGGTTAGGGTAAGCATATGAATAAGCAGAGAAATTCTTCGAGGACTTATGAACATATTGGTTTGAAGAATAATGCACATATTCATAGCCCTTAGCTCTACCCTGCGAAACAGAGTTGTTAGCACGATGATAATCATATGAGGACTTTGATCCTTTTGAGGAATTTGATCCGTATGAGGAATTTGGTCCGTATGAGGACTTGGATCCATATGAAGAATTTGGTCCATATGAAGAATTTGATCTGGGGTTCCTATTCTTCACTTGTGGTGTCATGAGGACATTCACCTGAAGACTTTCAAGGCACTTCTTGGGAACCCAGATTTTCTTCATAGGGGAACCGTTCCTGCAGTTAGTGCCAACATATCTAGCAAATACTTCACCATTCTGATTTTTGAACAGTTTATAGTTGGAGTCAAATGACTCATCAACAGAATGAGGAGATTCGCATGTAAAGCCAGATAAATTAGATGGATCAACTGGAGGTCCCTTTGCAGCAACCCATGAGGTTTTGGGATACTGCTCAGGCTTCCAATAGGTTCCATCAGCATTGAGTTTCCTCTCAAAGGCAATACCCTCTTTCCTAGGGTTCCTATTGAGGATCTGCTTTTTAAGCACATCACAAAGAGTCTGATGCCCTTTGAGGCTTTTGTACATGCCTGTCATGTATAATTCCTTCAGCCCTGCATCTTCAGTGATACTAGCAATGTCCTCAGATGAGGAATTAGTGATAGCAGAGGCAGGTGAAGAATTTGTAACAGTTGAAGCATTTGAACATTCAGGTGAAGAATTAGCGATTCACGCTCAATGCACTTTAAGCATGGAGGAACAAATTCTTCCCGGAAGCGCTGATTTGTTGAGCAAGTAATGAATCGCGCTCCTTTTGAAGATCTTCATAACTCACTCTTAGCTTCTCAAGATCTTGCTTTCTTTGAAGAAATTCATAAGAAAGTTTCTCATGATCAGATAAGAGAGTGTTATGATGACCTTGAAGGCTGTCAAGCCTAGACTGAAGTCTCTGAAGATTTTCAGTTAGGGCTTTAGTGCGATCCATTTCTTCACCTAACATATCATCACTCTTATCTAGCATGTTTTGAACCTTTTCCAAAGCCCTTTGTTGTTTTACAGCAATTTTAGCAAGTTTTTAGTAACTGGGCTTTAGATCTTCATCAGATTCATTTTCACAAGATTCGGAGGAGGTATATTTGAGTACCTTGGCACCCTTTGCCATGAAGCAATAGGTGGGAGTGTAGTCATCACTATCTTCATCAGCTTTGTTGGTGAGGTCATTTCCTTCAGAGTTGAAGATGGACTTGCTGACAAAAGCAGTAGCGAGAGCTAGACTCGCCACACCAGACTTAGATTCTTCTGATGCCTCCTCTTCCTCATGTTCCTCAGATTCAGCTTCAGAGTCCATTTCCTTGCCAATGAATGCCCGAGCCTTTTTGGAGCTGCTCTTCTTGTGAGAAGAAGGCTTTGAGGATTTCGATGATGAAGATTTCGATGATTTCTTCTTCTTCTTCACATCATCAGAACTGTAATCCTTGTGTTTCTTCTTCTTTAATTCCTTTTCCCACTGAGGACAATCTTGGATGTAGTGACCAGGTTTCTTGCATTTGTGACAAAGTCTTCTCTTATAGTCACCGGATGAGGAATCTTTGCTCCTTGAGGATTTTCCAAATCGACCACGCCTTGAGAACTTGGAATTTTTTCACGAGCGGTGCTAGCTCTGGCCTAATTCTTCAGATCTCCAAGGCTACTACCGAGTCTTCACACTCAGATTCGCATACAGCCTTGGCCTTGTGGCACGTGTTTTCCATATCTAGAACCATAGAGATCTCTCTTTTGACAAGCTGGAACTCATGAGTATTTAGCCTCTCGAGGATATCAGCAGGATCAAGTGACTTGTAGTCAGCACGCTCTTGTATCATCGTGCTGAGTATCAAATGATGAATCAGCGATCTTAATAATTTCTTCACCACCTCATGGTCGGTGATGTCAGTGGCGCCAAGGGCTTGAAGCTCATTCGAGATGTCAGTGAGGCGATCGAAGGTTTGTTGAACATTTTCGTTGTCGAGTCTTTTGAAGCGGTTGAAGAGATTCCGAAGAACATCAACTCGAGAGTCACGCTGAGTTGAGACTCCTTCATTTACTTTGGACAGCCTGTCCCAGATGAGCTTGGCAGATTCCAAAACACTCACTCTTCCATATTGACCTTTGCTCAGATGGCCACATATGATATTCTTTGCTTGAGAATCGAGTTGCTTGAATCTCTTCACATCAGCAGCATTCAGAGAAGGTGTGAGTGAGGGAACACCATTTTCCACAACATACCAGAGATCGTTGTCAATTGCTTCAAGATGCATTCGCATCTTGTTCTTCGAAGAGGGTAGTCCGTCCCATCAAAGGTAGGACACCTGCTGAGACCTTGATCATACTGCGGTCGACATAACTAAAACTCCGGTGGTTAAACCAAAATCACACGTAACAAGGGAGTACCTTGCTCGATGCCAATTGAAAGTCGTTATATCGACTAGAGGGGGGGTGAATAGGCGATTTTTATGAATTCTTCACTGAGAAATTTGCTGGTGAGGAAATTCCTTAGCGAAGAACTACTTGCAGCGGAATAAATACTCAGAAGTAAGCATAACAGAATACAAGCATGGTCATCATGATGAAATGAAGACTAGCACAGAGTACAGAAAGCGTAATCACAGGATAACACAAGATGAAGACAAACAGACTGAAGAAATTGAACTGAGGAAATTGAGAAAGTCTTGATCAAAATCTTCAAACACAGATATGAACAAACACTCAACACAAGAATGAGGAAATGAAAGGGTTGAGGAAATAGAACCAGTTAGGTTGGTGAAGACAATGATTTGGTAGACCAGTTCCAACTGCTGTCTCGGGTTATACGTCTGGTTGGAGCGGGTGAGTATTTAAACTCGAGGACACACAGTCCGGACACCCGATCGCTGAGCACGCAGCTCGGGACACCAAGTCCTCACCGTATTCTCCTTGAACTAAGGTCACAGACCTCGCCCAATCACTCGTGGTAAGTCTTCAGGCGACTTCCAAACCTTCACAGACTTGGTCACTCAGCGATCCACAATTCCTCTTGGATGCTCTAGACCATGACGCCTAACCGTCTGGAAGAAGCACAGTCTTCAAAGGTAACAAGCGTCGGATTCACGCAGGATCAATTTCTTCAGTGATGCTCAATCACTTTGGGTTTGTAGGGGTTTGGTTTTTGGGTTTTTCCTCACTCGATGATTTTCACTCAAAGTCCTCAGAGGATGGGTTGCTCTCAAATGACAAGTGTCAGGTTCTCTCGGAGCAGCCAACTAGCTAGTGGTTGTAGGGGGCGGCTATTTATAGCCTAGGGAGCAACCCGACATGATAAGACATAAATGCCCTTCAATGATATGACCGTTAGGTGGATAAGATATTATGGGACAGTTGGCGCGCAGCACAGCAACGGTCGGAAATTTGAATCTCAAATTCCTCGGGGCTATCATGTTCCTCACTGTGTAGGTAATCCGCACTGGCGAATTCCTAACTCCTCAGTCAGAACAAATTCCTCAGCGGCCAGAAGAACTTCGTCTCTGTCACTGAAGAAATTGACTGAGCTGTATGAGATTTCCAAAAGCTTCACTCGAAGGGATTGGTAGGTGTAGGATTTTGAGTTGAGCATCACAATGAAATTTTTCCTTAGTATTTCCTCGACCCCCTTTAACAGTACGGTGTTTCCTATGACTCAAGAAAGAGAAAATGAAACTACGAAAACAAAGGTCTTCACGCTTCATGTTCCTCAAATGAATACCAAGTCTTCAAGGTCACACCAATTTCTTCACTTTCAAAGTCTTCAGAATATCAAAGTCTTCAGTCGAAGAACTTCAGTTTTAGGGGTCGACTTTCTCTGTAAATATCAAACTCCTCATAGACTTATAGACCTGTGTACACTCACAAACGCATTAGTTCCTTAACCTAGAAGTCTTCAATCCACCAAAATCACTAAGGTACACTAGATGCACTTACAAAATTCTATCAACATTCCTAGCCAAATCATCAACTTTAAGTAATTTCTCTTCAAGCAAAGCATTAAAATTCTTTTGCGAATTCATAAACTCTTTAACACTACTCTCAAATTCAGAGGGCATCTTATTAAAAAATATATAGGAGTTGTTGTAGGAATTTCCATAATTATTAGAAGGATTACTAGGATAAGGCCTAGGATTAAAATTCCCTCTATACGCGTTGTTTTGAAAACTATTCCTACCAACAAAATTCACATCCATAGATTCATTATTATTCTCAATCAAGGTAGATAAATGCATATTATTGGGATCAGAAGAAACACTCTTAGCAAATAAATTCATAAGTTCATCCATCTTTCCACTCAAAACATTGATTTCTTCTATAGCATGCACCTTTTATTAGTAGATCTTCAAGATGCCATTGAGAATAATTAACCATAATATTATCTAGGAGTTTAGTAGCATCTCCTAAAGTGATTTCCATAAAAGTGCCTCCCGCGGCCGAATCTAAAAGATTTCTAGAAGCAAAATTCAATCTGGCATAAATTTTTTGTATAATCATCCATAAGTTCAAACCATGAGTAGGACAATTACGTAGCATTAATTTCATTCTCTCCCAAGCTTGTGCAACATGTTCATGATCAAGTTGCTTAAAATTCATATTATCGTTCCTAAGAGAGATAATCTTAGTGGGAGGAAAATACTTAGAGATAAAAGCATCTTTGCACTTGTTCCAAGAATCAATACTATTTTTAGGCAAAGATGAAAACCACACTTTAGCACGATCTCTAAGCGAAAAAGGAAATAGCTTCAATTTAACGACATCATTATCGACATCTTTTTTCTTTTGCATATCACATAAATCAACGAAGCCATTCAAATGAGTAGCGGCATCTTCGCTAGGAAGGTCGGCGAATTGATCTTTCATAAAAAGATTCAACAAAGCAGTATTGATTTCACAAGATTCGGTATTGGCAAGAGGAGCAATTGGAGTGCTAAGGAAATCATTATTATTGGTATTGGTGAAGTCACACAATTTGGTGGCATCTTGAGCCATCGCGAGGAACAAGCAAACTAACACACGAGCAAACAAAAGGCAAAGGAAAAAGGCAAAGGGAAAAAGAGGAGGAGATTGGGAAAGAGAGGGCGAATAAAACGGCAAGGGTGAAGTGGGGGAGAGGAAAATGAGAGGCAAATGGCAAATAATGTAATGCGAGAGATAGGGATTGTGATGGGTACTTGGTATGTTGACTTTTGCGTAAGCCACCCCGGCAACGGCGCCAGAAATCCTTCTTGCCACGTCTCGAGCTTGCGTTGGATTTCCCGTAAGAGGAGAGGATGATGCAGCAAAGTAGCGTAAGTATTCCCTCAGTTTTTGAGAACCAAGGTATCAATCCAGTAGGAGGCTACGCGCAAGTCCCTCGTACCTGCACAAAACGATAGCTACTCGCAACCAACACGATTAGGGGTTGTCAATCCCTTCACGGTCACTTACGAGAGTGAGATCTGATAGAGATAATATTTTTGGTATAAAGATGCAAAGTGAAAAGTAAAAGCAAAGCAAGTAAATAAAGTGATGGAGATTGATATGATGAAAATAGACCCGGGGGGCATAGGTTTCACTAGTGGCTTCTCTCAAGAGCATAAGTATTCTACGGTGGGTGAACAAATTACTGTTGAGCAATTGACAGAATTGAGCATAGTTATGAGGTTATCCAGGCAATGATCATGTATATAGGCATCACGTCCGTGACAAGTAGACCAAAACGATTCTGCATCTACTACTATTACTCCACTCATCGACCGCTATCCAACATGTAGAGTATTAAGTTAAAAACAGAGTAACGCCTTAAGCAAGATGACATGATGTAGAGGAATAAATTCATGCAATATGATAAATACCCCATCTTGTTATCCTCGAGGGCAACAATACAATACGTGCCTTGCAACCCTTTCTGTCACTGGGTAAGGTCACCGCAAGATTGAACCCAAAGCTAAGCACTTCTCCCATTGCAAGAACTACCAATCTAGTTGGACAAACCAAACGGATAATTCGAAGAGACTTGCAAAGATAACTTAATCATACACAAAAGAATTCAGAGAAGAATCAAATATTTTCCATAGATAAGCTGGATCATAAACCCACAATTCATCGATCTCAACAAACACACCGCAAAAAGAAGATTACATCGAATAGATCTCCACGAGAGGGGGAGAACATTGTATTGAGATCCAAAAGAGAGAAGAAGCCATCTAGCTACTAACTATGGACCCAAGGTCCAAGTAAACTACTCACACTTCATCGGAGGGGCTATGGTGTTGATGTAGAAGCCCTCCGTGGTAGATGCCCCCTCGGTGAGCTCCGAACAGGCCCCAAGATGGGATCTCGTGGATACAGGAAGTTGCGGCGGTGGAATTAGGTTTTGGCTCCGCCCCGATCTGTTGGGGGTTCAGAGGTATATAGGAGGAAGGAGTACGCCGGTGGAGCATCGGGGGCCACGAGGCGGGGCGCGCCAGGGGGGGGTGCCCCACCCTCGTGACCGCCTCTGGCACTCCTTGGAGTAGGGTCCAAGTCTCCTGGATCATGTTCAGTGAGAAAATCACGCTCCCCAAGGTTTCATTCCGTTTGGACTCCGTTTGATATTCCGTTTCTTCGAAACACTGAAATAGGCAAAAAAACAGCAATTCTGGGCTGGGCCTCCGGTTAATAGGTTAGTCCCAAAAATATATATAAAAGTGGAAAATAAATCCCATTATAGTCCAAAACAATAGATACGTTGGAGACGTATCAAGGAGTACGAGGGTTCACTGGTTCGGCTGCGGTGTGAGGCTGCCGTCGGCGCAGGGCCTGGCCAGCGGTGGGAATAGTAGGGGGCGGTGAGGCCTCCGCGGCAGCACATCCGGCCACGAGAAGTAGGAGCATGCGGCACGACCGGCGCTGCTTTGGGCGGCTGGAGCAAGAAGACCAGAGGTTGAAGAAGCACTACGGCCGTTGGATGGACATCGTACGGTCACTGGAGCTAAAATCGTTTATATTGACTAAGTTGACAAAGTCCTACGTCCCCGTCAACTTAGTAGGCCCACAAGTTAGCCTCCCACCAAGGTGGGTCCCAGCTAGCAGGGGGTATTCATTTTTTTGTGCGTAATAAGGAGGCACTTCTGGTGGGTCCGAGCTGACACTAGGGGGAACGTTTTTTTCGCGAAATACGGTGGCCCGTCGGGTGGGTCCCAGCAGTCAGGGGCAAACGTTTTTTTCACGAAATACTAGTGGCCCGTCCGGTGGGTCCCTGCTGTCAGGTGGAGGAATAATTATTTTCCGCATAATAAGGAGGCACTTCCTTGCGGCTGCCGTGGACCCAGCTGTCAGCCTCTTCACGTACAGTATTCTTCCGATGGAATTCGGTCATTGACCACATTGACCACGCCGCGCCGAGAGCACCACGGCGGTGGACGACGGCAAGGCCTAGGAAGGGGACGACGCGGAGCCGGGGAAGACGCGGCAGTGGATGCCCACGCGGAGAGGAGTACGAGGGTTCACTGGTTCGGCTGCGCTGCCGTCACCGCAGAATAACAGGGGGTGTGGGTGAGTGGAGTGGAGGGATGGCCTGGCCAGCGGTGGGAGTAGTATGGAGGTGGTGAGGCCTCCGCGGCAGCACAGCCGATCACGGGAGGCAGGAGCAGGCGGCACGACCAGCGCTGCTTTGGGCGGCTGGAGCAAGAAGACCAGGTTGAAGAAGCACTACGGCCGTTGGATGGACATCGTACGGCCACTAGAGCTAGAATCGTTCATATTGACTAAGTTGACAAAGCCCTCCGTCCCCGTCAACTTAGTAGGCCCACAAGTCAGCTTCCCACCAAGATGAGTCCCAGCTAGCAGGGGGAGTATTCATTTTTTTTGTGCATAATAAAGAGGCACTTCCGGTGGGTCCGAGATGACAGCGGGGGGAACGTTTTTTTCGTGAAATACGGTGGCCCGTCCGGTGGGTACCAGCAGTCAGGGGGGAAACGTTTTTTCGCGAAATAAGGTGGCCCGTCCGGCGGGTCCCTGCTGTCAGGTGGAGGAATAATTATTTTGCGCGTAATAAGGAGGCACTTCCTTGCGGCCGCCGTGGACCCACCTGTCACCTCTCCACGCTGAGACTCTTCCGATGGAAGTCGGTCGTTGACCACGTTGATCACGCCGCGCCGAGAGCACCAGGGCGGTGGACGACAGCGACGCCTAGGAAGGGGACGACGCAGAGCCGGGGAAGACGCAGTAGTGGAAGCCCGCGCGGAGAGGAGTACGAGGGTTCACTGGTTCGGCTGCGGTGTGAGGCTGCCGTTGCCGCAGAATAACAGGGGGTGTGGGTGAGTGGAGGGATGGCCTGGCCAGCGGTGGGAGTAGTATGGGGGTGGTGAGGCCTCTGTGGCAGTACAGCCCGCCACGGGAGGTAGGAGCAGGCGGCACGACCGGCGCTGCTTTGGGCGGCTGGACCAAGAAGACCAGAGGTTGAAGAAGCACTACGGCCGTTGGATGGACATCGTACGATCACTGAAGCTAGAATCGTTTATATTGACTAAGTTGACAAAGCCCTTGGTACGCTCCAACTTAGTAGACCCACAGGGCAGCCTCTGAAACGGTGCGCCCCAGATGTCAGGGGGAGGAATCATTTTTTGGGCGGCGAAGCTAAGAATATCCGAGATTGAAGAAGAAGCACGACATCCGTTGGATAGACATCCAACGCCCACGCTGCTAGAACCGTGTGTTGACTATAATAAGTTGAAAAGCCTTGCATACGCGCCAACTTATTTTTTAGGGACGCCACTTAATAGGCCCACAAGTGTGTGGCAAAGAACTTATAGCCCATTTGCGTTTTGTAAGAATGTACAACCCATTTTTGAATTCTAATGGAATTTACAACAGCCCATGTCGGAGTAATGGGCCACGGGTAGGCAAACCCGAGCCCCTGGACCTTTCAAAACATCGGGGAAGACTGCGCCCCTCAAGACCCCAAGACGAAGAGCCGCCTTCTGGGAGTCGGTGACAGAGCCACCGACTGCCCCTCCCAGCCGAGTCCCAGAGACAGCCTCAAGATAAGCCGACTCCCAGCCAGCGAATCCCGGAGAAGCCAGCTATGGGGAGTCGGCCCGCGACTCCAACCGCCTCCTACTAATGTGACTACGGAAGGGACATGATGGGGCCGTCTCGCAGCCCATCCCTGCCCCGTTCACAAAGGACAGGCATGGCCACAGAGCGCCGTACTGGCGGAGATCTCCGTCCGGCGCGGCACTGTTGCCACGCCGGCCCTTACATCAGCCCCGTGGGCAGATCCCTGTACCCACGATGGCCTGTCTGTACGACCCGAAGACGGCGGGACCCGCCTATCGGCGGGAGTGCGAAGACGGCGAAAGCGCTTCAAGACGGACTCCGCCGGAGTCGGCCTCAAGAGTCGGCCGGCCTCCCACGGGCTCCGGCGCCATTAACCGCATAAGACAGGAGTGGCTATAGTGATCGCTTCGTCAGCGGCGTGCATTGCTGCTATGACCCCATGACCCACTTCGCATCATTAGAAGCACGGCTACAGTATTCCGCAGCCGGTAAGACGGCGGACAAGGGCTGTCGGCCCCATGCTGGACGTCGGCGGGCCCACTAGTCGGCGGGCCCCAGTCAGTCGGAGAAGACGGCGACTTGAGAGATCGACGGCTGGGACCTGCGCCACCGGATTACCATTGTACTTCGGGTAGGCTCTATAAACCCCAGGGCACCCATGCAAGAGGCTGGACCCTAATAGTGGGCCCCGCATCTCCATCGAGCGCGACCAAGACGGCCACCCAAGAGCAGTGGAGCGGCGGGATGACTATCTGCCTCCTCCTCCCCGCAGAGAAAGGCGAGTCTCCCCGCCACCCGTCGAGCATCCGACTCTCGGCGACCGCCTTGGCCGCCGAGGGGGAGTCGGAGAAAACGACGCCCGCCACTGGATCGACCGACTCCACCGATCCATGGCGCTGGAAGAGGAAGACGAGTTGGGCCCGCCGTGTTTCAGACCTCGCATCCGAGACGAGCCCTTCCCCAGAGGGTTCACACTCCCCCGAGATACACCCAAATACACCGGCTCCGTGAAGCCGGAGGACTGGCTAGTGGACTACTCCACGGCCGTCCAAGATAGCTTAACGACAACAAGCGTGTTGCCGTAAAGTATGTTCCCCTCATGCTCCAGGGCACGGCCCGGACATGGTTGAATAGCTTGAAGCCCCGCAGCATCAACAGCTGGGTCGACTTCACCGAGGCCTTCGTCCGCAACTTCACGAGCACATACAAGCGACCTCCCAAGCCTCGCCAGCTTTCCTTGTGCGTGCAAGGCCCCAACGAGTCCACTCGCGACTACCTCACGCTACTGGGCTGAGCTCCCGAGCTCCGCGAGGGAGTGCACGAGGTGCGGGCTATTGAGTACTTCACCGCCGGGTGCAGAGAAGGCACCCTCCTCAAGCACAAGCTCCTTTGCGACGAGCCGGAGACCATCGACGAGCTGCTGATCATAGCAGACAAGTACGCCACAGTCGACTCCTCCATGAAGACGGAGATCAAAGTCAGTGCGACTGGCAAGGTGGCTCCGCAGGCTCCCAGAACTCCGGCTGGCGATACCAGTCGACGACAGCAGCAAAATGATCACAAGCGCAAGGCCCCGCAGCCGGCTTCCAACAGCCGGCAGGTGGCGACAGTCGAAGACCAACAGCCAGAGGGGTAGCCTCCGGCCAAGCGACAGAAAGGTGGCAAGTCCAACTGGTTGTCGGCCTTCTCTTACGAGCAGACTCTATATGGTCCCTGCAAGTTCCATAGCGGCGCGAAGCCGTCAAACCACACCACCCGGAAATGCCACTGGCTCACCAGGATCACCAAGGGAGACGGCCTCATCCCTCCCCCACCTGCTGGGCCGCCGCCTCCACCGCCGCCCCAGCAGCCGGCTGTCAGGCCAGTCGGCGCAGTACAAGAGGAGTACCCAGAAGAGCATGGAGCTTATGTAGTGTTCACTAGTGTGGCCGACGACCGACGCAGCAGGTGGCTGCAGCAGCAGGAAGTGAACGCAGTAGCGTCAGATACTCCTGAGTTCATGCACTGGTCCGAGAATCCTATCAGTTGGAGCCGAGCTGATCACCCAGAGGTGATGCCGAATCCGGGCTCCTACGCCCTGGTCTTGGGAGCCACCCTTGCCGCGGATAGGCGGGCCGCTCGCTTCTAGCGAGTGCTGATAGACGGAGGCAACAACATCAACATCCTGTATAAGGACACAATGGAGAAGCTAGGAATCAAGCAAAGACAACTTCAGAGCAGCCGGACCGTGTTCCACGGCATTGTACCTGGCCTTTCCTGCTCACCGATCGGCAAGATCCTGATAGACGTCCTCTTTGGGGACAAAGATCATTTTCGCCGAGAGCCAGTCTGGTTCGAAGTGGTGGACCTCGAAAGCCTGCATTCATGCTCGCTTGGCCGACCTGCTTTGGCCAAATTCATGGCGGTCCCCCACTACGCCTACCTCAAGATGAAGATGCCGAGTACCAAGGGGATTCTGACCATAGCCGGCGACTACAGAAAGTTGTCCGCATGTGCAACTGAAAGCAGTCGGCTGGCCGAGTCCCTGGTGATCGCAGCTGAGAAGCGGCTTCTTGATCGGGTTGTGGCAATGGCCGGCAAGCAGCCAGAGATGTCGCCCAACCCCAAGGAGTCGGAAGCTGAGGGCTCGTTCAAGCCGGCCAAAGAGACAAAGAAGATACTCTTGGACCCGGAGCACCCGGAGAGGTACGCTGTCATAGGTGCAAACCTTGACAGTAAATAGGAAGGCGAGCTCGTCGATTTCCTCCGTGAGAATCGGGACATTTTCGCATGGTCCCCTAAAGACATGCCAGGTGTACCGACGGAATTCGCCGAGCACAAGTTACATGTTCGATCTGATGTGAAGCCCGTCAGGCAGCCCTTGCGCCGCCTGTCGGAAGAGAAGAGAAGAGTTGTTGGAGAAGAGATAGCCCGGCTCCTCGCAGCCGGTTTCATCATGGAAGTGTTCTTTCCAGAGTGGCTAGCGAACCCAGTCTTGGTACTAAAGAAGAACAAGCAGTGGCAGATGTGTATTGACTACACAAGCCTCAATAAAGCCTGCCCCAGCCGAGAATCGACCAGGTGATAGACTCCACAGCCGGATGCAAGCTGTTGAGCTTCTTAGATGCATACTCAGGATATCACCAGATCAAGCTGAACCCGACCGACAGATTGAAGACCGCCTTCATCACGCCGTTTGGAGCCTTCTGCTACCTGACCATGACGTTCGGCTTAAGGAATGCCGGCGCCACCTTTCAGCGTTGCATGCAGAAGTGCCTCCTCAAGCAGCTTGGCAGAAATGCCCACGTTTACGTGGACGACGTGGTGGTGAAGACGGAGAAGCGAGGAACGCTGTTGGTAGACCTCAAGGAGACCTTTGAGAACCTGCGCCGGTTCCAGATCAAGCTCAACCCAGAGAAGTGCGTCTTCGGAGTACCAGCCGGCCAACTCCTTGGTTTCCTGGTCTCCGAACGCCGCATAGAGTGCAACCCGTGAAGATCAAGGCAATCGAGAGGATGGAAGTACCCGGCGGCGCTAGATGTACAAAGTTCACCGCTGTTTGGCCAATCACTGATTCATCACCGGTCGGGCGAGAAAGCTCTTCCTCTGCACTCAGCTCATGAAGAAGACCACCTTCTTCGAATGGAACCACAAGGCGGACGGCTTTTCTCGAGTTGAAGAAAATGCTGACTACTCCCGGTGTCTTGGCGGCTCGACTCCCAAGGAGCCCATGCTTCGTGATATCGCCGCCACCAAAGATGGTAGTCAGCCTGACCATTGTAGTTGAACGCATAAGGAGGAAGGCAAGGCGCTACCTGTCCGAAGACCGTATATTACCGAAAGCGGCTTGTCAAGCTCCAAGCAGAACTACCCCCACTACCAGAAGATGTGTTATGGCGTGCACTTTGCCGCCAAGAAGTTGAAACCTTACTTTCAAGAGCATCCAATCACCGTGGTTTGCACAGCCCCACTAGCCGAGATCATCGGAAGCCGAGATGCCTCTGGCCGAGTGGCCAAATGGGCCATTGAATTGGCCCCCTACACCATCTATTACCAGCCCCGCACCGCCATCAAGTCACAAGCACTGGCCGACTTCCTCGTCGACTGGGCCGAGACCCAGTACCTGCCGCCAGCGCCCGACTCCACCCATTGGCGGATGCACTTCGATGGCTCCAAGATGCGCACCAGCTTGGGAGCCGGCGTGGTCCTCACTTCCCCCAAAGGCGACAAGCTCAACTACGCGCTACAGATCCATTTCGCCGCCTCCAACAACGTCACCGAATAGGAGGCGCTCATTCACGGGCTCCGGCTTGCCAAAGAGCTTGGCATTCGCCGGATCCTGTGTTATGGCGACTCCGACTTGGTGGTCCAACAGTCATCCGGCGACTGGGACGCCAAAGATGCAAACATGGCGAGATACCGTTTCCTGGTACAACAGCTGAGTGGATATTTTGAGGGGTGCGAGTTCCTCCACGTACCAAGAAACGACAACGACCAAGCAGATACCCTGGCAAGAATCAGCTCCACCCGCCAGGCAATACCATCCGGCGTCGCCCTTCAGCGCCTCCTCAAGCCATCTGTCAAGCCGTCACCAGAATCAGACTCCATTTTTGTGCCGGCTCCCCCCGAAGAAGTTGGATCCGACTCCAAAGCCTCAGCAGACGGCCCCAAAAATGCCGCAGTCAAGGCCGGCCCGGGGACTTCAGAACTCGGCCCGGGGACTGCGGCCACCACTGCGAAGACTCCAGAACTCGGCCCGGGGACGGCGCCAGACGGCCCAGGGACTTCTTCAACCTAGCAAGCTGCTGCAGACTCCAACCCGCCGCCTCCCAGCCCAGCCGCCCTCGTCCAAGTAGCAGTACTGGCAGTCGAAGAAATAGCAGCACCCTCATGGGCCCAGCCCATCCTGAAGTTCTTAGTAAGCGGAGAGCTACCAACCGATGAGACCTTGGCTCGGCAAGTACAACGCCGAGCGGCAGCCTACACTATAGTCAACAGAGAGCTGGTCAGGCGCAGCGTCACTGGTGTCTACCAGCGCTGCGTCGAGCCAGAGCAAGGCCAAGCAATTCTCGAAGACATTCATCAAGGCGAGTGCGGCCATCATGCAGCCTCAAGAGCGCTCGTCGCCAAAGCCTTCCGACACGGTTTCTTCCGCCAACTTCCTAGAAGAGGCCAAGGAGTTAGTTCAGAAATGCAAGGGTGCGGGTGTTCCGCTCCAAGCCGTTTCAGCCGGCTTCCGCACTCAAGACTATCCCCATCGCTTTGGCCCTTTCTTTGTGTGGGGCCTGGACATGGTGGGACCATTCAAAAGCGGCGCGAGGCGGCCTCACTCACCTACTTGTCGCGGTGGACAAGTTCACCAAGTGGATAGAAGCAAAACCCATCAAGAAGTTGAATGGTCCTATCGCAGTGACTTTCATCGCCGACATCACGACTCGATGCGGCGTACCACACAGCATCATCACCGACAATGGCACAAATTTTGCCAAAGCGCGCTTCAGCCCGTTCTGCGCGACGAAGGCATCCGATGGACTTAGCGTCCGTTGCCCATCCGCAGATCAAATGGCGGGTAGAGCGAGCAAACAACCTCATCATTTCGGCATCAAGCCTCGATGGTCAAACCACTGGAGGCGTTCGGCCGACTGCTGGCGAGGAGTTGCCCGGCCGTCCTCTCGAGTCTGCGCACGACTCCAAACAAGTCAACTGGCTTCACACCCTTCTTCCTCGTCTACGGTGCCGAAGCCGTCATCCCAATGGATATAGAGTTCGACTCCCCGCGAGTCACCATGTACACCGAAGAGGAAGCAGAAGAAGCACGTCAAGACGGCGTCGATCTGTTGGAAGAGGGCCGACTGTTGGCACTCAGCCGGTCCAGCATCTACCAGCAGAGCCTGCGCCGCTACTACAACAAGAAGGTCAAGCCAAGATCATTCCAAGAGGGCGACCTTGTGCTCCGGCTGATCCAGAGAACAACCGGCCAGCACAAGCTGTCGGTGCCTTGGGAAACCCATTCATTGTCGACCAAAGTGCTTTGGGCAGCGACTCCTACTACTGATCGGCGCTCGAAGCCCGAGAACATAAGAGGGACGACTCGGCAAAGAGACGGAACGGCCATGGAATGTGAATCTCCTCCGAAGATTTTATAGTTGATGCAGTATGTACCATGCTACCTTTTGTGTTTAAAGTACCAAGACTTCGGGCCCCCCGAGACGAGCTCGAGGACTGCCCTCTTTTTTTATCTGTATGATAAGATTATGCCTACGAGTATATTACTCTTTGTTATGCCGCTTGGCACCGGGCTCGACTAGTCGGCCCGGGGACTCGCCACCTTGGGCTATGAAATGCTTCCTGCAATGATCGGACAAAGCGTCGCGATTGCCTAAGCCGTCTCTGTCGAAGCCGCAGCTCATGAGCGATCGTTTTTAGTGGGCGGGAGTAAGGAAGAACAGGCTCCACACGAAAAATGGCTAGGACCCAAAGCATAAGCATAGTTTAAGCCGGCTCCCAGCCCCTTTTTGCAAAAAACCAACTCTTAAGTAGTTGGCTTGCCGCTTTCTACCCAACTTGTTTAAAGACTCTAAAAAAATGGCCAAGTACTTACCTTCTCAAAGGTAGCCAAGCACTTGACCCAAACGGCAGTCCACAGAGCGGTTGCCCGATGGGCAAGGCGGCAACTAAGGGAAGGCGGCAAAGGAAAAAGCCATAAGAGCAATAAGCAAGGAAAGATAAAATTAGGATAATATTTACACAGCTTAGGCCCTTGGCGAGATCTTGAGACGAGAGGTTCGTAATACACCCCTTGGGTGGAATTGTGCAATTAACAAGTTCTTTTCAAAGACTATCAAAACAGATAAAATAAAAGCGAGACAGCGGCCTAGGAAGCGCAGATGGGGTCGGAAGGCCGGAGGCGGCGGCGGCGCCAGCGCCGGGCAGCTGGGTCAAGGTTCGGCTTGATCGCTCTCCAGCAGCTAGCCCAGACGGGCGCGGCTCGTTGCTGGAGGCGCGATCGAGCTGAGGCTGGTCGCCCGCTCCGTCTTCTGGCGCCTCCATCTCGTCTCCGTCCTCCGCCTCGTCTTCCTCCTCGCTGGAGCCGATCACCTCCTTGAGTCCTCGTCGTAGTCCGGTTCATCGAACTACTCCGGGCGCGCGCCTCCCACCGTCCTCAGCCCGCTCAGGGACGAAGACGCTGGTGTCCGTGTAGTCGGCAATCGCCGCCGCACGCTCGATGAGGGCGTCCTCCGCAGCCAGCAACTCCGCCTGGGCCTCTGACCGGAACGCGGCCAGCCGGTCCAGATCCAGCCCTGGATACCACGCCTTGACGAATTCCAAGGCCCAGCGCGCTCCAGCCCGAGCCACGGAACCCTTCCAGGCCTCAAGACGGCCAGCCGCGACCTCCAGCCAGTCGGCGGTCCGACTGGGAGTGCGCTGAACCGGCATGTCCGGCCACAGGGCAGCGATCGCCTGGGCACCGACGCGCTGAAGCCGGTGCAACATTCGATGGGCCGGCCGCAGACGAGCCTCAATGCTCAGGAGCTGCTCGTCAAGGGTCCGGGGGGCAGTGGCAGCGATCGCAGCACCACTCGCCCTTCGCGCCTCGCGGTCAGCCTTGATGGCTTGATTGGCCGCCTGCGTGTGGCCGGGGAAGAAGTCTGCCAAGAAAAAAACGAAGCAAGTCAAAAAACAGGAGTCGGCCTGACCCATAGTCGGCGGCCTAAAAGAAGAAGTAAAAACAAACTCACCATCGACGATGTCCTCGATTTCATGGAAGCCGGAGGTCAGCTGCGCCTCCTTGTCTGTCCAGGAGGAGCGCTCGCTCTCGAACTCGGCCTGGAGAGCAGCCTCTCTCTTCTCCGCCTCGTCCTGTGCCGCCTTAAGCAGCTCCCTCTGCTCCGCCGGCTGCGTAGTCAGCAGGTCACGCACTGTGGAGAGCTTGCTGCATTCCTCCTCCTGCGCATAAAGGCGGTGTTGGCGTACCAGCTGCCGTCGAAGAGTGGCATTAACCGAAGAATAAAAAGAAAGAAGGGCGTGAAGCCGTCAGCTAAGAAGGGCACCGGAAGATCCGGCCCGACTGCGCGATAGTCAGCCGAATCTCGGGGACTACAGCCAGCATGCGTCAGCGCCAGCGCAAGAAGAAAAAACTCACCTCGGCTCCTCGACAATTCGGCAGTCCGCTTGCCCAGCTCCTCAGCGTTGCGGTTGAAGGCAGTGGGCGCGGTGGTTGTGATACTCCTGCGATAAAATTTCAGGCAAAGGTAAAATTTGGAAGTCAGCGAGATAGAGTTCGAGCCGCACCGCTGCAGCAGCCGGCCCGAAACTCGGGACTACACCAGTGGAGAAGGGCGCGCCCCGAGAAAAAAACAAGAAAAAACTCAAATAAGGAACATACCCGCACGGCGGCTCGCGACGCCAGGTGTGCCTTGGTGCAGTTCTGGATGGTGTCGCCCTTAGCTCGCAGCTTCGCCTGGACGTCCAGAAGCACCGTGTTCAGCGGGCCTGTGCCGCCTCCTCGCACCCTGTAACGGGCGCTGTCGCCTCGGCGTCTGGAATGGCCGAGCTGGCGGCGCCGGTCTCCAAGGGGCGTGGCGCTGAGGTCGCCTTCTCAAAACGACGGCGCGCTGGCGAGGCGACTTGAAGAAGCAGCCTCGCCACAGCCTCGTCGTCGGTCGGCGGCACAGGCGAGTCGGCCGGCTGTTTGCCTCGCACGCTCTCTGACGGCGGCGGAGGCGGTGGGGGCGGCACGGTCGTGCCTGACAGAGAGGCCTCGCCGTCTTCCCTCTCCTTAATGGGGAGCTCGCTGTCGGCTCCCTCCGTCTGCCCCGTGAACTCCGGCGGCGGCGGCGCAGAGTTCAGCGGCGTGACAAGCAGCGCCGAGGCGAGGCGACGGCCTCCTCGGCTCGCCTCTTAGCTGCGCGGCGCCGGTTTCCTCCAGCCGCCTCGGGCGGAAGCTACCGCCTTCTCGGCCTCCGCCTTCTCGAGACAGGCGGCCTCCTCCTCGTCGCGCGCTTCTCTGCGCGTTCCTTTCGTCGCCTCCGAGGTCGGCGCAGGTCAATCCATCGAGTATTGGCGGAGGTCTCTGCCCGACCCCATGACGTAAGGCGGCGACCCGCTCCAAGGTGAGAGGAGCCCTGATGAGAAAAGACATATAAAGACTTGGACAAGGCGGACGAAGAAAACAAGACAAAATAAGAAGTACTTATCACGGAGACCAGCGGCTTCTTCACTTCCTTGCGGGCAGTTAGCCTTCGCGACCGCCTCTTCGTGTTGGAGTCATGGCGGCCGTCCTCTCGAACTTCTTCGCCCGGCCGCTGGCAGGCTCTCGGCCCGGCCAGACGCTTCTTCGCGCCGCCTCGACCACCCAAGCCGGCGGAGGAACCCGCGCCTGGATGGCCGACCTTCGGTTGGCGGCGGGGGACGACTTCCCTTTCGCCATCATCGTCAGGCCAGTCGGCGAAGGTCGCTGAAGGCCTGAAGTCGTCGGCCCCTCCTCCTTCCTCGGCGTCGGTCTCCATCGCTGCCACCCCCAAGTCAGGGTCGTCGGCGTCGCTCTCCGCCCGGTCGGGGACGAACTCACGGGCCAGCCCCATGGTGCCGGCTGAGGGCTGCATGAGGGGGTTCTGACTCGAAATAACCAAAGAAAATCAAAGTCGGATTAAGGTGAAGAAGGAAGCAGAAAAGCAAGAGATGACTTACCACGGGCGGGGGTTGGCGAAGTCACGGTTCCTTGCCAAACTGCCATTCCTCCGTGAGGCCGCAGTTCGCCAGGAAATTCACCGTGTCCACCAACTCCGCGTGGGGCATGTCTTTGGAGCATAGCCGGTGGTGTCTGGCAGCCGCTCATCGGCAGATCAGATGAGGTTGACCTTGAGAGGAAGAACTCGGCGCACCATGAAGGCGGCCAGCAAGTCGGCTCCTGGGCCAGTCCCTCCGACTGCATCAGCACTCGGAGTCATGACGAGCAATGGCGCTGCAGAGTCGGCTGGCCCGATGGGACCGGTGAAATCGCCCGCCAACTCGCCCGACCTCGTAAAGGCGGCAGAGTTGACCATCGCCCTCACGGGCGGCGTTCTTCACGTGAAAAATATGCGCTGCCACATCATCACCGATTTGATTAGTGGGATGGCGGGAAGGGGTTGTCGACTAACGGCCTCCTCATGGCGATGAAAGTGCGCCGTGAGCGGCTTACGCGAGCGGCGTATGCGTTCGAGCTTGTCTTGGAAGAATTTCCCCACATCTCGATGGTGGGAGAACGCAAGAAAGCCGCACAAAGAGGCGAAAGCAGCAGCACCACCGTGTTTGGGTGAGTGCTGCGGCTGAAGCCGTGGAACTCGGAAGGCTCGGAAGAAGCCTCATGGCAGCCCTAGCTCAGCGCATGAGGTGCGTGCGGAATATGACCCTTCGCCCTCCTCCGGCGCCGGTGTTATTTCGCCCGGCCATGGTGTGTGAAGATCCGCACTAGGTTGGTGCGGGGATGCTGGCGTCTGGGCGGAAGAACTTCGATGATATCGTCGTCCACTATGGAGCCATCCCACACACGGAGCGCGTGGCGGGGCGCGCAGCGGGCGGAGGAGCTCATCTCCGCGGCGCGGTGTGGTTCGGCGCGACGGAGGGAGGAGGAAGATGAAGCAAGGAGGAAGACGAAGCAAGGGGGAAGACGAAGCAAGAAGGAGAGGAAGCGAGAGGAAGCGGGGAGAGTGGGTGCGCGTGCGTTGCCGCCCCCTCCCCCCGCCTACTTATAAGCGCGCCTAGGCTGAGAAGCGATGGGGCGGGCATGGGATTAGCTGCGCCCAGACCCCCAAGCCCCCACGATTTAACCCACGGCGCTATCTGGTAGCGATAACGGCGTGAAACCAACCGCCCGCCACGACATCGCCGCGGATCCACCAGCGCGCCGGTAGTGGCGAGCCCCCGACGAACTGTCTAGTCCGCAGCGTGGCGGGCAGATCGCCCGGCCGCGTGGCGTCACGTGGCGGGCCCTGGAGCAACTGCACTGGAAGCTTATCGAACACGCTGCCCGGATCCCTCCACAACCTTCAAGACCCGGGAAGCAAGGCGGCCTCCTGCGAGGCCGACTCCAACTAGTCGGCTCAAGAGAGGCGGCGAGCTGCCCAATTCTTCCATTAGAGGATGAAACTGTTGAGGCTCCTCGACATGTCGCCCACGGCGCCTCACCAACCGGGGACTCACAGCCGAGATAATGGGCCGCAGGTAGGCAAACCCGAGCCCTGGACCTTTTCAAAACATCGGGGCAGACTCGCCCCTCAAGACCCCAAGGCGAAGAGCCGCCTTGCAGGAGTCGGCGGCAGCCACCTTGACCCCTTCGGCCAGAGTCGAGCGGCCTCAAGATAAGCCGACTCCTAGCCAGCGACTACCGGGAAGCGGCTATGGGGAGTCGGCCCGCGGCTCAACCGCCTCCTACTAATGCGACTACAGACGAGGACAGAGATGGGGCGTCTTCGCAGCCCATCCTGCCCGTTCACAAAGGACGAGGCATAGCCACGGTGGCGCCGTCTTGGCGGAGATCTCCGTCGGCGTGCTTGCTTGTTGCACGCCGCCTCGACATCAGCCCGTGCATGAGATCCTCGTACCCACGATGGCTGTCTGCATGCGACCCGAAGGCGGCGGGACCCTTTGTCGGGCGAAGTCTGAAGAAACGGCAGCGCCCCAAGACGGACCCGCTGGAGTCGGCCTCCAAGAGTCGACCGGCTCCTCCCACGGGCTACGTGCGCCATTAACGAACAAGGCGAGGAGTAGCCACGGTGATCGCCCATCGGTGGCGGCAACTGTTGCCATGACCCCATGACCAGCTTCGCATCATTAGAAGCACGGCTAAGGATAATCCGCGGCCGGCAAGACCCTACCAGCGGACAAAGGGCTGTCGGCCCCATGCTGGACCGTCAAGGGGCCCACTAGTCGGCCGGGCCCCGAAGTCAGCGGAGAAGACAGCGACTTGAGAGGCCAGCAGCTGGGACCTGCGCCCAGCGGATTACCATTGTACCTCGGGGGTAGGCCTATATAAACCCCAGGGGCACCCATGCAAGAGGCTGGACCCTAATAGTTTGACACACATAGAGGGAAGAGAAGAGCTAGTCGTGCCCTTCTCCTTCCTCACCCCGAACAGCTCAAGGAGCAACCTTGTACCCACTTTGCCATAGTGATCATCTGGAGACCCCAGCAGAGCAGCGATGGGGTGTTATCTCCCGGAGAGCCCTGAAGCTGGGTAAGATTCGCCGGCATGCATGCCTTCGCCTCATCCCGTTTCCAGGCACCGGCGACGTTCTACTCGCCCCCACCATGATAAGCCATCCTTTGGCATATGTCGCACCCAACCCCCGACATCCCATTTACAGTTTGTTAAAAGTATAGCCCATTTTCTAGCTAGGACAACGATTAATAATTTCAACCAACCATTGAAGATAGAATTCAATAAAATTTCCCACATTTTGATGGGATCCGAAATATTTTTATCCCAAAATTTCTATTCAGATTAAATATAAATTTGTATTACGTAAAAATCCAACGAAACATTGCGCGCGCAACAATGAAAATTTAAGATTTTCAAAATCCATAAATAATATTTTATAAACTAATTTCGTGTTTGGTGCATTTTTTATAGTTACTGCCCAGTTTTTATAATTACATCTCATTTATTATTTTTAAAGCCCATTTTCCTGTTAAGCCTAATGCATCCCTCCTAGGAAAGATTTACAGCACATCGGGGCAGGGAATAACAAGTTGACCTTGCGTGGGTATTCCTCAAAAAGACGTATAGCTGGGCTAGCCATTTTCATCTTGAAAAAAGTAGTATCTGGGCTGGATATCTGGCCTGGGCTAGACGGGCCACAGCTCGCCCAGTTAATACCCTGCTCTCCTCTGAAAAACAATGAAATCATCGCCAAGAAAAACTCTGCAGTGCTCACGCCTCAAAACACAAATACTGCTCGAGCTGCTTGGTCCCAGCTGTCGGCCGCACCTTGTGCAATTCTCTTGTTTATATTGACTACATAGGTTGACAATGGTGTGGGATCGTGATGTCAGGAAACCAGGAGAAAGCAAAAAAAAATAGTTGTACATAATAAGGAGGCACTTGCGTGCACGCACGGCTATGGCCCTAGTGGGTCCCTAGTGTCATCGGTCAAAATAAAGTCATCTCCTGAATCCTCATGTTCGTTGACCATGTTAACAATGCTCGGCGCCACGGCGAAGCGCAACAACTCGAAGGACAGCGGAGAGGGCCTCATGAGCCCTACGGAGGTCTCGATAGCGCCCGCTGCTCATTCAGAAGCCGGATCATCGGACACCTATGAGCACCTTCGAAAGCTGGGGCGGCATGAAATGGTAAGGCCATGCTTGGGAGCTCTGGTTTATTTCAAACCTGTATTAACATACAAGTGTAATTTACTCGTCATCGGAAGGCCGAGGCCCGTAAGTAAAACGGGCGGGTTACGCGTGTAATTTGAGAGACCAAAGGTATATTTCTGAGCATTGCTATATGGACGACATTACCAGACGATACATGCACGCGCGCGTATCATGCCATCCATGGGCAAGGCTGAAACAGCACCTAACGACTGGATTAGCAATCGTCTGAGTGTCGTTCAACGTTTTTATCGTGTGTGAAGTACTTCCGATATTTTACTTGTCGAAATCGACCAACCAAGTGCCTTCGCCCCAGACCATCTGCTTTAATTTACAAGCGTCAGTTTTACAAGCGGTTTTGGTTGGAAAACGATGATCCAATCACGGCCTAATATCATGAGTTGGTCGGAATATCATATGGTTTCACGTCTAACCTACCCGACATGTCGTATAGGCTATGAATGAAACATCGGGACGATGAACTTCTTACGCACGGAAACAACGAAGAGGATGATCTTCTTAACAAGCAAATCACTGGCATTAGATCGACATGCAAAACAATACGAAGCATTATTCTCGGGAGGCACGGTGAACAGCTCGTGATGCGCATGCCACAACATTCCAAGCTCAGCTTTGCAATCAAACACAAGGCCTGGCATTACATAGACAATATTCAGAACAAACTCTTAACACATGAATATCTCAGCATAGTAACTATTTACTTCTAAACTGAACACAGGAATAGGAAAAAACACTCGACGCTGCTCACAGCAAGGGCGTCCCACTCAAAAATATCAAATGCATGTCTTCTGGCTAACATCAATGATCAAATTTTGACAAGGTTTCCAATTCCAATATATTAAACTAACATCTTCTTGCTAACATCAATGAGCAAATTTTGACAAGGTTTTCCAATTCCAATATATTAAACTAACGACTTCTTGCTAACATAAATGATTAAACTTTGACAAGCTTCTCCCCTTCAAAATATGTAATGCCTATGATCGTGTCCTGTCTTAGCTTCTTGTACTTGTTTGGGCACTTTTTGCCCAGGGCACTTCACATGTTGTTAAATTGCCAATGGTCTCTGCAGACTAGTCATGTCACCGGTGTCTAATAATACTCTGTAAAGCTTCTCGGTCATTCCTTCTGTAATGTACCGCATCCAATGACTGCTTCTTTCTGCAAAGTGGAACGACCAACTGGACCCAGTAATGCAGCAGTTTGCCTTGGACATATTGGCTCCTTTTGTGCAGTTCAACTAAAATTGAAGTCGGAATAAAAACGAGCTTTAATTTTGATATCCCTGTAAGCAAGAATAGGTATAAGGGAAACAATTACTGAGAAATAACGGTTGATGACTTGTCTTAATGGGAAACAAAGCAGGAGAGGAGCAATTCTCTATCAGTGTGATTCATTCATATTGACTGAGACATTATCTTAACAATGCCTTGGTTCAACATGTATAAAGAACGACAAAGCAGAAAAGTACCATTCCTAAAACAATGCAACTGATTCATTTTTAAAGAGACATTATCTTAACAATACCTTGGTTAAACATGTAGAAAGAACTACAAAGCAGGATAGTACCATTCCTAACAAGTGTTGCAGTTTTGAACTAAGATTCAGAGTTAATTAATTCTCGAGAGTGGCATTGCTTAATTTTACCAGTGACATTAGATTAACAAAAAGCATAAACAGTTCCAGGGAGAGTGGGTTGCAACAACAATATGTGCTTCCATCTACTTATAAAGGGGGTGATGCAGAGTTTGTTGTAACAAAGCAACAAGCATCATGTCTGGGTTGGTCCCATTTTTGTTCACTACTTAATGGGAAAAGACAACAATACAATAGCTTCAATTCAACATTTATTTAAAATAGTACCAATACAAGTAGCACAACGTCTCAAAGCACACTGCACAATCATGTGGATGAAGGCCTGTACTGACCTTTCATGAGAACACCAGGATAAAATACGAATCTGCTAACACGAATAGGAAATCCAATCTCATTTTGTGCATTTGCACTAAAATCAAGCAAAGTGTTTCGCGTAGAGAAGCAAAATGTCGCAATAGCAACAAGTTGAATAGATATCATGTGGTAGAGACCAAGATTTGAAACAACTCGACAGGAACACTGGAAACAAATCTCGATCTCCTTTTGTGCAGTTCCACCAAAATTAAGCAAAGTCACCGGTGTGACATTCAAGTTGAACTGCACAAAACACTCTTAAAACATAAGTGTTTCGAGTAGCGAAGTAAAATGTCGCAATAGCAACAAGTTGAATCGATACCTCTGTTTTAACAGAGGCAAAAAAGGAAACAATTACTTGCCGATAAAGGAGGATGAAACAAATGGTGACAGAAAGAAGCATCTAACTTATCTTGGATGGAAAACAAAGTAGGATAGTAGCATTTCTAAAACGGTAGCATTGATTCATATTAACAGAGACACTGTCTTGAAACAACATTCGTTAAAAAATGTAATTTACTTTTAACAGTGGCATTGCTTCAATTTCCGGCGGCATTCTTAGATTAACAACAGCAAAATAGCTGTATGGGACATGCTAGCACCATGTGCGTCCACACGTATAAATGGGTGATGCAGAGTATGTAGCCAAGCAGCATATCTGTGTTGGTCCCATATTTGTTCTATTTGAACTTTTTTTCCTATGTGAGGGCAGCAAATCTAGTCCTCGCACAAACTACCCGACCCCCCAGTTTCTTTCCCTTTTCAACAAAGAGATCGGTTCCTTACAGATGTGTGTACCGGGTTACCCCCTTTTCCCTTTTCGACCAACAAAGCGGCTGGATAGCCAGCCTATACTACTTTCCCTCCCTCCTTTCCTCATTGAACCACGCCCCTAGATTCATGCTCCACCCCACCGCACCTTTCTTTCCTCTTTGAACCAAGACCTAGATTCGACTACGATTGAAAAAGATCCACATGCAGCTAGAGCAACGACGGTTTCAAAGAAACTTATACCTTAGGGTCGCCGAGATGTGGGAAGGCGCAGGCGAGAGGCCGGATCTGCCCACACCACGTGCACGGCAGCGAGGAAGAAGGGGTCGGTGGCCCTCCCACACAAAGCGCTGGGTGAAAGAGAACAGCAGCAGCGGCAAGGGATTGCCTCCCTCGGCCAAGGCGATAGAGTTAACGCTGCACCTCCTCCCTTCCCGGGCGACGGGATACTGGACGCCTCCTTCACCAGCTGTGAGGGGAGAGAGACAAGAGGCCAACGCAGTCTTGTTTAGATCTGGTGAAGAGAGGGTGAGACTGCGTGAATATAGCAAACCCTAGCAAATGAACACCGAGCCTCCAGCAGGTAACATATATGTATTATGGGCGAAGGTGGAGAGCGCAAACCCTAGCGTAACAAGCCGAGGCTCCTCATTATATATATATCCTTCAGAATTAATATAAGAGCGCTTAGATTACTAAAGTAGTGATCTAAACGCCTATATTAGCTTTTTACTTGAGGGAGTACTTAATGTAGTACGGATCGAAAGCCCCGTGCCTTCACTCCATCTGCTTTTGGTGTATCGGGATGTGAGCCAGCCACATTTTGGGCCCACTGGTCATAAACCCAAAGGCAGGTGCACTAAGTCAATCAAGCTAACGCCCATCCGGTTTTTAGTCCACACCATTTTTAAATCAAAGTTAATAGCTGGACAAATAAAATTACAGGAGCTGGAGACAAAGTTGTGAGAAGGCTTAGAAATCAATACAAAACTTATGCTCTTAGTACCAACGCCGATCCTTCTTCGAGGAAACATTTGGTTCATAGCCAATTGTGTGATAAAATTGCACCAACGTGAAAGACGACGCGCCTCCAACGCAACCAAGGTGAACTGACGAAGGATATCATCTTTGTGCGTACAGCCCATCCCCTGCCCTGCTCACAGCGATGCATGGCTACGGCGCCGTGACCGGGCGGAGATCTCATTCCCGGCATCAGCAGTTAATGCCGCCTTCACATCAGCCCCAGGCAGATCCCTGTACCTAATGGCGGCTCGTCTGCACGTAATTCAAGACGGCGGGACGCTTATCGGGCGGAGTGCGTAGACGGCGAAAGCGCTTCTAAGACGGACTCCGCTGGAGTCGGCTCAAGAGTCGGCCGCCTTCCACGGGCTCCGCGCCATTAACTGCATACAGGAGTGGCTATAGTGACGCCGTCAGCGGGCGCACTGCTACATGACCCCATGACCCAAATCAGATTACAGCGCATGGATAAAGATTCGCAGCCGCGGTAAGACGTGGACAAGGGCTGTCGGCCCCATGTTGATTCTGTCAAGGGGCCCACTAGTCGGCGGGCCCCGTAAGTCGGCGGAGAAGACGGCGATTTGAGAGATCGATACTGGGACCTGCGCCAGCCGACATTATTGTACCTTTCGGGTAGGCCTATATAAACCCCCTGGGCACCCATGCAAGAGGCTGACCTAATAGTGGGCCCAAGATTCCATCGAAGCCACTCAAGACGGCCACCTAAGAGCAGTGGAGCGAAGGATGACTATTCTCCTCCTCCCCAGAGAAAGGCGAGTCTCCCCGCCACCTGCCGAAGAGATCCGACTTCGGGCGACCGCTTGGCCGCCGAGGGGAGTCGAGAACGACGCCGCCATCGGATCGAATTTCACTCCAACCATCCATGGCGCTGGAAGAGGAAGACGAGTTGGGCCCGCCGGTTTTAGACCTCGGATCCGAGACGCAGCCCTTTCCCGAGGGTTCACACTCCCGAGATACACTCAAATACAACGGCCTGGAAGCCGGGAGGATCGCTAGTGGACTACTCCACGCCGCAAGATAGCGAACGACAATGCTGCGTTGCCGTAGTATGTTCCCTCATGCCTGGCAGGGCGCCCGACATGGTTGAATAGCAAGCCCCGCAGCATCAACAGCTGGGTCGACTTCACCGAGGCCTTCGTCCGCAACTTCACGAGCACATACAAGCGACCTCCCAAGCCGGGCCAGCCTTTCCTTGTGCGCAAGGTCTCTAACGAGTCCACTCGCGACCACCTCCACATCACTGGCTGAGCTCCCGAGCTTCTGCGAGGAGTGCACGAGGTGTGCTATTGAGTACTTCACCGGGTGCGAGAAGGCACCTCCTGCTACATAGCCTTTGCGAACGAGCCGACCATCGACGTAGCTGCTGATCATAGCAGCATAAGTACGCCACAAATACCTCCATGACGGAGATAAAGCCGCGACCGCAGGTGGGTTCAAGAGGCTCCCGAACTCCTCCTACCGGCGATACCAATGATTTACGCAAAGAAAATGATCATTAAGCGCTATCCCTGCAGACCCGGCCAACAGCGGCGAGGGTGGCTACAACAAGACCAATAACCAGAGGGGTAGCCTCCGCCAAGCTTACAGTAAAGGTGGCAAGTCCAACTGGTTGTCGGCCTTTCACGAAAGCGACTCTATATCCTCGTTAGTTCCATAGCGCATGGTTGCCAAACCACACCACCTTGGAATGCCACGGCTCACCAGATCACCAAGGAGACGGCCTCATCCCTCCCCACTCCGGCCGTCCGCCCACGGGCCGAAGAGTCGGCTGTCGCTGCCGGCCAGCAGACAAGAGGAGTACCTGTAAGAGCATGGAGCTTATGTAGTGTTCACTAGTGTGGCCGACGACCGACGCAGCAGGTGGTGCAGCAAGCAGGAAGTGAACGCAGAGGCCGATACCCGAGTTCATGCACCGTCCAGAATCCTATCGCTTGAGCCGAGCTGATCACCCGAGGTGATGCTTAACCGGCTCCTACGCCCGGTCTTGGGAGCCACCCTTGCCGGATAGCGGGCCGCCTGCTCTAGCGAAAGTGCTGATAGACGGAGGCAACAACATCAACATCCTGTATAAGACACAATGGAGAAGCTAGGAATCAAGCAAAGACAACTTCAGAGTAGCGGACCGTGTTCCACGGCATTGTACCTGGCCTTTCCTGCCACCGATCGGCAAGATCCTCGATAGACGCCCCTTTGGGACAAAGATCATTTTCGCCGAGCGCCACTGGTTCAAGTGGTGGACCTCAGCCCGCACCATGCTCGCTCGGGCCGACCTGCTTTTACAATTCATGGCGGTCCCCACTACGCCTACTCCTCAAGATGAAGATGCCGAGTATTAAGGGATTCTGACCATAGCCGCGATTACAGTAAAAGTTGTCCGCATGTGCAATCAAAGCCGGGCTGGCCGAGTCCTCGTGATCGTGAAATGAAGCGTTTTTGATCGGTTGTAGGCAATGGCTGCAAGCAGCCGAGATGTCGCCCAACCCCAAGGAGTCGGAAGTCGAGGGCCTTGCTCAAGCCGCCAAAGAGACAAAGAAGATACTTGGACCCGAGCACCCGGAGAGGTACGTCGCAGGTGCAAACCTTGACAGTAAATAGGAAGGCGTAGCCGGCTGATTCGCGAGAATCGACATTTTCGTGATGGTCCCTAAAGACATGCTGTGTAACGGAATTCGGGCCGGAGCACAAGTTACATGTCTCGATCTGATAGAGGCCCGTCGTGCAGCCCTTGCGCCACTGGGTTTGAAGAGAAGAGAAGAGTTGTGGAGAAGAGATAGCCTGCCCTCGCAGCCGGTTTCATCATGGAAGTGTTCTTTCCAGAGTGGCGAACCCAGTCTTGGTACTAAAGAAGAACAAGCAGGGCAGATGTGTATTGACCACAAGCCTCAATAAAGCCTGCCTCACCGAGAATCGACCAGTGTGAGGACTTGCCACCGGATGCAAGCTGTTGTTTTAGATGCATACTCAGATATCACCGCATCAAGCTGAACCCGATCGACAGATGAAGACCGCCTTCATCACGCCGCTTGAGCCTTTCGCTACCGACCATGACGCTCGGCTAAGGAATGCCGGCGCCACCTTTCAGCCATTACATGCGTAGTGCCTCCTCAAGCTTGGCAGAAATGCCCACGCCATACGGGACGACGTCGGTGAAGAGGAGAAGGAGGAACGCTGCTGGTAGACCTCAAGGAGACCTTTTGAGAACCTGCGCCGTTCCGCATCAAGCTCAACCAGAGAAGTGGCTTCTCGGAGTACCACCGCCAACTCCTTGGTTTCCTGGTTCCGAACGCGCATAGAGTGCAACCCCGAAGATCAAGGCAATCGAGAGGATGGAAGTACCCCGGCGATCGCTAGATGTACAAAGTTCACCGCTGTTTACGCCAATCACTGATCACGGGCGAGAAAGTCTTCCTCTGCATCCAGCTCATGAAGAAGACCACCTTCTTCGAATGGAACCACAAGGCGACGGGCTTTCTCCGCTTGAAGAAATGCCACTACTTTCTCCCGGGTCGGGCGGCTCGACCCCAAGGAGCCCATGTTTCAGATCGCCACCAAAGATGGTAGTCAAGACACCATTGTAGTTGAACGCAAGGAGGAAGGCAAGGCGCTACCCGCCCGTAGACCGCATTACATTCAGCGGCGCATCGCTAAGCTCCAAGCGTAACTACCCCACTCACTAAGATGTGTTATGGTATGCACTTTGCCGCCAAGAAGTTGAAACCTTACTTTCAAGAGCATCCAATCACCGTGGTTTGCACAGCCCCACTAGCCGAGATCATCGGAAGCCGAGATGCCTTCCGCCGAGGGCCAAATGGGCCATTGAATTGGCCCCCACACCATCTATACCAGCCCCGACCGCCATCAAGTCACAAGCATCGCCGATTTCTCGCCGACCGGGCCGAGACTCAAAGACCTGGCCGCCACTCGACTCCACCCATTGGCGGATGCACTTCGATGGCTCCAAGATGCGCACTAGCTTGGGAGCCGGTGGGTCCTCACTTCCCCAAAGGCGACAAGCTCAACTCACGCTATCCATTTTCGCTTCCAACAACGCCACCGGTAGGAGGCGCCATTCACCGCCCGCTTGCCAAAGAGCTTGGCATTCGGGCCGATCCCGTATATGGCGACGACTTGGTGGTCCAACAGTCATCCGCGATCGACGCCAAAGATGCAAACATGGCGTAGATACCGCTTCGTACAACAGCTGAGTGGATATTTTGAGGGGTGCGAAGTTCCTTCCACGCACCAAGAAACGACAACGACTAGCAGATACCCCGCAAGAATCAGCTCCCACCCGCCAGTAATACCATCCGGCGCCTCTTCGGGGCCGCCTCGCCATCCGTCAAGCCGCCACCGTAATCGAGACTCCATTTTTGTGCCGCCCCAAGAAGTTGGATCCGACCAAAGCCTCAAAGAGACGGCCCAAGGTGCCGCCAAGGCCGCCCGGGACTTCGTAACTCGCCCGGATCTGGGCCACCATCGCTAAGACCTCAACTCGCCCGACGGCGCCACGGCCTGTAGGACTTCTTCAACCTAGCAAGCCGTCACTCCAACCCGCCGCCCCACCCCAAATTCGGCCGTCAAGTAGCAAAGACTGGCAATGAAATAGCAGCACCCTGGGCCCAGCCCATCTCAAGTTCTTAGTGTTTGAGAGTTACCAACCGATGAGACCTTGGCTCTTAAGTACAACGCCGAGGCAGCCTACACTATAGTCAACAGAGAGCTGGTCAGCGCAGACATCGGTGTCTACCACAAGGCCGAGCCGAGCAAGGCCAAGCAATTCTCAAGACATTCATCACATGAAAAGCGGCCATCATGCAGCCTCAAGAGCGCTGGCCGCCAAAGCCTTCCGACACGGCTTTCTTCCGCCAACTTCCTAGAAGAGGCCAAGGAGTTAGTTCAGAAATGCAAGGTGCCAGTGTTCCGCCTGCCGCTTCAGCCGGCTGCGACTCAAGACTATCCCCATCGCCCGCCCTTTGCTGTAGGGCCTGGACATGGTGGGACCATTCAAACGGCACGAGGCGTGCCTTCACCACCTACTTGTCGCGTGGACAAGTTCACCAAGTGGATAGAAGCAAACCCATCAAGAAGTTGAATGGTCCATCGCAGTGACTTTCATCGCCGACATCACGATTCAGCACGGGCGTATCACACAGCATCATCACCGACAATGGCACAAATTTTGCCAAAGGCGCTTCGCCCGCTTCTCGCCACGCAGGCATCCGATCGACTTAGCGTCCGCTGCCCATCCGCAAATAAATGGCTGTAGAGCGAGCAACAATCTCATCCTTGCTCGCATCAAGCCTCGATCGTCAAACCATCGGAGCGTCGGGCCAATAAGGCTTGAGGAGTTGCCCGCCTTCCTCGAGTCCGCAAGACGACTCCAAAACAAGTCAATCGCCTTACACTCTTCTTCCTCGCTCATGTGCCAAGCCATCCCAATGGATATAGAGTTCACTCACGAGTCACCATGTACACCAAGAGGAAGCGTAGAAGCACGCCAAGACGAAGGCCATCTGTTGAAGAGGGCCGATCGCTGGCACTCACCGTCCAGCATCTACCAGCAGAGCTCGCGCCGCTACTACAACAAGAAGGTCAAGCCAAGATCATTCCAAGAGGGCGAATTTTGTGCTCCGCTGATCCAGAGAACAACCGCCAGCACAAGCTGTCAAGGCCTTTGGGAAGGCCCATTCATTGTCGCCAGAAAGTGCTGGGCAACGACCTTACTACCCGATCGATTGTAAGCCCCGAGAACGCAAGAGGACGACTCGCAAAGAGACGAACGTTATGGAATGTGAATCTCCAAGATTTTATAGTTGATGCAGTATGTACCATGCTACCTTTTGTGTTTAAAGTACTAAGACTTCGGCCCCCGAGACGCAGCTCGAGGACTGCCCTTTTTATCCGTATGATAAGATTATGCCTACGAGTATATTACTTTGTTATGCTGGTTGGCACCCTACCACTAGTCGGGCCTGGGACTCGCCACCTTGGCTATGAAATGCTTCTGCAATGACAAGAAACGCGGCGGTGCCTAAGCCGCCTCCCCGTCAAGCTTGTTTAATCGCTTGGCGGGCGGGAGTAAGGAAGAACGGCCCTACACGAAAAATGGCTAAGGACCCAAAGCATAAGCATAGTTTAAGCCGCTCCAGCCCTTTTGCAAAAAACCAACTCTTAGTAGTTATTTGCCGCTTTCACCCAACTTGTTTAAAGACTCTAAAAATGGCTAAGTACTTACCTTCTCAAAGGTAGCCAAGCACTTGACCCAAACGGCATTCATTGTGAAAGCAATGTTCAAGGGCAACTAAGGAAGGCGGTAAAGGAAAAAGCCATAAGAGCAATAAGCAAGGAAAGATAAAATTAGGATAATATTTACACAGCTTAGGCCCTGGCCGATCTTCGGACAGAGGTTCGTAATACAACCCCGCGGTGGAATTGTAGCACTAACAAGTTCTTTTCAAAGACTATCAAACAGATAAAATAAAGGCGCAGACAGCGGCCTAGGAAGCGGCAGAGGGGTGGAAGGCCGGAGGCGGCGGCGCGGCGTCAGCGCCGGGCAGCCGGTTACGGTTCTCGGCTTGATCGCTCAAGCAAGGGCCCAGACGGGCGTTTCGTCGAGGCGCACGAAGCTGAGGCCGGTCGCTCCCGCTCTTCCGGCGCCCATCTCGCTCGCCCTCCGCTTTCCTTTTCCTCGGCTGGAGCTGACACTCCGCTGAACTTCGTCAGTCCGGTTCATCTCAACCACTCCGCGGCGCCCCACCGCCCTCGCCCCGCCAGTGGACGAAGACGCTGGTGTCCGTAGAAGTCGGTAACGCTGGGCCAGACGCCGCGAGTCGCAGCAAGAATCCGCCTGCCTCGACCGAACGCGCCACCGGGTCCAGATCCAGCCTGATACCACGCTTGACGAATTCCAAGGCCTGCCGCTGCCCAGTTCGAGCCACGGAACCCTTCCAGTTCTCAAGACGGCCAGTCATGACCTCAGCCAACCGGGCGGTCCGACCGAGCGTGAACTGCATGTCCGCCATAGGGCAGCGATCACGGCACCGACGCAATAAGCCGTGCAACATCTGATGGGCTGCCGCAGACGCCTCAATGCTCGAGCTGCTCGCCAAGGGTCCGGGGCAGGCGATCAGAGCACCACTCGGGCCAAGGCTTCGCACGCCTTGATGGTTTGATTACCGCGGTGGCCGGGAAGAAGTCGCCAAGAAAAAACGGGCAAGTCAGGAACAGAAGTTGGCAACAATCATGATTGTAGATTCTTATTGAAATAGAGAAACGAATTCAAATTTAGTTCGATTGCAGCGGTAGTATAGACATTTGGAATGCACTAAAATGTTGGTATGAGTAGGTTACATGCATTATACAGCAAAGCGAAAAAATTAATCGGACATAACATGGATTCATACTCCTCCTTCCATCTATATAGGGCGTAATGAGATTTTTAAGACCGCCTTTGACTATTGACAAGATTAATAGTACATGACATGCACAATGTGAAAATTATATCATTGAAAGAACCTTTCATGCGAAGTTAACGGTGTGCTTTGTGTAAGTTGCATGTCATATATCATTGCTCTAATATTTGGTCAAAGTTAGCATCGAAAAACGATTAGGCCCTATATAGATGGAAGGAGGGAGTAGCTTTGAATAGCATTTGTATAGTAAAACGGGCAAGACTCTCTCTTTGTGTGGTGTGAATAGTTTTATTTTTTCGTTTTCTTTTGGTTGAGGAAGTGCGAATTGATTTGGTACATATAAGTACAATATTACTACACGTTAGGCTTGTCCCTAAAATTCAAACCGCGTCTTGTTATATCCCAAAATTCAGATATCGTGCTCCCAAAACTGGCGCCTTCACAACCCGCGCTTTGCTATCCCGAAATTACAACGCGAAAACTCCCTCCAGCTGCCAAATCCCGACACGTGAAATCCCCCTTCTAACCCTGAGCCGAAGGGCCGCTAGTTCAAATCGGTGGGGGTACTTTTGTAACACACCCTACATTTTGGACAAGCGCGTCCCTAAGTCATGCTTCACCCCCTCCCATCGCCCCCTTTTCGCCATTCGAAATCCCAGGCCGCCATAACCTCTCCGCTCCAGCCGCGAAACCCCACACTCCTCCGTCCGCCACGTCACTGCTGCCCAGCCGGAGCCTCTTCCCTGACGACGTCGTCCACCGCAACAGCTCGACGTCCCACGTCCACCTTCCCGGATGAGGATCCGTCGTCCATCTCGACGTCCCGTCCTCCACCTCCAAGGAGCTGCTCCGACGATCGCCTCGTCTATCGCGGCTGCTCCATCCCCACAGCGCCGCCTTAACCTGCTCCACCGGAACCGCAGCATCCTCACCGACTCCTCGGACGAAGCCAAGGACTACTCGGCGCCACCAAAGAGGTTGTACACTCATCGCATCGCACCTTCTCCTTAACTCGACCTCCCGGCGCTGACGGTGCTCCATCCTGCACCGCCATGGTGTGGCTACCTTAAAGCCGGTGCCGCGGGAGACATCTCCACGGCGGCTCTCCCCCAGTGTGAGGCCCCTTTGGTGGCGGCGGCCATACCAGCCGGATCTGCTGCTGCTGCTCCGGCTCTCGCTCGCTCGCTCGCGCTGCTGCTGCTGCTCCAGCTCTCGCTCGATCGCTCGCTCGCCCAGCTGCTGCTGCTGCTCTCCCCCTTGCTCGTGCTGCTGCTCTGCTCCGATTAAGCCACACTTCAGTCGACTGAATCGACTTTTGGGTCAGTCGATTTTCAGGGTTTGGGGGGGCTCGCCGGAGTTAAGGAAGAACCACCCAAGCAGGGACGGGGCTCACGGAGAGGTACCCCACTATCTATCTTAGGGTTCAAGGTGGGGCGGGGCCTAGAGGGCTGGTCGGGCGGCGGTGGCGAAGTTGTTTGGGCGGCGAGGCGGGGCTGGGCGGTTCGGCCGTGGTGGCGGCAGCTCGAGGGTGTGCAGGTTGAAGATGAATTGTAGGCCCTCCTAAACTACATGTCAAGTGTCTCTCTGCTACCATTGCGTTCAGTTTCAACAAGAGTATTCAGATTCCACAGATTAATTTCAGTTTTGACAGATTAAGTTCAGAGTCAACAGTTTTACCTCATCTGTTGTAGTCGGTGGTTTTTGGTGATGTTAATTTTACATCCATTTTCATCATCTATTGGAGATGCTATTAGAATCCCACTTGAGATTGACGATGTCCTGTCTTGTGCTGCTTCAGCCTTGACGTCTTACGGCTCACCGAGCTGCTCCAACGACGAGCGATCCATCACAACAGAGTAGTGCCCCTGGACGCCGTCTACTGATTCCTCGATCTTCCTCCACACCTCCGACAGCACCTCTGCCTCAACTCGCTTCAAATGACCAACCCAATGATGTTGAGGTTACACGGCTACGGAAAAGAGGTTGTACACTTGTTGCATCACTTATTACTATACATTAACGCCGATCCATTAGGGCTATTTTGGTTCAACGGAAAACGTCGATCCATTTGGTTGTTACCATCACTCTAAATTTCTGCATGCTCTCCTTACATAATCTCACCATATTTTTTCGTATGCATGTCGATATTGTACATCATGCTGAACATGTAGAGAAAAGAGAAGATTTTTGCGCCGAAATACAATGTCATGCAGACATCGCTCCATGGTGGGTTCAATGGCAAACCCTCCCTACCCCTCTCCAGATTGTAATCCGAGGAAGATATCTGTTCGAGGCGATTCAGACGCCATGTGACCACTCCTATTTACCCCCAAGGTGTTTGCTCTACCTTGGCATGATGATGTTAGTCATATCATGCATATGTTGCCTTGCAGTGCCTACTTTTGACATCATATATGTCATCTTCTTAGTTTAGACATGTTCTGTAATGCCACCTGTTTAGTTTCTATATCATATATGGGAATTATGCAGTCTGTATTTTAGCCAGCCATAATATATGTGAAATGTGCAATGCCATCCTGTTTAACCAGGCATCATATATTTGAATGATATCTTGCCCATCCTTTTCTTCATTACATTTCCATTTGTCGACAATGTTTGTACATTAAACTACTCTTCCTGTGAATCAGCCATTTGGGTGGGAGATGGAAAAATCTAGAGTGAAAACAAGGCCTTCAGAGCAGACAGTGCTACCTCTCGAAGCAGATCTCTTGTTGGGTCCCGATAGCTCCTCAGAGATGGATTCAGAGACAGATGACCAATCCTATTCCCCCACTGAGGTGTATGCTCTAACTTGGCACGGTTATACTGCTCATATCATGCATACGGTGTCTTGCATTGCATAGTTTAGACATCATATACACAATATTCAACACCATGTTCTTAGTTCAGACATCATATCGAATGCCCTCTGTTTAGCATATAAATCACATATGTGAATTAAATGATGCGATCCTGATTACTTAGATAACATGTAGGTGAATTATGTCATGCGATCCTGTTTAGTTATTCATCATATCTTTGAATTATGTTATGCTATGCTATCCAGTTTAGATAGACATCATATATGTGAAATTATGTCATGCTATCCGTTTTAGTTAAACAATATACATGTCAACTATTTCATGCCCTTTTTTCCACACTATCTATTGCATCATCTCTCATACAATGTCTGTACATTCAACTATGTTTCCTGTTTATCAGCCATTTGAATTGGAGCGGTGATGCCATATTCAGCGGAATAAAAACACGGTCTTCAAATAAAACAGTGCTACCTCTTGGTGGAGATAGCACCCCGGTTGTACATGCACAAGAACCAGCCCTACCACACATAACCCAAACTCTCGCAGATTGTACCCCTACTGCGATGGACAGAGAACCAACTTCACCCAATCTAACCCCAACCCCAGCCGATAGTAACCCAGTTCCTGTTGACACAGCACCATCTCCACCACAGAGCTCCCAAACAAGAGCAGTTAGTAAGGCAGCTCCAGTGCCCAAAGGGCCAGTACTATCACGGCGAACCCCAACTCCACCAGTTAGTACGCCTATTCCTGTGGAGGAAGCACAACCAGCCAGTCGTAGTTTAGCATCTATCGCATTTGATGTTGTTAAATCGTATGCGTATCTTCCCATCTTGGAAATATTATCTCAAGATGAAGGAAAATGCCGATTGCAGGTGTTTGTCCAGGAGTTATGTGTAAGTAATGTTATTCATGGCAATTACTTTGCTTCGTCCCATACATCCTACCTCCATGATGGTTATAATACAGCAAATTTTCCCATTTTTCTCTATAGAGAAGGACCGATTTGGAAACTCGGGATGAGGTAACCTGTGCTAATACCTCTGCTATCTTCAAGAATGCTTGGTGGCAGTATCGGAATTACCTGAAGAAAACGTACTTCACCGCAAAGAAACTCATCAAATTCCCTTACGTTCTCCTAAGACACATTTACTGGACGATGACTGGGAACGCCTTGTTCTATACTGGTCCCGAACCAAGAATGTGGTAAGGTCTATGAGCTCATTTTCTATTTTTAAGTATTTTATTCTTGTGTCTTACTGTACTCTGCTCATGTAGAACAAGTGCCTAAACCTCAAGAACAACTGTTCTAATTTAAGATTCCATTGCTATCATAGTTCAAAAAGCGCTAGGCGTTAATTGTGCGTTTGCCACCGCTTTGCGCTTTATTGACCAAAGCGCATGCTTATGCTTGATTATGCACAGATTATGCGTAGTTATGCGCAATGCGTTTTATAACGCCTAGAGCCTAGGCGCGCTTAAGCGCTCGCTTAGGCACGCCTTTTTTAACTATGATTGCTTTGCTCTTGTATCACTGTATTTACTAATACGAACTTATTTTTAAATTGAAGGATCCAATCGAAACTCCAATGGTACATCAGGTATGTTCACGCATGTTTCTTTAACAGGTTTGCTCTTATCAATAGCTCTGTTGATTTCATTTTCAATTGTGTATACAGTTGACTTTCATATCATGCACATTACTAACATCACAACAGAGCCAATAGTGTTGTTGTACATGTAGACCCGTGGTACCCATTTGAAATCTTGTTGTGATGTGTAGTTTCCCATGCTTTGCATTCTTTCACTGCTGCTTTATCTTGAACTGATATGATTTTAACCGTGTCTCTATTTTGATTTGGCAAGACAATGCAGTGACCATAGGACATAGATATATGTTTGTTTGATGCTTTTATTATGTACTAGTACTTGGCAATAGAAGACTTGGTAGTTTAATCATGTCCACCTTACTAATGAACTGGTTCACCAAAATGAGTTTCATATACTAGTACATGCTAAACTTGTTATGTGTCTGCTTGTTTCTTCTTTTAGAATGCTGACAGAATATTGGGGAAGAGTGCCTTATTAAGCAATGGTAAAGGAAGTAATGCAGATAAGGTTAAGGATAGTGACACATCCTTGTTGGTCTCCAACAAAGCTGATAAAACAGCTAAGGAAGACTATCTTGAAGACAGCGAGACAACCCCAAAGTCCTGTCTTGGTTTAGTGTTCGAGTTACTGGCCACTACCGCATGCACAAGCTATTCAAACTCTTTATCGAATCAGTTCGGTTTCTTGAGTCTCAACTGCAAGCTGAAAGACATCGATCACCTGTGCTGCGACAAGAAGCGGAAGGACTACGGAAGTCCCTGGAGCATTCAGATGCATACTTTACGGTGCAACAAACAAGCGATTTTAGCGCCAAACAGGACAAAGCTAATCAGCTTGCTAAGCTTATTGCCAGACATGGTGGATACCTGTGATAACGTTTCTTGAGCTCTTACGAAGTTGTTTCAGTTATGCTCTTGTTTTGCTGCCGATTTATTTGCCTTTGGTGGCCAATTTTGACGGCCAAGTGTATGTAATATGCTGCTTTGTTCCTATATTTGCTTTGGTGGCGTAACTTTGATGCCCAGTGGATGTAATATGTGTAATAGCGGTAATAGGCTAGCCTTAATTGCTTGCTTATTTATTTCCTTATTGTCTTGTTTAGTTGTTTGCTTGTAGTCACTGCAGTTCTTTTTCTCGTGTTTTCTAGTGGCCACAATAGCCTATTTTTGGTAACTAGGCCAAAATAATCATGGCAACACACGGACTGTTGTAACCATGGGCCTCCTGCAGGCCGTATGATCCATGGGCCTTCGTTCGGCCGTAGGACCATTGGCCTTCTATACGGGGTGTAGGATCCATCGGCCTTCTATACGTGCCTTAGGGATCAATGGGCCTTCTACGGGCCGTAGGGTCCATGGGCCTTCTACGGGTCGTACTATCCATGGGCCTCATACGGGTCGTAGGATCCATGGGCCTTCTACGGGGCGTATCATCATTTCGCCAATCATGGGCCGTACTATTCGTGGACCATAACGGGCTGTTAATAGGCCGTATTTGATAACTCTATGAAAACAGCCCAACGGGTTTTTTTGGACATGAAAACGGCCCAACATATTAATGGTCCGCAAACGGGCCGACTGTAACGATGGGCTGAATTTGGCCCACAAGCGAAAAATGATGAACGGGCGTATGTAACCGAATGTTGCAAATGAGCCCAAGAATCAATGGGCCCTGAGAAGGCCGAAAGATAACTTGGGCTGGAAACGGCCCAATGGAATAACGAGCCGTTAATGGGTATAAAGTGATACACTGTTCATTACGGGCCAGTTTCACCACGGGCCGTTAATGTGCCAAGAGTTACAAAGGTCCTCATATGGGCCGAAAGAAGTCATGGGCCACACATGGGCCGGAAGTTAAAACGGGCTGAATCATATTGGACGGCCCATATGACGCTACTGGGCCTAATTCGGATAGGGCGTAATGGGCCCTCGGTTAGCGGGCTGTAAATGGGCTATATGCGAACAGGCCGTTAACAGGCTTTCCGTGGGCCGGCCCGCCACCTTTTGACCAAGTCAAACGGGCCGGCATTTTCACCGGAATGGGCCTCTGTTGGGCCGTGCCACGTGTCGCCGTATCATAGGCGCCTTCGGTCCAATGAGCGGATGACATCTGTCCCAACGGTGAGTTGATACGTGTTTGCTCTAGCCAATGATGATTTTACACGTGGAAAATCCCCATTGGTCGGGGCTGTTAACGGGTTATCGGATCCAAAACCCGACCCGATAGCTTAACGGCGTTCCATTACGGTGGATGCCACGTGTCGGTCACCCTTGACGAAAGCAGTTACGTGGACGCGATTTATCGTCATGGAAGTGGACACTTCCGTGATGATAATTTTGGTAATGTCATGGAACACTTCTACGACAAAGACGGTATGACTATCTTGATTCTGTCATAAATTTGTCATGGATGTACATGCATGACAAAAAACGCGACCTACTGTGACAAACACGTATCATCACGGAAGTGTATTTTTTTGTAGTGTATGGTGATGATGTAGAAGCTCTCCGTGGTGGATGCCCCTCCGTGGAGCTCGCAGCAGGCCCCAAGATGGGATCTCGTGGAGTGCGAGAAGGTTGCGGCGGTGGAATTAGGTTTTGGCTCCGTGATTCGATCGTTTGAAGTACGAGGTATATATAGGAGGAAGAAGTACGTCGGTGGAGCATCGTGGGGCCCACGAGGTGGAGGGGCGCTACAGGGGTGGGCGCACCCCCCTACCTCGTGCCCTCCTCGAAGCTTCCTTGACGTAGGGTCCAAGTCTCCTGGATCATGTTCGGTGAGAAAATCACGTTCCCGAAGGTTTCATTCCATTTGGACTCCGTTTGATATTCCATTCTTCGAAACTATGAAATAGGCAAAAAACAACAATTCTGGGCTAGGCCTCCAGTTAATAGGTTAGTCCCAAAAATAATATAAAAGTGGAAAATAAAGCCCAACATTGTACAAAACAGTAGATAATATAGCATGGAGCAATAAAAAATTATAGATACGTTGGAGACGTATCAAGTATCCCGGAGGGGCCATAATCATCATGAAGGCGAAGGACTAGAGGGTGGAGGCCATGGAGGAGGAAGCACAAGGGGGAGAACCTATCCTCCTCTCTCTTGGTGGCACCAGAGTGCCATCGGGAGGGGAATCATCACCACGGTGATCGTCTTCATCAACATCACCATGATCATCACCATCCTCATCTATTTTACGCGGTCCACTCTCCCGCACCCCGCTGTAATCCCTACTTGAACATGGTGCTTTATGCCACATATTATGATCCAATGATGTGTTGCCATCCTATGATGTTTTGAGTAGATATCTTTTATCTTTGGATTGATTGATGATCTAGATTGGTATGAGTTGTATGTTTTACTTTGATGCTGTCCTATGGTGCCCTCCATGTCGTTCAAGCGTGAGGTGTTCCGCTGTAGGGTGTTGCAATACGTTCATGATTCGCTTATAGTGGGTTGGTGAGTGACTGAAACACAAACCTGAGTAAGAGGGATTGTTGCGTATGGGAATAAAGAGGACTTGGTGCTTTAATGCTATGGTTGGGTTTTACCTTAATGATCTTTAGTAGTTGCGGATGCTTGCTAGAGTTCCAATCATAAGTGCATATGATCCAAGTAGAGAAAGTATGTTAGCTTATGCCTCTCCCTCATATGAAACTGCAATAGTGATTACCGGTCTTGTTAACAATTGCGTAGGACAATTCCGCACACCGATCCACCATTATTCCACACTCGCTATTTATAATATTTAGTAATATATTCTAACTTTATGATAACAACGCCTACTTTTATATTTTAGCTCTCCGATACCATACAAAGTTATCTTCTTCATACCCACAACGTAGTTTTATTTCTTGTTGCTAGTTGGAAGCAAACGTTCGGTGTACGTAGAGTCGTATCAGTGGCAGATAGGGCTTGAGAGAATATTGATCTTACCTTTAGCTCCTTGTGGGTTCGACACTCCATACTTATCACTTCCACCTTTGGAAATTGCTACGATGATTCCTTGCATTTGGGGTTTATCATTTATATAGACTTTTGGAGAAGCATGTATTTACAAGAAAGTGAGTGGGAGCTGTATAGCATTTCTAATATTATATGTGGATGACGTATTGTTGATTGGAAATGATATAGAATTTCTGGATAGCATAAAAGGATACTTGAATAAGAGTTTTTCAATGAAAGACCTCGGTGAAGCTGCTTATATATTGGGCATCAAGATCTATAGAGATAGATCAAGACGCTTAATTGGACTTTCACAAAGCACATACCTTGATAAAGTTTTGAAGAAGTTCAAAATGGATCAAGCAAAGAAAGGGTTATTGCCTGTGTTACAAGGTGTGAAGTTGAGTCAGACTCAATGCCCGACCACTGCAGAAGATAGAGAGAAAATGAAAGGTGTTCCCTATGCTTCAGCCATAGGCTCTATCATGTATGCAATGTTGTGTACCAGACCTGATGTGTGCCTTGCTATTAGTTTAGCAGGGAGGTACCAAAGTAATCCAGGAGTGAATCACTGGACAGCGGTCAAGAACATCCTGAAATACCTGAAAAGGACTAAGGATATGTTTCTCATTTATGGAGGTGACAAAGAGCTCGTCGTAAATGGTTACGTCGATGCAAGCTTTGACACTGATCCGGGTGACTCTAAGTCATAAACTGGATACATATTTATATTGAACGGTGGAGCTGTCAGTTGGTGCAGTTCTAAGCAAAGCGTCGTGGGGGGATCTACATGCGAAGCGGAGTACATAACTGCTTCGGAAGCAGCAAATGAAGGAGTCTGGATGAAGGAGTTCATATCCAATCTAGGTGTCATACCTAGTGCATCGGGTCCAATGAAAATCTTTTGTGACAATACTGGTGCAATTGCCTTGGCAAAAGAATCCAGATTTCACAAGAGAACCAAGGACATCAAGAGACGCTTCAATTCCACCTGCGACCAAGTCAAGGACGGAGACATAGAGATTTGCAAGATACATACAGATCTGAATGTTGTAGACCTGTTGACTAAGCCTCTCTCACGAGCAAAACATGATCAACACCAAGACTCCATGGGTGTTAGAATCATTACTGTGTAATCTATATTATTGACTCTAGTGCAAGTGGGAGACTGAAGGAAATATGCCCTAGAGGCAATAATAAAGTTGTTATTTATATTTCCTTATATCATGATAAATGTTTATTATTCATGCTGGAATTGTATTAACCAGAAACTTAGTACATGTGTGAATATATAGACAAACATAGTGTCACTAGTATACCTCTACTTGACTAGCTCGTTGAATCAAAGATGGTTATGTTTCCTAGCCATAGACATGAGTTGTCATTTGATTAACGGGATCACATCATTGGAGCATGATGTGATTGACTTGACCCATTCCGTTAGCTTAGCATTTGATCGTTTAGTATATTGCTATTGCTTTCTTCATGACTTATACATGTTCCTATAACTGTGAGATTATGCAACTCCCGAATACCGGAGGAACACTTTGTGTGCTACCAAACGTCACAATGTAACTGGGTGATTATAAAGGTGCTCTACAGGTGTCTCCGATGGTACTTGTTGAGTTAGCATAGATCGAGATTAGGATTTGTCACTCCGATTGTCGGAGAGGTATCTCTGGGCCCTCTCGGTAATGCACATCACTATAAGCCTTGCAAGAAATGCAACTAATGAGTTAGTTGCGGGATAGTGTATTACGGAATGAGTAAATAGACTTGCCAGTAACGAGATTGAACTAGGTATTGAGATACCGACGATCGAATCTCAGGCAAGTAACATACCGATGACAAAGGGAAAAACGTATGTTGTTATGCGGTTTGACCGATAAAGATCTTCGTAGAATATGTAGGAACCAATATGAGCATCCAGGTTCCGCTATTGGTTATTGACCGGAGATGAGTCTGGGTCATGTCTACATAGTTCTCGAACCCGTAGGGTCCGCACGCTTAACGTTCGGTGACGAATGGTATTATGAGTTTATGTGTTTTGATGTACCGAAGGTAGTTCGGAGTCCCGAATATGATCACGAACATGACGAGGAGTCTTGAAATGGTCGAGACATAAAGATCAATATATTGGATGACTATGTTTGGACTTCGGAAGGGTTCCGAGTAAGTTCGGATAAATAACGGAGTACCGGGGTTACCTGAACCCCCCCCCCCCCCCTCGAGGAGTGTAATGGGCCTATTGGGCCTTAGTGGAGAAGAGGAGGGGCGGCCAGGGCAGGCCGCGCGCCCCCTCCCCCTCTAGTCCGAATTCGACAAGGAAGGGGTGTTGGGGAACGTTGCAGAAAATTAAAATTTTCCTACGGTTTCACCAAGATCTATCTATGAGTTCATCTAAGCAACGAGTCACGAGAGAGAGTTTGCATCTACATACCACTTGTATATCGAGTACGGAAGCGTTCGAGGGAGTGGTGATGATGAAGACGTTCCCAACGTGATTCCGATCACCGATGACCAAAGTGCTGAAAGGACAGCACCTCCGTGTTCAACACACGTACGGGACGATGGCGTCTCCTCCGTCTTGATCCAGCAAGAATGAAGGAGAGGTTGAGGAAGACAACTCCAATGGCAGCACGACGGCGTGGTGCAGTTGGTACGGCAGTTCTCCGGCAGGGCTTCGCCAAGCTCGCGTGGAGAAAGAGAGGTGTTGGGAGGGGAAGGGCTGCGCCTTCAATGGTGTGTGCAGCCTCCCCCACCCCTCTATTTATAGGAGGAGAGGGCAAGGGGGCCGGCCATCTAGGGAAACCCTAGATGGGCGGCGGCCAAGGGAGGAGGGAGGGTGGCTTGCCCCCAAGCCAGGGGGCGCCCCTTTATGGTTTCCCCTCCCAAACCCTAGCCGATGGGCCTAGGTGGGGGGCGCCCAGCCCACCGGGGCTGGCTCCTCTCCCACTTAGCCCATGTGGCCCCCGGGAGGTGGCCTCCAGTGGACCTCCGGAACCCTCCGGTGGCCCGGTACATTTACCGGTATACCCCAAACTTTCGGAGTCCGTTTAACCACTTTCCATATATAAATCTTTACCTCCGGACCATTCCGAACTCCTCGTGACGTCCGGGATCTCATCCGGACTCGAACAACATTCGGTAATCACATACTTGTCTTCCTATTAACCCTAGCGTCACCGAACCTTAAGTGTGTAGACCCTACGGGTTCGGGAGACATGCAGACATGACCGAGACTGCCTCAAGTCAATAACCAACAGCGGGATCTGGATACCCATGTTGGCTCCCACATGCTCCTCGATGTTGTCATCGGATGAACCACGATGTCAAGGGTTCAAGCAACCCCGTATTCTATTCCCTTTGTCTGACGGTATGTTACTTGCCCGAGACTCGATCGTCGGTATCCCAATACCTCGTTTAGTCTCGTTACCGCAAGTCACTTTACTCGTATCGCAATGCATGATCCGTGACCGGACACTTGATCACTTTGAGCTCATTATGATGATGCATTACCGAGTGGGCCCGTGATACCTCTCCGTAACACGGAGTGACAAATCCCGCCTCGATCCGTGTCAACCCAATGGTCACTTTCGGAGATACCTGTAGTGCGCCTTTATAGTCACCCGATTACGTTGTGACGTTTGATACACCCAAAGCACTCCTACGGTATCCGGAATTGCACGATCTCATGGTCTAAGGAAGAGATACTTGACATTGGAAAAGCTCTAGCAAAACGAACTACTACGATCTTTGTGCTATGCTTAGGATTGGGTCTTGTCCATCACGTCATTCTCCTAATGACGTGATCCGTTGTCAATGACATCCGATGTCCATAGTCAGAAACCATGACTATCTGTTGACCAACGAGCTAGTCAACTAGAGGCTTACTAGGGACGTATTGTAGTCTATGTATTCACACGTGTATTACGATTTCCGGATAATACAGTTATAGCATGAATAAAAGACAATTATCATGAACAAGGAAATATAATAATAATGCTTTTATTATTGCCTCTAGGGCATATTTCCAACAGTCTCCCACTTGCACTAGAGTCAATAATCTAGTTTACATTGTGATGAATCGAACACCCATAGAGTTCGTGTTGATCATGTTTTGCCCGCGGAAGAGGTTTAGTCAACGGATCTGCGACATTCAGATCCGTATGCACTTTACAAATTTCTATGTCTCCATCTTGAACATTTTCACGGATGGAGTTGAAGCGACGCTTGATGTGCCTGGTCTTCTTGTGAAACCTGGGCTCCTTGGCAAGGGCAATAGCTCGGTGATTGTCACAGAAGAGTTTGATCGGCCCCGACGCATTGGGTATGACTCCTAGGTCGGTGATGAACTCCTTCACCCAAATTGCTTCATGCGCTGCCTCCGAGGCTGCCATGTACTCCGCTTCACATGTAGATCCCGCCACGACGCTTCGCTTGCAGCTGCACTAGCCATCGCTCCACCATTCAACATATACACGTATCCGGTTTGTGACTTAGAGTCATCCAGATCTGTGTCGAAGCTAAGCGTCGGCGTAACTGTTACTGACGAGCTCTTCGTCACCTCCATAAACGAGAAACATGTCCTTTGTCCTTTTCGGTACTTCAGGATATTCTTGACCGCTGTCCGGTGTTCCTTGCGGGATTACTTTGGTACCTTCCTACCAAACTTACGGCAAGGTTTACATCAGGTGCAGTACACAGCATGGCATACATAATAGATCCTATGGCTGAAGCATAGGGATGACACTCATCTCTTCTTTATCTTTTGCCGTGGTGGGGCATTGAGCCGAGCTCAATTTCACACCTTGCAATACAGGCAAGAACCCTTTCTTGGACTGATCCATTTTGAACTTCTTCAAAATCTTATCAAGGTATGTGCTTTGTGAAAGACCTATGAGGCGTCTCGATCTATCTCTATAAATCTTGATGCCTAATATATAAGCAGCTTCTCCAAGGTCCTTCATTGAAAAACACTTATTCAAGTAGGCCTTAATGCTGTCCAAGAATTCTATATCATTTCCCATCAGAAGTATGTCATCTACATATAATATGAGAAATGCTACTGAGCTCCCACTCACTTTCTTGTAAACGCAGGCTTCTCCATAAGTCTGCATAAACAAACGCTTTGATCATCTCATCAAAGCGAATGTTCCAACTCCGAGATGCTTGCACCAGCCCATAAATGGATCATTGGAGCTTGCATACTTTGTCGACATTCTTAGGATCGACAAAACCTTCCGGCTGTATCATATACAGCTCTTCCTTAAGATAGCCGTTAAGGAACGCTGTTTTGGCGTCCATCGCCATATCTCATAATCATAGTATGCAGCAATTGCTAACATGATTCGGACGGACTTAAGCTTCGCCACGGAGAGAAAGTCTCATCGTAGTCAATCCCTTGAACTTGCCGATAACCCTTAGCGACAAGTCGAGCTTTATAGATGGTGACATTACCATCTGCGTCCGTCTTCTTCTTAAAGATCCATTTGTTTTCTATCGCTCGCCGATCATCGGGCAAGTCGGTCAAAGTCCACACTTTGTTTTCATACATGGATTCTATCTCGGACTTCATGGCTTCTAGCCATTTGTTGGAATCTGGGCCGCCATTGCTTCTTCATAGTTCGAAGGTTCACCGTTGTCTAACAACATGATTTCCGGGACAGGGTTGCCGTACCACTGCAGTGCGGGCGTGTCCTAGTGGACCTTCGAGTTCAAGAGCAACTTGATCCAAGTACCTTGATCATCATCATGAATTTCCTCTTGGTTGGTGTAGGCATCACGGGAACATTTTCTGAGCTGCACTACTTTCCTGTTCAAGAGGTAGTACTTCATCGAGTTCTACTTTCCTCCCACTTACTTCTTTCGAGAGAAACTCTTTTCCGAAAGGTTCCGTTCTCGGCAACAAAGATCTTGCCTTCGGATCTAAGGTAGAAGGTATACCCAAAGGTTTCCTTAGGGTATCCTATGAAGACGCATTTTTCCGACTTGGGTTCGAGCTTTTCAGGTTGAAGTTTCTTGACATAAGCATCGCATCCCCAAACTTTTAGAAACGACAGCTTAGGTTTCTTCCCAAACCATAATTCATACGGTGTCGTCTCAACGGATTTAGACGGTGCCCTATTTAAAGTGAATGTAGCTGTCTCTAGAGCGTATCCCCAAAATGATAGCGGTAAATCGGTAAGAGACATCATAGATCGCACCATATCCAATAGAGTGCGATCACGACGTTCGGACACACCGTTACGCTGAGGTGTTCCAGGCGGCGTTAGTTGTGAAACGATTCCACATTTTCTTAAGTGTGTACCAAATTCGTGACTTAAATATTCTCCTCCACGATCTGATCGTAAGAATTTTATCTTTCGGTCACGTTGATTCTCTACTTCATTCTGAAATTCCTTGAACTTTTCAAAGGTCTCAGACTTGTGTTTCATCAAGTAGACATACCCATATCTACTCAAGTCATCGTGAGAGTGAGAACATAACGATATCCTCCATGAGCCTCAACGCTCATTGGACCGCACACATCGGTATGTATGATTTCCAACAAGTTGGTTGCTCGCTCCATTGTTCGAGAGAATGGAGTCTTGGTCATCTTGCCCATGAGGCATGGTTCGCATGTGTCAAATGATTCATAATCAAGAGACTCCAAAAGTCCATCAGCATGGAGCTTCTTCATGCGCTTGACACCAATGTGACCAAGGCGGCGAGTGCCACAAGTATGTGGGACTATCGTTATCAACTTTACATCTTTTGGTATTCACGCTATGAACATGTGTGATACTACGCCGAGATTCATTAAGAATAAACCATTGACCATCGGAGCATGACCATAAAACATATCTCTCATATAAATAGAACAACCATTATTCTCGGATTTAAATGAGTAGCCATCTCGCATTAAACGAGATCCGGATACAATATTCATGCTCAAACTTGGCACCAAATAACAATTATTAAGGTTTATAACTAATCCCGTGGGTAAATGAAGAGGTAGCGTGCGAGGATCACATCGACTTTGGAACCATTCCCGACGCAAGATCGTCACCTCGTCTTCGCCAGTCTCCGCTTATTCCGCAGCTCTGCTGTGAGTTACAAATATGAGCAACGGCACGGTATCAAATACCCAGGAGTTACTACGATTCTGGTAAGGTACACATCAATTGCATGTATATCAAATATACCTTTGGTGTTGCCGGCCTTCTTATCCGCTAAGTACTTGGGGCAGTTCCGCTTCGGTGACCCTTCCCTTGCAATAAAAGCACTCGGTCTCGGGCTTGGGTCCATTCTTTGACTTCTTCCGGCAACTTGCTTGCGGGCGCGGCAACCTCCTTGCCGTCCTTCTTGAAGTTCTTCTTGCCCTTGCCCTTCTTAAACTTAGTGGTCTTATTGACCATCAACACTTGATGTTCTTTCTTGATTTCAACCTCGGCTGACTTGACATAGAGAACACTTCAGAATGGTCTTTACCATCCCCTGCATGTTGTAGTTCATCACAAAGCTCTTGTAGCTTGGTGGGAGCGATCGGAGGATTCTGTCAATGACCGCCTCATCGGGGAGGTTAATATTCAGCTGGGTCATACGGTTGTGCAACCCAGACATCTTCAGAATGTGCTCACTGACAGAACTGTTTTCCTCCATCTTACAACTATAGAACTTGTCAGAGATGTCATATCTCTCGACCTGGGCGTGAGCTTGGAAAACAAGTTTCAGCTCCTCAAACATCTCATATGCTCCGTGGTGCTCAAAACGCTTTTGGAGCCCGGTTCTAAGCTATAAAGCATGCCGCATTGAACGAGGGAGTAATCATCAAGACGAGACTGCCAAGCATTCATAATGTCTTGGTTCTGCGGGACGGAGCGTCACCTAGTGGTCCTTCTAGGACGTATTGTTTCTGGCAGCTATGAGGATGATCCTCGGGTTCGGACCCAGTCCGTATAGTTCTGCCGTCATCTTTCAACTTGGTTTTCTCTAGGAACGCGTTGAAGTTCAAGTTGACATGAGCGTTGGCCATTTGATCTACAAGACATATCATTCAAAAGTTTTAGACTAAGTTCATGATAATTAAGTTCATCTAATCAAATTATTACAATGAACTCCCACTCAGATTAGACATCCCTCTAGTCATCTAAGTGTTACACGATCCGAGTCGACTAGGCCGTGTCCGATCAACACGTGAGACGGACTAGTCTGCGTCGGTGAACATTCTCATGTTGATCGTATCTTCCATACGACTCGTGTTCGACCTTTCGGTCTCCATGTTCCGAGGCCATGTCTGTACATGCTAGGCTCGTCAAGTTAACCCTAAGTGTTTTGCGTGTGTAAATCTTGCTTACACCGTTGTATGTGAGCGTAAGAATCCATCACACCCGATTAACACGTGGTGCTTAGAAGCGACGAACTGTAGCAACGGTGCAGTTAGGGAGAACACTTCTTGAAATTGTTCTAAGGGATCATCTTATTTACTATCGTCGTTCTAAGTAAACAAGATGTATAATCATAATAAACATCACATGCAATTATAAAGTAGTGACATGATATGGCCAATATCATATAGCTCCTTGATCTTCATCTTCGGGCTCCATGATCATCCTGTCACCGCATGACACCATGATCTCCATCATCATGATCTCCATCATCGTGTCTTCATGAAGTTGTCACGCCAACGACTACTTCTACTTCTATGGCTAACGCGTTTAGCAATAAAGTAAAGTAGATTACATGGCGTTCTTCAATGACACGCAGGTCATACAAAAATAAAGACAACTCCTATGGCTCCTGCCGTTGTCATACTCATCGACATGCAAGTCGTGATTCCTATTACAAGAACATGATCTCATACATCACAATATATCATCATTCATCACAACTTGGCCATATCCGTCACATGACAATTGCTGCAAAAACAAGTTAGGCGTCCTCTAATGTTGTTGCATCTTTTACGTGGCTGCAATTGGGTTCTAGCAAGAACGTTTTCTTACCTACGAATAACCACAACGTGATCTTGTCAACTTCTATTTACCCTTCATAAGGACCCTGTTCATCGAATCCGCTCCAACTAAAGTAGGAGAGACAGACACCCGCCAGCCACCTTATGCAACTAGTGCATGTTAGTCGGTGGAACCGGTCTCACGTAAAATGCGTGTAAGGTTGGTCCGGGCGCTTCATCCCACAATACCGCGGAAGCAAGAAACGACTAGTAACGGCAAGTAAGTTGACAAGATCCACGCCCACAACAAAATTGTGTTCTACTCGTGCAAAGAGAACTACGCATAGACCTAGCTCATGATGCCACTGTTGGGGAACGTTGCAGAAAATTAAAATTTTCCTACGGTTTCACCAAGATCTATCTATGAGTTCATCTAAGCAACGAGTCACGAGAGAGTTTGCATCTACATACCACTTGTAGATCGAGTGCGAAGCGTTCGAGGGAGTGGTGATGATGAAGACGCTCCCAACGTGATTCCGATCACCGATGACCAAAGTGCTGAAAGGACAGCACCTCCATGTTCAACACACGACGGGACGATGGCGTCTCCTCCGTCTTGATCCAGCAAGAATGAAGGAGAGGTTGAGGAAGACAACTCAATGGCAGCACGACGGCGTGGTGCAGTTGGTACTGGCAGTTCTCGGCAGGCTTCGCCAAGCTCGCGTGGAGAAAGAGAGGTGTTGGGGAGGGGAGGGGCTGCGCCTTCAATGGTGTATGCAGCCTCCCCCACCCCTCTATTTATAGGAGGAGAGGGCAAAGGGGGGCCGGCCATCTAGGGGAAACCCTAGATGGGGCGGCGGCCCAAGGGAGGAGGGGAGGGTGGCTTGCCCCCCAAGCTAGGGGGGCGCCCCCTTTAGGGTTTCCCCTCCCCAAACCCTAGCCGCATGGGCCTAGGTGGGGGGCGCCCAGCCCACCAGGGGCTGGCTCCTCTCCCACTTAGCCCATGTGGCCCCCCGGGGTGGCCCCTCCCGGTGGACCTCCGGAACCTCCGGTGGCCCCGTGCTTTACCGTATACCCCAAACTTTCCGAGTCCGTTTAACCACTTTCCATATATAAATCTTTACCTCCGGACCATTCCGAACTCCTCGTGACGTCTGGGATCTCATCCGGGACTCGAACAACATTCGTAATCACATACTTGTCTTCCTATTAACCCTAAGCGCCACCGAACCTTAAGTGTGTAGACCCTACGGGTTCGGGAGACATGCGAACATGACCGAGACTGCCTCAAGTCAATAACCAACAGCGGGATCTGGATACCCATGTTGGCTCCCACATGCTCCTCGATGTTGTCATCGGATGAACCACGATGTCAAGGGTTCAAGCAACCCGTATTCTATTCCCTTGTGTCGACGGTATGTTACTTGCCCGAGACTCGATCGTCGGTATCCCAATACCTCGTTTAGTCTCGTTACCGGCAAGTCACTTTACTCGTACCGCAATGCATGATCCGTGACCGGACACTTGATCACTTTGAGCTCATTATGATGATGCATTACCGAAAGTGGGCCCGGTGATACCTCTCCGTAACACGGAGTGACAAATCCGATCTCGATCCGTGTCAACCCAATGGTCACTTTCGGAGATACTGTAGTGCGCCTTTATAGTCACCCGATTCGTTGTGACGTTTGATACACCCAAAGCACTCCTACGGTATCCGGAATTGCACGATCTCATGGTCTAAGGAAGAGATACTTGACATTGGAAAAGCTCTAGCAAAAGCGAACTACACGATCTTTGTGCTATGCTTAGGATTGGGTCTTGTCCATCACGTCATTCTCCTAATGACGTGATCCCGTTATCAATGACATCCGATGTCCATAGTCGGAAACCATGACTATCTGTTGACCAACGAGCTAGTCAACTAGAGGCTTACTAGGGACGTATTGTAGTCTATGTATTCACACGTGTATTACGATTTCCGGATAATACAGTTATAGCATGAATAAAAGACAATTATCATGAACAAGGAAATATAATAATAATGCTTTTATTATTGCCTCTAGGGCATATTTCGGATAAATAACGGAGTACCGGGGGGTTACCTGAACCCCCCCCCCCCCCTCGAGGAGTGTAATGGGCCTATTGGGCCTTAGTGGAGAAGAGGAGGCGGCCGGCCAGGCAGGCAGCGCCCCTCCCCTCTAGTCCAATTGGACAGGAGGGGGCGCCTCTTTTCCTTCCTCTTCTCTCCTCCTTCCTTCCCTCCTACTCCTACTCTTGGAAGGGTTGGAGTCCTACTCCCGGTGGGAGTAGGACTCCCCCTGGGCGCGCCTAGCCCCCCCGTATATTAAGGAGTGGAGGAGGGGGGCTCCCCATAGACACACAAGTTGATCATTGATCTTTTAGCCGTGTGCGGTGCCCCCCTCCACCATAATCCACCTCGGTCATATCGTACTGGTGCTTAGGTGAAGCCCTGCGCTGGTAGCAACATCATCACCGTCATCACACTGTCGTGTTGACGGAACTCTCCCTCGAAGCTCTACTGGATCGTGAGTTCACGGGACGTCACCGAGCTGAACGTGTGCAGATCGCGGAGGTGCCGTACGTTCGGTACTAGGATCGGTCGATCGTGAAGACATACAACTACGTCAACCGCGTTGTCATAACGCTTCCGCTTACGGTCTACGTGGGTACGTGGACGACACTCTCCCCTCTCGTTGCTATGCATCACCATGATCTTGCGTGTGCGTAGGAATTTTTTTGAAATTACTATGTTCCCCAACATCAACGTCATGGGCGTCGACGACCAACAACTCCACACTATCAACTCCTCCTTATACAAAGCCGCCCACCGCACTCTAGGATCTCCCCCTCTCTCTTCCCTCCTGCGATGCCGCCAAGTAAGCCCACACCGACACCGTGAGCATCGACGTCCAACAGCTCCACGCCATCGACTGTGGCATCAAACCGAATTGATGGATTGCACCACTCCAAAATACCAGCAAAATCAATGTTGACGCTACCCTATGGCACAACGGATCAATTGTAGTTGTGGCCACGGTATGCAGGGATCATATCGGAAATTGCATTGAAGCTTCAGCGATCACCCTTGTGGGAGTTTCTGGCCCCACAGCACTAGAGGCCTTTGCAGTCCGAGATGCGCTGGCCCTAGCTGATGACCTCTATGAAAGGAGAATTTATGTTGCTTCATATTGCAAGATTGTCATTGATGATATTAAGCAGAAGAGTGCGGAAGTTTATGGCGCGATTATCTGAGAAATTTTAGATCATTCTAGTCTTTTTACTAGTTGCTCTTTTAGTCATGGATTTAGAAGCTCGAATACCGATGCTCATAATTTAGCAAAGCATGCTCTCTCACTGGGGTTGGCCGCCATGTTTGGTTAGCACCCCTGGTGATCTTACTTTCGTCCCTGTAAACATTGTCACGAGATTGTCTAATAAAAACTACTGGGATCTGTTCAAAAGGGAAACTGTTTGACACGCTCAGTTAACCCTCCTTTTACTACCTCGCAAAAAAGACCTTCCTTTACTACCTGAATGCTGGTTCGGGTAAAATAAAACGAACACATGCAGAGACTGTAGCATGACCTGGTCCTGTTTTTTTTTTTTTTTTGAAATAGAGACAAAATCTTTGTCTCATCCCGTTAATAAAGAAGACAGTTTCACAAAGTTCTTACTTCTTAGTGAGATATATCACCCCTCAACAGATGAAAAATAAGAACCTACTCTCACGGCATGAATGAACTCAAATGCTTCCCGTACGGTGATCCAATCCTTGGCCTCATTCTTAGTGCGAGCGATGAGCAGGTTTGCGCCATTACATCCGAGAGGCTTCAACCTCTCTTGATGAACACCCCTCGCGCCATCCACCGGCACAGATGGAGATCGATGGACCAGCATCTGCTGGGAGGCAGGGAAAAATATATGGACACCGTATGGGATGCCATGGTCAAAGACTGCTCAGAGGAAGCTTGCCAAAGTTGAGGCACAAGCATCTCGATTCTGCTGGTATTACTGAAACTTTCGCCATCATGAATCAATCGAGTTTGTTTCCGCACGAAATGTGGCAACTCGATAGCATAGCATTCTTGGATTGGATGGAGTACAACAAGAACATGAGCATTGTCACTTGTTTGGATGGAATATAAAAGGAAGGCCAAATGCAATTCTAGTGTTGAGCCAGCCACCCTTACAGTTACCGACAGTGTCCTACTAACTCATACCAGGATCATCACAAATAATTTCTCTGAAAAAGATAGTCACCTCACCGGTTGCAGCTGAGTTTGTCAACTTGACTTCAGTCCTGCCAATTGTTTGCATACACCAGCATGCAACCATACTCCCGCTTACAACCTCGTTTGCATTTTCCAGTAGAGTAGAGACTTCATTCAATAATACCCTTTGAACATTTTGTAACAAGAAAACGGAAACATATCGGTGTGCACATTTCTCAAACTATAGTTAGGTATACTGAAGAAAAAGAACTCGGATACAGCAACATCATATCACACTAGCTTCCTTCCTTTCTACCAGGTCGGTGGCCTGGACGCACGGTTATATGGTCGTTGATCATACGTGCCTCATCGTATATACCATCTCACAGAGATGCCAGCTACTGGTGGTCTCTCCCTCATCTGCATTCCATAAACAGGACACTCTGCTCTTGCTACATCATTTTTTTCTCGGCAAGGCATTGTGTTGAGTTCCATGTACCATGACCTGAACCCTCTCAACAACCACAAAATGGGTATTGCACTCCCTATGTTTTTGAGTTTTTTAGCAACCAGAACACCTCACACACCTTGTCCTGACAAAATAATGTACTGTAATAACTATCCAAATAGCATACATGGCTACAATCACTAGACATATGTTCAAAGGATTATCCATGTACTTTGCTATTCGGTCCGCTTCAACATATCCGTATGCTCAGTCACATATTTCCTGCATTTTTGGATCAAAGAGCAGGATTGTGTTCTATCAGCTAGCATTACTGTATCAGCTGCTCTTGAAGCCATCACAACCAAATACTACCAAACGTACATAGGTGAGCAGGTGAAGCATACCTGCCAATTTCGAGGAAGATAAATAGATGAATTGACAAATACCTACATTAGGAAGCACAAGAAGACCCAGAGAACTTGTTCATTTGTATTTTCATTTTGCAAAATAGAGAACTTGTCCATTGCAATGGTGCATCCAGCCTGATCACAGTGATACATTGCCGTGCCGGTCCATCTTGAATAACCACACAAAATAGAGAGAGAAAATATATAAATCCAATCCGTACTTGCAATTTTACGACAAAGGAAAAAAACATTAATCTAACAAACTGCCCTCACGTGTTCTTTTGCCATTGCAGTATATTTAAGGACATCAAAAGTTCAATCTCAATTGAAATCTCAACATAAAGCCCAGCTCATTTAGGTTGCAAAAGTTACACCAAGTAGAGAGAAAAGTTTTTGTTTAGCTGCTGTCAAGGTTCATCGATTACATGCCAAATTAAACAGGCAGCCACACTCTAGGGAAAACAAGAGCTGATATGATTCTTACATGGCTTACTGAAGTTGTGTCTATGGTCGACATAGTGTACAAGATACTCGTCAAGGTTGTAGGGTTGGGCAGCCGGAGCAAAACCCTGTGTTATATTGTAGACGGACTTGTGCTTGGCTGCAATCCTCCTGTAGTTTTTCTTCTTGTTGATGTTGTTGATATGATAGATGCCGAACCCATGAGTTTGCTGATGAAAGCAGCCCAGGTATATTGAGTCTGCAGAAATGGAGGGGAATGTCTCGATGGAGATGTGCAAGCAGTGCGTCAGGCCGACAAACACCGCATACCCACCAAGGCTCCAAACGGGGACCAGCCTCCTGCCGGCGATGTCCACATCCAACACCTCAATGCGGCCGGTGATGCCGCCCACTCTGAATAGCTTCTTTGGATTGTAAGCCTCAACGCCGCTGAAGCGCTCCATGCTTCTCCAGTACCGCACCATCAGCATCCTCCCACCGGTGTCACGGACCAGGAGCGAGATTATGTGCTTGCGCAAAACGCCTTTCTTGGTAAAGCAACGCTGGTCAACCACCTCCAGCAGCCGAGGTAGCGGCTGCAGCTCAAGTAGGTAGACCGAACCTTCTGGCCAGCTGATGTAGCAGCGTCCTCCCAGGGACAGCAATGTGTAGAATAATACCTTTGCGATCACTGTCGTAAACGGGGTGGGAGCCCCGGCCTGGGCTGACCAGCGTCCAGTGCCGGGCCTCTGAGGCAGAGGATGAGTGTGGGCGGGGAGGTGGAGTCGTCAAAAGCTGCGCCGTTGATCACCTTTGGAATAACACGGACGGGATACTGCAACACCGGCGGGAGGTGTTGACTATAGGGGGGGGACGGCGACAGCGATGCTGGAGATGGCCGGGAACTCGGTGACGGCGTTGGTGAGTGGGTCGAGGAGGCGAATGGCCTTGGTGGGCTTGTGGAAGAGGAGGAGGAGGCCGTCGACCTCGCAGATGTGGCAGTGGGTGGAGAGCGCCGGGAGGTGGACGCCGAGAGAGGCCGCGGTGGCCACGTTGAGTAAGCGGCGGTGAGGCTCGGCGTCGTAGGTGATGGAGAGCACCATCCAGTCGCGGGGGCGGAAGCGGCCGTCCAGGAGGCCTGCTGTGCGCGGGTCGGCGGTGAGTCCGCGCCACGGCCTGCACACAGTACGGAAGCGGAGATACTCTGCCACGTCGAGGGAGAGCAGTCGGCCGGAGATCTCCTCGACGAGGTCCAGAGGAAGCAGGTTGGCCCAATTCCTCCATTCCTGCGGATCGTAGTGGACCTGACGACGCGCTTCTGTCGTCTTCCTCGCCGATGATACATCTGACGCGCCAAGATCATCGGCCAATCGCTCGCGCTCAGAAGATTCTGCAAGGAGGCAAACCGCCGACGCCGCGCTCGTGTCATCATCCCTTCAGATCCGTCCTCACCGGATCCCACAGCCATAGAGGTAACGGCAAGGCTCCGGCGCAGCGGCAGCTGAGATAGATCCTGTTATGAGCGGCAAGGGGTTTGACGGCGGCGGTGGAAGGAAACAGCGAGGAGGCGGCCGTGGGAAACAGCAGCCAGGCAGCACGCGAGTGCTCGCCACGCATGGGCCAGCCCATTAGCGGGAGTGTACATGGAAGAAGCAGATCTGTTGTCTCAAAAAAAAAAAAAACAGATCTGTTTTAGGAAGCTTCTGAAATTTTCCATCAAAAATAAAAGGAAGCTTCTGAAATTTTCCATCAAAAATAAAAGGAAGCTTCTGAAATCTTTTGTTCGGGTTTTTTTTCTCTCTTTTTATTTTCGTATTCTTTCGACCTTTTCTTTTTTCTTCCCCTCTTTATTTTGTTTTTGTCTTTTCTCTTTAAAAATTCATGAACCAACCTTTTTTCAACTTCATGCACATCTTTCAAATTCGGGAATATTCTGTAAATTTCATGAATAGATTTTAAATTCACAAACTAAATTTAAAAATCATGGATATTTTTAAATCCACGAACATTCTTTCAAATTTGAGAATAATTTTTCAAAGCACAAATATTTTTGGAAATTATCCAACATCTTTCAGATCTGTAATTGTTTCTTCAACCTCATGGCCACTTTTTTAAAATCCCTGAACATTTTTATGTTTGCAAAGAAAAACCACGAATATTTTCTAAATTCCTTAAATTTGTTTAAATTCGTGAATATATTTATTTTTAATCCATGAAGAAAAACTTCCTAGACATTTTAAAACTTCAGGATTTTTTAATTTAAAAATAGTGTTTTAATTCCAGATTTTTTTAATTCACAATGAGTTTCTACACGTTATGGTTGAAAAACTGCATAATTTGACAATCATTTGAATACTTCTATATCTATATCTATACCTACCTACTAATAAAGCAAGGTGCGTTTCTCCAATTATTTCATCTGTTCACCGGCAAAAAATTTCTTTTTTCTATCCGAGGTGGTACTAAACTTTTCTACGTTCGTATGTTAGCAAAAGAAAAAGATTTGTCTAGCATAACGTACATGGCCGCCCACGCTACGACCCAGTGAGGTCAGCCCATTTTATCCTGCACACGCAGCAATAAGTAAACCTATTTCCTGCACAGGGCAACAGATAGTTTAACGTACGCACAGGGCGTGAAGACTGGGCCGCCCATTTTCTCTATGTTTTGTTTCTATTTTTCCTCTTCTGTGTCTCTCTTTTTATTTTCCGTTTCTTTTTTATTTTTCCCATTTCAAGTTTATTTTTTCCTTTTTTCTGAAATTCGAAATTTTAAAAAATGTGTTCCTATTTTAAAAAATGTTTCGAATTTTTTTGTCGTTCCTAATTTTTTCAAGATATTAAAAAATAATACCATTTTTCCACCTGTGTGTATTTTTTATAATTGCTCACTATTTAAAAAAAATGCATTTGAAAAATGTTGCACATTCGAAAAATATTCGTGGTTGACCGATATGTTCATAAATTGAAAATAATGTTTCCAATAAAGAAACACATTTTCTAAAATTCTTCTGAATGTTCAAAATATGTTCCTATTTTTAAAATTTGTTCAAAACTTCAAAAACGTTCGTATTTTAAAAATGTTTATGTTTTAAAGAAACGTACGTGAATGTCAAGAAATACTCCGTTTAACCTTTTTGTTCTTTTTTTTCAAAAATTTATGGAAGTTTCAAAAGAAAAACTATTTTCAATTTAGAAAATTGTTCATGCTGCCAAGTAGATTCCGAAGTTCATGTTATGAATTCCAAAATTGTCTTCCTATTTAAAAATGTTTACAATTTAAAAATTTGATCGTTACAATTTAAAAAATGTTTGGGTTTTTCCAATTTTGTTCAATATTTAGAAACTGCATTTAGAAAATGTTACAAATTTGAAAATTATTAATGTTTTAGTGAGATGTTCAAAATTGAAAATAATTTTTGCATTGAAAGCACATTTTGTAAATTTTATTTCTGAACGTTCAAAACATGTTCCCATTTCCAAAACTTGTTCACAAATGAAAAGTCTTCATACTCTTATAAAAGGTTCATATTTTTAAGAAATGTTTAAGAATTTCAAAAATAGTGTTCCGTTCAAATTTTTTGTTCGTGTTTTTTAATTGTATGGGTTTTTTAAAAAAATTGTTCATGTTGCCAAGTATATTAAGCAATTCATAGTTAACATTTTTTGAAAAGTTCAGAAAATGAAAAAAAAAACGATCCAATTCTGACATTGAGTATATTCTTAAATATTCACGCTGACCATTGGAGTTCGCGTTTGTTTGAGTGGCTAGCAACATGTGGTCGGGTCTTTGAGGTCGTGAGTTCGATCACTCCCATACTTGGCCTGCTCTGCATCCGACATATCAAGCTAAGGCGGTTTGTTCAGAATAAGGGACACCATAAATTATTGACGGTGGTAGCTTTCATGTGCAAATAAAACAAAATGTGCTGGTTAACTATAATTGAAGGAAATTTTGGGCATATTCCAATAAAAGATAATATAGTTGTTTGGCTCTAATTAAAGGGTGTCGTGTTGAACTAGAGAATACGGACATGTGGGGGTCTTGATCCATTCTTATATCGAGTCAGATTCATATAATTTTATTATCCCGTTGCAACGTACGGGCATGTGTGCTAGTAAATAAAAATAATAATTCATATCATGCGCTAGTCCAACGGATGTAGCTGCTGATTTGCTTGTTGCGGAGCGACGTGGCAGCTAGCACTCGTTTTGTGGCAAGGTGTAGTATCTTTTTTTGTGTGTGTGTTCACTATAGGCGTTACATATGACCATTCACCTCCTAGATGTCCCATCAACACTCGGAAAAAAAAACAGGACTATTATTTTCACTACTATTATCTTCATCTTCGTCTTCACTACTATTATCTTCATTTTCGTCTTCACTACTATTAAAAAAGCAAACATAAATTTCTTTAAGGCCACTCAACAAATTGTACACGGAATAACTAGGACCTTCTGATCAAAACGACCGAAACAATTTTCTACTGCCAATATTACCCTAATGGTCTGCAACCAAATCAAATGTTCTGCCAGCGTGGTCTGCCAATCCGCGCGGCCTCGCCCGCAACGACCTAAATTTGTGGACCAATTTCATCCGAAAACCCCAGATCAAGAAGGATGCATCCACAGCAACCATGCACCCTCGCTCCTCCATTCCCCTCCTCGCACCGTCCCTTTCCACGCGCCTGCAAGGATGGTCGTCCTCTTCTTTTGCCGCCGCCTCCCTCCCTCCCTCCAGTAGGGACGAAAAACGAGAGGAAGCAGACAGAACTGGGTGCAATCACATTACCCCGAAAATGAATACGGAAACAGATACTACAAAAAACGGACACGAACCGAATACAAAGCGGACATGGAAACAAAAGTGTTTGTTGAGTGGAACTTAAAACCCCCTTGAATCATAGAGAAATACACATAAAAAACAAACAAATTAAATGAATTGTTAACATGGCTACAAAATAATATGGTTGTGTTAGCAACTTAGGTTAGTATTGTAGCAGTACTGCACAATTTCATATAGGGTCTAGTTGAGTACGTGTGTGGTAGTAGAAGTTGGTTCTTAAATGATCCATTCTGCTCATTCAGCTCATTGTGTCATTGTGTGTTGTTTGGTAGTTGGGCTACAAAGCAGCCATAGGCTACAGTGGAAGTAGAAATTTCGTATTCACGGAAACGGAAAGTTCCATTTCCACGTTTGTTCCACTAGAAAACACCGTTCCGTTTTTGTTTCGGTTTCCACGTAAAAAATTCCATTTCCATTTTTGTTTTTCAAATTTTCGTTTCCGTTCATATTTCCTCTTCTTTCCATTTTTCCTCTGGAAAAGCAGAAACTTTCCACTCCATTTTCATCCCTACCATTCAGTGCCACCGCGCCGCATCTTCCCCCTTCCTCCTAGGGTCGTTGACGCCCCCCCCTCCAAGGTCCCAGATGAACGGCTGCCCCTACTGTCGGCGTCATTCCTTTCGCCGCCTAAAAGAACTGCTCGCATCCAAGTCCGTCCCACCCCAAGCATGGCCGCACCGTGATCTTATCGATCCTCCCTCGCCGCAGATGGTGAGGAACCTTAATCCCTAGGCGAGTTTCCTTTTGCCTTTAGTTGATTTGACTGTGTGTGTTTGGGTTTCTACACAGATCGTTTCTATGCTTTGCGTTTTATGGCGATCATGCCTCCAACAGAGTTGCGTTAGCATGAGGCTCTTCTGTAATAATTAGGACTACTTCCAAACAAACCTTGAGATTCTTGAAGATGTCTCCACGCGTTCTATTTCCAATATGTAGAACATTAGAAGCCAAGCATATATGCTTTCTGGATCTCTCAAGTATGGAATTAGTCACTACTGCAAGCTTTGTCTACACTTCACAAGTTATATTGATCAAATTAACTTTTAGCAGAATAACATGAGAAATATTACTTTTGGATGTGTTGAATTAATTTAAATGTAGCATGCTTCCTTCTTGACCAAAAGTTGGGCACGGATATGAGGACTCTCCAGGAGGGTGGCGGAAAAAAAGATGGGAGGAGAGGGAGGCGGAAGATATCCGCCCGCACACTCTGACCGTCTGACTCTACCTGATGGTGTTGTATGGTCGGTCGGACGACGGATCCCTGTTGTTGGCTGATGTCAAGCGCCTTCTCCCTGAGATCATGGTTAAAGGTGTGTGGTGACCTTACCTAGCCACAATTATGCTACTTGTTTTTTCTTGTTCAGAGCATGTGTGTTCAATCTAAGTGCTTAAATGTGAGGTTGCAAGTAGATGCTTGTTATTTTTTTCATAGAAACTCTAGGAATGGATGAATGCATAGTATTTATGACCTTTTTATAGTGTTGTGTTTGTGCATCCTCATTTCGCAAGATTTTATTTACTATTCGTCCATGTATGACAGTACTCACACACTACAAAAAAAAGACACATCCGTGACATTTTGGGCCGAACGAAATTTTTTTCTGTCATACATATGACACTTCTATGACGATAATTGTGACAAAACCGGTATCATCATAGATGTGGTGGGCTCTACTTCCATGACAAAAATCATGACAGAAAATGGGCTTTTCGTCACAGGCGGGCGGAGACGCAGCTGCATGACATTCTTTGGGCGTCCATGACGGAAAAACCATGGTAGAAGCGAGGGAGGAAAATTTCGGGGAGTTTCCGGTTACGGTGGGAGGTCGGGGGCCGACCGATGCGCGTTTCTCTCGTACACGACGCTGCTGCAGCGTGTGTGCGGCGTTGCTCTAATCGAACCCGAGCGAGGCGTTGGGCTCTAATCGAACCCGGCGATTACTGCGAACTCTGCGTTCTTGAACCGAGCGATCGATCGATGGTCGTTAATGAATCCGATCGGCGGTTTCTTCGCTCTGCTGTTAAGCAAGCCGATCGATTGGATGAGCGATGGCGTTGTGCGTGGGGGGATGAGCGATGGCGGTGGCGTTTGCCTTTGGATGAACAGGACCCGTGGTGTGGAGGATGGATGAGCGATGAGCGATGGAGGGTGCCCGTGGAGGGTGGTTGAACAGGACCCGTGGTGTGGAGGGCTGGATGAGCATGAGCGGTGGATGGATGGTTGAGCGATGGCGGTGGAGTAAGCGCGGTGGAGGCTAGATGAACAGGAGCCCGTGGAAGCTAGAGGAGGTCGACGGTAGCCCGTGTAGGCTGGAGGAGGTCGACGGTGGAGATGAACAGTATCCCGTGGAGTCCCGTTTTGCGGTACGCCACACCCCTCCCGATGAACAGGACCCCCGTTTCGACCGTAGCGCTCCAACACAAGTCCGTTTCGTCCGTTTTGCGGTACGCTGCACCCCTCCCGATCAACATGACCCCCGTTTCGACCGTAGGAGGTCCGTTTCCTCTGTTTTGCGGTACGCCACACCCCTCCCGAGCAACAGGACCCCCGTTTCGACCGTAGGAGGTCCGTTTCCTCCGTTTTGTGGTACGCCACACCCCTCCCGATCAACAGGACCCAGTTCCGAATGTAGGAGGTCCGTTTCCTCCGTTGTGCGGTACGCTAGGCCTCGTTTCCATCGCCTGTTCCGTCGAAGCCCCCCCGATGAACACGACCACGCATTCCGTTCCGACCCAGCCGGTTGGCTCCCACGCGTTCCGTTGCCTCCCGATGAACACGATGCATTCCGTTGCCTCCCCATGAACACGACGCACTCCGTTGCCTCCCCATGAACACGACGATGATGATGTTTCTCTGTTACGACCCAGCCATGTACACGAGCCCTGGCCGTACGTATGCGCGAGTAAGCATTCGAGACCCCGCTCGTATGTACACATACGTGGCCTTATTTTCTTTCTTGCACCCTGGCCGCTGTACGTACGTGTACATGCTACATGCGCGCCTCTACAACGATCAGTATGTACATACACATTCGCGACCAGAATGACAACGCTACGTACGCTTCGACCAGGTGGGTCCCGACTGTCAGGTACTTCCTTGCGTGCGAAGATGTAGCTCGTGGGTCCCAGCAGTCAGGGGGGCGAATCGTTTTTCTTTTTGCCCGGATGCACTTCCTTGCGTGCGAAGATGTAGCCGATGGGTCCCAGCAGTCAGGGGGACGAATCATTTTTTTTGCCCGGACGCACTTCCTTGCGTGCGAAGATGTAGCTGGTGGGTCCCAGCAGTCAGGGGGGCGAATCATTTTGTTTTTTTTGCCTGGACGCACTTCCTTGCGTGCGAAGGTGTAGCTGCTGGGTCCCAGCGGTCAGGGGGGTGAACCTTTTTTTCCAGACGCACTTCCTTGCATGCGATGATGTAGCAGGTGGGTCCCAGCAGTCGGGGGGCGAATCGTTTTTTTCCGGACGCACTTCCATGCGTGCAAAGATGTAGCTGGTGGGTCCCAGCAGTCAGGGGCAAATCGTTTTTTTTTCGGACGCACTTCCTTGCTTGCGAAGATGTAGCTCGTGGGTCCCAGCAGTCAGGGGGCGAATCATTTTTTTCATGAAATACGGTGGCCCGTCCGGTGGGTCCCCGCTGTCAGCTGGAGGAATAATTATTTTGCGCGTAATAAGGAGGCACTTCCTTGCGCTGTCGTGGACCAGTGTCGGCCTCTCCACGTCTGATCCACGTCCGATGGAAGTCGTTCCTTGACCATGTTGACCACGCCGCGCCGAGAGCACCACGGCGGTGGACGACGGCGAGGCCTAGGAAGGGGCGACACGGGCCGGGGAAGACGCGGTGGATGGATGCACGCGGAGAGAGTACGAGGTTCATGGTTCGGCTGCTTGCTGCCGTCGCCCTTGAGAATAAAAGGGGGTGTGGGTGAGTGGAGGGATGGCCTGTCCAGCGGTGGGAGTAGTAGGGGGCGGTGAGGCCTCCGCGGTAGCACAGCTGTCCACGGGAGGCAGGAGCAGGCGGCACGACCGGCGCTGCTTTGGGCGGCTGGAGCAAGAAGACCAAAGGTTGAAGAAGCACGACGATGTTGGATGGACACCGTCACGGTCACTTGCAGCTAGAATCGTTTATATTGACTAAGTTGACAAATCCTTGATACGTCAACTTAGTAGGCCTGAGTCGACTTCGAAGCGGTGCGCCCGGATGTCGTGGGAGGAATCATTTTTCGGGCGGGTGAAGCTAGAATATCCGGGATTGAAGAAGAAGCACGGCATCCGTTGGATGGACATCCAACGGCCACTGCTGCTAGAACCGTGTGTTGACTATAAGTTAACAAAGCCTTGCATACGCATCAACTCTGTTTTTTAGGGGACGCGTCAACTTAGTAAGGCCAGAAGTATGTGGCAGAGAACTTATAGCCCATTTGAGATTTGTAAGAATGTGTAGCCCATTTTTGAATTCTAACGGAATTTACTACAGCACATTACAGCTTGTTAAAAGTACAGCCCATTTCAACCAACCGTTCAAAACAGAATTCAATAAATTTTCCCACATTTTGATGAGATCCGAAATATTTTTATCCCGAAATTTCTAGTAGAATTAAATACAATTACAATATAAATTTATATTACGTAAAAATCCAACAAAACATTGCGCTCGCAACAATTAATGAAATTAAAATTTTCAATATCCAAAAATAATAATTTATAAAGTAATCACGTGCTTGGTGCATTTTTTTATAGTTACTGCCCAGTTTTTACAATTACATCCAATTTATTATTTTTTAAAGCCCATTTTTTTTGTTAAGCCTAATGCATCCCTCCTAGGAAAGATTTGCAGCCCAGCGGGGCGGAGAATAACAACTTGACCTTGCCTGAGAATTCCTAAAAAAAAGTATAGCTGGGCTAGCCATTTTCAGCTTGAAAAAAATTAATATCTGGGCTGGATATCTGGCCTGGGCTAGACAGGCCACAGCCCACCAAGTTAATACCTACAACGATGTTTTCGTTGTTGTTCAGAGGAGGAAAATTAATATCTGGGCTAAACATCAAAAAACTCTGCACAAATACTGCTCGAGTTGCTTGGTCCCAGCTATCGGCCGCTTCTTGTGCAATTCTCTCGTTTATTGACTACTCCAGGAGGTTGACAATGGTATGGGACCGTGATGTCTGGAAACCAGGAGGAAGCAAAATAAATTATAGTTATATATATATATATATATATATATATATATATATATATATATATATATATATATATATATATATATATATATATATAATAAGGAGGCACTTGCGACGTGAGGCTATGGACCTGGTGGGTCCCCATTGTCATCCTCTCCAAGTAAAGTCATCTCTCGCCACAAGACGCTTTCACACCAAGCAGTCAGCGCCGCCTACCGCTTCCCGTGCAGGCGATTGCTCCGCCTTCAAAGCGACACAAGTGCCGTCCGTCCGTCCATTTGCCGCGCACATTAATGATATGCGGTTGCCGAGGCGGCTACTCCGGCGCCACACGTCCGTCCCTCCGCCGCCCACATTAATGATATGCGGTTGCCGAGGCGGCTACTCCGGCGCCACACGTCCGTCCCTCCGCCCGCCCACCATTGCTATGTAAACTACTGCGCCGGCCATAGCCGCAGTCATCCGCATCCGTTCCCTTTCTCCTGTCCACACCACTACTGCCCACCATGGCTTCCTCGCATTCCAGCGCTCTTTGGGACAGGCGTACGACGGACCACAAGGAGATGGCAGCCATTGCTGCCGACCGGCAGGCAGCCGGAGGACGACGACGTCCCAATGGAGAACATGGTAGTCGACGATCCAGCGCCAACCCCCTCCTCCGCCCATCCTCGCCGGTGCATTTCACCATGACCATCGGCGAGGCCCGTGCCCAATATATGGACAGGGTGAGGCAGATGCGTGAGGAGCAGTTACGGGAGGCGCTGGCCGCCGCCGCCTACAACCACCATCTCCTCCAGGAGCACCTGCAGGCGGAGGAGCAGATCGCCGTGGAGCGGGCGGAGCAGGAGGCGCTGCTCGACTCGTACCGCTCCGCCGGCAAGGGCTGTCTCGAGCGCTGGCGGTACCGCATGCGGGTGGCGGAGGCTGCGGCCGCCTACAAAGAGGCTAGCAAAGAGGGCGATGAAGCGGGCGAGGCGCTGTTTGGCGAGACCGAGGACGAGGCAGAGGACGATGCCGGCTCCGATGAGTCCCTGCTCCGCTGGCGTCGACGAGGCAGAGGACATCATCGGCTCAGCCGAGGCCCCACTCTGCCGGCAACGTGGGGGAGGATTTCCACCGCTCCGCTGAGGTGCCGCCCGCCGGCAACGAGACAGAGGACATCGCCGGCTCCGCCGAGGCTCCTCCCCACTTCCAACGAGGCCGCACCACATAGAAAACGAGGAAGAGTAGAACACGGTAGGTCGCCGCCGCTTGGGACCAAGTAAGGCCACCGCTGCTACCCTCCGGTTAAAGCCAAGCTAGGCGGGTTGACCATTGACGGCCGGTTAGCTTCTTGGCGGCGACGTGGAGTCGGAGAGCTGCGCTAGAGAAGAACGCTGCTTCTACTTAACTACTGGTGCAGTTGGCTGACTAACACGTGGGCCCAATAGGCCACATGTCAGTTACGCAACTGCACCTGCAGTTAAGTCACTGAAACTTTTGTTCGGCTCAGCGGGACACAGGTGGGTAGCTTCGGTTAATTAATTATACCTCCAGCGCACCCCTTTTTAGTTGAAGAATGTATGAAATGTAATGAAATCCGGCATGTTTATATGAAATCCGACCGTGTATTAATGAATTTATTTCGATTAGTTCAAATTCCTGTATCACTGGCATTGGATGAACATGCAAAACAATACGTACTAGCATTATTCCCAGGGTGATCACCTCGTTTGCAGCAGTTTCACATATACTCCCTTCGGTCCTTTCTAGTCTGCATACAAGTTTTATCTGCAGTCAAAGTATCTCTACTTTGACCAATCTTATACAAAAATGTATGCACTTTCACAATGTGCGAAGTAAAAAGGAACAGAAGGAGTACAAAGAGTTTGAGCAGCTTTTTAGCGTCTCTATACATTGCAATCAAACACACAGGCCTGGCAATTCATAGAAAACATTCAAAACAATCGATGATTATGCATCTTAGCGACTCACATGTCAGAGGCAATATTTACTTCACAACTAAAGAATAAAGAAAAAATTGATCGACGCTGCTGACAGCAAAGGGCGTCCCATTCGAAAATATCAAACACATGTCTTGCTAAAATCAATGAGCAAAATTTGACAAGGTTGTCTCATTCCAAAATATCAAATGCCTACGATTGTGGAATGGGCAGGGTTTGCCATCAGTTCGGACATTGACATGGCACCTTGTGCTAAATAAACCAGCTGTTCTTTTTGTGCAGTTCCACCAAAATCAACCAAATTCGCGCGTAGCTTGTATGATTTCGCTCTTATATGTTGCAACGCCTTGAACTTATCGGCACCTCCTTTCTTGTGGTGGAAATGAATGATTCGATGTATTCATGAACATTTTGTGCATTTCCCATTGAAATCAAGCCGAGCACCCCTGTTTGCACAAATACAAAAAAGTGATTAGTATAAAGCAAAATGTACTATGATTTGACAGTTTCAACAGGCACATACATGGTCCATGTAGAGCACACTTTTAGAAAGATGGAACTCACCAGAAAGAATCCTAGAACAACATTGTACTCGCGCATCACAACAAAAAGATGGAGATTTGTCAGTCCTTCTGAGCTGAAGTTAGTTTGGTCTTGTGGGGAGTAAGGTAACCATCCTTCAACTGCTCCTTCTGATGAGAAGATAGACAGGGCTTCTTCATCCTGGCATAATCGGAACTAGTCACTTCACGTACTCCATATTCTTCTTTAGAGGAAGATGATCCTGTTGTGCAAAGACAAGAGGACTACTAAATGCTAGCATCCATGTTTGCTCGAAAAAAAGGAAAGGAAATATTTAAAAAGCACAGATGAAGCACTTCTCAAGGACAATACCACTTTTTCATGACAGTATCTAAATAGTAGCACAACACCAATAGAGATGACAAAGCTCAATCATATGGATGAAATCAGCGCGCGAGTACCAACCTTTGTCAGGAGGCTGATTGTGTAGAGCATACAGATGAAGCACTTCTCCGGAACCATCTTTTGCTATCTACGGAGGTGGCCATGCTTACTATATACTCCTCGATTAGTTAAATGTTTCCAACATCTTCTTGTTCAGTTCCACTAAAATATATGGTATCTTCAAAGAAGATCCCTGTTTGCACAAGTAGAGATAATTACGTATGGCATCAATCAGTGGCAAAACAATTGCTCGTTCCAGCCATAGCAATAAATTAATATGCAAAACTATATCATTACTTGTGTCATCACAGTTCCAGTGCTTCATTACAGCGCCGGGAGTTGATTTTTGTTTTTCTTCCGCTTGTTCTTCCCCTTCATCACTTGGTTCAATAACAGATAAGCTTCGCCTTCAATGTAAGATTTGGCATGTCAATTAGGGAGCACAAGTATAGTACTAAACTTAATTTTCTGATGAAAGTGGCAAAATACAGGCCAGCAGTTGTGAAATATCCTTATCTTACCTCAATGGGATATTTGATTGCACATCTGATTGGAAGTCTTGTCTCCATTTGTGCAGTTCACTAAAATCAAGCAACATTATCGTACAAGTAGCACAACATATGAAAGCACACTGCAGAATCATGTGAAAGAAGGCTAGTACTGACCTCTCATGATGCGGAATTCAAACAACTCACAAGAAGAAGATCTGAACCAAATTTGCCTTAACGGATAGGAAGTAAGATCTCCTCTTGTGCAGTTCCACTAAGATCAAGTAATCAAGCAACGTTGTCGGTGTGATATTTTGGTTGAACTGCACAAAACACTCTTAAAACAAAAGTGTTTTGTGCAGTGCAACAAAAGGTCACAATGGCAACGAGGTGAAGTAGATAACCCTGTTTACACAGAGGTGCAAAAGAAACAATTAGTGGTCAATAACGGTGGATGACACCGAAGCCAACAAAAATAAGCATCTACCTTATCTAAATGGGAAAGAAAGCAAGACAGTAGCATTTCTCAAATGGGGGCATTGATTAATATTAACATAGAGATTATATTAACAATAAAATTCGTTAAACATGTAATTTGCTTTTAAATGTGGCATTGCATCAATTTTCCAGCGGCATTATTAGAGGGTGTTTGTTTACAGGGACATTTTGGTGTAGGGACTAAAAAAACTCCGTGTCAGTCCCATCTAAACCAAACATGAGGGACTTTTAGGGACTAAAAGTGGGCATTTGGGACTAAAGAAAGAAGACCCAGAGGGAGTCTTTTTGGGACTTTTTCCAACAGTTACCCCTGCCACGCATCGCACCTTGTTTCTATTAGTTCATTACTAGGGGTAACATGTTCTTCTAGCATGTCATTTAATAACCTCTAGTCCATGTTTAGTCCCTGGAACCAAGCAGGTAGGGACTAGGGAGTTTTTAACCAAACAGGGCCTTAGATTAACAATAGCTAATGAGTTACATGGGACAGTGGATGCACCAGCACCATGTGCATCTACCGATGTACTGTGGTCATTCACAGTCTGTTGCAACAAAGAACAAACAACCAAGGAGCATTGATGTCTACTACACAACCTTCTTCTTGTAGACGTTGTTGGGCCTCCAAGTGCAGAGGTTTGTAGGACAGTAGCAAATTTTCCTCAAGTGGATGACCTAAGGTTTATCAATCCGTGGGAGGCGTAGGATGAAGATGGTCTCTCTCAATCAACCCTGCAACCAAATAACAAATAGTCTCTTGTGTCCCCAACACACCCAATACAATGGTAAATTGTATAGGTGCACTAGTTCGGCGAAGAGATGGTGATACAAGTGCAATATGGATGGTAGATATAGGTTTTTGTAATCTGAAAATATAAAAACAGCAAGGTAACTAATGATAAAAGTGAGCGTAAACGGTATTGCAATGAGTTGAAACAAGGCCTAGGGTTCATACTTTCACTAGTGCAAGTTCTCTCAACAATAATAACATAATTGGATCACATAACTATCCCTCAACATGCAACAAAGAGTCATTCCAAAGTCACTAATAATGGAGAACAAACGAAGAGATTATGGTAGGGTATGAAACCACCTCAAAGTTATTCTTTCCAATCAATCCGTTGGGCTGTTCCTATAAGTGTCACAAACAGCCCTAGAGTTCGTACTAGAATAACACCTCAAGACACAAATCAACCAAAACCCTAATGTCACCTAGATACTCCATTGTCACCTCAAGTATCCGTGGGTATGATTATACGATATGCATCACAAAATCTTAGATTCATCTATTCAACCAACACATAGAACCTCAAAGAGTGCCCCAAAGTTTCTACCGGAGAATCACGACGAAAACGTGTGCCAACCCCTATGCATAGGTTCATGGGCGGAACCCGCAAGTTGGTCACCAAAACATTCATCAAGTGGCACGTGATATCCCACTGTCACCACAGATAAACATGGCAAGACATACATCAAGTGTTCTCAAATCTTTAAAGACTCAATCCGATAAGATTACTTCAAGGGGAAAAATCAATCCATTACAAGAGAGTAGAGGGGAGAAGAAACATAAGATCCAACTATACTAGCAAAGCTCGCGATACATCAAGATCATGCCAAATCAAGAACACGAGAGAGAGAGATCAAACACATAGCTACTGGTACACACCCTCAGCCCCGAGGGTGAACTTCTCCCTCCTCGTCATGGAGAGCGCCGTGATGATGAAGATGGCCACAGGTGAGGTTCCCCCTTGGCAGGTGCGGAACAGGTCCCGATTGGTTTTTGCTGGCTCTGGAGGTTTTGCGGCGGCGGAACTCCCGATCTATTCTCTGTTCTGGAAGTTTTAGGGTACGTAGGTATATATGGGTGCAGGAAGTATGTCGGTGGAGCTTCGGGGGCCCCACGAGGCAGGGGGGCGTGCCCTAGGGGGGTGGGCACGCCCCCACCCTCGTGAGCACCTCCCTTAGCTCCTGACGTGGGGTCCAAGTCCATCCGGTGGGTTTCCTTCCGAAAATAACTTCTCCAGTTGATTTCGTGACTCCGTTTGATATTCCTTTTCTTCGAAATATTGAAATAGGCAAAAAAAAACAACAACAAATCTGGGCTGGGCCTCCGGTTAATAGGTTAGTCCCAAAAGTAATATAAAAGTGGAAAATAAAGCTCAATATTGCCCAAAACAGTAGATAATATAGCATGGAGCAATCAAAAATTATAGATACGTTGGAGACGTATCAAGCATTCCCAAGCTTAATTCCTGCTCGTCCTCGAGTAGGTAAATGATAAAAAGATAATTTTTTATGCGGAGTGCTACTTGGCATAATTTCAATGTAAATCTTCTTAATTGTGGTATGAATATTCAGATTCGAAAGATTCAAGACAAAGGTTTAATATTGACATAAAAATAATAATACTTCAAGCATACTAACAAAGCAATTATGTCTTCTCAAAATAACATGGCCAAAGAAAGTTATCCCTAGAAAATCATATAGTCTGGCTATGCTCTATCTTCACCACACAAAGTATTTAAATCATGCACAACCCCGATGACAAGCCAAGCAATTGTTTCATGCTTTTGACATTCTCAAAACTTTTTCAGTCTTCACGCAATACATGAGCGTGAGCCATGGATAGAGCACTATATGCGGAATAGAATGGTGGTTGTGGAGAAGACAAAAAGGGAGAAGATAGTCTCACCTCAACTAGGCGTATCAACGGGCTATGGAGATTGCCATCAATAGATATCAATGTGAGTGAGTAGGGATTGCCATGCAACGGATGCACTAGAGCTATAACTATATGAAAGCTAAACAAAAGAAACTAAGTGGGTGTGCATCCAACTCGCTTGCTCACGAAGACCTAGGGCATTTTGAGGAAGCCCAGCATTGGAATATACAAGCCAAGTTCTATAATGAAAGATTCCCACTAGTATACGAAAGTGACAAAATGAGAGACTCTCTATCATGAAGATCATGGTGCTACTTTGAAGCACAAGTGTGGTAAAAGGATAGTAGCATTGTCCCTTCTCTCTTTTTCTCTCATTTTTTTTTGTTTGGGCCTTTTCTCTTTTTTTATGGCCTCTTTATTTATTTATTTTTCGTCCGGAGTCTCATCCCGACTTGTGGGGGAATCATAGTCTCCATCATCCTTTCCTCACTGGGACAATGCTCTAAAAATGAAGATCATCACACTTTTATTTCCTTACAACTCAACAATTACAACTCGCTACTTAGAACAAAATATGACTCTATGTGTATGCCTCCGGCGGTGTACCGGGATATGCAATGATTCATGAGTGACATGTATGAAAGAATTATGAACGGTGGCTTTGCCACAAATACGATGTCAACTACATGATCATGCTAAGCAATATGACAATGATGAAGCGTGTCATAATAAATGGAACGATGGTAAGTTGCATGGCAATATATCTCGGAATGGCTATGGAAATGCCATAATAGGTAGGTATGGTGGCTGTTTTGAGGAAGGTATATGGTGGGTGTATGATACCGGCGAAAGGTGCGCGGTATTAGAGAGGCTAGCAATGGTGGAAGGAAGAAGGGTGTGTATAATCCATGGACTCAACATTAGTCATAAAGAACTCATATACTTATTGCAAAAATCTACAATTTATCAAAGCAAAGTATTACGCGCATGCTCCTAGGGGGATAGATTGGTAGGAAAAGACCATCGCTCGTCCCCGACTGCCACTCATAAGGAAGACAATCAATAAATAAATCATGCTCCGACTTCATCACATAACGGTTCACCATACGTGCATGCTACGGGAATCACAAACTTTAACACAAGTATTTCTCAAATTCACAACTACTCGACTAGCATGACTCTAATATTATTACCTCCATATCTCAAAACAATTGTCAAGTATCAAACTTTTCTTAGTATTCAACACACTCATAAGAATTCTTACAAATCTTGTATGCTTAGCATATTAGGATTATTTAAGCAAATTACCATGCTATTTAAGACTCTCAAAATAATCTAAGTGAAGCATGAGAGATCAATATTTTCTATAAAACAAATCCACCACCGTGCTCTAAAAGATATAAGTGAAGCACTAGAGCAAATGACAAACTACTCCGAAAGATATAAGTGAAGATCAATGAGTAGTCGGATAATTATGCAACTATGTGAAGACTCTCCAATTTAATAATTTCAGATCTTGGTATTTTATTCAAACAGCAAGCAAAGCTAAATAAAACTACATTGCAAGGATAGCACAACTCATGTGAAGAAGCAAAAACTTAGGTTCAACCGATACTAACCGATAGTCGTTGGAGAAGAAAGGTGGGATGCCTACCGGGGCATCCCCAAGCTTAGATGCTTGAGACTTCTTGAAATAGTATCTTGGGGTGCCTTGGGCATCCCCAAGCTTGAGCTTTTGTGTCTCCTTAATTCCTCTCATATCACGGTTTCCTAAATCTCGAAAGCTTCATCCACACCAAACTCAACAAGAACTTGTGAGATAGGTTAGCATAAACCAATGCAAAAACCTTATCATACTATACTGTAGTAAATCACTAAAATTATTATTCAACATTGCATACTAAATTCCTCTGCATATTTAGTACTCTATCATCAAATAGAATCATTAAACAAGAAAACATATGCAAACAATGCAAACATAACAGCAATCTGCCAAAACAGTACAGTCTGTAAAGAATGCAAGATTCATCAAACTTACCTAACTCCAAAAATTATGAAAGAAAATTCCCGCTGTAATAAATTTATCAGAGCTTATTATGCAAAAGGTTTCATAATTTTATCACATTCTGACTTTTCTAGGGAATTTTTGCAACAGCGGTAAACTTTCTGTTTTGAAACAGCAACATGTATAGTTGCAAAATAAGCATGGTAAAGGCTATGCTTGACATTTTTATTGAAACTATAGATGCAAAACACTATTCTAAATAACAGCAAGAAAATATTAAAAAAATAAAATGAAGCTCCAAGCAAAACACATATCATGTGGTGAATAAAAATATAGCTCAAGTAAAGTTACCGATGAGCGAAGATTTAAAGAGGGATGCCTTCAGGGCATCCCCAAGCTTAAACTCTTGGTTATCCTTGAATATTACCTTGGGTGCCTTGGGAATCCCCAAGCTTAGGCTCTTGCCACTCCTTATTCCATAGTCCAACGAATCTTTACCCAAAACTTGAAAACTTCACAACACAAAACTTAACAGAAAACTCGTAAGCTCCGTTAGCGAAAGAAAAAAAAGCACCATTTCAAGGTACTGTAATGAACTCATTATTTATTTATATTGGTGTTAAAACTACTGTATTCCAACTTCTCTATGGTTTGTAAACTATTTTACTAGCCATAGAGTCATCAAAATAAGCAAACAACACAATGAAAACAGAATCTGTCAAAAACAGAACAGTCTGTAGTAATCTGTAACTAACGCAAACTTCTGGAACTCCAAAAATTCTAAAATAAATTGGTGGACCTGAGGGATTTTTCTAGTAATCATCTGAAAAAATAATCAACTAAATATCACTTTCCAGTAAAAAGTTCTAGCTGATCTCGTGAGCGCTAAAGTTTCTGTTTTTTACGGCATGATCATAAAGACTTAACCCAAGTCTTCCCAAAGGTTCTACTTGGCACAAACACTAATTAAAACATAAACCACATCTAAACAGAAGCTATATGGATTATTTATTCCTAAACAGAGCCAAAAAGTAAGAAACTAATAAAATTGGGTTGCCTCCCAACAAGCGCTATCGTTTAACGCCCCTAGCCAGGCATAATGATTTCAATGATGCTCACATAAAAGATAAAAATTGAAATATAAAGAGAGCATCATGAAGAATATGACTAGCACATTTAAGTCTAACCCACTTCCTATGCATAGGTATTTTGTGACCAAACAACTTATGGGAACAATAATCAACTAGCATAGGAAGGCAAAACAAGCATAACTTTAAAACTTTAAGCACATAGAGAGGAAACTTGATATTATTGCAATTCCTACAAGCATATGTTCCTCCCTCATAATAATTTTCAGTAGCATCATGAATAAATTCAACAATATAACCAGCACCTAAAGCATTCTTTTCACGATCTACTTGCATAGAAATTTTACTACTCTCCACAAAGGCAAAATTCTTCTCACTCGGAATAGTAGTGGGAGCAAACTCAACAAAATAACTATCATGTGATTGAAAATTAAGATCAAGATGACAAGTTTCAAGGTTACCATTATTCTTTAAAGCATACGTGTCATCACAATAATCATCATAGATAGGAGGCATGATTTCATCATAGTAAATTTGCTCATCAAAGCCTGGGGGACAAAAAAATATCATCTTCATCAAACATAGCTTCCCCAAGCTTGTGGCTTTGCATATCATTAGCACCATGGGTATTCAAAGAATTCATACTAACAACATTGCAATCATGCTCGTCATTCACATATTTTATGCCAAGCATTCTATGTAATTCTTCTTCTAGTACTTGAGCACAATTATCAGAATCCTTATTTTCACGAAAGACATTAAAAAGATGAAGCATATGAGGAACCCTCAATTCCATTTTTTTGTAGTTTTCTTTTATAGACTAAACTAGTGATAAAACAAGAAACTAGAAGATTCGATTGCAAGATCTAAAGATATACCTTCAAGCGCTCACCTCCCCGGCAACGGCGCCAGAAAAGAGCTTAGTTGACGGGGTGTGAGTGCCGCTACCTAACCTCCCGGCAACGGCCTTGAGAAAAGAGCTTGATGTCTACTACACAACCTTCTTCTTGTAGACATTGTTGGGCCTCCAAGTGTAGAGGTTTGTAGGACAGTAGCAAATTTCCCTCAAGTGGAAGACCTAAGGTTTATCAATCCGTGGGAGGCGTAGGATGAAGATGGTCTCTCTCAAGCAACCCTTCAACCAAATAACAAAGAGTCTCTTGTGTCCCCAACACACCCAATACAATGGTAAATTGTATAGGTGCACTAGTTCGGCGAAGAGATGGTGATACAAGTGCAATATGGATGGTAGATATAGGTTTTTGTAATCTGAAAATATAAAAACAGCATGGTAACTAATGATAGTGAGCGTAAACGGTATTGAAATGAGTTGAAACAAGGCCTAGGGTTCATACTTTCACTAGTGCAAGTTCTCTCAACAATAATAACATAATTGGATCACATAACTATCCCTAAACATGCAACAAAGAGTCACTCCAAAGTCACTAATAATGGAGAACAAACGAAGAGATTATGGTAGGGTATGAAACCACCTCAAAGTTATTCTTTCCAATCAATCCGTTGGGCTATTCCTATAAGTGTCACAAACTGCCCTAGAGTTCGTACTAGAATAACACCTTAAGACACAAATCAACCAAAACCCTAATGTCACCTAGATACTCCATTGTCACCTCAAGTATCCGTGGGTATGATTATACGATATGCATCACAAAATCTCAGATTCATCTATTCAACCAACACATAGAACCTCAAAGAGTGCCCCAAAGTTTCTATCGGAGAATCACGGCGAAAACGTGTGCCAACCCCTGTGCATAGGTCATGGGCGGAACCCGCAAGTTGGTCACCAAAACATACATCAAGTGGCACGTGATATCCATTGTCACCACAGATAAACACGGCAAGACATACATCAAGTGTTCTCAAATCTTTAAAGACTCAATCTGATAAGATTACTTCAAGGGGATAACTCAATCCATTACAAGAGAGTAGAGGGGGAGAAGAAACATAAGATCCAACTATAATAGCAAAGCTCGCGATACATCAAGATCGTGCCAAATCAAGAACACGAGAGAGAGAGAGAGATCAAACACATAGCTACTGGTACATACCCTCAGCCCTGAGGGTGAACTACTCCCTCCTCGTCATGGAGAGGGCCGGGATGATGAAGATGGCCACAGGTGAGGGTTCCCCCCTCCGGCAGGGTGCCGGAACAGGGTCCCGATTGGTTTTTGGTGGCTCTGGAGGTTTTGCGGCGGCGGAACTCCGATCTATTCTTTGTTCTGGAAGTTTTAGGGTACGTAGATATATATGGGTGCAGGAAGTACGTCGGTAGAGCTTCGGGGGCCCCACGAGGCAGGGGGCGTGCCCCCCACCCTCGTGAGCACCTCCCTTAGCTCCTAAAGTGGAGTCCTAGTCCATCTGGTGGGTTTCCTTCCGAAAATAACTTCTCCAGTTGATTTCGTTCTGTTTTGACTCCGTTTGATATTCCTTTTCTTCGAAATACTGAAATAGGCAAAAAAAACAGCAAATTTGGGCTGGGCCTCCGGTTAATAGGTTAGTCCCAAAAGTAATATAAAAGTGGAAAATAAAGCCTAAGATTGCCCAAAACAGTAGATAATATAGCATGGAGCAATCAAAAATTATAGATACGTTGGAGACGTAACAAGCATATTTGTGTTGGTCCCAGTTTTGTTATCTTTAGACACCTTTCCCTATGTGAGCGCAGCAAATCTAGTCCCGCTCAAACTCTACAGCCTTGTCCCTTCCTTTCCTTTTTGAACTAGTACTTTTGCCCCTTCCTTTCCTCTTTGAACCACGTCCTAGATTTATGCGATACAACTTTCCCCACTACTTTCCCACATTCCTTTCCTCTTTGAACCACGTCCTAGATTCATGCTATACAACTTTCCCCTTCATTTCCTCTTTGAACCACATCCTATATTCATGCTATATATACAAGTTTTCCCACTACTTTCCCCCACTCCTTTCCTCTTTGAACCACGTCCTAGATTCATGGTATACATGCAGCTAGAGCAATGCATGTGGAGTAAGAATTATACCTTAAGGTTCTTGGGGCGTGGTTAGGTGGGCGACGGGACGGCGGCGAAGAAGAAGGGTCGGAGGCCCTCCCGCGCCGCCGCTGGGTGGAAAGTGAACATCTGCGCCGGTAGTGGATTCCCACCCTCGCCGATGGCGACAGCGTTAAGCCTCCTTCCCTTCCCGGCGGACGGATCCTGCCGGCTCTTTGAGCAGCAGTGAGGGGAGAGAGAGAGGCCAACGAAGTCTTGTTTAGATCTGGAGAGGGCGAGGGAGTGTGAAGAGAGCAACTACAAGCGCTGAGGCTCCAGCGGGAGAGGGCGAGAGAGTGTGAAGAGAGCAACTACAAGCGCTGAGGCTCCAGCGTGTATATATATACTGGAGAGAGAGTGTGAAGCGTGCAAACCCTAGAAAACATTTTGACCAGTCAAAGAATCCTCCTGGCAAGGATTATGCTCAAGTGTAGTTATCGAACCCGAGACCTCAAGTTTGATGAGCGAACAGGCTAACCAGCTACACAACCCTCCCGTTATGTTCAACGAGAGGAAAATAACCTTTTATACATTCCTGCATTCGTGTGACAAGCATGCCGTGTTTTTTGTGTGTGTGTGTGTGGGAGTCATTGGGATTTCAATCATAATCGTGTCATGTGGCTTTGGTGGTAATACTATCCACAGTGGTGCGGAAATAATGCAGCCTTAGTCACCTTACCTCTCTCCACGTGTAGTCGTTGGGTCCCACCGGTCGAGGGTGAAACAAACAAGTTAATAAGAAAATTAAAAGCGCCCGTGTGTATCTTACCTCACAAATCTTGCTACTGCTCGGGAACACTGTCCAATTGATCCCTTTGTTCACTCACGTACTATTTTAAGTGAATCCTTATTATAACATGCACACAAATTTTGGGCACTTGTATTCGACTTAAGTCAGTGTGCCACCGTATCTCGTATACTTACTACTCCCTCCGTCTAGGTGTAATAAGTCACGTTAGAAGGTGCAACGGGACGAAGGTGCATGCGTGTGCATGTGTGTGTTTAATAGCATGTGTGTGTTAGAGAGTGCGATAGATCAACCTACTCCTACAGAGAGATGGTGTGTAGTGTACGATTTTAGCCGCGAGAGTCGGTGCATCCTTTCGTTTTCGAGCGTGTCCGGTAGGGACATGCAGACAGCTGCCATGCCCGCTCCTGACCAGCATGGCCCACCCAAAGCCCCTCCATCGCCCGCGCGCGCTTTCCGCCCGAAACGGTCAGCGCCGGTCCAAAGAATCGGTGTCGCATTCATGCCCGGGCAGAGCGGACGCAGCCTCTCATTGGTGCAAGAGTGATGGTTGTTTCGTCCGTTCAACTTACTGCTGGGTCTATGTGATTTGACGGCTCATTGGTCTTTATTACTGAGGTGGTAGGACTGCTAGATGTCCCACGCTTTCGGCGTACTAGATTACAATTTTCTCCATTCTTACAGCGGAGGAGTGCAAGAGCAGTGAAAACACGCAGGCTCAGTGATTACATGGCCCACCTCACACTATCACCGTCGACACCTAACTCTTTACATAGTACTCCTCCGTTCCTAAATATTACTAGATGAGTCCCGCGCATTGCCATGAACAGCGATATATCTCTCTGCGCAAAATTATCGATTTCATAGAACTAAAAGAACTCTATAACCGCATGAAAAATGTGGTAGCCAAACTAAATAAACTCCCATCATCATATAGATCATCCACGTAAGGAAAAAAGATCAGCCAACTCCTCTGCATAATGGGATTATATTTTCTTTTTGACATGTTAACGGGACTTAAAAGCTCACTTACATGCATGCTACGGTGCATGCTTGCATGCGAACATGTTGATGTGATTTAAAACCCACTCACATGCATGTGCCACGGTATTTCTGCATGCTTGCATGTGGCTTAGTCTTGAGCCTCTCAACGTCTAGATCAGACGGCTATTATGGACTGATTTACTTCATCTAATGGCTACATCAATTTTGATGATGTGGCTCAAGGAGAGGATAGAGAATTCCTAGTAGTGGGGCTAGCTATTACTAGTAGATAAGTCTTTGTAGAGATTCCACTAGGTGAACTACATACGGAACAAAATGAATGAATCTACACTTAAAATGCATCTATATACATCCGCATGTGGTTCATGGTGAAATCTCTACAAAGACTTATATTTAGGAACGGAGGAAGTACTAGTATAGTACGTCTTGTAATTTATCAGTGAGATAAATTTGTACAATGCTATGAAGCTTCCAGCTTGTTACATGTATCTTCGTCCAAGGTTGCCCATTGCAACATTTCATCAAATACAAAGGAGACTAACATGCATGCTATTGCATCTCAATGATTGACAGATCATAGCAAATATGTACTCCTCTGTTCCAAAATAAGTGTCTCAACTTTGTGCAAACTTTAGTACAAAGTTGTACTACTACTAAAGTTGACACTTATTTTGGAGCAGAGGCAGCTAAAAAAAAATGATCCATGCAGTCCCTAGCCCTTGAACCGTGAACCCTGACCAGCCTTTAATTTCTCGGGCAGCGTTCAAGCTTCCTAATAAATGAAGTTTGCAACCTTTTGACCATCGGATCATTTTGTGCAGTTTCACCAAAATCGAGATGAGCATCCCTGTGGCAAAGAAATTGAAGAAGCATGATTAGAATAAGATTACTGGGACTAGTTGATGAGACATAAACTCATCACAAATACAGTACGTAGAAGCCAGTAGAGGTATGGGAGGGGCAAAGAAGTAGAGAAATATCCACAGGGAGTGATGTGGGCAGCTGCAGCAGTGGTGCAAGCCGGCTGTAAAGGGAGTTGTACCTGAGGGATGTAGCTCAACCTTGAGGAGGGCGGCAGGAGGCGGCAACTACCCACGTCGCGGCAGTGAGCAAGGGACAAAGGCAACCTCACCGGCTTTATGAGAGAGAACGGCGGGGACCCCTGATTGGGATGTGCCGACAGTGGGTTTTCGCCGTCGGCGACGGCCACCACATCTAGACTAAGCATCCACCCCTTCCCCAAGCGGACGTGATCCGCCGGGATGTTAGAGATGTGTCCACAGTCGTTTTGTGCGAGAGAGTGTGAAGAGAGCAACCCCAGCAAGCAACCCTGCAGGCTGGCCCGTCCCGACTATGTATATAGTGGAGCGGTTTCCTTTTCTCTCCATATGAACCTATCATATTGCGTACGTGCCACTGAAGAAAAAAAACTTTATTTATAAATGACGCGGCACCTACTACTCGTTCTCCTATAACCTTGCGCTTGGCATCTCCAAAATATTAACCTTGCGATTGGCTCTTCGCCTCTTCGGAAGTCGAGCAATAATGGTAGTGAAGTATATATCGTTCTGGCTATATGAGACCGAATGAATTGCTGCACGTCCACCACATGGGCGAGGGTCGAGGGGCGAGGGAGAGTGCTACATACGGAGCAAAATGAGTGAATCTACACTCTAAAATACGTCTATATACATCAGTGTTTGGAGTATGTACTAGTAGTTCATATTGAAATCTACTAAAGGACATATATATTCCAAACAATATGATATAATCTCTACAACCAAGGTAGTAGGGATGAGGAGTAAGCGGAGGGAGTAGTAAATTTTCTCCTCGTCCTGCGAGCCACCGCAGCATGGGCGGGGAGGCGGGCGTGAGGCGGAGCAAGCTTCACCTCATCCTGCGAGCCACCGCGCCCGTGGGCGGGGGAGACGGTGTACTAAGCAAGCTTCTCCTCGTTCTGCGAGTTGACGGGACACATCAAAAGTCTTGCCTCTAAGGTAGGTGAGGGAGTCCTGGACTAGGGGGTGTCCGGATAGCCGAACTATCATCTTTGGCCGGACTCCTAGACTATGAAGATACAAGATTGAAGACTTCATCCCGTGTCCGGATGTGACTTTCCTTGGCGTGGAAGGCAAGCTTGGCGATACGGATATGTAGATCTCCTACCATTGTAACCGACTCTGTATAACCCTAACCATATCCGGTGTCTATATAAACCGGAGAGTTTTAGTCCGTAGGACGAACAACAATCATACCATAGGCTAGCTTCTAGGGTTTAGCCTCTCTGATCTCGTGGTAGATCTACTCTTGTACTACCCATATCATCAATATTAATCAAGCAGGAGTAGGGTATTACCTCCATCGAGAGGGCCCGAACACAGGTAAAACATCGTGTCCCTTGTCTCCTGTTACCATCCGCCTAGACGCACAGTTCGGGACCCCCTACTCGAGATCCGCCGGTTTTGACACCGACATTGGTGCTTTCATTGAGAGTTCCTCTGTGCCGTCGCCGTTAGGAAGGATGCCTCATCCCGTCTTTAAAGACGATACTATCGCCAAAGGAGCCTTGGCCACTGGTCAGACTCTTCGGTTAGGTGGTTTTCTTATGACCGCCAGTTCGGCCACCGTGCCGATGATGACTTCTTGGGTCATCGAAACCAATCTTCACGTCAACTCAGAACTTGCCGAGCAGTTAGATCCGATCGAGCTCTCCTCCGTAAACGAGCTCTTGGATTGCATCGCCGCCCTGGGAGTCGCCACAGACTACGACCGATCGGGCCTAAAACTGATCGAGAGAGATCAACTCTCCCGGGCTACCCATCATGTTGCTGTGATAGAGGAGCAATACGGCGATTCTTCTTCTATCTTAAGGACTAGCTACGTCCGGATTCCCGATCCCTCCGTGCCGGATTGCCGTAGAGGGACGGATGTCGATCAAGCCCTGAACTTAAAGTCAGGCGGCGGGTTGGATTCATTGGATAGCATTCAAAAATCCAAACTTCCAAGTTCGGAAACTTCTCGGCCCCTGAGTCTTAAATTGGACGGGGTTCCGGATCTAGTTCCACCCGCCCACCCAAACATTAGCGATCTATCCCGAATTCGGCAAGAGCCCGCTGAAACAGTACATCACTACTGGGCCAGATTCCTCCTGGTTATGGACAGGATAAAGGACTGCCGAGAGGAGGACGCAATCTCATTTTTCTGCAATAATTGCACGGACAAGGGAATCCTAAACGCCATAAGTCATCGCGAAATTACACGCTTTGCTGACTTGGTGACCATAGTACAAAAGTATTGTGCGATGTAGAGTGCTTGGAAAACCGAAAGTAAATTTTGGGATAATCCGGCCCCGAATACAGCCCTAGTCCGAAATAAAAGGGTGCATCATCACCAAGCACCTGGGTTATACATCAAAAAACAAAAACCCCTAAAGGGCACGGAACCATCTTTGGAGGGTTGGCTAAGCGGACCTGCAAAATTCATAGCACGTAGGCGCCACTCCAACTCATAGCCTTGAGCATGTTGGATACTCGACGGTGGCCAAAAGTGGCGAAGAGCTTCTAGCCTCGAATCCCAGCCCAGCAACACGAAGACGGTATTAACAGTCTTGAGACTTTTGCATCAAATAACATGCTGAAACGAACACTCCATAACCTTGCGAAGTCTACCAAGTAGCAACAATAAATCCATGGGGACACGGCTATTACCTTTAATGCCAGTGGCGAACCTAAATTCGAACAGCCCGAGCACCAGCCGCATTGGTCCTCGGTCCAATAGTGGGCGTCTTTTCGCCTTACTAAGGTACTCATGGATGGCGGCAGCGGACTAAACCTCATCTACGAGGAAACCCTCCGAAAAATGGAAATAGAATGGAACCGCATTGAGCGAAGCAGCACAACCTTTAGAGGAATAATCCCTAGCGGGAAGCATGCTGCACAGGAAAAATCACTGCTTGGGCGTAGTGTTCGCTCGCCGGACAATTACAGGTCGAGGAGGTCACATTTCAAGTGGCCCGTTCAGCAGCGGATATCACGCTTTATTAGGGAGAGACATTCACAATTTTTCAAGCTATACCCCATTATGGGTACATGAAGCTTAAAATGCCGGACCTAACGGAATCATCACCCTCGCTAGTGATCCGAACATAGCACTCCGAGCGAAAACAAGAAAGCCGCACTAGCCCTCGAGGCACTATCCAAAGCCCTAGCGCCGAGGAACTCACTGCGATGCGGTCCACGGTGAACAGGGACGATGTGATACTTGATAAAAGATCCAAGTCCACCTCTTTTAAACCAGCGGATGAAATAGTCAAATTCAAGTCCACCCAGCGGACCTCGCAAAGCGGCCTCCATTGGGGCACAATTAAACCCTGATGTAGGCGCAGACTACAAAAATTTCTACGAGAAAAGCTGGGACATTTTGCCTCGCACCTTTGGACATGCCGGGAATCCCGTCGGTGGCGAGCACAGCCTAAATATCCTAAAAGGTTCAAGCCATCAAACAGGCTCTTGGTGCTTTTCGAACCCAAGAGAGACAGGCCATGGGAGAGGATCTAGCCAAACTTCTAGAAGCGGATTCATCGGAGATATAAAACATCCGGACTGGCTAGCAAATCTGGTGATGGTACCAAGAAGGATAAATCCTGGCGCCTATGTGTTGACTTCAAAGACCTTAATAAGGCTTGCCCAAAGGATCCCTTCCCCCTCCCTCGCATTGATCAAATTATCGACGCCACAGCAGGACACGACTCATTGTGCTTCCTCGACGCGTACTCCGGCTACCACCAAATCAAGATGGCGGAGCCAGACCAAGCTGCAACAGCAATCATCACTCCATACGGCCCATTCTGCTTCAACACAATGCCCTTCGGGCTAAAAAACTCCGGCGCAACATATCAGCGCATGATTCAGACATGTCTGGCAAACTAGATCGGCAAAACAGTGGAAGCATATGTAGATGACGTGGTCGTCAAATCCAAGCATGTCGAAACTCTAGTAGACGACTTGAGGCTCACATTCGACAATCTCCGAAAATACGACATTAAGCTTAATCCGGAAAAATCGTCTTGGCGTTCGGCGGAAAGCTCTTGGGCTTCATTGTGTCCGGTAGAGGAATTGAAGCAAACCCAGCCAAGATTCGAGCTCTGTCACAATTGGATATTCCAAAAGACCTCAAGCAAATACAAAAATTGACTGGATGCGTAGCGGCTCTAAGCCGCTTTATTTCCCGTTTGGGAGAAAAGGCGTTACCCCTTTACCGCCTCCTCCGGCGCACCAAACACTTCGAGTGGACGGATGCCGCCATGGCCGGACTCGAAGAAATAAAAGCCATATTGGCAACAAATCTGGTCCTGGCCGCGCCCAACATGGGCGAACCAATGCTATTATATATCTCCGCAACACATCAAGTTGTTAGCGCGGTGCTCGTCGTCGAGCGAAAGCGGACGGACACGAGTTCCCTCTTCAAAGGCGGTTTACTATGTGTCCCTTGTCCTAACTCCATGCAAGTCCGGTACCCACATTATCAAAAGATAGCATCGCGGTGTTCATGGCATCCGGAAGCTGCGACACTACTTTCAAGAGTGTTCGATAACGGTAGCCTCAAAGTACCTCTTAACGACATTATAAACAACCGCGACATAGCGGGCCAGATTGCTAAATGGGCCATAGAGCTCCTTCCATTCGACATAACCTATAAGCCACGACGAGCTATTAAGTCGCAGGTTTTGGCCGACCGTGGCGAATGGACGAAGCCAAACTCCCTAAAAGTACGGCGCATACTCAATTGGATCATGCACTTTGACGGCTCTAAAATGTTGGCGGCACTGGGGGCTGGCGTCGTCTGGCGTCCCCGACCGGGACACAGTCCAATCGTCCTTTAGATAATGTACGGACTCCAACAATGTAGCGAATCACGAGGCCCATACGCACGGCCTCCGGATGGCAGTCTCCATGGGCATTAAGCGCCTAGAGGTGCGGCGAGGATTGAACCTCGCGATATCTCAAATAAGCGGAGACTTTGATGCCAAAGATCCGAAAATGGTAGCGTATCGCAATGCGGTCCTAAAATGTCAGCATGGTTGAAGGGCTCGAATTTCATCATATAGCCGGGATAACAACCAGGCGGCGGACGTATTAGCACGCATCGGCGCAAAAGCGTGATGCCGTCCGCCCAACATCTTCACCGAGCGGCTGTTCAAGCCATGCGTACTATGGGAAGAGTGCGGAAAGAACAATCCGGACACAACCGCCTTGCTCGACACGAACACTCGACACAATCGGAGGCTCGCCAGCGAAATAACACCCTCCGCCCACGAAATAATGGCGGTCATCGCCCCGTGGACGGAACCATTCCTAGCCTACCTAACTAGGCAGGAACTCCCCGAAGACCAAAATGAGGCTCGCTGCATAGTACGGCGATCCAAAGCCTATAATGTCCATGAGGAGAGCTTTATAAGAAAAGCACAACAGAGTCCTTCAAAGGTGTATCTCCGAAGAGGAGGGCGAAACCTCCGGCTGAAATTCATGCGGACTGGGTGGGCACCACGCGCAGCCCGGCCCTTGTAGGCAAGGCCTTCCGTACAGGATTTTATTGGCCGACGGCCGGGCAGATCGTGGGATTTAGTCCAACGATCGTCGGTTGCCAGCTTTTGCTAACCAAAGCCACATGCCACCCACCGCCCTCAAAACTATACCCATCACCTGGCGTTCGTCATGCAGGGGCTTGACATGGTTGGACCCCTTAAGGGAGGAACCCACAAGCAAAAATACCCATTGGTCATGGTGGATAAATTCACCAAATGGATAGAGGCCAAGCCTGTTAAAGCGGCGAATCCGGGCGGTGATAGACTTCATATCAGGGTAGTGCACCGTTCTGGCGTCCCCACAGTATCATCGCGATAGCGGCACCAACTTCATGGCGATGAGGTCAAATTATGGTGCAAAAACATGGGCATCAAGCTCGATTCGCCTCGATCTATCACCCTCAAACCAGCGGTCAAGTCGAGCGAGCAAGCGGTCTAATCATGGCGGCATTAAACCCGGACTAGTGCGGTCCCTCAAGGAATCTAACACGCCTTTGGGTTGAGGAGCTTGACTCCGTACTGGGGCTGCGGACCACGCCGAATCGTACTACGGATTCACACCATTTTTTATGGTGTGCGGCGTAGAAGCAGTCTTGCCTGCGACATAATGCATGACCCACCTCGCGTGCGCATGTATGAAGAAAGAGAAGCCAAGCTCGTCGGCAGGACAGTTTGGGCGCATTGGAGGAGGAGCGCGGCGTGGCAAAAGCTCGTTCCGCATTTTATCAATAGCAGGCTCGAAGATATCAAAGCAGGAAAATGCGGGCCAAAGCTTACAGCGTTGGCGAACTAGTTCTCGCTGCGGACAAGAAAAAGGACAAACTCAAGCCCAAATGGGAAGGTCCCTTCATCATCGACCAGGTCTGACGGCGGAGCATACCGTCTGCGAAACGCATCGGATAACCGACTCAAGCCGAACCCATGGAACGCAGCCCGTCTACGAAGATTCTACGCCTAAGCGCCGGACTCCGAGTTCGTCTCCTTCCTCCATCCACATTTTCTATTTTTGCTATCTTTTATTTCTCTCCTTCCCCCTTCTTCTTCTTGAGGCCTTTAAAGGCTCGTTTGCGCATTGTTCGCACACACTTGACGCGCTATCTGCGCTCATTATACCTGGGGGCTTCTTTAACAGAAGGTTATTTATACGGGCTTTATGGCCAACACATGTGTCACACTTCCGCATGTACCTTTTATTCACCATTATATGCATCGATATGACTTAAGTTTTGGCCAAGCTGGGTTGCTGGCTCTGTGCTTACCCCTCACGTTCCCGATTGTTCGGCTAGGTGGTAAAGGAGCACCTCTGCGATTATTACCGCCGGGTCACCGGACGTGTACCTCAGAGCCGGGTGAAGCGAAAGCTAGCGTTCTTAAGGGAATATTGGTCGGTGAACTAAAGATGATTTTTATTTTTTTCATTTATCTGCCCCGGATGCTTTTCTGCTTTTTTTGCAGTCAGGACATGCACTTTAGGGCATGCCTCCGAGAAAGGAACCCCTAACGGAACTATTCTCCTGGAAGATGTTTCTTACTAACCATGTAATATAACATAACTAGTTGGGCACTTATGCGATAAAGCACTCATGACCCTACGCTGGTCTCCACGCATACCCCGGTTTTTACATAACGCGAGGGTATTCGGACACACCGGACTATTGGGTCCCGAGGTTGAAGCGAAAAGGTCCGCTTCGACAAGCGATCTACAATCCGGCTAGAAGGCATTCTACATGTCATCTTAAATTACATAGTCAAATTGACTGATTGTATTCCTCTTCAATGCCGTCTAATAGGCTGTCTAGTTTACAGTCCTGCTGGGAATACTTTGCAGCCAACTCTACTTGGCCGTACACTAAGCTCACAGGGATCTCCTTCCCGTCGGGCCCCACAGGTCCGACCTCGGCCATGTGGTTTGGGTCCGCCTTCGTGAACCGCGTCTTCACCATGGCCCAGGCCTCCCTGGCGCCTTGACGACAAGCCGATATCTTCCATAGTCGGAAGCGCCGCCGTGCTCCCTGAAGCTTCTCTGCAAGCTCTCCAAGGCCTTGGGTAGGGAGATAGATGGCCACAAGGCCTGGCGGCGCCTTTCATCACCTGCTGAACTCGTTCGATGCAGTTGCAATAGCTTCGGGAAGAAGGTCACCCGTAGAACCGGGCATTTCCTCTTGGGGCGACCCGTGAGCATACCTCTGAGACATAACTCTATTAATTTACTTCCTCGCCGAACTCTTTTTCAAAAGTTCGCTCAAGCACTCTTGTAAATGCCGCGGCGAAGTCGCCGATTCTCCTTCACGGAGTCGGACAGCTGAGCACGAACATCCTTTAGTTCCTCACCCAGCTGGGTGTTGGCATCTTGGAGATTATTTTCTCTTGCCTCACCCTTGTAAGCACATTCTCGCTTGACCTTCGACGGCGCATGAAAGCTGTTGCTTGTCCGGATCTAGTCCGCGCCATCTGCAATACTATTGTCGATTTACACACGCCGCACTTCACAAACTATTTATCTTTTGAAGCATATATTACGGAGGGGTCTCTGTGGCTCCCCTCATGGCGGCTAGTGCGGCCTCAAGTTGGGCCTTGCATTCTTCAAGCTCTGAGACAGTCGGGTATTCTTTTTGTAAGATCCTGCATAACAAATGATCCTTAAATCAGTTATTCTAACTATTTTAAGTCTCAGGGGCTACTGGCATACATAACTGTCAAATTTCCTCACCCGTATGTCCTTTACATACTGCTCCGTGGCTCTAGCTAGACCATCTTGGCGGCACGGAGGTGCGCATCTCCAATTGAAGGCATTCAAGGCCTCTTGGGAGAAACATCGCCACGAAGAACTGTCCGCGGCCTTTGTGATTCATGGCGCTCTCCACCTCGGAGTTGGTGGCGGACAATCTGTCGGCATCCTCTGTCGGAGGAGCATCCGACACACGCCTCGTGCTCGCCTCCGCTTCTGGACCCGGCTTTGGAGCCTGGCTGGCGGAGGTTCGATTGGCAACCTCTCCGGACTCAGTCCGGCGATGACTCTTTTTCCTGAAAAGAGCACCAGCATTAGTACGCCTTCCAGGAATCAATCCTGGGAATATGGTGACGCGCTATACCATTGCGGCGGAGTTTCGATCCGGACCGCACTTCTTTTTAGCCTGCGGGGCCGCACTGCCCCTTGTTGGCTAGCCGCCGCGGGCTCGGCCTCCTGCCTCGAAGGCACCCCCTGCGAAACACCATCAAATACGTGGTGATTAGAAGGAAAGCATGGGTGGGTTATGGTATCTGGACTTCGGTCACGGTTACCTGGGAGGCCGGAAATAATCCGGGGTAGTCGGCCGTAATGGCGACCAAAGCATTGTCGATGCTGAGTTGGTGGAACACCCCGTCGATCAGCTCCACCTTTATATCCGGGTCCTCTTCGGAGGCCGGATCGAGGGACCGTTCTGGATCCTCGGGTTGTGGGGGCGGGCTGTGTATCTTCTCCACGGCCCGGCACAGTTCCTGCGTAGAAACCATGAAATGAGATATTTAACCACGGGAACATGGATCGGACAGGCCACAAAGATATTTGCTTACCCAACCGAGGATTATTGAAGAAAACCCGTTCGATGGGTGGCGTGGAGAAAATCCTCCTCTTCCCTTTGTACATGGCGGACAAGGTCTTCACCAGTTCGGTGACCGATCCCGCCCTTTGCGGCCATGGCGGTGGCATCGTCCTCCCGTTGAAGTCCCATGCGCTGGCCCCTATATTGGAGCGGCTGCACTCCCCTCATAATGCAGGCTGCCATGACTCCAATCATGGTCAATCCGGCATGAGCCAGTAATCTTATTCAGCTCATCAAGTAAGGGCGCCCCGATCATTTCCCCCGAGGGCTCATGGGCGCCAGCTTAGGCGCTTCTTGAGGCGTTGCTAAACTCCGGAAGGCCGATCCGAACATGATCCGCAGCGGGCGTCCTCCATGTAAAACCATTCGAGGCCAGTCCTCGGGCGCCTTCTTTGGGGTTCCGGATAAGTATCCGGTCCCGGCGATGCGCCATAGTTCGGCTCCGCCCACTTGATATATTGACCCTTCGTGAGAACGAGGCACAAGGCAGAACAATCTCTTCCACAGAGTGAAATGGGCCTCAACACCCAGAAACAGCTCGCAAAAGGCCACAAAGCCTGCTATATGCAAGATGGAGGCAGGCGTAAGGTTGTGCAGCTGGAGGCCGTAGAACTCCAGAAGCCCCCGGAGAAACAGATGGATTGGAAATCCGAGTCCTCTCATTAGGTAAGAGACGAAGCATACTCGCTCTCCCTTAGAGGGATCGGGGCGCTCTCCTTTGCTTCCGCCCTTATAAGTGGCGAGTCCGGAACGCACCGGAACCATGAAGGCCGGGGGAAGGAATCCCTTGGTTTGGAGCATCACCAATTCGCTGTGCGGGACTGAGCATCTCCCCCAATCTCCGGGCTGAGGGCTGGGAGCGCGAGAGGAGGAGCCGCGTCGACTGTCCATGATGGAGTGGGTTTTTTGTCAAAGGCGCTCGGATGAAGGCTCGCGAAGGGAGGATGGTGTGATCCGAATCTGGATCCCCGTCTCTTTTATAGACGGCTCATTTGCACAACAAGGGGGGTAAATGTAAAGATACCCTGACTTTTCACATTCGTTCGACACGTGGAAGATGGCCATTATTGGGCGTGGAAGCCGAGAAGCGCGATATTCACAAGAAAGCCAGACACTATTCAACACAGGATTCGGAGGAGGAACCCGCCTTGCAATGCCGAAGACAATCAACATGCCGGACTTATCATCGTTGAAGCCTGGTTCGGGGGCTACTGAGGGGGTCCTGCACTAGGGGGTGTCCGGATAGCCGAACTATCATCTTTGGCCGGACTCCTAGACTATGAAGATACAAGATTGAAGACTTCGTCCCGTGTCCGGATGGGACTTTCCTTGGCGTGGAAGGCAAGCTTGGCGATACGGATATGTAGATCTCCTACCATTGTAACCGACTCTGTATAACCCTAACCCTACCCGGTGTCTATATAAACCGGAGAGTTTTAGTCCGTAGGACGAACAACAATCATACCATAGGCTAGCTTCTAGGGTTTATCCTCTCTGATCTCGTGGTAGATCTACTCTTGTACTACCCATATCATCAATATTAATCAAGCAGGAGTAGGGTATTACCTCCATCAAGAGGGCCCGAACCTGGGTAAAAACATCGTGTCCCTTGTCTCCTGTTACCATCCGCCTAGACGCACAGTTCGGGACACCCTACCCGAGATCCGCCGGTTTTGACACCGATAGTAGGCCCCACATGGTTTGCCTCTTTTTTTAACATAACACGTCAAGTCGCAATTTGTTTGTTCACCCGTGGTAGACGGTCCTCCCTCCACCAAGTGGACAACTAGTACACGTGCCAAATTACCACGTGGGCTGCCTTTTTCGTACAGAATTGAGCTCCACCGTGTACCCGCGCGGGTGTGGTTGGGAAAGAGACGGGAGTACGTGCGCCGTGCATGCACCTCTTCTCTTCCTGCTCGTCCCCCACCTACGTGGGTGTGTGTGAGAGATACAAACCGTGTTCTCGAGTGTTTTTTGTTTTGGGGTAGAGGGTGGGGTGGGGGGTTGATTTCGTGAATTATTTGTGGGAATATGTGTCGATGACATCTCAAACAAAATTTTGCATGCAATGTGTGTGAAATGGAGGCCTATCCATATCATACATAGAGGGTCGGGCAATCCACGAGAAGAGAGGGAGGGGTCATAGCTATCGATAGAGTCGAAGAGAGGATCAAGTGGGTGGGTGCGAGATAGATGAAGAGAGCCATCGAAATTGTGTGTGTGTGCATGTCAAAGATATAGGGCGACTGGCCTACCGGAACGTTAGAGGGCACATGTCAAGTTTGTGTGTGTGGGGAGACATGACTAGCGCTCGATGTATTGTGTGTGTGGGGGGAGGGGGGTGGGGGAGGGATAGGGAGAGGCCTAACTATAGAGGTAGAACGACTCATATATGTGTTGAGAAGGAGAGACCCAGCTATGTCTTGAGGGAGATCGGTCGACATCCATACATAACTGAAGGACGGGAAATATGATGGGACAGAGAGAAAGAGGAGAGAGAGAGAGAGGGAGGGAGAGGGAGGGAGAGGGGTAGAGTGCTGGATGGGTGATGGAGTTGCTTCTCGGAGATGGTGGGAGAGGCCTACTAGACAAACTGAGGGTGGAACTGCAATGTTATCAATAAGAGTGGGGATGTGTTTCTGTGTGTGCCTGTGCATGATAGATCTATCGGGACGCATCCATGGATGATGAAGGGGAACCATGTGTTTGGTAAGCAAACCTAACTAGATCGGTAGATCAATTGTTGTTTGTCGGAGGAAGGGAGAGACACAACTAATGAGGTAGATCGATCGACGTGTGGGTAAAAACGACTTATAAGGACCTAGCTAGCTATATGTATAGCGAGAGACCGGTCGGTGTACGTCCATTTGTTAGAGGCAAATAAGGCCCAGCAAGACGGATAGACAGAGAGAATGGGGCTAGGAGGTGGTGCGAGAGGCCCAACTACTAGCTAGATAGGGGGAGGAGTGTGCTTTTGTGAGATCGATGAAAAGAGGGGCGAGAGTTTACACATGTGTCTGACCGTATGAGAGACACAAGGCAATGACACATAAAGGAGGAGATTGAAGGTGTGTGTGTATGTTGTAGGCAGGCATCGCTGTAGAGGTTTATCGATCGGTGTGTGTAGGAAAGGAGTTGTGGAGACTCTGGGAGAACGACCTAAAGAAAAAAAATGAATGTGCCCTGTGGATAGAATGCCGAGGGAGGGGGAGGGCGAGGAGGGCGTGTGCATGCACGAGAGAAAGTTAGTGGTAGCTACAAAGGTTAGAGGATTGTGTGGGTGTAAGAGACTAAAAAAGATCATAATTTGATATGAAAGCAGATTCATATATTTGAACAGGAGATCATAGTGTTTTAAACATTGCATGCATGAATATAGCAGTGTGCACGTGTTATACCATACTGTGATAATGCATGGCGTTTGCAACTCACAACTAAATGCCGAACAATCTAAACCATACTATACATCAAGCAATCTCACATTTTATTTGAATTTGTGATAATGTGTGGCGTTTGCAGCTTACAACTAAATATCAAACAATCTAAACAATACTATATATCGAACATTCTCACATTTTATTTGAATTTCTGGTAATGTGTGGTGTTTGCAACTCACATCTAAATACTTGTAGGCGTAGGGGGCGAGGCACCATACATAATGTGATAAACACATTATACATATGAGACATGGTTTAGATTATGAAGATCTAGCTAGAGCTAGAAATGTAATGTGATTTGAAATCAAAATAAAATGGATTCAAAAAATCTAGTTCGAGTTCATATACTACACATAGTTCATATGTAACTCGAGACTAATCATGTGGTGTGCTGTGAAGATAATACACAAACGATGGTTTAACTTGACAATAATGATGATTGTAGATCTTATTAAAACAGAGAAACGAATTCAAATGCTTTGACTTCACAACAATCATTACTTTAGATCTTATTCAAATAGAGAAACGAATTCAAATTTAGTTCATATTGAAGCGGTAGTATATACGTTTGGAATGCACTAAAACATTCATTTGAGTAGTAGGTTGCATGCATTATACACGTAGCGGAATATTTTAATTGAACATAACATGACTTCAAAGTTTTGAATGACATTTGTAGTGCACATTGATTTGGTACAGTACACGTTAGGCTTGTCCGGAAATTTCAACCCGCAGCTTGTTAGCTCGAAATATTTAAGATATATCTTTGTCTCGTTGTGCTCCGACAACTCCCTCCATCTCAACCCGCGCCTTGCTATTCCAAAATTACAACGCGCGCGAAAAATCCCACCTCTTGTGAAATCCCGACACGCGAAATGCCTGTGGTACCCCTGAACCGACAGAACCGCCTCAAATCGGTGGGGGGTACTTTCATAACTTACCCCACATTTCGGACAAGCGCGTCTCCAAGCCATGGTTCCCAACTGCCATCCCATCCGCCCACCCATTCGTACACCGAGGCCGCGAAAATCCACGACGAAACCCCACACCCTGCTCCGTCCTCCACCCATCCGGAGCCTCTTCCCCAACGACGTCGTCCATAGCAACACCTCGACGTCCCTCATCCACCGTACCGGATGAGGATCCGTCGTCGATCTCATCGTCCCGCCGGTTCAGCCACCCCGTCCTCCACCTCCAAGGAGCTGCCCCGACGTTCCCCTCGTCTTTCACGCCACCTCCATTCCCACACCGCCGTCTTCACCTGCACCACCGGAAGATCATCATCATCACCGTTTACTCGGATGAAGCTGCGGCCTAATCGGCGCCACCAACGAGGTTGTACACTAATGGCCGCATTTTCTTCTTGATTCGATCTCACGGTGCTGCCGGCGCTCGGTCCCGAGCCGACACGGTGCGGCTCCATCCACGGCGGCGTCGCCGGCCACTTCCTCCACGGCATCGCTCCCTCGGCGGCGACGTCCACATCAGTAGGAGCTGCTGCTGCTTTAGCTCTCGCTCGCGCTGCTGCTCTGCTCTTGCTCTCGATCCCCTGCCTGGTCTGCTCTTGCTCCTTCTCTTGCTCGCGCTGCTGCTCTCGCTCTTGCTCTTGCTCTTGCTTATGGCGCGGCTCGATTTAGCTACACTTGATCGGTGAATCGACTTTTGGGTCGATCGATTTCGGGGGGGGGGGGGGCTCGCCGTGGTGAAGGAAGAACCAGCCGCAGCAAGGAGGGGGGCTCGCCGGGGAGGTACCCCACTATCTATCTTAGGGTTCAGGATGGGGGTGGTGGTCGCCGGCGGTGGCGGGACGTTGGCGAGGCGGTGGCATGGGCATCGCCGGAGAAAAGCTTCGCACGTGGGGGCCTAGAGGATGGCTGGGCGGCGCGGACCGGCGGTGGGGAGTGTTTTGGCGGCGGCGGGGCGCGACCGCCCGCCATGTGGCGGCGGGGGGCTGCTGTTTGGCGGTGGTGGTGGCGGCTCGAGGGGTGGAGGTTGAAGATGAACCGCAGGCCCTTGATTTCGTATCCAACGGCTGCAAAATCGACTGACCAGAGATGAAAAAGTCATTCGACCAACGTGTAGCCTCACCTTGCTAGTGCGTTCAGTTTCGACAACAAAATTCAGTTTTGATAGCAAAATTCAGTTTCGACAGTTAACTTCAGTTTCGACTATTAAGTTCAGTTTCGACAGCTAAGTTCAGAGATGAGCGGCTGATGTATTTTACATCTAGCACTTTGTGGTTATGTATTTTACGTCATGTATTGGAGATGCTATTAGAATTCCACTCAGATTAACGTTGTTCGTTGTCTCTCTTGTCCTGCTTCAGCCTCGGCGTCGTACAACTCACCGGAGCTTCTCGAATGACGAAACCCTCCATCACAGCGGAGCAGTACCTCAGGCTCCATCTCCAGACGCCAAAGATCTTCTTCCCCTCCTCCGACAGCAAAGTCAGTCGGAGCATCCTCACCGGCCAACCCAATCATGCTGAGATCGACATGGCTTCGCCAAAGAGGTTGTACACTTGTTGCATCTCTTTTTTACTCTACATGTTATATATATTGTCCACTGATCACACGGATTTGTTCTTTTAGTGTCTCCTTGAAAGAAAAAACGTAGGATTAATTTTCACGTGTCCTCCTTTTCAAATTCCTATTCATGAAGCAGAAGACTAAGAGATAGTAGCATAATAGCATTATAACCGTACATTTTCTTGTGGTTTGACTTAATCTCACCATGCTTCTTTGCATCCTGTGATCTTCCAATTGTTGTGAATCAAACACCCAGATTGGCAGAAATCCTGTGTTTTTAAATTATCTGCTTTGCACGTGCGTTCAAATCCTATTCCTGTCTATTTCCTATCCCCGCATTGTATAATCCTCTAATTCAAACGAGCACTTACAGAATTACTTCTCTTACAGATAGTTGTCAAAGAAAACCTTGCGTGGTTTGTCCCGCTCCTGCTGCGTCGTTGTCCACCCCAGCTCAGCTGCTCCAACGACAGAAGGGTCCAGCACAGCAGGGATCTGGCCTCCAGACCGTCTTTCGCTGCCTCAGATCTTCTTCCCCGCTGCTGGCAGCCATGAAAACTGCATTACCATCATCAACCGAGCAGATAACTTTGAGGACTACACGGGTCCGCAAGAGAGGTCGCACTCTTTCGTGTCTGCTTACATTATGCATCGCTTAATATTACATACTACTTTATCGTCCTGTTCACCGATTAGACTCTGAGTCAGCTCCAAACTAATGGTCAAACTTGAGTTTTTAAATGGTTGTGCGGTACATATCGGGGCCGCTATCAATAGTACCTATCTACTATCTGGTTAATCTCCGGTGTCTACTATGAGTTTCATGTTGGGTGGGAAACAAACAGTAAAGAAGCCATTATCTGTATTTTTTAACTGAAGCCATTATCTGCCTTCTATTATTGGTTTTGGGTCTATCCATAGGTTGCTACCATCACTCTGGATTTCTGCATGCACTCCTTACATAATCTCACTATGTTTTATTCCTATGCATGACAGTTATTGTAAACAATGGAACTGAACATGTAGAGCAAAAGAGATGAGCCTTGCGTGGCAATAAAATTTCATGCAGACGTCGCTCCATGGTAGGCGCAAAGGCAGCCCCCCTCCACGCATTTCGGATTGTAATCGAGAGGAAGATATCTGTTCGAGGGGATTCGTATGAGAAGACAACTCCTATTTACCCCCGAGGTCTTCGCTCTAACTTGGCATGCTTGATGTTGGTTATATCATGCATATGGTGTCTTGCATTGCTTACTTTATACATCAAATATGTCATCTGCTTAGTTTAGACATCCTTTGTGTGAATGCCATCTGTTTAGTTTATTCATTGTTTATGTGAATTATGCAATGCCATCTTGTTTAGCCAGGCATCATATATGTGAATTTTGCAATGCTATCCTGCTTAGCCAGTCATCTTATATGTAAATTATATCAGGCCATCCTTTTTTTTGCGTTACATATTACATTTGTCAACAATATTAGTACATTCAACTGCTCTTCGTGTGCATCAGCCATTTGACACGGTGATGGCAAATTCTGGAGTGAAAACAAGGTCTTCAGAGCAGACTATGCTATCTGACGAAGCGCATATCTCGCTGTTTACGGATAGCTCCTCAGAGGAGGATTCAGAGACAGATGACCAGCCCTATTCCCCCCCTCGAGGTGTATGCTCTAACTTGGCAGGGTTATGTTGCTCATATCGTGCGTATGGTGTCTCACATTGCTATGTCATTTGATTAGTTTAGACATGCTTTGTGTGAATGCCACCTGTTCAGTGTCTAATTACCATATATGTGAATTATGCATTGCCATCTTGTTGCAAGACATTATATATGTGAATTATACAATGCTATCTTGTTGCAAAGGCATTATATATGTGAATTATGCAATGCCATGCTGTTTAGCCAATCATCATGTATGTGAATTATATCATGCTATCTTTTTTTGTATTACGTGTTCCATTTGTCGACAATGTTTGTATATTCAACTACTCTTCCTGTGCATCAGCCATTTAAAGCGGTGATGGAAGTATCTGGAGTGAAAACAAGGTATTCCGAGCAGACAATGCTACCCGCCGAAGCAGACATCTTGTTGGTTACAGAGAGCTCCTCAGAGGAGGATTCAGAGACTAATGACCAGTCCTATTTCCCCCCTGAGGTCTCAAACTTGGCAGGGTTATATTACCCATGTCATGCATGTTGTCTTGCATTGCTTAGTTTTTACATCATATATGGATTGCCATCTACTTACTTGCTTAAAATATAAATCATATATTTGAATTATATCATGCCATCATGTTTACATAGTACATACACATCCTCTATCTAAATTATGGCATGACAACCCATTTAATAAATACATCATATAGTTATATCATCTCATCCTGTTTAGTGTTTACAGTCACCATATTTTGAATTATGGCATCCTATCCGTGAATGTATGTGAATTATGGAATGCCAACCTATTTAATAAACACATTATATAGTTATGTCATGTCATCCTGTTTACATAGTCTCATATTTTGAACTATGTCTTTCCATCTCTTTTAGTTAGCCATCATAATGTGAAATTGTGTCATGCTATCCTGTTTAGTTAGCCATCATATATGTGAAATTGTGTCATGCTATCCTGTTTGGTTAGACAACATAAATATGAATTATTTCATGCCCTCTTTTATTCCCCACTATCCATTGCACCTGTCTATCATACAATGTCTATACTTTCAATTACTTTTCTTGTTTATCACCATTTGAATTGGAGAGCGTGATGGCAGTATCTAAGGAGTAACAACACGGTCTTGTAAAAGATAGTGCTACCAGTTGATGCATATAGAACCACGGTTGTACTTGCCCAAGGACCAGATCCACCACACATAACCCAGACTCTCGCAGATTGTACCCCTACCCAGTTGGACAGAGAACCAGCTACACCCCTTCTAACCCCAACCCCGGCAGATAGTAACCCGGTTCCAGTTGACACAGCACCGTCTCCACCACAGAGCACCCAAACACGAGCAGTTAGTAAGGGAAGTGCAGTGCCCAAAGCACGAGGACCACCACTCCGAATCCCAACTCAACGCTTAAAGGAGAAGAAGATTTGTTCTCAGGTCAGGTTCTGTAGATATGGTTCATATTCCTTTGCTGTTGCATTACTGTATTTACTCATACCAACTATTTTCAAATTTGAAGGATGGAATTGAAACTCCAATGGCGCAACAGGTATGTTTTAAACATGTTTCTTTAACTAGTTTGCTGTTGTAACCTGCTCTATGTTGATTTCAGTTTCAATTGAATAAAAAGTTATGTTCTCATGTCATGCACATTACAAGTGTTGTTATTGCTCTATAGTTACCCACACTTATATTTTGTCTATTCTGCTTTGTCTTGAACAAATAATTATTTGAACTGTGTCTGTATCTTGATTTGGCAACAAAAACTAGAATGATATAGACCATAAAGTGACCATGGTACATAGATATATGTTTGTTTCATGCTGTTATCCTGTCCACGTTACTACTGAACTCATTTACCAAAATGAGTTTCATATACAACATGGTAAACATGTGATGTGTCTGCTTGTTTCTCTTTTAGAATGCAGACAAAATATTGGAGAACAGTACAACGTTATCCAATGGTAAAGGAAGTAATGCAGATAAGGTTCAAGATAGTGAGACATCCCTGTTGGTCTCCAAGAAAGCCGATAAAAACTATCTTGACGACAGTGAGGGAACCCAAAAGTCCTGTCTTGATGTAGTGTTCGAGTTACTGGCCACTACTGCTGGCACAAAATCTTCGAACTCGCTGCCTGAATCAGTTCATCTTCTTGAGTCTCAACTTCAAGTTGAAATACATCGATCAGATGTGCTGCGAAAGGAAGCTGAAGGACCGAGGAAGTCCCTGCAGAATTCAGATGCATATTTTCTGGTGCAACAGCAAGCGCTGGAGGATTTAAGCGCCAAACAAGAGAAAGTTAATAAGCTTGCTAAGCATCTTGCCAGCATTATGGGTCCCCAGGATATTGTTTCTTGAGATCTTCTGAAGTGGTTTCAGTTCTGGATTTGTTTTGCTGCGGTGTTTATTTGCGCTAGTTGCCAACTTTGCTGCTGCGGCGTTTATTTGCGCTGCGGCAAAAACATGGAGTTGCCCCACCCTGATTGAAAATAAACAGAGGTAAACCAACCGGGAGGTGAACTAAATTGCCTTCTTATTCTCCTCACCAAGTATCTCTCTACTAAACACCTCACTAAAGTCGCCGACACACCACTAAATTAATGGCGTAGAGTCGCCTATCATCCCACCACCCCACCACATAGCCACTGCACCGCGGAAAGTGGGGCGGTAGTTTTTCTTTCATGTTTTCGCCTAACACGAAAAACATACTCGCCTCCCCCAGTGTCGTAGATCGCATCACCCGTTGAAACCAAGTCGCCTAAACCATTGTACCCTTCCAAATCGGCTAAGACGGGAAACACACTCGCCTACGCCCTGGTGACCAAGGTCGCCTCACCTGTCGAACCAAGGCGCCCAAATCAACGCACCCTTTCAAATCGCCTAACACGAAAAATATACTCGCCTCCCCGGGTGACCTAGGTCGCCCCACCAGTCCGACCAAGTCGCCCAAACCAACGTACCCTTCCAAATCGCGTAAGAAAAAGAACACAGTTGCCTACCCCCGGTGACCTAAGTCGCCTCACCTGTCGGACCAAGTCGCCTAAACCACTGTATCTTTCCAAATCGCCTAAGACGGAAAGAACACTCACCTACGCCCCGGTGACCTAGGTCGCCCTGTCAGTCCGACCAAGTCGCTCAAACCAATGCAACCTTTAAATTTGCCTAACACGAAGAACATACTCGCCTCCCCCGGTGACATAGGTCGCCTTACTCGTCGAACCAAGACGCCTAAACCACTTTACCCTTCCAAATCGCCTGAGATAGAAAACACACTCGCCTACCCCCGGTGACCTAGGTCGTCCCACCCGTTCGCCCAAGTCATCTGAACCACCGTACCCTTCCAATTCGCCTAAGACGGAAAACACACTCTCCTACCACTAGTGACCTAGGCCGCCCCACCTGTCTGACCAAGTCGTATAAAACCACCATACCCTTCCAAATCTCCTAAGACGGAAAACGCACTCGCCTACGCCCCGGTGATCTAGGTCGCCCACCTGTCCGACCAAGTCGCCCAAACCAACGCACCCTTCCAAATCGTCTAACACGAAAAACATACTCGCCTCCCCCGGTGACATAGGTCGCTTCACCCGTCCGGCCAAGTCGCCTAAACCACCGTACCCTACCAAATCGCCTGAGACGGAAAACACACTTGCCTACCTCAGGTGACCTAGGTCACCCCACCTGTCCGACCAAGTCGCCTAAACCACCGTACCCTACCAAATCGCCTGAGACGGAAAACACGCTCGCCTACCTTGAGACGGAAAACACACTCGCCTACCTCAGGTGACCTAGGTCACCCCACCCGTCCGACCAAGTCGCCTAAACCATCGTACCCTTCCAAATCGCCTAAGACGGAAAACATACCCACCTACCCCTAGTGACATAGGTCGCCTCACCCGTCGAACCTAGTCGCCTAACGACCGTACACCTTCCATATAACCTAAGACGGAAAACATACTCACCTACCCCCGGTGACCTAGGTTGCCCCACCCGTCTAACCAAGTCGCCTAAACCACCGTACACCTTCCAAATCGCCTAAGACGGAAAACATACTCGCCTACCCCCAGTGACCTAGGCCGCCCCACCCATCGAACCAAGTCGCCTAAACCACCGTACACCTTCCAAATCGTCTAAGACGGAAAACATACTCACCTACCCCCGGTGACTTAGGTCGGCCCACCCGTCGAACCAAGTCGCCTAAACCACCGTACCCTTTGAAACTGCCTAACAAGAAAAACATACTCGCCTCCCCCAGTGGTATAGGTTGCATCACCCATCGAACCAAGTTGCCTAAACCAACGTACCCTTCCAAATCGCCTAAGATGAAAAACATACTCGCCTACCCCGGTGGCATAGGTCGCCTCACCCGTCGAACCAAGTCACCCAACCAACACACCCTTCCAAATCGCCTAAGACGAAAAGCATAATCGCCTACCCCCCGGTGACCTTGCGCACCATTGCTAGGCAGAGTTAAAGCCGGGCTGAACAAGGCAGGGGCGTGTGCAACATTTTCAGTTGTCGTCGCATCAGACACATCAGCAACAGCAGTCACCGCAGCAGGAAACTCCACACCGATGACATTTTGGATAGGTGCAGAAAGCAAACTGGGTGATTCGCCCACCCCTCGATAGGAATAGACATTTTTCCAGGAGGGACTTGTGTACAGTATAGTGGGCTCCATCACAATCATCAAAGTCATCAGGTAGTTTATTGAGATCAAGCTCAGGCATCTGCACATTTTTAGAAGATAGAATAGAGATTCTTGTGAAAGAGATATAACGGAAATGAGAACATACAAACTCTTCTTTTTTTCTTTCTTTTTTACTACTAGTCAGTTTGGCAGATCTTGTTTACTACTAGTTGGCAGGAAAATGCAAGTTCATGAATTTGCAGGATGCGTCCATTATTTTTTATTTCTACTACTAGCTCACACTTTTTTTTCCTAGCCATTTGTTTTTGTAAGCAACTAGTGTCTTGTCAATTCATCTACTTTTTTATTAGGGATGTAGGCAGGGTTTCGCTCGCCTTTTTTAGCAATACAGAATAACTACACAGAGTTTATAGCAATCAGTTTTTTCAACTCCTATTTTTAATGCTGAGGCCTGGTGCAAGACAATAGGCAAGATAATAACAAGTTTCAAGAGCACAGCATCTTCTATCTAGAATCCAGATTTACATGGGGAAGGGGAGGACAACTACAGGTGGAGAGCAGATTTGTTGGCAAGATCCAATTTTTGGTGTAACCTAGTAGTATCATGCTTTTGCCCAAGAAAAAAAAATAGAAAAATAGATTGAGAATCCTGTGTTGTTTCTGAAGGGATAAAAATTGCCTAGTTTCTGGTGGTATTCTTGCCGGAGTTGTCCCAGATTTTTGCCTGATACGCAACAAAGAGTTGTTGACAAATATCGTTGCGTCCTTCAGGAGTTGGTCTGCTCCCCCTCCCTTTCTGTTTTTTTGGCATTCGGCGGCGGGGGGAGGGGCCGGACTTCCTTTCTTAGCACAGGTGGGGTGCCGTACGTGGCCAACTTCCCGAAATGGCAGGCCGCGATATCGCGCGCACGCGAGATAGCAGTGCCCATTTCTTCTTCTACTTCTTTTATCCGGTGAAAAGTGTATATATAATTTTTTTAGGACAAATTATGGAGTAGAGTAAAAAAATTGCATGAGAAAGGTGCAAGCCACCATCTCTCCTTTTTAATTACCATACCCCCAATGGCCTAAGTGCACAGAAAAAATTAAAAAGACCATGTGTAGAATGCTATTGGTCTTGATTACCGTGTGATGGGAGAGAAGCAATTTTTTCTACTTTAATGTGAATTGGGAAGATAGATTTACACACTTTTGTAAACAAATTTGAAAGCCAAAATTACATTTTTCACCGGAGGGAGTATATAAAAAAGTCTTGCCTACCTCTCTCGAACCTTCTCACCTCCGACCGCCCTGCTCATGGCCCCCACCAATCATGTTTCTCCATGCCGCGGATCACCCCGAATTCCAATCCTTCTCTTCCCTTAGAGCATCTCCAACAGCCGCGGTAAAAGGCGTGCACGCGGTAAACCGAGTCTTTTGGGCGCGTGGGACGTTTCGGCGCGCTCCAGCGGTGGCGAGAAAGTCGCGTGCGCGGGAACGATTTGCGCGCGCGTGGGAAAAAGGCAGCAGGTCGCGCGCTTTTTTTGGCGCACCGCTTCCCGCGCGCCTATAAAATGCGGCGCTCGCCACGCGCCTATTCCACACGCTTCTCTTCCTCTTTCGTTGCCACGCGCGCCTCCACTGCTTCCTCGGTTGCTTCCGCTGCCACGCGCGCTACCGCTCCAGTGCCCCGCCACCATGCCGCCGCGCCGCCGAGGAGCGTAGGGATACCGCGGCATCCGTCAGCGCCCCAACAACGGGTTCTACTCGGAGATACGGTCCAGCCAACTCCGGCTCGGCCTCGGCACCTTCGAGACGGTGCACGAGGCCGCCCGCGCGTACGACGCGGCGGCGTGGCGCCTAGGCAAGCCACGCCAGCAGATGAACTTCCACGACGTCCACACGCTGCAGCAGGCGCTGGACGTCGCCCCGCCGCCTCGTCTTCGCACGACACAAGACCGTGCGTATCACGCTAAGTGGCAGAACCGCCTCCTCGTTGCCCATGAGGACGAGCGAGTCATGGCGGAGTGGCGCCAGCAACACCCGGAGGACGTCTCCTACGAGCAAGCCTACTGGGCAAGGCCCCGCAAGGAGGAGACGCAAAGGCGCCGCGCTGAGCGGTTGGACAGGCGTCGGTGGAAGGCCCTGGCGCTATCCCAGTGCGATGTCGTTGAGAACGGTGGTGAGACGATCTTTGCGTCTGACGATGATCGTTGGGAAGACATGTGGCTCGATACCTCGGATCAGACCAGCGAGGATGGCGACGATGACTATGACAACAACGACTGGGAGTAGGCTGTAGCTGCACTAGTAGTTTTTATCTATGTCCTTGCACTATCTAAATACTAGTTTTTACCTATCTATGCTATGGAACTATGTAAAATATCTACGTATCGTCTTTTCTATCTATGAATTTTATTAAAAAAATATACACACTGTTTAGCGCGCGCTGCATTTTAACGCGGCCGCTGGAGCTACGCGCGTGCGCTCAATTTTGACGCGTCTGCTGGAGCCACCGCTGCCGGCCGCGCCAAACCAGGCGAACGGCGCGCGGCAAATGCCTTTTTTGCACGCGGCGCGTCGCGCAGCTGTTAGAGATGCTCATACATCAGTGCTGCCATTCTCAGTAAGTTTCAAATCGCTATGTACGCCGGCCGAATACTTCATCCTCCATCCCTCTCCTTTCTTGTATTTTTATCTCCTCCGGGCTCTGTTTCCTCCACCACGCTCGCTCGCAGTTGCCCGGTTACTCCTGCTGCCGGTGCCGCTCGCTCCCCGTTGCCGGAACGTGGAAGTCGCAACCCTTGATTGCGTGCTCGGTGGCCGTCGCTGGGACTGCATGGAGGTCGCACACCTGCCAGCACGCCCGCTTGCTGTCGCCGTACGCCCGTACCTCCTCTCTCTCTCTCTCTGAACCCAACCACCCCGACACCCCCTCTCCTGCGGCGGCCCGTCTCTCCCACGACCACCCCGGTGTCCTCCCTCATCCTTTCGTCTTTCTCCTCTCATGCTGCCTCTCGGCGACTCGGCCCATGATGAACGCATCCAGGGAGGGTTTCTACTGCCGCCACCTTGTCGGCCGGACACTGCCATCCACTGTCAAAGTCTAACCAGCTGCAACCGCCGGCCCTGACCACGCCGCCTCGCTGCCTCCCCTGGTCGGCTGCAGCAGCATCCTGTGACCTGTCACAACGCCGCCTCCCCCGACCAGCTGCAGCCGACCAAGACCCCACGGCCGTCCAGTTCCAGTTGTGTCCCAGCCGTCGGCCTTTCCCGAGCAGCCGACTCCACCTGCAGTGGTTTCCTCCTCCCCGTAATTTTTTCTCTGTTCGCTGCTCACTGCTGGGTTGATGTATGCTGCTTGCTGACGTTGTTGTGCTGTTGCTGCTGATTTCTTCTTGAAGAAGTGAGTTGTTTCCGTAATAAAGATGTCTCCAGACGGAGTCTTTTTTTTTTTGGCGGGGATCCAGACGAAGTCATTTGTTGTTATGTCTTTTGGAAGAACCAACCGATCGAATAACAATAGCCAACAGCAGGGCAAGGATGGTTCAAGGATGTGGCCAATCAATTGGGAATAGCGATTTCTTTCCAACTTCCAAATTCCTAGGAAATAGGACGGCTACAAACTGTTAGTCCTAGAAATACATTAGCACATATGCCCATGTATTGCAACGAGAAAACATAATATTTTATGCAAGCATAATGTCTCGTAGCACCGGATTCATTGCGAAGAACATACTGCAATGCAGCATCCTTTTACAAAATGAACATAAAAATAGGATGCAATTTATCCGTTCTTTTAATTATTCCGCTGATTTACCCACAATCCTTTCTTCAATTTGCCACATCCATTTAGTGGTTGTTTGGATAACAAATATTATCATTGAGTTTATAGAAAACGAGTTTTTACCTGATTTTTAGGAAAACTGGTTTTGCTATCTTTTTTTTTTTTTTTTTTGCGGGGGATTGCTATCCTTTTTGTTAATAGTCAGTTTATATAAGACCACGTTTGGGTCAAAAGTGCGTTTGTCCAGTTCCCTATTCTCCGGCGATCTTCTTATTCTCGACTTTCCGTCAATCAAACGCAGGTAATGGAGCTGGATAGTTGATCTCGCCGGACGGCCGCGTACACGCACACGTAGAAAGTTGCTACCATGGGCAAGCATCTGCAACCGGCTGCGAAATGTACGGAACGTACACGTACGCGAGAGACACAAGAGGATTCATGGCAAAAGCCTCCTCGGATCCACCTTCCTCTTGGTCGTTCACGCTGCATGCACGTCGGCGTTCATGGCCATGGCGCCCCTGCCTGTCGCTATGCACCCTCGCCGTTGGGGTTAAGGACGAGAAAAGCTTGTGTCCACTGATGCAAACCCTTTGGTCGACGCCAAGCTGCAGCCATATATGTCTCCTCCTGCTTTGTTGTGGCGTGCCGGCGGCGGCGACGCTCAACGAGCTGACCTCGGCGGCTGCGACGATGACCAGGACGGACGACACGGAGGACGCGGCAGCCCTGGCGCGGCGGCCAGACGAGGACGTACGAGTACAACTACGTTGTACGACTCACCGGCGAGTCCATCACAGCCGCCGTCGTCTCACTGACCCTCGAGCAGGCCGGCCATATGTAGTGAGGACGTGGCAATGGCCACCAGCCTCGGTAGCTTCTCTTCGCTCGTGAACGGGCCCGCCAGGATCGGCAACAAGGAACAAGGATACGCAAATCGAGTTTTTACAAAAACGACTAATAGTCGTTTTTCCACAAACGCGAAATTCTGGGTTATAGAAAATTCGGTTTTCCATATCCACGGATTAGTTACGCTAGCCAAACGTGGTTTTAGGTTGTTAGGCCGTTTTCCTAGTTTATATAAAACGGATTTTCTACAAATCATCTATCCAAACAGAGATATCCTATTTAAGCCCACAATCCTTCTTTTAGTTAGCTCACTCGCTTAATTAGCTCGCCCTAAACATGAGGGCTGCTTGAGGGAGTCCTGGACTAAGGGGTCCTCGGGCGTCCGGCCTGTTATCCATGGCCGGACTGATGGGCTGTGAAGACATGAAGACCGAAGATTGTACCCATGTCCGGGTTGGACTCTACTTGGCTTGAAAGGCAAGCTTGACAACCGACTATGTGGATTCCTTCTTATGTAACCGACTTCATGTAAACCCTAGATCCCCTGGTGTCTATATAAACCGGAGGGGTTAGTCCGAAAAGGATACACACATTACCATAGTCATATAGGCTAGACTTCTAGGGTTTAGCCTTTACGATCTGGTGGTAGATCAACTCTTGTAACACTCATATTCATCAAGATCAATCAAGCAGGAAGTAGGGTATTATCTCCATAGAGAGGGCCCGAACCTGGGGAAACATCGTGTCCGCCGTCTCCTGTTACCATCGATCCTAGACGCACAGTTCGGGACACCCTACCCGAGATCTGCCGGTTTTGACACCGACATTGGTGCTTTCATTGAGAGTTTCACTGTGTCGTCGACAAAAGGTCCGATGGCCCCTTCAATCGTTGATAATGACGCTGTCCGAGGAGGAACCCTCCTCCCCGGACAGATTTTTGTGTTCGGCGGCTTCGTACTGCGGGCCAACTCGCTTGACCATCTGGAGCAGGTCGATAGCTACGCCCCTGACCATCAGGTCAGATTTGGAGGCTTGAACTACGTCACGGATATCCGTGGAGACTTGATCTTCAATGGATTTGAGACCGCGGCGATCGCTCCCCTCGCTCCGATGAACATGACTTCAATCTGTCATCGGATCACATCTAGGAGATGGTTCCTGTTGTTGCAACGGCCTTAGAACCAGAGCAAATCGCGCCATCCAAAGCCATAGAGTCCGCGGCGTTGGAGCCGCACACGGACTCAACACCCTGCAATATTTGCGTCAACGGAATTTCGGACTCGTCTCCGGCTATAAGTGTTGGGAAACGTAGTAATTTCAAAAAATTTCCTACGATCACACAAGACCATGGTGATGGCATAGCAACGAGAGGGGAGAGTGTCCGTCCACGTACCCTCGTGAGACCGAAAGCGAAGCGTTATATCAACGCTGTTGATGTAGTCGACGTCTTCACGATCCGACCGATCCAAGCACCGTTATCCGGCACCTCCGAGTTCTTAGCACACGCTCAGCTCGATGGCGATCCCGGGCTCCGATCCAGCAAAGCGTCGGGGAGGAGGAGTTCCACAAGACGACGGCGTGGTGACGATCTTGATGTTCTACCGTCGCGCAGGCTTCGCCTAAGCACCGCTACAATATGACCGAGGTGGAATATGGTGGAGGCGGGCACCGCACACGGCTAAGGAACGATCACGAAGATCAACTTGTGTGTTCTAGGGTGCCCCCTGCCCCGTATATAAAGGAGCAAGGGGAGGGCCGTCCCGCCCTAGGAGGCGCACCAAGGGAGGGGGAGTCCTCCTCCTAGTAGAGTAGGACTCCCTTTCCTAGTCCTACTAGGAAGAGGGAAGGGGAAGGAAAGAGAGGAGAGGAGAGGGAAAGGGGCGCGCCCCCTCCTAGTCCAGTCGGACTCCCCATGGGGGGCGCGCCACCTCCCTGGTGCAGCCCTCTCTCCCTCTTGGCCCAATAAGGCCCATTACTTCCCGGGGTTTCGGTAACCCCTCCGGCACTCCGGTTTTCTCCGAAACTTCCGAACCTTTCCGTGTCCGAATATAGCCGTCAATATATCAATCTTTATGTCTCGAACATTTGAGACTCCTCGTCATGTCCGTGATCACATCCGGGACTCGAACTCCTTCGTACATCAAAATACATAAACTCATAATATAACCGTCATTGAAACCTTAAGCGTGCGGACCCTACGGTTCGAGAACTATGTAGACATGACCTAGAACCATTCTTGGTCAATAACCAATAGCGGAACCTGGATGCCCATATTGGTTCCTACATATTCTACTGAAGATCTTTATCGGTCAAACCGCATAACAACATACGTTGTTCCCTTTGTCATCGGTATGTTACTTACCCGAGATTCGATCGTCGGTATCCAATACCTAGTTCAATCTCGTTATCGTAAGTCTCTTTACTCGTTCCGTAATACATCATCTCACAACTAACTCATTAGTTGCAATGCTTGCAAGGCTTATGTGATGTGTATTACCGAGAAGGCCAGAGATACCTCTCCGACAATCGGAGTGACAAATCCTAATCTTGATTCATGCCAACTCAACATATACTTTCGGAGACACTTGTAGAGTACCTTTATAATCACCCGTTACGTTGTGATGTTTGGTAGCACACAAAGTGTTCCTCTGGTAAACGGGAGTTGCATAATCTCATAGTTGCAGGAACTTTGTATAAGTCATGAAGATAGCATAAGCAACATACTAAACGATCAAGTGCTAAGCTAATGAAATGGGTCATGTCAATCACATCATTCTCCTAATGATGTGATCCCATTAATCAAATGACAACACATGTCTATGGTTAGGAAACATAACCATCTTCGATTAATGAGCTAGTCTAGTAGAGGCATACTAGTGACTATCTGTTTGTCTATGTATTCACACATGTATTATGTTTCCGGTTAATACAATTCTAGCATGAATAATAAACATTTATCATGATATAAGGAAATAAATAATAACTTTATTATTGCCTCTAGGGCATATTTCCTTCATCTCCCACTTGCACTAGAGTCAATAATCTAGATTACACAAGAATGATTCTAACACCCATGGAGTCTTGGTGCTGATCATGTTTTGCTCGTGGAAGAGGCTTAGTCAACGGGTCTGCAACATTCAGATCCGTATGTATTTTGCAAATCTCTATGTCTCCCACTTGGACTTGGTCCCGAATGGAATTGAAGCGTCTCTTGATATGCTTGGTCCTCTTGTGAAATCTGGATTCCTTTGCCAAGGCAATTGCACCAAGATTGTCACAGAAGATCTTCATTGGTCCCGATGCACTAGGTATGACACCTAGATCGGAAATGAACTCTTTCATCCAGACTCCTTCATTTGCTGCTTCCGAAGCAGCTATGTACTCCGCTTCACATGTAGATCCCGCCACGACGCTTTGTTTAGAACTGCACCAACTTACAGCTCCACCGCTTAATAAAAATACGATCCGGTTTGCGATTTAGAATCGTCCGGATCAGTGTCAAAACTTGCATCGACGTAACCATTTACGACTAGCTCTTTGTCACCTCCATATCGAGAAACATATCCTTAGTCCTTTTCAGGTATTTCAGATGTTCTTGACGCTGTCCGATGATCCACTCTGGATTACTTTGGTACCTTCCTGCCAAGCTTACAGCTAAGCATACGTCAGTCCGGTACACAGCATTGCATACATGATAGAGCCTATGGCTGAAGCATAGGAACATTTTCATTTCTCTCTATCTTCTGCTGTGGTCGGGCATTGAGTCGACTCAATCTTATACCTTGTACTACAGGTAAAAACCTTTCTTTGCTCGATCCATTTTGAACTTCTTCAAAACTTTATCAAGGTATGTGCTTTGTGAAATTCCTATTAAGCGCCTTGATCTATCTCTATAGATCTTGATGCCCAATATGTAAGCAGCTTCACCGAGGTCTTTCATTGAAAAACTTTTATTCAAGTATCCTTTTATGCTATCCAGAAATTCTATATCATTTCCAATCAACAATATGTCGTCCACATATAATATCGAAATGCTACAGAGCTCCCACTCACTTTCTTGTAAATACAAAGCTTCTCCAAAAGTCTCAGATAAAACCATATGCTTTGATCACACTATCAAAGCGTTTATTCCAACTCCGAGAGGCTTGCACCGGACCATAAATTGATCGTTGGAGCTTGCACACTTTGTTAGTACCCTTTGGATCAACAAAACCTTCTGGTTGCATCATATACAACTCTTCTTCTAGAAATCCATTCAAGAATGCAGTTTTTACATCCATTTGCCAATTTCATAATCATAAAATGCGGCAATTGCTAACATGATTCGGACAGACTTAAGCATCGCTACGGGTGAGAAAGTCTCATCGTAGTCAACCCCTTGAACTTGTCGAAAACCTTTTGCAACAAGTCGAGCTTTGTAGACAGTTACATTACCATCAGCGTCAGTCTTCTTCTTAAAGATCCATTTATTCTCAATAGCTTGCCGATCATCGGGCAAGTCTACCAAAGTCCATACTTTGTTCTCATACATGGATCCCATCTCAGATTTCATGGCTTCAAGCCATTTTATGAATTTGGGCTCACCATCGCTTCTTCATAGTTCGTAGGTTCACCATGATCTAGTAGCATGACTTCCGAATAGGATTACCGTACCACTCAGTGCGGATTTTATTCTGGTTGATCTCTGGTTCGGTGACAACTTGATCTGAAGTTTCATGATCTTCATCATTATCTTCCTCACTAAGCGGTGTAGGTGTTACGAAACTGATTTACGTGACGAACTACTTTCCAATAAGGGAGCTGGTACTATTACCTCATCAAGTTCCACTTTCCTCCCACTCACTTCTTTCGAGAGAAACTCCTTCTCTAGAAAGGATCCATTTTTAGCAACAAATGTCTTGCCTTCGGATCTGTGATAGAAGGTATACCCAATTGTCTCCTTTGGGTATCCTATGAAGACACATTTTTCCGATTTGGGTTCAAGCTTATCAGGTTGAAGTTTCTTCACATAAGCATCGCAACCCCAAACTTTCGAAACGACAACTTTGGTTTCTTGCTAAACCATAGTTCATAAGGCGTCGTCTCAACGGATTTTGACGGTGTCCTATTTAACGTGAATGCGGCCGTCTCTAAAGCATAACCCCAAAACGATAGCGGTAAATCGAAATAGACATCATAGATCGCACCATATCTAGTAAAGTACGATTCGACGTTCGGACACACCATTACGCTGTGGTGTTCCGGTGGCGTGAGTTGCCAAACTATTCCGCATTGCTTCAAATGTAGACCAAACTCAGAACTCAAATATTCTCCTCCACGATCAGATCGTAGAAACTTTATTTTCTTGTTACGATGATTTTCAACTTCACTCTGAAATTCTTTGAACTTTTCAAATGTTTCAGATTTATGTTTCATCAAGTAGATATACCCATATCTGCTTAAATCATCTGTGAAGGTGAGAAAATAACGATATCCACCACGAGCTTCAACATTCATCGGACCACACACATCTGTATGTATGATTTCCAACAAGTCTGTTGCTCTCTCCATACAACCGGAGAATGGCGTTTTAGTCATCTTGCCCATGAGGCATGGTTCATAAGTACCAAGTGATTCATAATCAAGTGATTCCAAAAGTCCATCGTATGGAGTTTCTTCATGCGTTTTACACCAATATGACCTAAACGGCAATTGCCACAAATAAGTTGCACTATCATTATCAACTCTGCATCTTTTGGCTTCGACATTATGAATATGTGTATCACTACCGTCGAGATTCAATAAGAATAGACCATTCTTCAAGGGTGCATGACCATAAAAGATATTACTCATATAAATAGAACAACCATTATTCTCTCGATTTAAATGAATAACCGTCTCGCATCAAACAAGATCCAGATATAATGTTCATGCTCAACGCGGCACCAAATAACAATTATTTAGGTCTAAAACTAATCCGAAGGTAGATGTAGAGGTAGCGTGCCGACCGCGATCACATTGACTTTGGAACCATTTCCCACGCGATCGTCACCTCGTCCTTTGCGGTGCTCGTCTATTCAGTAGTCCCTGTTTGAGTTGCAAATATGAGCAATGTAACCAGTATCAAATACCAAGTGCTACTACGAGCTCTAGTAAGGTACACATCAATAACATGTATATCACATATACCTTTGTTCACCTTGCCATCCTTCTTATCCGCCAAATACTTGGGGCAGTTCCGCTTCCGAGTGTCCGGTTTGCTTGCAAGTAAAAACACTCGTTTCAGGCTTAGGTCCAGACTTGGGTTTCTTCTCTTGATCAGCAACTTTCTTGCTTTTCTTTTGAAGTTTCCTTCTTCTTTCCTTTGCCCTTTTCTTGAAACTAGTGGTCTTGTTGACCATCAACACTTGATGCTCTTTCTTGATTTCTACCTCCATGCTTTTAGCATTGCGAAGAGCTCAGAATTGTTTTAGTCATCCCTTGCATATTATAGTTCATCACAAAGCTCTTGTAGCTTGGTGGCGTGATTGGAGAATTCATCAATGACACTATCATCCGGAAGATTAACTCCCAGCTGAATTAAGTGATTATTATACCGGACATTTTGAGTATGTGCTCACTTGTGTAACTATTCTCCTCCATCTTGCAGCTATAGAACTTATTGGAGACTTCATATCTCTCAATCCGGGCATTTGCTTGAAATATTAACTTCAACTCTGGAACATCTCATATGCTCCATGACGCTCAAAACGTCGTTGAAGACCGGTTCTAAGCCGTAAAGCATGGCACACTGAACTATAGAGTAGTCATCAGCTTTGCTTTGCCAGACGCTCACAACTTCGGTGCAGCTCCTGCAGCAGGTTCTGGCACTCAGCGGTGCTTCCAGGCGTAATTCTTCCGGGCAGCAATGAGGATAATCCTCAAGTCGGACGGTCCAGTCCGTAATTGCTACCATCATCTTTCAACTTTGCTTTCTCAAGGAACGCATTAAAATTCAACGGAACAACAGCACGAGCCATCTATCTACAAGAAACATAGACAAGCAAAATACTATCGGTACTAAGTTCATGATAATTTAAGTTTAATTAATCATATTAAAACTCCCACTTAGATGACATCTATCTAGTCATCTAAGTGTTTACGTGATCCAAATTAACTAAACCATGTCCGATCATCACGTGAGATGGAGTAGTTTCAATGGTGAACATCACTATGTTGATCATATCTACTATATGATTCACGTTCGACCTTTCGGTCTCCGTGTTCGAGGCCATATCTGCATATGCTAGGCTCGTCAAGTTTAACCTGAGTATTCTGCGTGTGCAAAAACTGGCTTGCACTCGTTGTAGATGGACGAGAACTTATCACACCCGATCATCACGTGGTGTCCGGGTACTACTGAACTTTTAGCAACGGTGCATACTCGGGAGAACACTTCTTGATAATTTTAGTGAGAGATCATCTTATAATGCTACCGTCAAACAAAGCAAGATAAGATGCATAAAGGATAAACATCACATGCAATCAATATAAGTGATATGATATGGCCATCATCATCTTGTGCTTGTGATCTCCATCTCCAAGCACCGCCATGATCACCATCGTCACCGCGCGACACCTTGATCTCCATCGTAGCATCGTTGTCGCCTCGCCAACTATTGCTTCTACGACTATCGCTACCGCTTAGTGATAAAGTAAAGCAATTACATGGCGCTTGCATTTCATACAATAAAGCGACAACCATATGGCTCCTGCCGATTGCCGATAACTCGGTTACAAAACATGATCATCTCATACAATAAAATATAGCATCACGTCTTGACCATATCACATCACAACATGCCCTGCAAAAACAAGTTAGACGTCCTCTACTTTGTTGTTGCAAGTTTTACGTGGCTGCTACGGGCTGAGCAAGAACCGTTCTCACCTACGCATCAAAACCACAACGATACTTCGTCAAATAGACTCCGTTTAACCTTCTCAAGGACGGGCGTAGCACACTCGGTTCAACTAAAGTGAGAGAGACAGACACCGCCAGCCACCTTTAAGCACGAAAGTGCTCGAACGGTGAAACCAGTCTCGCGTAAGCGCACGCGTAATGTCGGTCGGGCGCTTCATCTCACAATACCGCTGAACCAAAGTATGACATGCTGGTAGGCAGTATGACTTGTATCGCCCACAACTCACTTGTGTTCTACTCGTGCATATGACATCAACGCATAAAACCAGGCTCGGATGCCATTGTTGGGAAACGAGTAATTTCAAAAATTTCCTACGATCACGCAAGACCATGGTGATGGCATAGCAACGAGAGGGAGAGTGTCCGTCCACGCACTGTGAGACCGAAAGCGGAAGCGTTATATCAACGCGGTTGATGTAGTCGACGTCTTCACGATCCGACCGATCCAAGCACCGTTACTCGGCACCTCCGAGTTCTTAGCACACGCTCAGCTCGATGACGATCCCCGGCTCCGATCCAGCAAAGCGTCGGGGAGGAGTTCCGTCAAGACGACGGCGTGGTGGACGATCTTGATGTTCTACCGTCGCAGGCTTCGCCTAAGCACCGCTACAATATGACCGAGGTGGAATATGGTGGAGGGGCACCGCACACGGCTAAGGAACGATCACGAAGATCAACTTGTGTGTTCTAGGGTGCCCCTGCCCCGTATATAAAGGAGCAAGGGGAGGGCGGCCGGCCCTAGGAGGCGCACCAAGGGAGGGGAGTCCTCCTCCTAGTAGGAGTAGGACTCCCTTCCTAGTCCTACTAGGAAGAGGAAGGGGAAGGAAGAGAGGAGAGGAGAGGGAAGGGGCCGCGCCTCCTAGTCCAATTCGGACTCCCCATGGGGGGGCGCGCCACCTCCTGGTGCAGCCCTCTCTCTCCCTCTTGGCCCAATAAGGCCCATTACTTCCCGGGGGTTCGGTAACCCCTCGGCACTCCGTTTTCTCCGAAACTTCCGAACCTTTCCGTGTCCGAATATAGCCGTCAATATATCAATCTTTATGTCTCGAACATTTGAGACTCCTCGTCATGTCCGTGATCACATCCGGACTCGAACTCCTTAGGTACATCAAAATACATAAACTCATAATATAACCGTCATTGAAACCTTAAGCGTGCGGACCCTACGGTTCGAGAACTATGTAGACATGACCTAGAACCATTCTTGGTCAATAACCAATAGAGGAACCTGGATGCCCATATTGGTTCCTACATATTCTACGAAGATCTTTATCGGTCAAACCGCATAACAACATACGTTGTTCCCTTTGTCATCGGTATGTTACTTACCCGAGATTCGATCGTCGGTATCCAATACCTAGTTCAATCTCGTTACCGGTAAGTCTCTTTACTCGTTCCGTAATACATCATCTCACAACTAACTCATTAGTTGCAATGCTTGCAAGGCTTATGTGATGTGTATTACCGAGAAGGCCAGAGATACCTCTCCGACAATCGGATGACAAATCCTAATCTTGATTCATGCCAACTCAACATATACTTTCGGAGACACTTGTAGAGTACCTTTATAATCACCCGAGCACGTTGTGATGTTTTGTAGCACACAAAGTGTTCCTCCGTAAACGGAGTTGCATAATCTCATAGTTGCAGGAACTTTGTATAAGTCATGAAGATAGCATAAGCAACATACTAAACGATCAAGTGCTAAGCTAATGAAATGGGTCATGTCAATCACATCATTCTCCTAATGATGTGATCCCATTAATCAAATGACAACACATGTCTATGGTTAGGAAACATAACCATCTTCGATTAATGAGCTAGTCTAGTAGAGGCATACTAGTGACTATCTGTTTGTCTATGTATTCACACATGTATTATGTTTCCGGTTAATACAATTCTAGCATGAATAATAAACATTTATCATGATATAAGGAAATAAATAATAACTTTATTATTGCCTCTAGGGCATATTTCCTTCAATAAGTTCCGGACCGTGTACGCTTGCGGACATCGAGCTAGATCGGTTATCGATATTCGAATTCAGCGCCCCAGACGTTTTCCAGCACTCACCTTTGGGCGATGTGCTGAACTCTTTAAAGAATTTGTCCTTAGAGAAGGACTCGCAGCCGAACTATGTTCGGTTCGAGGTAGAGGCTGATGATGGGGAATTTTTCTTCCCACCCGCCACCCACTTCATAGCTACCGTCGAGGACTTAACCAACGAGCTCGATTACGGCTCCGAAGACATTGGCGGTATGGACGATGATGCCGACAAGTTGCAAGGCCAAGACCCGCCATTTACTGGACGTTGGACGGCCACCTCTTCGTACGACGTGTACATGGTTGATACACCTAAAGGATCTGGCGACGACAAAGAAGAGCCAGATGCGAATAAACCCTTTGAGACGCAGTCCAGGCGCCGGCGCCCTAAACGCCGCTCTAAGCCCCGTCGCTCAAAAGATGGCAACACTGGCACCGGAGAAAATAGTACTTCAGGCGACGCTGAAAACAATGAAGACCCTGTTGGAGCTACATCCGAACAGGAGGAGCAACACAACGGGCAAAATAACCCTGATAAACAGGCCGCGCCCAACGACCTGGATGACGATAGTTATCGTCCAATCTTCGAGGATGAGGAGAGCCTCGGCAATGAGGAGTTCATCGTGCCTGAGGCACCCCTCGAGCAGGAGTGCTTTAAGCGCCAGCTCATAGCTACTGCAAGAAGCCTAAATAAAAAGCAGCAGCAGCTCCAAGCAGATCAAGACCTACTCATCGATAGATGGACCGATGTCCTGGCAGCCGAAGAATACGGCCTCAAGCGCCCAGCCAAGAGTTACCCAAAACGCAGACTGCTACCTCAGTTCGATGAGGAGGCACCATATCCCATACCTCCCTCGCGCAATGCGGACCGACCACCACGTGGTCGGGATAGTGCGGCGGACCGACCACACCGCGGTCGGGATAAAACGGCAACTCAGGCTGAACAACAACCCGCCCCACCGCCTCGCAAAAACAGGGACAGAATAGCTCGGGATCATACATACGACCTTCGACAGGACCTGGACAGTAGAGCAGGACACACTAGATCAATCTACAGATCGTGAGGATGCTTCCCTACTCGGGATGACACCTACCTATTCGGACGTGACAAACTTAATCACACCCGGGCCGATAACCGCAGACGGACTTCATCGGAGGTGCGTCGTGACGCGGCCCGCTATAGAGGTGCCGCACACCCTCTCTGCTTCACAGATGAGGTGCTGGATCATGAATTCCCCGAGGGGTTCAAGCCCGTCAATATTGAATCATACGACGAAACAACTGATCCCGCAGTGTGGATCGAAGATTTTATTCTCCACATCCACATGGCCCGTGGAGACGACCTCCACGCCATCAAATACCTCCCACTAAAGCTCAAAGGGCCAGCTCGACACTGGCTAAATAGCCTGCCTGAAAATTCCATTGGCAGCTGGGAGGACCTGGAAGAAGGCTTCCTTGACAACTTGCAAGGTACATATGTCCGGCCACCCGATGCCGATGACTTAAGCCACATAGTTCAACAACCTGGAGAATCAGCCAGAAAATTGTGGACTAGGTTCCTAACCAAAAAGAACCAGATCGTTGACTGTCCGGATGCCGAAGCCCTAGCGGCCTTTAAACACAGCATCCGTGACGAATGGCTAGCCCGCCACCTCGGCCAAGAAAAGCCGAGGTCCATGGCAGCCCTCACGGCACTTATGACCCGCTTTTGTGCGGGAGAGGATAGTTGGCTGGCCCGCAGTACAAACACAGCCGATGAAGCAGCCAAAATCATCACCGGCAAACTCCGGTGCAACAAACACAAACGCCGAAGCAATGGCGATAATACCGATGACACTACAGTTCACGCCGGATTCACCGGCTCCAAGTCTGGCCAGCGAAAGAAGCCCTATAAAAGGAACGGTGGAAGACCATCCAACCTGGACCGCACACTAGATCGTCCGTGCCAGATACATGGCACCCGAGACAAATCGGCCACCCATACTAACAGAGATTGCCGAGTCTTTAAGCAAGCCAGCAAAGTGAATAGCGGAAACAAGGAAGGGGAATCGCAGAGCGAGGATGATGACGAGGAGCCCCGGCAGCCGAACACTGGGGGGCAGAAGAAATTCCCGCCTCAAGTCAAAACGGTGAACATGATATATGCTACACACATCCCCAAAAGGGAGCGCAAGCGCGCACTCTGGAACGTCTATACGGTAGAGCCAGTCGCCCCAAAATTCAACCGATGGTCGTCATTCCCGATCACCTTTGATCGTCGTGATCATCCAACTAGCATCCGTCACGGTGGTTCAGCCGCATAGGTACTCGACCCAATCATCGACGGATTTCACATGACACGAGTCCTAATGGACGGTGGTAGCAGCCTCAACCCGCTCTATCAGGATACAGTATGCAAAATGGGCATTAATCCCTCATGAATCAAGCCCACGATAACCACCTTTAAAGGAGTTATACCAGGCGTAGAGGCCCGTTGTACGAGCTCGATCACGCTGGAGGTGGTCTTCAGTTCCCCGGATAACTTCCGAAGCGAAGAGCTAATCTTTGATATCGTCCCCTTCCGCAGCGGCTACCACGCACTGCTCGGACGAACCACGTTCGCTAGATTCAACGCGGTGCCGCATTATGCTTATCTCAAGCTCAAGATGCCCGGTCCATGCAGCGTCATTACAGTAAATGGAAACACGGAACGTTCCCTCCGTACAGAGGAGCATACCGCAACCCTAGCAGCAGAAGTACAGAGCAGCCTTCTCAAGCGGCACCATAATCCGGCCGCCGAGCCCCCGTACATCGTTAAGAAGGTCCGGAGTACACTGCATCAGGGCAGCTCGGTTCGTCAAGAGCTGAATTAGTAAATTCGGCCTCCGTCCCAGCCCCGATGAGGAAATAGCATCCGTACCGCGCGTACATAACTACGCACTCAAAACCCCATGGGTACTAACGGAGGCATAACTCACTTGTGATCCACAGTGCGGCTTGACTGACCCTGGGATTCGCATGCCTTTACTTTTTCTTTTTATTACGGGTTCTTTTTCTCTTTCCGAGGTCTATGCTGATGACCCGCTCGCAGAACACACCAAGGAGGCAAGGAGCTCTGGCATACAAGGGAATCCCCATGTGGTCTCTACTAAACGATTGCCATACTTGTTTTACATACCCTCACGCAGCTCGCCCTTGGTTGCGGCATGTTAAATAGCTTTACTTGCTTATCGCATTACTTGCACAATGTACGCCTCGACGTACTAATTACATTACAATAGTGAATAAATGGTGGAGTCTGTTTACTACTTAACTTTCCTGTCTCCTCACCTTTGTATATATTACTTATCGCACGCGTACACCATGGTACGTATTACTACGCCAGGGGCTTCGTTACACCCCACATTACGGCAATAAAAGTCCGAACACTTTCACAGTATAGTTCGGCACCCCGAACTTATAGCATTATATGCATCGGCTCCGAATCATGTCTTTGGTCAATAGTTGGGTTGCCCGGCTCCTGTGCTTGCTACCTTACATTCCGCTATATCTGCTAGGGTAGTAAAGGGAGAACTACTGCAATTGTGTTTCGGTTCTTCCGGACGAGCACCTCAGTTGAGAAAGCCGAAAACTGACTGTCATGATGCGGCGACAGCTGGTCAGCTGTTCGAGAGGTTCCAAATCGTTAGAGAGTTTTGCCGATTCTCGCGAAGAATCGGTTCTTCCGATTAGGCGTGTACAACGCCCCTAGTTCGACCTTCCGAATACTAGGGGCTTCGCCAACTTTCTTAATTGTCAAACTCCTATGGCTAAGTGAGGGCGGTAAAGGCCGCATAGTCTGATTGCCTTGTTCGTTGCGCTAAACACCTCCTTTAAGGACCAGAACATGGAGTAAAGAGTGTTTAGATTTATCCCGAACACCCCCGTACTATCTACGTGGGGGCAGAAGCCGACGACTGGTCAACCCTCAGACTTCATAAACGGCCGCACAGGAGGTAAAATATAAATCGCAAGCATTATAATACATAACATCACTGTTCCATATTACATGACAGGATAATACAAATGTTCTCATGGAAATATGACATCCTTCGAACATTGCTCCGCCACAAGGCGGGACCCCTCCAGGGCACCATTAAAATAGAGCTCGGGTCGACGATGCTCCTTGCCCTCCGGCGGTCCCTCGGTCATCAGCTTCTTGGCGTCCATCTTTGCCCAATGCGTCTTGACACGGGAAAATGCCATACGCGCACCTTCAATACAGACCGACCGCTTCAAGGCTTCGAGCCGCGGACAGGCACTTACAAGCCGCTTAACAAGACCGAAGTAGCTGCTAGGTATAGGCTCAGCAGGCCACAGCCGTACTATCAGGTCCTTCATGGCTAGCTCTGCCGACCTGTGCAGCTCGACCAACTGCTTTAGCTGGTCGCTGAAGGGCACCGGATGTTCGGGTCCAAGATATTGGGACCAGAATAGCTTCTCCGTAGACATCCCTTCTTCGGCTCTATAATGCTCGGCAGCATCTGATATACTACGCGGCAGATCCGTAAACGCCCCTGGAAAACCCAAATTCGGATAAGTACAAGGAACATTTCTTCTACATACTTGCTTTGCACGGTGAAAGACTTACCCGCCGCAACCTTCTTGGCCGCCTGAATCTCCTGGAGGATGTTCTGGGCTTCGGCTCGTGCATCCTCCTTCACCAGTTCGGACTCTTGCGCCTTACAATCGCACTCCAAAGACTCAAATCTCTCGATCGCGCCCTGGAGCTGTTGCTGCGCCTCGCCAACCTGGGCCTCGTGCTTCTCGCGCGCGGCGCGTTCCCTGGCCGCTTTGTCCTCGGCCTCGGCTAATGCCTTTTTGAGGGCCGCCACCTCGGTCGTGGCCCCTAATAAAGTTCATGACACTTTAGTCAGCTTGAACAATTTACTCTTCAATATACACGCAGGTTATAGGGCTGTACCAAAAGCTCGTAGCTCACGAGCTTAATGAACGCTCGATAGTTCGGCTCGTTAATCTCGTAGCTCGCTTCTTAATGAACAGAACCAATCATTAATATCAACTCGTTAAGCTTAACGAGCTTAACGAGCGAGCTAACGAGTTTCATGAGTAGCTCGTTAAGCTCGTTAGTAACAACACAACACATATTTTCATCTTACGTGACAAATTTTTTGTAGCACCTCAGCGCATCTATTCAATCTAATCGACATATGAGGCCACAAACTACTGCATTTTTTTGTAGTCACCATATTTCATCTTGAAAACCACACCTACACATTCATCATATATATCGTAACACATTATATTCTGTTAACGAGCGCTCGAGAGCGCTCACGAGCTTAACGAGCTTCAAACGAGCCGAGCCGAGCAGGGTTTTCAGCTCGTTAAGCTTAACGAGCTTAACAAGCCGAGCCTTAACGACCACGAGCTTAACGAGCCGAGCTGCTCGTTAGTCCACCCCTAGCAGGTTACCGCATACCTTGGCTATCCTCCAGCTGCTTCTTCACGTGGCCGAGCTCTTCCTCGGCCCGCTCCAGTTTCTGCTTCAGTCCAGAGACCTCCGCAGTTTGAGCGGTAGCGGCCAGCAACGAGGCCTGCTTATTCACATAGACACTTTATGTTAGACTCCTGCGAAAATTGATTTTGATCCTCTGTTCGGCTTTTCTTTCCGGACACCGAACAGAGCATTAGGGTCTACTGTCTACGCTGTGATATTCTTCTTACAATTATGTACTCACCTCAAAGCCTGCTAGAAGGCTAGCGCAGGCTTCGGTCAGCCCATTTTTGATGGACTGAACCTTTTCAATCACCGTATCCATATGGGCACGGTGCTCATCCATAATGGAGGTGCCTTGCAGCGCCTCCAGTAGATGATCCGGCGCCTCTGGTTGGACAGAGGACACTGGTAGCACACCCCCTCCTTTCGGGAAGGGCCGTTTGCCGGACTCCGGAGCCGTATAGGTCTCCGGAATAGAATCCGGCTGAGGGTCGAATAGAACTCGGCCCGCACCGTCCGTCTCCATAGGGGCTTTTTCCCCCATGTATCAGGTGGTCCGGGAGTCATCCTGGGGCGCCACCCTGACGATCTCCGAAGTCTTCCCCCGGTCCGAGGAGGCCCTTTGAGACGCCTCCTTGTCGTCACCCTTGGTCGAAGGGGAGTAAGCGGGCGGCGGTGACATGCTGGCCCTCTCCTTTGGGTCCAGCGAACCTTCTAATGAAGATAGCGGAGAGCTGTCCCGAGCCGGACTGCGATAACACGATTCAAACATTGTAAGGCAGAAAGGACGAATGTTCGGGCGTGCATAAGGACTTTTGATACATACGATTTGGCTCGAGGCTTGGCCCGGGAAGGCCGCTCCGGACTACTATCGACATCCCATGCAGAGTTATCCGCGGGGGAGCCTTTTCCCCTCTTGGGCGCCTTCGCCTCCAGGTTCTTAGAGGCCGCCCTCTTCTTCCTCCCCGCCTCAGGTGGGGAGTCATCTTCTTCTTCCTCCTCTTCACCGTCGTCTTCGGCGGACGAAGAGTGAGTCTCGTCTTCGGACATCACGTCCGAAGCTCCTTTCCGGCGAAGGCCACTCCTGGTCCCCTAGGCCACTTTCTTGGCCTTCTTCTCCGGCACGTCATAAGGCGCCGGAAACAACATCTTCGTCAGAAGTGGGAATTCTTGCTCCTCAGGAAGCGGAGCTGGACAGTTAATCTGCCCCGCCACCTCGATCCAGGCCTGGCGAAGTGGGTGGGAGATCTTAGAATCCATCATCAAAATATGCCGGTGAAGGATATACCTTGAAAACATTAAAAGACTTACCGAATTGGCCTGGCGCTTTAAGCTTAGCCCGTGATCTTCGGTCGTGGGCGGTGGCGTCTCGCCAGCCTTGAAGAGCACTTTCCAAATATCTTCATGCGTCGCGCCGAAGAGCTCTAGTAGCATCTGGTGCTTGGCTAGGTCGTACTCCCAGAAATAGCAAGTCCTACATTAGCACGGAAGGGTCCGGCGAATGAGCATAACCTGGATCACATTGGCAAGCTTGATCTTCTTGGTCATGTTCTGGACGCACGTCTGGAGCCCAGTTATATCGCTCGAAGATTCCTAGGTCAGGCCCTTCTCTTGACAGGAAGTGAGCCGCAACGGAACTCCGGATCGGAATTCGGGGGCCGCTACCCAGTTGGTGTCACGCGGCTCGGTGATGTAAAACCACCCCGATTGCCATCCCCTCACCGTCTGCACAAAGGAGCCTTCGGGTTAGGTGACATGGGGCATCTTGCCCACCATGGTGCCTCTGCACTCTGCTTGTTGACCGCTCACCACCTTCAGTTTCACATTGAAGGTCTTCAGCCATAGGCCGAAGTGAGGTGGGATGCGAAGAAAGGCCTCGCACACGACGATAAATGCCGAGATATTGAGGATAAAATTGGGGGCCAGATCGTGGAAGTCCAACCCATAGTAAAACATCAATCCACGGACAAATGGATGAAGAGGGAATCCCAGCCCACGGACAAAGTGTGTGAGAAACACAACCATCTCATGGGGCTCGGGGGTAGGGACGATTTGCCCTTTTTCCGGGAGTCGGTGAGCAATCTCCTTGGCTAAATATCCAGCCTTGATACGTCCATTTTGCATCATGCTTTTATATCGATATTTATTGCATTATGGGCTGTTATTACACATTATGTCACAATACTTATGCTTATTCTCTCTTATTTTACAAGGTTTACATAAGGAGGGAGAATGTTGGCAGCTGGAATTCTGGGCTGGAAAAGGAGCAAATATCAGAGACTTATTCTGCACAACTCCAAAAGTCCCGAAACTCCACGAAAGTTGTTTTGGAAATAATAAAAAATACTGGCGGAAGAAATACCGAGAGGGCCCACACCTGGCCACGAGGGTGGGGCGCGCCCTACCCCAGGCGCGCCCGCCTCGTGGGCCCCTGCTGGCCCTCCGGTGCCCATCTTACGCTATATGAAGTCTTTCGTGCGAAGAAAATCAGAAGCAAGCTTTCGGGGACGAGACTCCTCCGCCACGAGGCGGAACCTTGGCGGAGCCAATCTAGGGCTCCGGGAGAGCTGTTCTGCCGGGGACACTTCCCTCCGGGAGGGGGAAATCATCGCCATCGTTATCACCAACGCTCCTCTCATCGGGAGAGGGCCAATCTACATCAACATCTTCACTGGCACCATCTCCTCTCAAACCCTAGTTCATCTCTTGTATCCAATTCTTGTCTCTAAGTCTAAGATTGGTACCTGTAGGTTGCTAGTAGTGTTGATTACTCCTTGTAGTTGATGTTAGTTGGTTTAATTGGTGGAAGATCATATGTTCAGATCCTATATGCATATTAATACCCCTCTGATTATGAACACGAATATACTTTGTGAGTAGTTACGTTTGTACCTGAGGACATGGGAGAAGTCTTGCTATTAGTAATCATGTGAATTTGGTATTCGTTCGATATTTTGATGAGATGTATGTTGTCTCTCCTCTAGTGGTGTTATGTGAACGTCGACTACATGAAACTTCACCATTATTTGGGCCTAGAGGAAGGCATTGGGAAGTAATAAGTAGATGATGGGTTGCTAGAGTGACGAAGCTTAAACCCTAGTTTATCGTTGCTTCGTAAAGGGGCTAATTTGGATCCATATGTTTCATGCTATGGTTAGGTTTACCTTAATACTTCTTTTGTAGTTGCGGATGCTTGCAATAGGGGTTAATCATAAGTGGGATGCTTGTTCAAGTAAGAACAACACCCAAGCACTGGTCCACCCACATATCAAATTATCAAAGTACTGAACGCGAATCATATGCACGTGATGAAAACTAGCTTGACGATAATTCCCATGTGTCCCCGGGAGCGCTTTTCTCTATATAAGAGTTTGTCCAGGCTTGTCCTTTGCTACAAAAAGGATTGGGCCACCTTGCTGCACTTTATTTACTTTTTTTACTTGTTGCTCGTTACAAATTATCTTATCACAAAACTATCTGTTACCTATTATTTTAGTGCTTGCAGAGAATACCTTGCTGAAAACCGCTTATCATTTCCTTCTGCTCCTTGTTGGGATCGACACTCTTACTTATCGAAAGGACTACGATAGATCCCCTATACTTGTGGGTCATCAGGCCTCTCGGAGCTCCATGATGTCCTTCTCCTTGACGGAGGAGGCCATCAACTTGCCTCCAGCTTCGAATCCGGACATGTTTGGAGTGCTTTCTCGAATGAGGAAAAGCTAAGGCTTGGGCGCTGGAGCTCAAGGACGGAAGGACTGAAGGAGAGAAAGGGTGTGGGTGAAGGAAGAGAATCCTTATCCCCTTATAAAGGCCACGAATATCAAGCGCCTCCCCACTCGCCCTAAAAACTCGCCTATTCCCAAGGGCTGTATAAACGGCACGGTTGGGTTACCCATGCCCGCATTGATGAGAATCCCGCGATAAGGGGACACGATCTCTGCTTTGACAAGACGTGCCAATGGCAACCGCGTCTCAAAACGTGGACCAGACAGACGTGACGTCGTGTTGTAAAAGGCTGCCAGCGAATAGAACTCGTGTAAAAATACATATTCTCTCTGCGGTTATGTATGGGTGTGTGTGACAGATCCGGATACTATCATCGCATCCGAAGACTATCTTGGAGTTCGGAAAGGGGAACCCGCCTTGCAATGCCGAAGACAATCTGCGCGCCGGACTCCTCTCATTGAAGCCAGGTTCAGGGGCTACTGAGGGAGTCCTGGACTAAGGGGTCCTCGGGCGTCCGACCTGTTATCCATGGGCCGAAATGATGGGTTGTGAAGACATGAAGACCGAAGACTGTACTCGTGTTCGGATTGGACTCTACTTGGCGTGGAAGGCAAGCTTGGCAACCGACTATGTAGATTCCTTCTTATGTAACCGACTCCATGTAAACCCTAGATCCCCCCGGTGTCTATATAAACCGGAGGGGTTAGTCCAGAAAGGATACACACATTACCATAGTCATATAGGCAAGACTTCTAGGATTTAGCCGTTACGATCTCTTGGTAGATCAATTCTTGTAACACTCATATTCATCAAGATCAATCAAGCAGGAAGTAGGATATTACCTCCATAGGAGAGGGACCGAACATGGGTAAACATCGTGTCCCCCTGTATCCTGTTACCATCGATCCTAGATGCATAGTTCGGGACCCCCTACCCGAGATCCGCCGATTTTGACACCGACACTGCTCTCCTTTGTTTTAACCATCAGTTGGTTGATTCCTGAGGCCGCTTGTATATTTACTAGTGGGAACCATGGTAAAAGAGCGAGGTGGGATTAGTAAAAAAGCGAGTGTGGTCGAATTGACAACTCAACTGCTAATACTTGCAAATATTTTTTCGCTCCGCTTGTGTCAAATCAATAAATTTGGGTTGAATACTCTGCCCTCGAAAACTATTGTGATCCCCTATACTTGTGGGTTGTCAGACGACCCATGTTGGAAGGGGCAAAGGTGCTCGCAGTCAGAGCAGTACCAGCGATGGTTCTCTTTTGTGTTGTTAGAGGAGGGAAAAGCCCCCATCCGTTCAACAATGATGGCCACCTCGGGGCGCGGTGGTCATGTTAGCAAAGGAGGGCAAAGACCCCATCCGGTCAACAATGATGGCCACCTTTGTGCCCTCAACACTATCCTAGTAGAAAAATCCATTTTTAAATATAGAGGCAATTTGAGAGTCCTTGATAAAACCAGGGCCGTCGTCACGCACATGGGTCTCTGGCTGCGGAGCTGGAGAGTGCACCATCTCCACCCATCACTTCCAGTGACTAGTAAGATAAAAACCCTGCTCAGATAAACCAAAGCCTTAGGTAAACAAACTTACCGCCTCTATATGCTTGTAATAGGAGAAGCCGTGAAGAATCGGCTCCTTGATAAGATCCTCTCTTTCCTCCCTTGTAAATGGCCTCCAGTGCAGTTGCCAAGGCTTGATGATTCACGAAACCCTTTTTAATAGCCCGGGTCATGTCATCGGACACGTTGTACCTCCATAATGGATGAATTCACTGCTGAAGAAGTTGAACTCCTCGGCTAGCTAATAGATGGGGCCGTCTCCAGAAATTTGGAGTCCCGAGACAAAACTCAAATTAGGGCCCTAAATTTCTACCACCGGGGTCAAACTAATTAATCTTACAACACATACGTGACAATTTTACAAAGCTTCCCACAAAGAAAAATCAAGAACTACCAAGGGCAAACTTAACTATGTCATAACCCTAGCCTTGTTCGTCCCTTTCCCACCCAATTTAATCAAAACAAATAAATTCTTTACTTGGGAGTGGAGGATCGGATGTGATTGCGCTCTTAGTCGACTGGCCGTGTAGACGAACTAGCGCCGAGGTCTGGTGGACGATCGACGGAAGTGGAACTTAACGAAACCGACGGGCGTTGTTGAGGCCTCGGCCCTCGGGTAGGAAAAATGGTCGATTGACCATGACCTAATGGGCTGGCTTTGCTAGGCTGAACTAATATGGTGATTTGGGCTGCTGAGCTATAGTTTTTCCTAATTAAACCAACACATAACAGACTAATACGTGGTGATTTAGGGGCCCCGTGCGGTCGCCCACTTTGGCCCCCTCCATCGCCGGCCCTGCTAATAGCCACCGACATCACATTGATGATTGTAAGCTTATTGTGACTAAGGCATCCTACTTGAGCAGCCAGCCTAGTCACCTCGGCGTCTTCGTCTTAGGAGTACGTCCTTGGATGCCGGTTGTACCGCTTCTTCAGTGGCGCAAGATAAACGGGAGGAAGTCCCTACCGGGAAGGATATTTGAGTAGCACATTGGCGATAAGAAACCACTCGGCCGACCATGTCTCAGCATCCTCCTTGGGGTACTTGGGAGATATCCAGCCCCAGTGATCCTACACATCTTGGCTCCTCCAACTTAAAAAATAGTGTCATCCTGAGTGCGAGGAATCAAGCATAAATATTTGCGTTATAATCCAAAGTGCGCCTTGTAGCCGAGGAACTCCTTGCAAAGGGTAACAAAGCCCAGTATGTGTTGAGTAGAATTGGGCGTGAAATGATAGAGTTGGATCCCATTAAACACTAAACGACCCCTAAGGAAGGGGTGAATCAGAAAGCCAAGACCTTGGAATGAAACAAATCTGCTCTAATCCCTGTGGGGTAGGGAATTGTTGTCATTAAGTGAGGGAAATATGCCCTAGAGGCAATAATAAAGTTGTTATTTTGTATTTCCTTATTCATGATAAAGGTTTATTATTCATGCAAGAATTGTATTGATCAGAAACTTAAATACATGTGTGAATACATAAACAAATATCGTGTCCCTAGTAAGCCTCTACTAGACTAGCTCGTTGATCAAAGATGGTTAAGGTTTCCTAACCATGGACATGTGTTGTCATTTGATAATGGGATCACATCATTAGGAGAATGATGTGATGGACAAGACCCATCTGTTAGCTTAGCATATTGATCGTTCAAGTTTATTGCTATTGCTTTCTTCATGTCAAATACATATCCTTCGACTATGAGATTATGCAACTCCCGGATACCGCAAGGAATACCTTGTGTGCTATCAAACGTCACAACGTAACTGGGTGATCATAAAGATGCTCTACAGATATCTTCGAAGGTGTTTGTTGATTTGGCATAGATCAAGATTAGGATTTGTCACTACGAGTATCGGAGAGCTATCTCTGGGCCCTCTTGGTAATACACATCATAAGAAGCCTTGCAAGCAAAGTGACTAATGAGTTAGTTACATTATGATGTATTACGACACGAGTAAAGAGACTTGCCGGTAACGAGATTGAACTAGGTATGAAGATACTGACGATCGAATCTCGGGCAAGTAACATACCGATGGACAAAGGGAATTACGTATGTTGTCATAACGGTTCGACCGATAAAGATCTTCATAGAATATGAAGGATCCAATATGGCATCCAGGTTTCGTTATTGGTTATTGACCGGAGAAGTGTCTCGGTCATGTCTACACAGTTCTCGGACCCGTAGGGTCTGCACGCTTAACGTTCGTTGACGATATAGTGTTATATGATTTGGTGACCGAATGTTGTTCGGCATCCCGAATGAGATCACAAACATGCTGAGGAGTCTCGAAATGGTCGAGAGGTAAAGATTGATATATAGGACGATGATATTCGGACACCGAAAGTGTTTTGGAGTGTACCGGGTGATTATCAGAGTACCGGAGGGGGTACCAGACACCCCCGGGAGGTTAGTGGGCCTATTGGGCCATAAGAGGGGAGCACACCAGCCCACAAGGGGCTGGCGCACCCCCCATGGCAGCCTCCCTAGTGGTGAAAGGAAAGCGGGGATTTGGCTTCCCCCTTCCTTCCTCTCCCCCCTTTCCTTCCCCCCTCCGACAAATATGGCAGGAGGGCGCGGCCAAGGGCAGGAGCCCAAGTAGGATTCATACCTACTTGGGGCGCCCCTTGGCCTCTCCCCTCTCCCTCCCACCTATATATATGAGGGGGGCGCCTAGTACATCACAACATTGTCTTAGCCATGTGCGGCGCCCCTCCATAGTTTACAACCCTGGTCATATTTTCGCAGTGCTAAGGCGAAGCCCTGCGGAGATAACTTCACAATCACCGTCACCGCGCCATCGTGCTGTAGGAACTCATCCACTACCTCGCCGTCTTGCTGGATCAAGAAGGCGTAGACGTCACCGAGCTGAACGTGTGCTGAACGCGGAGGTGTCGTACGTTCGGTACTCGATTGGTTGGATCGCGAAGAAAGTTCAGCTACATCAACCGCGTTGTGAAATGCTTCCGCTTAAGGTCTACGAGGCTACGTAGACACACTCTCCCCATCTCGTTGCTATGCATCTCCATGGATAGATCTTGCGTGTGCGTAGATTTTTTTTGTTTTCCATGCAACGTTTCCCAACAGTGGCATCCAAGCCAGGTCTTTGCATAGATGATATGCACGAGTAGAACACAAAGAGTTGTAGGTGGTGATAGTCATACTGCTTACCACCAACATCATATTTTTGGCAGTTTGTGGGATGAAGCGGCCCGGGCCAACCTTACATGTCCACGCACATGAGACCGGTTCCACCGACAGAGATGCAACTAGTTTTGCATAAAGGTGGCTGGCGGGTGTTTGTTTCTCCTACTTTAGTTGAATCGAATTTGACTACGGCCGGTCCTTGAAGAAGGTTAAAATAACAAACTTGGTGAATCACCGTTGTGGTTTTTGCATAGGTAAGAACGGTTCTTGCTAGAAGCCTGTAGCAGCCACGTAAAACTTGCAACAACAAAGTAGAGGACGTCTAACTTGTTTTTGCAGGGCATGTTGGTGATGTGATATGGTCAAGACATGATGATACGTTATTGTATGAGATGATCATGTTTTGTAATTTATCGGCAACCGGCAGGAGCCTTATGGTTGTATCTTTATTGTATGAAATGCATACGCCATGTAATTTCTTTACTTTATCACTATGCGTTAGCGATAGTTGTAGAAGCAATAGTTGGCAAGACGACCCTGACGCAATGATGGAGATCAAGGTGTCGAGCCAGTGACGATGGAGATCATGACGATCCTTTGGAGATGGAGATCAAAATCACAAGATGATGATGGCCATATCATGTCATATATTTTGATTGCATGTGATGTTTATCTTTTATGCCTCTTATTTTGCTTAGTAACGACGGTAGCATTATAAGATGACCCCTTCACTAAATTTCAAGATAAAAGTGTTCTCCCTGAGTATGCACCATTGCCAAAGTTCATCGTTTCGAAGCACCACGTGATGATCGGGAGTGATAGACTCTAAGTTCACATACAATGGGTGTAAGAAAATTTTGCACATGTAGAATACTTGGGTTAAACTTGACGAGCCAGCATGTACAAACATGGTCTCGGGACACCATTGATGACTACCCCATCTCACGTCATTATAGGACATGGGTTAGTTGATTTGGATCACATATCACTTAGATGACTTGACAAATGTCTATTTAAGTTGGAGTTCATTAGTAATTTGATTAATTGAACTTAATTTATCATGAACTTAGTCTTATAGTTTTGCATATCTATGTTGTAGATCAATGGCCTGAGCTACCGTTCCCCTGAATTTTAATGCGTTCCTAGAGAAAGCTAAGTTGAAAGATGATGGTAGAAACTACACGGACTGGGTCCATAACTTGAGGATTATCCTCATTGCCGCACAAAATAATTATGTACTTGATGCACCGCTAAGTGAAAGGCCTGCTGTAGGAGTTGAAGCTGATGTTATGAACGTATGGCAAGCTCGATCTGATGACTACTCAATAGTTCAGTGTGCCATGCTTTACGGCTTAGAACCGGGACTTCAAAGACGTTTTGAACGTCATGGAGCATATGAGATGTTCCAAGAGTTGAAGTTAATATTTCAATCAAATGCCCAGGTTGAGAGATATGAAGTCTCCAACAAGTTCTATAGCTGCAAGATGGAGGAGAATAGTTCTATCAGTGAAAACATACTCAAAATGTCTGGGTATTATAATCACTTGACTCAACTGGGAGTTGATCTTCCAGTTGATTGTGTTACTGATAAAGTTCTTCAATCACTTCCACCAAGCTACAAAGGCTTCGTGATGAACTATAATATGCAAGGGATGAATAAAATAATTCCCGAGCTCTTCGCAATGCTCAAAGCTGCGGAGGTAGAAATCAAGAAGGAGCATCAAGTGTTGATGGTTAACAAGACCACTAGTTTCAAGAAAGAGGGCAAGGGAAAGAAAGGGAACTTCAAGAAGAATGGCAAGCAAGTTTCCACTCTCGGGAAGAAACCCAAAGCTGGACCCAAGCCTGAAACTGAGTGCTTCTACTGCAAAGGGACTGGTTACTGGAAGCGGAACTGCCCCAAATACTTCGCGGATAAGAAGGATGGCAAAGTGAACAAATGTATATTTGACATACATGTTATTGATGTGTACCTTACTAATGCTCGTAACAGTGCCTCGTATTTGATACTGGTTCAGTTGCTCATATTTGTAATTTGAAATAGGAGCTGTGGAATAAACGAAGATTGGCTAAGGACGAGGTTACGATGCGCGTCGGAAATGGTTCCAAGGTCGATGTGACCACCGTCGGCACACTACCTCTACATCGACCTTTGGGATTAGTTTTAGACCTGAATAATTGTTATTTGGTGCCCGCGTTGAGCATGAACGTTATATCTAGATCTTGTTTATTGCGAGGCGGTTATTCATTTAAATCAAAGAATAATGGTTGTTCTATTTATATGAGTAATATCTTTTATGGTCATGCACCCTTGAAGAGTGGTCTATTCTTGTTTAATCTCGATAGTAGTGATACACATATTCATAATATTGATGCCAAAAGATGCAAAGTTGATAATGATAGTGCAACATATTTGTGGCACTGCCGTTTAGGTCATATTGGTGTAAAGCGCATGAAGAAAGTCCATGCAGATGGACTTTTGGAATCACTTGATTATGAATCATTTGATACTTGCGAACCATGCCTCATGGGCAAGATGACTAAAACTCTGTTCTCCGGAACAATAGAGCGAGCTAATGACTTATTGGAAATAATACATACGGATATATGCGGTCCAATGAGTATTGAAGCACGCGGCGGGTATCGTTATTTTCTGACTTTCATAGATGATTTGAGTAGATATGGGTATGTCTACTTAATGAAACAAAAGTCTGAAACATTTGAAAAGTTAAAAGAATTTCAGAGTGACGTGGAGAATCATCATAACAAGAAAATAAAGTTTCTACGATTTGATCGCGGAGGCGAATATTTGAGTTACGAGTTTGGCCTTCATTTAAAACAATGTGGAATAGTTTCACAACCACGCCACCTGGAACACCATAGCGTAATGGTGTGTCTGAACGTCGTAACCTTACTTTATTAGATATGGTGCGTCCTATGATGTCTCTTACTGATTTACTACTATCATTTTGGGGTTATGTATTAGAGGCAGCCGTATTCATGTTAAATAGGGCACCGTCTAAATCCATTGAGACGACACCGTATGAACTATGGTTTGGCAAGAAACCTAAGCTGTCGTTTCTTAAAGTTTGGGGTTGCAACACTTATGTCAAAAGGCTTCAGCCTGATAAGCTCGAACCCAAATCGGAGAAGTGCGTCTTCATAGGATACCCTAAGGAAATAATTGGGTACACCTTCTACCACAGATCCGAAGGCAAGATCTTTGTTGCCAAGGATGGAACCTTTCTAGAGAAGGAGTTTCTCTCGAAAGAAGTGAGTGGGAGGAAAGTAGAACTTGATGAGGTAATTGTACCTTCTCTCAAACTGGAAAGTAGCGCATCACAGAAAACCGTTCCAGTGATGCCTACACCAACTAGAGAGGAAGCAAATAATAATGATCATGAAACTTCAGATCAAGTTGCTACTGAACCTCGTAGGTCAACCAGAGCACGATCCGCACCAGATTGGTACGGTAATCCTATTCTGGAAGTCATGTTACTAGACCAAGGCGAACCTATGAACTATGAAGAAGCTATGATGAGCCCATATTCTGATAAAATGGCTTGAGGCCATGAAATCTGAGATAGGATCCATGTATGAGAACACAATGTGAATTGTGGTGCACTTGCCCGATGATCGGCAAGCCATTGAGAATAAATGGATCTTCAAGAAGAAGATTGACGCTGATGGTAATGTTACTATCTTCAAAGATCGACTTGTCGTGAAAGGTTTTCGACAAGTTCAAGGAGTTGACTACAATGAGACTTTCTCACCCGTAGCGATGCTTAAGTCTGCCCGAATCATGTTAGCAATTGCCGCATTTTATAATTACGAAATCTGGCAAATGGACATCAAAACTGCATTCCTTAATGGATTTCTTAAAGAAGAGTTGTATATGATGTAACTGGAAGGTATTGTCGATCCTAAAGGTGCTAACAAAGTGTGCAAGCTCCAGCGATCCATCTATGGACCGGTGCAAGAATCTCGGAGTTGGAATATATGCTTTGATGAGGTGATCGAAGCATATGGTTTTATACAGACTTACAGTGAAGCCTGTATTTACAAGAAAGTGAGTGGGAACTCTGTAGCATTTTTGATATTATATGTGGATGACACATTATTGATTGGAAATGATATAAATTTTCTGGAGAGCATAAAAGGATACTTGAATAAGAATTTTTCAGTGAAAGACCTCTGTGAAGTTGCTTATATATTGGGCATCAAGATCTATAGAGATAGATCGAGACGCTTAATAGGACTTTCACTAAGCACATACCATGATAAAGTTTTGAAGAAGTTCAAAATGGATCAGTCAAAAAAATGGTTCTTGCCTGTGCTACAAGGTGTGAAATTGAGTCAGACTCAAAGCCCGGCCACTACAAAAGATAGAGAGAGAATGAAAGTCATTCCCTATGCCTCAGCCATAGGTTCTATCATGTATGCTATGCTGTGTACCAGACCTGATGCGTGCCTTACCATAAGTTTGGCGGGGAGGTACCAAAGTAATCCAGGAGTGGATCACTTGATAGCGATCAAGAACATCCTGAAGTACCTGAAAAGGACCAAGGATATGTTTCTCGTTTATGGAGGTGACGAAGAGCTCGTCGTAAAGGGTTACGTCAATGCTAGCTTCAACACTGATCCGGATAACTCTAAGTCACAAACCGGATACGTTTTTATATTGAATTGTGCAGTTGTCAGTTGGTGCAGTTACAAGCAGAGCGTTGTGGCGGGATCTATGTGTGAAGCGGAGTACATAGCTGCTTCGGAGGCAGCACATGAAGGAGTTCATATCCGATCTTGGTGTAATACCTAGTGCATTGGGTCCAATGAAAATCTTTTGTGGTAACACTGGAGCAATTTCCTTGGCGAAGGAATCCAGGTTTCGCAAGAGAACCAAAAACACCAAGAGACGCTTCAACTCCATTCATGAAAATGTCAAGGATGGTGAGGGAGTCCTGGATTAGGGGGTGTCCGGATGGCCGGACTATGACCTTTGGCCGGACTCCTGGACTTTGAAAATACAAGATTGAAGACTTCGTCCCGTGTCCGGATGGGACTTTCCTTGGCGTGGAAGGCAAGCTTGGCGATACGGATATGTAGATCTCCTTCCATTGTAACCGACTCTGTCTAACCCTAACCCTCTCCGGTGTCTAATAAACCGGAGGGTTTTAGTCCGTAGGACGAACAACAATCATACCATAGGCTAGCTTCTAGGGTTTAGCCTCTCTGATCTCGTGGTAGATCTACTCTTGTACTACCCATATCATCAATATTAATCAAGCAGGAGTAGGGTTTTACCTCCATCGAGAGGGCCCGAACCTGGGTAAAAACATCGTGTCCCTTGTCTCTGTTACCATCCGCCTAGACGCGATTCGGGACCCCCTACCCGAGATCCGCCGGTTTTGACACCGACATTGGTGCTTTAATTGAGAGTTCCTCTGTGTCGTCACCTTTAGGCCCGATGGCTCCTTCGATCATCAACAACGACGTGGTCCAGGGTGAGACTTTTCTCCTTCGATCTTCGTATTCGGCGGCTTTGCACTGCGGGCCAATTCGCTTGGCCATCTGGAGCAGATTGAAAGCTACACCCCTAGCCATCAGGTCAGATTTGTAAGTTTGAACTACACGGCCGACGTCCGTGGAGTCTTGATCTTCGACGGGTTCGAGCCACAGCCAAGAGCGCCGCACTGTTATGATGGGCACGATCTAGCTCTGCCGCCGAACAGTGTCCTGAAGGCCGCACCAGTGTCCGCTCCGATCCTTAGCTCGAAGCCGACTGCGCCAATCGAGGATGGGTGGCTGGACACCACCTCGGGGGCTGCAATCTCTATGGCGATCGAGCCGAACACCATACCCGTCCTTTGCGACGCTCGTGACTCCAAGGTGCCGGACTCCTTTCCGGACTCCGAACCTTCCGCGCCCCTGCCAATCGAATCCGATTGGGCGCCGATCATGGGGTTCACCGCCGCGGACATCTTTCAGCACTCGCCCTTTGGCGACATTCTGAATTCACTAAAGTCTCTCTCTTTATCAGGAGAGCCCTGGCCGGACTATGGTCGGCAAGGTTGGGATGCGGATGACGAAGAAATTCAAAGCCCACCCACCACCCACTTCATAGCCACAGTCGATGATTTAACCGACATGCTCGACTTCGACTCCGAAGACATCGACGGTATGGACGACGATGTAGGAGACGAACAAGAACCCAAGCCCTCTGAGGCTTTGGAAGGCCACCTCGTCATATGACATATACATGGTGGACACCCCAAAAGAAGGAACGGTGACGAACAACGGAGGATGAACCCTCCAAGAAACAGCCTAAGCGCCGGCGTCGTGGCGCCGCTCTAAATCCCACCACAGCAAAAGCAGCGATTCCGCACGGAGACAATAACACCCCGGACAAGTGCCGAAGACAAACCCCTCCAAAGCAGGATTCAGCACAGAGGATGGAGAAGCCAGCCCTCATGAGAGAGCGCAGCGTGAGAGGTAGAGGACGATAATTACATGCCTCCCTCCGAAGACGAGGCAAGCCTCGACGGCGACGAATTTGTCGTGCCTGAGGATCCCGTCGAACAAGAGCGTTTCAAACGCAGGCTCATGGCCACAGCGAGCAGCCTCAAGAAAAAACAGCATCAGCTTAGAGCTGACCAAGACTTGCTAGCCGACAGATGGACTGATGTCCTTGCGGCCGAAGAGTACGAACTCGAACACCCCTCCTAGAGCTACCCAAAACGCAGGCCGCTACCTCGATTAGAGGAGGAAGCACCTAGACCTACATCACCAGTGCATGATACGGCCGACCGCCACCACGTGGCATGCGACAGAGAGGCCTCTCGCCCTCCACTCAAGCCGCACTTCCAGCGCCGCTCAAAGAATACCAAGGCACGGAAATGTGCTGCACCTGCGAGATATATTGGAGGACAAGGCAAGGCAAACAAGATTGATCTATGGATCGCGTGGGCGCCCGCACGCGCACGCGATTTAACCGTCATGCCGATATAGTAAATCCGCCGGGCGAACACGCAGCACAAAGCTCATTTGAGCTACGTCGTTATATAGCCCAATACTGAGGCGCCAAGACACCCACTATGCTTCACAGATGAAGTAATCACTACTAGAAAAAGGGCTATAGATGGGATTGACACTAATGGCGCACTGCACGGTTGGTGCGCCATTAGTATATACTAATGGCGCACCAGCCTCGATACGCCATTAGAGTTGAAACTACTAATGGCGCACTGTGCAAAGGGTGCGCCATTAGTATCAATTTTTTTGAACTAGTGCACCTGTCCAAACATACTAATGGCGATTCAGATAAAGTGCGCCATTAGTAGTTGTAACTACTAATGGCGCACCCGTCGAAAGTGCGCCACTAATGTTGTTTTTTATTATATTTTTATTCCTTTTTTGCAATACTACTAATGGCGATCGATCAACGTGCGACATTACTAGTTTAAACTAGTAATGGCGCAATGCTGATCAGTGCGCCATCAGTATTTTTTTTTTTGCAAAACTACTAATGGCGCACCACCAGAAGGTGCGCCATTAGTAACCTGGATTACTAATGGAGCATTTAGTGCTGGTGCGCCATTAGTAAGTGGGCAACAACAAGATATTTTGGACAGCCTCTCCTACCCACACTCACTTTCTCCCCACTTCATTCTCTCCACCTCCTCCTTGTCTCGGGTGCCTCCTCTTTTTCACCTCATTTCCACCATAGATTCATTCAAATTAAGTGGTTAAATTACCTTGTTTTAATAGGTAAGTAAGGGGGGAAGCTATATTTATGTTGTTCTCCCTACAACAATGTGCACATGCACTTTTTATGGCCTAGCTAGATCTATGTATGTTCGTGGTGTTGCATATGTTTGTGGTGTTGCATATGTGTTTGTGTTTGGAGGTGTACCGGTATTTGAAATGCGATAGTTGCCAACATTTTGCCGGAATGTTGATTCATTTCGCTTTTAAGCGAGAGTTTTGGCATTAAGCATTCTTTTGGTCCTATTTTTAGGAAAGTCATGCCAAATTTTGTTTGGTTCTAAAATATCGCTTTGCTCTACCCCGCAGCGCGACCATGGTCCGCACGATGACCGAAGGCATCGTGAATAGGTTTTGAGGTCCATGAAGGCCGAGATGCTTCAAAAGAACGAGATGGAGATAAGATGTCCGTGTCGAAGATGCAAGTGAAGAGCCTTATTGCGGACCGGATTCGGGCAGGTGCGGGACCACCTGCTCTTGCGTGGTTTCATGGATGGCTATCGGTGGCAAGGTGATGAAGATGACTCTGAAGTCGCCCATGGGGGCGGGCAAGAAATGAGGAAGGGCAGCTAGACAACCACCGCGGCTCGGGCGGGCGAGAAGACGAAGAATCCCAGGAGATGATCACGACGGTGATGTTGTATAGTCATCATGTAGAAGATGCAGGACATGATGATGAGGAAGATGCCGGAGCAGACGACGGCATGATCATGAAGATGATGATGCCGGCGGAGCGACGACGCTGGACCATCGATGGGCTGGGTGCAGGACCTCATATTCAAGAGCTGCTTCTCAAGCGGACGGATAACGCCAGAGCTGCCGCCGAGAGAAAGCCAAGATGGATCAACTTGAGTTAGACGCGGTTACTCCATTGTATGAAGGATGCAGGCCCGAGGATACCGCTTTGAAAGTAACGCCATGGCTCGAGATGAAGGTAAAACACAAAATGACCGACGATGCTTCGACGAGAACATGTCATTCAGCACGAACGCCTTCCCAAGGGGAACAAGTGCCCACCAGTTTGGAGGAGGCGAAGAAAATCGTGTGTCCTCTCGATTTACCGACGTGAAATACCATGTGCATGAACAATTGCATCATTTATCGGAACGAGCACGCGGAGTCTACCATATGTCCGTGTGCGCGCCACTCGATACAAGAAGAGGAAGAAAGCTCCTCGAAAAGTGGTGTGGTACTTTCCGATCACTCCTCGTCTGCAGCGGTATTTCACGGACCCTAAGGTAGCAAAGCTCCTGCGTTGGCACGCGGATAGGGAGGAGAAGAAGCGAGAAGATGACGCAAATGATCCGGAGATAGATAAAAAAGACAAGATGCTGAGTCACCCTAAGGATGCGAGCGCTGGCAAGCGTTGAACTTCAAGACTCGGAATTTGGGAACGATCCAAGGAACATCGTGGCCGGGCGCGAGCACCGATGGAGTCAATCCGCTTGGCAGCCGTGAGAAGCACACATAGCACCTGGCCTGTGTTTGTGTGGATGTACAACCTTCCCCTGGTTGTGCATGAAGAGGAAGTACATTCACATGAGTATGCTAATTGAAGGGCCGAAACAACCAGGAACGACATCAATCTGTATCTGGGGCTGCTGAAAGAGGAGCTTGACACGCTGTGGAAAACACCAGCCAATACGTGGGGACGCCGCAGAGAAAGAATATTTCCCTATGAGAGCCGTGACCGCCACGACGGTGCACGACTATCTCGATTACGGATATCTCGCAGGCAGGTAGTCCAAGGATTTTCTGGATGCGTAAGGTGTATGGATGACACAACGATCGCCAGCTAGATAGAGATCCCGGTCTTGAAAACCGTGTTCATGGGACATCGAAGGTGGCTTCATGACGATGACCCATGGAGGAAACGCAAGGATCTGTTCGATGGTGAAACCGAACCCCAAAACGCCCGTGTCACGAGAGCGGTGAGGAAATAGACAAGCTGTTGAAAATTTGGAAAGACTGCCCACCGCCGAAAGAAGCAAAGGGTGCGAGCGGAAAGAAGCGAAGGCGCCAGAGCAGCTGCTGAAGGTATGGAAAACGAGGTCTGTTTTACGGGACTTGCCGTGATCGAAGATCCACCGTGTGCCTCACAGCCTTGATGTCATGCATATCACGAAGAACGTGTAGCGAGAGTCTGCTTGGTACCCTGCTCAACATGCGAGAGGACCAAAGATGGGCCGAGAGCAAGGGCAGACTTGAAATCAATGGGCATCGAGGCAGGAGCTTCACGCTAATGATGATGATGATGATGATGATGATGAGGTGAAGCAGGACACGTAAAGTCGTCGCCAAAGGCAAAAAGGCCAAGAAGACCGGAAATGACTACCCTCACGCGTGCTTCACTCTAAGTCGAGGAGATCGAGCAGTTTTTCACCTGCCTCCTAGGAGTAAAACTTCCTTCGGTTACGTGGGGAAGATAAGCAGATACCTAGACCCAGCGAAGCGAAGTTCAGCGGGATGAAGTCTTACGACTATCACGCGCTCGATGACGCAGATACTTCCGGTTGCAATCCGTGGGATCATGGACACGCACGTCCGCGGAACGCTATTTGGCCTATGCAACTTCTTCGACGCCATCGCTCGGAAGTTGATTGGCGTGAGGCAACTCAGAAGGCTACAGGAAGAGATCGTGGTGATACTATGCGAGCTTGAGATGTACTTCCCGCCCGCATTCTTCGACGTTATGGTGCATCTGCTGGTCCATATAGTGGAGGATATCATCCAACTCGGTCGACGCTCTGCACAGCATGATGCCGTTCGAAAGGATGAATGGTGTCATCAAAGGATACGTCGCAACATGTCACGCCCGAAGGAAGCATAGCCGGGGCTTTTCGATCAAGAGTGCATCTCCTATCGCATTTAATTATCTAGGCATCGAGAACCCGCTGGTCCGCCCGTCAACAGCACCTCGGCAGGCTCGCTGGATGGGGTTACCGTTAGGGTCGCCTTGAAATGCATGTCGACTTCGAGGGTCGACTCGCCCGACTTTGAAAGAGCAAACCTAGTCGCGCTACAACACATAGACGTGGTCGATCCTTGGGTGGTAGAGCACAAAACCTTTATTAAGAAGACGTACAATGACCGAGGCCAACAGAGGACGGACGGAGATATACTCAAAGAGCACAACTCAAGTTTCACGCGTTGGTTCAAGCGAAGCTTCGTCGCACCCTTTACATGAGGATTCTTCCGCGGAAGAACAACTCATATTCGCCTTGTCACAGGGCGCCGAGCACAACCTGATGACCTATGAGGCGTACGATATCAACGACTACACATTCTACACCGAGGCCAAGGACATGAAGAGCGATGGTTATCAGAACTCCGGGGTAACGATGGAATCCTACATCGGTAACGACAAGGACAGATACTACGGAAGGATCGAGGAGATCTGGGAGCTGAGCTACGCTGGAGAGAAGGTCCCGATGTTCCGTGTCGATGGGCCAAGAACGTCATAAAAGAAGACCGGTATTTCACCACCATGGTTATACCGAAGACAAATCCAAGACCGCGGGCACAAAGCGTCTCGCGAAAAATGAGCCATGGGTACTGGCTTCCCAAGTGGACCAATGCTTCTTCATTACCGACCCGCCAAAGCCCGGTCGTGTTGTCGTGAGGAGAGGCAAAGGAAGATCATCGATTGGATGGAGTAGCCAATGAGCAAGACTTGACAAATACGGCGACCGAGGATCGAACATGACGACGATGATGAAGTAGCAGCATACACCACAAGAAGAAGCAGGACCACCCTACCTAAAGGACGTCCGTTCCATAGAAGAACTCCATTTGCGAAAAAAAAAGGGCAAGAAGATTGTGAAGAGATAGCTAGCTAAGATCGATTGTATTTAAATCGTAGACTTCATTTCTCGATTGTATTTCATGGGCACTTTTGAACTATCATGAATATTTTTTAATTTCATGGACACTCGATCTCGATCCTCCATGGTCGAAAGACCACCCCGGTCCACCGGCCGCCGCTGACCCCGCACCCTCGATTCCCTACTCAACCGCCGCCGCTGACCCCCGCACCTCTCCCTACTCAACCGGCCACCGACCCCCGCACCCACAAGACCTCCCCGCTCCACCGGCATTACTGTTTGATGATATTTTTAAAAAAATTATTACTGTCTTATAAAAAAAATATTACTGTTATGATTTAAACAAGTTTGAACATATTTAAACATAAATAAGTATCAAACATCATTTTAAATGCATAAAAAATTGTGGAGCACAGGAATCGAACCCAGACCTCTGGTGTGAGAACTGGCTCTGACCGGTCGAGCTAGTAGAGGGGACTTGGTGTGGATCAGGTCAGGTGGGAGATAACCTGTTGGCTCGGCAGAAATCAAAAAAATAATACTAATGGCGCACCAGGGTAAGGTGCGCCATTAGTGTGGATATACCTATGGCGACCGGGGTGGTGCGCCATTAGTATTGTGCCCCATCCATATTTTCCTCCCGGCCCTCGATCCCCTTCTCGCCCTCGCCTCGATCCCTTCCCTCTCTTCTCCTCTCGACGCCCTTGCCAGCCCGCCGCCTCGGCGACTGACGACTGCTGACGCCGCCCCATCGTCCTCGTCTCCGCCCGACGCCCGACGCCTTGAGAGCCTTGAGCCGCCTCCTCTCTCCCTCCCGCCCGCCCGCCGCTTCCCCATGGAGAAGGAGGAGGAAGAGGCGCGCCGTTGACCTCGCCCGGCCGACTCCGGTGGCCAGGCCGACTCGCCATCGCCCCGCCGCCCTCGTCGCCGGTGGCCCGGACGCCGCCCCGTCCACACCTCGTCGCCCCACCTCGTCGCCCCCGTCCACACGTCGTCGCCCCACCTCGTCGCCCCCGTGAGCTCCCCCTCCTCCTCTCCCCCTCTCCCCCTTGCATCCCTCGTGAGCCCCATCTCTATTTCTTCTTGTCACCAGCACCACCACCACCAGCAGACCTGCATATCACGTGAGAACATTTTAGTCATTTATATACCAATTACATAAACAAAACAGAATTGCAACTATTTTTCTGCACACAAGGGAGAGTTCCTTAGCTTAACCGATAAAGATAATGTGTGACATAAGCAAAAATATGATACATGTAGATATTTGGGGCTGGAATGAAGAGTCCACAATTCTTACAAATGATACAAGTCAAATTCAGTACTTGGAAGAAAAAGTTGTGAGATCAAATAGCGAAGGCAACTTAATCGTAGTATTCCTCCGATCCAAAATAAGTACTGCAGTTTTGAACGGGGTTAGTTCAAAACTGCGACACTTATTATACATCGGAGGTAGTATTATTAGTCGACAAGCCAAGTTTAAGTTCTGCGAAGTTGGCAACAGCTTAAATTAGTGCTGAAAGCGTGCTTATAAATGTTCAAATTAGACTCATGTTATTACCCACGTGAGCCAAGACAATCATATTTCTTCCTTCTTTATGTTTCTTTCTTCTTCATGTTTCTTTCTTGCTTATATATATGTAAGCTATAGGACAAAGCTTTGTGCCTAATAGGCAGAAAAGGGAGTACGTGTTGGTGATGCATGTGGCGGATAGCATAATGGAGACAAGTTTTTTTTGTAAGGAACCGTAGCTTCAAATCAACTGTTGTCTACTTGATTCTTGATTCTGCAGCAAAGATAAACCATGGTTTAACAGTGCTTAACATTGTTTTGCCTCAGAGCCAACTCAAAACTCTGATCAATTGAAATAGTACTTTGCTAGCAATGTATGCCAGTTGCCATTTTGGATTCTGCATCAATCATTTTTATTCATATGATTCATTTGTATTAGGTTTTGGCAGATATTGTTAACTTGACTTGAGACCATCCGCTTTGCAGGTGTGACTCTTATAATCATACAACCATCTGTAATTCAATCAAGCAAAACCTAATGAACATGGTCAGCAAAATAATGTTCATAATATAAATGGTGAGTCGAGTGGTTACACACCTCATCTTCCTAAGGACACTTGACATCTCATCTCTCTTCTTCTTTGCTCTCTTGTGAGTACCAAGCTTTCTCTTGGCGACCTTGAGTGCACGCTTGTCCTTTCCAACCTTAAGAAGCTCAGTGATACGTTTCTCATAGGGAGCGAATCCAGCAACCTCCCTAATAATTCAGCTGAGCATATAGGAGCATGTAAGTTAACTTTGTTTCAGCTTCACACAAGTTACAATTAAGCTAAAAAGCCAGCTAGAATAGCCAAATAACAATTTGGTCCCAAACACAGCAAGGTCCTATTTTACTTTCGACATGACCTGACAACATGACCTAACAATAGTTAGGTTTACAGTGAGGACAAAGATTTTGTGCAGGACAAGGCTATTTGTTATCGATCAAATAAATGATTTAGAAACCATCAATAAGTAGGACTAGTGATTTATTATGAAGTTGCTTGGGTTTATTATGAAGTACTTTGATCATGTCTCTTTATTTGTACTGCTGCTAATATACTTTATATGATGATGAAGTGCTCTTGAGTTGTGTGCAAATTTAGTTAAATCAGTGATGTGTATGTGTGCTCTGAGTTATGTGTATCTGCTTATTTTAATCCAGTGAAATATGGCACTGAACTGTAGCTAGCTAAACGGTAGTTTTGCTTAAATTGGTGAAATTTGGCCTTGAAATGTAGCTAGCAATGCAAATATCTCAATGAATTCAGCTCTGTTTTACGTGTGAAACTGTTGTTGTTAAATGAAGCCACATTCAGTCCACATGCCAATGTATTTTCCATGTTGTGATGGAGGCCTTTTTTGCCTTGTCCACCCGAGAGGCCCTTGAGTTTGCTGGAATGTCGATTAACTTCCGTTCCAGCAAATTTGGGTACTCCATATGTCCTATTTTCAGCAAAGGTCATGCTGAAATTTTCCGTGAATTTTAGCATGACTTTGCTAAAAATAGAACATATGGGGTACTTGTGACTAATGATGAAAGCTTAGGCTTTTAGGGTGCCTCGGCGTCGAAAAACCCTCAATGATAAAAGCTTAGATTTTAGGATGCCTCGGTGTCGACAAACCCTAAATGATGAGACCATGATCTTGTTCCTTGACAATAACCAACTTTTTGACCAAACTTTGTTTCTATTTAGAGAGAAACATGGCCCACAACGATGAGGCCGGGGGTTCGGGCGGCAAGGCATTCTGGGAGCTGTCCCAGGAGATGGAGGAACAACCTCACTTGTATGAGGACGCCGCCTTCCCCACCGATCCTGAGACCACTGATGGTACCGCCGAGGATGACCCCACTGATGCCACCACTGATGGTGCCGCCGAGGATGCCACCACTGATGATGGCGGCGCACGCACAGATGGCAGCCAACAGAAGAGGCAACGGAAGGACCGGCGCCCGACCGTGCTCCGCACCCTCAAGGAGGAAGTTACTGAAGTGGACTCCGACGGGAATCCAACGGCGCCCGAACGAATAGTCAAGGGGTACTCGCTTCAGCTCGGGTGCATTCTCCGGAGCACCGTCTCGATCAACACCGAGAACCCGAGGCATCGACCGAGGGAATTTCGCAACCTCCTCTTCACGAAGCTGCACGAACGATACAAGTTCCCCGCTGCTTTTGAAAACACAAGCCTCAAAGGGAATAAAGTGAACAATGCTGCCCTCACGAAGATGAGCAAGGCCCTGTCTACTTGGAAAAGCAATGTGAAGAGAATGATCGAGAAAGGTGAGAGTTATGAGAAGATCAAGGAGAAAATCCTTCGATCACCGAAGATGACTACTACGACTTCAAGATCAATTGCTCGAGCACCGCAAACTCCCAATCAAGTCGATGGGGGAAAGAAATGCGGAGCTGAACTTAGGGGAACACACACTCGGTCCGGGCGATTCTGAGTGGCGGAGCCTATATGGGACAAGGAGGACGCGGAGCGTGTTGAGCAAGGCCTACGCGCCTCTTCGATAAATACGGTGACAAGCGGACCAGGAACTTTGTCGGGCCTGGTACAAGAAGGACCCAAAACAAAGGAGCTTACCACGGATCCGAAGACCAGGCGCTTGAGGTTGTTACAGTAAGGAATACCACCCGGGGTAATTAGCTCCATATGGTTGCATTCTAATTAATGAAGCCAAATTTCTAAATGGTTCACATTCCTTCATGCAGCGATTGAAAGCAGATGGCTGGGTCGACTAAGAGCAACCCTTGGGACACCACTCTAAATAGGGCGTTGAATGTAATGAAGAACAAGGATAAGCTCGATGGCCGGCGTCGGCTGGTCGTGTGGCGGCAAAGGCTTGTCCACAAAATGGGGTCATACTATACCACTGGTGTGCGGAAGAAGAAAAGACCAGCTCGGAAAGCGGTAGCGCGAGGTTCAAGAACTCAAGGCACAGGTGGCGCGGATTCGGAGATTGTCCAAGAGCAAGTGCAACAACAACTCGGAGCGGCGATCACCGCCATTGTGCCTACCTTGATCCGGGGGTTGAGTGCGTGGATTGCGGGCGCCAACAGGCCGCCCGATTCCTAGCTTCACGGCCAGCAACTCGCGAGAATGCGATGGCGGGGCCATTGGTGTCTCCGGCGAGGCGGCATTGGTGTCTCCAACGCCGCACGGAGCTTAATGCACCGGGTGTCGCCGCCGGCACCTCTGCAGCAAGCGGCCCCTCCGTCAACTGCACGCCCGCCGTTGGCGGTGCCTCGACATTAGCCGAGCTCGACGCCATCATCACGGTAACTAATTAAGCCTCTCTCGGTCGAGGACTTCATCTCCTTGCCTTTGATTGGGCATCCCTGACGCGCTACATGTTTTCGCAGGGCGCCGCCGTTCCGTGCACTCTCGCGCGCCGTGAACAATGAGTTGGTCGATGTCGCCAAGGGCAAAATCGTTCAACCGGGCAACCCCTTGTTCCACGGTACCCAGATGCCACCCAACTTGTTTAGGGTTGAACTGGTTCGGGTGCTGCCAGGCTGCGACGAGTTGTTACCTCCGATTCAACCCGTCGGGGCCGACGATGATGATGTGATGACCCTCGGCGCTTTTGCTGAGCTGGCCCTGCTTTGGCGAAGAGCCAGATTCGTTTGAGGCGGGGACACCACCCCAAAGACAACACCGCCCGATCGTGTTGCCGCCAAGTCGGCCCCATGGCAAGACCGCCGAACGGTGCGGACATCCCTATGCCATGGATCCAAACATGCATATGGCACGGGATCGTAACGACGACGACGACGATACATTTGCCAACGTCGATCAGATACTTTGCCGATCATGGGTACGGTGGCGACTTCATGGGGCCTCCTTCTCAAGAACCCAACCCAACAAAAGACGGCGCGATCTAGCTGGTACCGCGGAGAAGCCAAGTTGCAACAGGCGTCGTCTGCCGTTCAGCTCTCAGGAGACGCCTCCAGCTGCCGACTTCACCGAGCCTCAGATAGGCGAGGTGCGAAATATTATCAGCCCCAACACACTCAAGAAGGCGGTGCGTGAGCAGAACTCGGTCCCATTACAGGGAGAAGAAGAAGGCACGCAAAAGAAAGACTAACAAGGGTGCGGGCCAGCCGGCACCGAGTATGATCCGTGCTCAGGACGGGCCACCTTCACCTGAGGATATCTCGAGGAGGGTGCATGTGGCGGGTAGGGCGATGCTACCGACAAATATGCTCAATGCTGCAACCGGTGCTATGCGGAGTCTGCATGACAGTGTTCTTTCTTTGGAGAAGCGGCGTCTCAGAGAGAAGGATGTGGCATACCCGGTTTTCGTGGCCAAGGTGCCACATGGCAAGGGCTTTGTGGATAACTCCATCGGGCGTACGATCGTCATGCGGTTTGATGACATCCACGCTATGTTGAACCTTCATCCGCCGCACTACACCTTCGCTCGCTATTTTCGCGAGTATGGAGATGCGGATCATTCGCGACAAGACCCGGACATCGTGATAGTCGACCCCTTCTACATGCGTGCCAAGATCTTGGGCAGCGGCTGGGACCGCAAGTCGCGAGTTCTTACCTCGATGGCGTCATTCGCAAACCAAGATAAGGATAACTTTTTCGTGCCTTACTTTCCGAGTAAGTCCTCCCTCAACCGCCCGTAACATATGAATTCTTAGATTTGATCGTTTTCTTTTAACATTCCGTGTTTTCTACAAAGGTGACACATTGCACGCCATCCTCCTAAGCCCCAAATATTCCATGGCCACGATTTCGACCCGACCGTCGATCGAACGTAGACTACACAAATGTCAAGAAGGTTCTTGATGATGTTCTCCCGCCACGCCTAATCTGGAGGCACCTTCAGCAGGACTATTCGTAGCACGGCAAGCACGTGTTCTCCCCAATCTGACGCTCGCTGCGTCAAGCAGCCACCGGGCGGTCGGAAGGGTGCCTACTACGCCATCCATCACATGCGGCGATCGTGCGGGACCATCATCAACTTCGCTACCGAGTAAACTCAAAGATTGGGCCGCGAACGTGTCGGCAATCCAGACGCGGACATCGACAAGAATTCTTTCGCATCCAATGGAGTTTGCGGAAATCATCCATCAAGATGTCCTTCGCTCTGGGCAGTTCTACCTCACAAATCAACCGTCCAACAAAGTGACATCGACACAATGCTACAAATGCAGGCTGACAACGCCCGCTCTTTCATGACTCCCACGATAGACGGCGGCTTCATCCACGCCCGGTCCCTTGAGTCGAGTCGAAGCGGTGATCTTGTGTCTCAGTTCTCAAACATCGATTGGCTCATGTTGTAATTAAACTTTAATGAACTTGTAGTATGTCTCTTTGGTTTCGAGAGTCGCTCAACTTAGATGTAATCGATGCTATTAATGTCTTGCTTTTTCTTCCGATCGCTCATTGCATACTTATATATTGCTTATGTATTGTATGTGAATTGGTACTAACGCTTCGCTTGGCTAGTGCATAGCGATGCCGTTGTATGTCGTGGTACAAGGGTAAGGTTCCTGAGTTCACGACGATTGGGAGGAGTGTCGGAGACAGGTTCACCGATTCAGCGGTAACAGTTACAAAGGGTACACCACTAGGGCCGAGGCCGAATCTAGATACGCCCGCTATCTAGCGGGAGAGGGAGGAGCGTTGAGGAACCGGATGAAGACGAGTTTCATCGTGATGATGCTCATCGTGTTGACCGCAGCTCTCTTCTATGTGATGGTAGTTTAGATGATCGATATCGACTTGTAATGTGAAGACAAACTCGCTACTCGCGGTCTCGAGACTTGTAATATAATGTTCTATCTTTGTTCGGTCTTTTCAATTCGGAGACTAATATGATGAATTGTATTCAGAGACTAATATGATGAATTGTATTCAGAGACTAATCTTCTATTGTATTCGATGAATTTGTTGTTGTTGTGTGTTGTCTATATTTTGTCCAATTATACATTTTGTAACCTGTGCAAAAAACAGAAAATAAAAAAAATAAAAAAACCTAATATTCATACTAATGGCGATCACATCAAAGGCGCCATTAGTATGCCAAAGGATACTAATGGCGATCATTAAGCGAGGCGCCATTAGTATGACGGTTACTAATGGCGATCTTGTTGCAGCGCCATTAGTATGCCAAAGCACTGGTATACATGGCCCCTCGAGGCATACTAATGGCGATTGTAGTGTATACTAATGGCGCATCCGGTGGCGCCATTAGTAGTACCAGATACTAATGGCGCACAGCTGGTGCGCCATTAGTAAAATATACTAATGGCGTGGCACTAATGGCGCACCACTAATGCGCCATTAATGGCCAAACTAGGTGCGCCATTAGTAGGCCTTTTCCTAGTAGTGAATGGATCATCAAATCCCCGAGGGTTTCAAACCCGTAAACATCGAAACGTACGATGGCACAACAGACCCTGCGGTATGGATCAAGGACTATCTCCTTCATATCCACAGGGCCCGCGGTGATGATCTACACGCCATCAAATACCTCCGACTCAAGCTTAAGGGACTAGCTCGGCATTGGCTTAACAGCTTGCAAGCAGAATCAATTGGTTGTTGGGAGGACCTGGAAGCAGCATTCCTCGACAACTTCCACGGCACCTATGTGCGACCACCAGACGCCGATGACCTTAGCCACATAATCTAGCAGCCAGAGGAATAGGCCAGGCAATTCTGGACACGGTTACTAACAAAGAAAAATCAAATAGTCGACTGTCCGGACGCAGAGGCCCTTGCAGCCTTCAAGCATAACATCCGTGACGAGTGGCTTGCCCGACACCTAGGACAGGAAAAGCTGAAATCCATGGCAGCCCTCACGACACTCATGTCCCGCTTTTGCGCGGGAGAAGACAGCTGGCTAGCTAGTAGTAATAACATGACCAAGATCCCAGGTAATTTGGATACCAAGGACAGCACGGGTAGGTCGCGTCGCAACAAGCAAAAGCGCCGCATTAACGGCGACAATGCTGAGGATACGGCAGTTAATGCCGAATTCAGAGGCTCTAAACCCGGTCAGCGGAAAAAGCCATTCAAAAGAAATACTCCGGGCCCGTCCAATTTGGACTGAATACTCGATCGCTCGTGCCAGATACACGGCACCCCCGAAAAACCAGCCAACCACATCAACAGGGATTGTTGGGTGTTCAAGCAGGCAGGCAAGTTAAACGCCGAAAACAATGACAAGGGGCTGCATAGCGATGACGAGGAGGAGCCCCGGCCGCCGAATAATAGGGGACAGAAGGGTTTCCCCCCACAAGTGCGGACGGTGAACATGATATACGCAACCCACATACCCAAAAGTGAGCGGAAGCATGCACTCAGGGACGTATATGCGTTGGAGCCAGTCGCCCCAAAGTTCAACCCATGGTCCTCCTGCCCGATCGATTTTTGATCGAAGGGACCACCCCACTAACATCCGCCATGGCAGATTTTCCGCATTGGTTTTAGACCCAATCATTGACGGATTTCACCTCACTAGAGTCCTTATGAACGGCGGCAGCAGCCTGAACCTGCTTTATCAGGATACAGTGTGAAAAATGGGCATAGATCCCTCAAGGATTAAACCCACAAAGACGACCTTTAAAGGCGTCATACCAGGTGTAGAGGCCAACTGTACAAGCTCAGTTACACTTGAGGTGGTCTTCGGATCCCCGGATAATTTCCGAAGCGAGGAGTTAATCATCGACATAGTCCTGTTCCGCAGTGGCTACCACGCACTGCTCGGACGAACCGCATTTGCAAAGTTCAATGCGGTGCCGCACTACGCATACCTCAAGCTCAAGATGCCAAGCCCTCGAGGAATCATTACGATCAATGGAAACACCGAACGCTCTCTCCGAATGGAGGAGCATACGGCGGCCCTCGCGGCGGAAATACAAAGCAGCCTGTCAAGGCAATTCTCCAGTCCGGCCATTAAACGTCCGGACACCGTCAAGCGCGCCCGGAGTAACCTACAACAAGACCGCCTGGCATGTTCCGAGCACGCGTAGCAATGCGGCCCTAACCCCAGCACTCGCGAAATAGAGAAACCAGTGCTGCGTGTACATAACTACACTCTGGAAATACCATGGGCATAGGGGGAGGGGCACGACCACGGTACGCCCAAAATACGGCTCAACCGCACAAGGGGCTCCCGATTTTGTCATTTTTTTTCTTTCCTTTTTCTTCTTTCTTACTTTCAGGACTCCACTTTCTGGAAGGCCTGTCCGGCAACATAATCGCCGAACACACGATGCAATAGCCAGGGAGGCAGAAAGCTACGTCGAGTGTCCAGGTGGTCTCTATAACGAGCAGTATACTTGTTTCACATATAATCCCACAGCTCGCCCCTGGAGGGGGGACATGTTAAATAGTCCCATCTCTTGCTTATCGCACTATTTGTATCGTTCTGCTTTTACCGCAGACTTTTCGAAATAAACAATGCATAGCTTTTGTCTATTATTGCATTACCTTTTATATATATATAAATATGTTCAGTTATGACATTATGCAACCGTACACTTTGGTACGGGCTAATACACCGTGGGCTTACGCACCCTGAATATGGTGTTAGAAGTCCTAACACTCATGAGTGCGGCACCCGAACTTATAGCATTATATGCATCGGCTTCAATCATGTCTTGGGTCAATAGTTGGGTTTGCCCGGCTCCCATGTTTTGGTACCTTACGCCCGCTATATCGGCTAAGGTAGCATCGGGAGAACCATCTGCGATTGTGCCCCGGTTGAGCCGGGCTGAGCACCTCAGTGGAGAAAGCTAAAACTGACCATCATGATAGGGCGAGAGCTGATCGCTGTTCGAGAGGTTTTTGAGTCCCTAAAAGACTTATGCCGCTTAGAGCGAGGAGTCGGCTTTGTCCGGCCTAGGCGTGGATAGTGCCCCGAACTCGGTCTTCCGAATACTAGGGGCTTCGCCGAAATTTAAAATTATAGAATTCTATGGCTAAGTGAGAGTGTTCAAGCATTATAGTCCAATTGCCTTGTTCGTTGTGTTGAGCGCCTCCCTCGAAGGACCCAATAATGGGAAAAAGAACGCTCAAGTTTATCCCGAACACCCCATCACTCACGGCATGGGGGCAGAAGCCGACGACTCGCCATCTCTCAATTTTGATAAACGGTCGCACATAAGGTAATATTTTAAATTCAAAAGCGTTGCTTAGCGCATATGAAACAAGTTTTCATTGTACAGGATTACAAATGCGAAGTTTACTAAAAATTACATCTTTGGAGCACTCATCCGCTATACGGCGGGCACCCTTCAGACGCCTCATAATACATCTCGGCTTGCGATGCTCCTTGCCCGGCGGTGGTCCGTCCGTCACAAGCTTCTCAGCGTCCATCTTGCCCCAAAGGCACTTTAGCATCGGGAAAGGCCCCACGGGCACCTTCGATGCATACGGAGCGCTTGATGACTTCAAGCATTGCATGTGCATGCATCAGCCGCCTTACCAGCCAAGTAGCTTCTGTGCATGGCTTCCCTGTGCCACACCGGAATGCGAGACCCTTCATGGCCTGTTCGCCACCTTATGGAGCTCGACCAGCTGCTTCAGCTGGTCGCTCAGGGCACTGGTGTCCGCCTCAAGATATCGAGACCAGAACACCTTCTCTGTCGAGCTTCCCTCCTCGGCTCGGTAAAATGCGGCTGCGTCAGACACACTCCGGGGAAGATCTGCGAATGCTCCTGGAGAGCTCCGGACTCGGGTAAGTAACAAGTAATTCACTTTCACGTGCTTGCTTTGCATAAAGAATGCCTTACCCGCCGCTATCTTCTTCATCGCCTCAATTTCTTGGAGGGCTTTTTGGGCTTCGGCCTTGGCAGATTTGGCGCTCTCAAGCGCCGAGGCGAGCTCGGACTCTTGGCTCTTCGAGTCACGCTCCAAACTCTTGTGTTTTTCCACGAGATCCTGGAGCTCTTCCAGCACCGCTGCCACCCGCGCCTCCTGCTTTTCTCGCTCAGTGCGCCCACGGCCGCATTGTTTTCGCCTTGACAGCGCTTCCGTGGTCGCCACCTCGCTCGCGGGCCCCCGCAAACCCACGCTGATCCTGTCATTTTTTGCAACCACATCTTTTTATATACTTACATAAGGTATTACTTAACTTCCTTGTCCTCGAGCTGCTTCTTGGCACGGCTGAGCTCGTCCTCGGACCGCTCGAGGCTCTACTTCAATACCTTGACCTCCGCAGTCAGTGCGGCAGAGGTCAGTAACATAGCCTGCATTCCCATATTGACACACTTATGTTAGACTCCTGCAGATATCTTTTTGATCCTCATTTCGGCTTTTCTTTCCGAACACCAAACTGAGCATCAGGGGCTACTGTCTATGCGGTAATAATTTTACATATCTTAAATACGTAGCTCAAAGCCTGTTAGGAGGCTGGCACATGCTTCGGTCAGCCCGCTCTTGGCGGATTGAACCTTCTGGATCACCGCACTCAGAATAGTGCGGTGCTCCTCGTCAATGGAGGCGTTAAGCACCTCCAGCAGATTATCCGTGCCTCCGTTGACGGAGGTCACCGGCGTCGAGGCTTGCCCTTCTTAGTAGGGGGCCGCTGCCGGATGCCGGAACCGTTGAAGGTTCAGGTGCGGTGTCCGGCCTAGGGCCCTTAGGGGTTTTATCCCCTTTTCGCCGAGTCCGGGAGGTCGCTTGCGGCGCCCAGACCATCTCTCCTGGCTTGGCCCTTTGGGACGCCACCGGCGCCATCCGCGCACGAGGAGAGGAGGCAGCGGAAGTGAAGTGCTGTTCACATCCGACGAACTCAGAGGAACCGCCGAAGCGCCGAGCCCGCCTTGGGTGGACTGCATGATTATATCCGACATCGAAGGTATTGTGCAACAAAGGAACGCCATGAGTTATTCTCGTATCCGGAAACTTACGATTTCGCCAGGCTTGGCCTGGATGGCCACTCTTCGCCGCCGTTGCGGCGCTGGTGGAGTAGTCCGGAGGATGGGTCCTTCCTTCTGACCCTCCGCCCCCGCTTGGGGCGGCCTTCCTTTTTCTCTTCACCGGGAGAGAGACCTCTTCCTCCTCCTCGTCTTCACGGAGGAACCGCCGGAGTCTTCGGACGATGAGTCCGACACCACTCGGGCGCCGGAACTCCTTCGAGTTCCCGTGGCCTTCTTCTTGGTTTCTTCTCCGGCACCACGAAGGTGCCGGAACCAGCAGCCCCGGCAAGCCGGCATCCGCTAGGTCTTGTGGCAAGGAGCGGACAAATAATCTTCCCGGACGCCCTCCGTCAATCCTGCCAAAGGAAAGGGAGTTTAGATCCCGTGATAGAGTCAAACTATGAAAACAAGTGTCCCGTAAAGGGCAAAATAACTTACCGCGTTGGCTTGATGCTGCACGCTGAATCCGTGATCCTCGGTAGCGGATGCGGGAGCCTCGGCACCCTTGAACAGCACCTTCCAGGCATCTTCATACGTAGTATCGAAGAGCCTGCTTAGGGTTAGGTGTTGTGCCGGACCAAACTCCCACAAGCTGAAAGCTCGTTGTTGGCATGGGAGGATCCGGCGGATGAGCATGACCTGGACTACATTGACGAGTTTGAGCTTCTTGCTCACCAGGTTTTGGACGCAGGATTTGGACAGCTCCTCCGAATTACCCCACGACAAGCCCGTCTCTTTCCAGGAGGTGAGCCGTGTAGGGAAGCCAGATCGGAATTCGAGGGCCGCTGCCAATTCAGGGTCACGCGGCTCGGTGATGTAGAACCACCCCGATTGCCACCCCTTTATGGTCTCCACGAAGGAGCCCTCGAGCCATGTAACGTTGGGCATCTTACCCACCATGGCGCCTCCGACCGCTTGTTGGTCGCTTCACTACCTTGGCTTGACATCAAGGTCTTCAGCCATAAACCGGCGGGGCTGGATGCAGAGGAAGGCCTCGCACACGATGATAAACGCCGAGATATTGAGGATTAAGTTTGGGGCCGATCATGGAAATCTAGGCCGTAGTAGAACATGAGTCCCGGACAAATGGGTGAAGTGGGAAACCTAGCCCATGGAGGAAGTGGTGAGAAACACCACCTCTCATGGGGCCTGGGGTGGGATGAGCTGCCCTTGTCGGGAAGCCGTGCGCGATGTCATTAGACAAGTATCCGGCCTTCCTCAGCTTCTTGATATGTCCCTCCGTGACGGAGGAAACCATCCACTTGCCTCCCGCTCTGGACATTGCTGGAGAAGGTTGAGGAGGGATGTGCGGACTTGGGCGGTTGAGCTCGAGTGCACGAAAATGGATAAGCAAAGGAGGAAGAAGGCGTAGATGGAAAAGGTGGATCCTTATCCCCTTATATGGGCGGACGAAACTATGCGCCCCTACCCGCCTGGTAAAACTCGCTTATCTCCCAAGCGCCGTTAATTAATGGCACGGTTGGGTTACCCACGTCCGTATTGATGAGAATCCCGGAATAAGGTGACACGATCTCTGCTTTAACAAGACATGCCGAGGAAACCGCCTCGCTAAGTGCCCTGAGGTGGGACAGTAAAAATGATTTGAATAAAGGCTTGGCCGTTGTGTGATGACATGCTGAGAAATAAGTCAGCAGATTAGATTTGTGTGAATATTGTTCTCTCTACGGTGGTATGTGGAAATTATTTTGCAGAGCCGGACACTATCCTTGTGTTCGAAATCTTCTATGAAGTATTCGGAGGAGGAACCCGCCTTGCAATGCCGAAGACAAATCGCGCTACGGACTGGCTCGCCATTGAAGCCTGGTTCGTGGGCTACCGAGGAGTCCTGGATTAGGGGGTGTCTGGATGGCCGGACTATGACCTTTGGCCGGACTCCTGGACTATGAAGATACAAGATTGAAGACTTCGTCCCGTGTCCGGATGGGACTTTCCTTGGCGTGGAAGGCAAGCTTGGCGATACGGATATGTAGATCTCCTTCCATTGTAACCGACTCTGTGTAACCCTAACCCTCTTCGATGTCTATATAAACCGGAGGGTTTTAGTCCGTAGGACGAACAACAATCATACCATAGGCTAGCTTCTAGGGTTTAGTCTCTCTGATCTCGTGGTAGGTCTACTCTTGTACTACCCATATCATCAATATTAATCAAGAAGGAGTAGGGTTTTACCTCCATCGAGAGGGCCCGAACCTGGGTAAAAACATCGTGTCCCTTGTCTCCTGTTACCATCCGCCTAGACGCACAGTTCGGGACCCCCTACCCGAGATCCGCCGGTTTTGACACCGACATAGACGTTTGCAAAATACATACATATCTGAATGTAGCAAACCCATTGACTAAGCCTCTTCTGCGAGCAATACATGATCAACACCAAGACTCCATTGGTGTTAGATTCATTACAATGTAATATAGATTACTGACTCTAGTGCAAGTGGGAGACTGAAGGAAATAAGCCCTAGAAGCAATAATAAAGTTGTTGTCTTATATTTCCTTATTCATGATAAAGCACTAGTACGCGTCTGTCCTAAACAAACGGTTTCTAACCCCTTTCCGCGATGGCATTTGGAACCGTTGCCAAGTAAGTGTGGGCGATAGGAGGGTCCTTCCCACACGACCCAGAAACCGTCGGGGATATGCCCTCCTGGCACACACTCTCCGCAAAATGAGGTCGTGTGCGACCGGCGAGCGCTCAAATATGGAAATACATACAGTAGAGCTAAAAAAATTATACGGCAAAATCGTTTCCGGTCACAAGTACATCCCACACAGTCACTTCCCGCTAAATGTTTCCATTCGTATGTACATCCCACACAGTCACTCCAAGGAAAACGTTTTCGTTCACAGGTACATCACACACAATTTTTCCCGTTAAATCGTTTGTGATAGTGTTGCCATTGCACACTATATTATTAATTTTATCGTTTGTGTTATTGAATGCATCACACACGGTGCGTAGAAGAAACTGTGTGGCAAAGGCTGTCCATCACACACACTTTTTGTGTGGTAAACTGTGTGGCAAAGGCTGCACAAGGTGGCCTAATGCAAACAATTTTCAAGAGAAAGTCGTGTGTGCACTGGAGATTGATCGCACACATAGTGGATCCTACAAACGTTTCTGATCTCCACGTATATCGCAGATGTTTCGCTTTCGCAAACCGTGTGCAATGTAATCCCTCATTAATCCCTAATTTAAAAATCACATGTTTTGAATTTGAAAGTAGGCAATCACTTATTTCATATCCAACCATGTTTATTTCAAATATAGGTTCAACCACAAATCCATAATTCGATGCACAGGTACATATACTAAAGAACTACAGAAGCACCAAGTAAAGAATGATGAACCACAGTTGTACTAAAAATTGTAAATAGAGGGGGAAAGACATTCTGGTTGCTGGAGAAGGTGAAGCGGAATGCCCATATTGTGCCCTCCTCCATGCATAATGCGCACACGACTCTAGGCCAACCCCTTGTGATGGCTGCCCGTCCATCCTTCACTGTCTTCATTAGGACTTCTGATGCTCATTGTAGTCTGGATGAAATACTTTAACCTTCATTGTGTGTCCACCAATCATGTACTTTGCGAGGTAATCTTGAGTGAACTGCTTCAGGAACCACTGGGAACGAAAAAGATTCAGACATTATTGTCTAACAACTCATATGGGCAGTAAAAAGAGAAGGCTGCAGAGTTTGTAGTTACCATCCTACAGCTCACTGTTGTGTTGGATAGAGCATAAAAAAATAATTTGCTTGCCACCATTCGTGTCTTTTTTGTTAATAATCCTTATCTGTTTCCTCGCTTGATGCTTGTTCATCAATATCTCATTGCCCCATACGCAAAAAGGGTTGATGCGTGGATCCTTGCCAAGGGCATATGTACCTACAAGCAACAAGTCAATATTAGAAGCTAACTAGTGTCCGGGCCTGGATCTATATGCACTACATTATGGAACGACGGGGGGAGTACAAGCCAAGGCATGAAGCTAACCTCGGCGGAAAATGGTGGCCACTCCCGTTGTTGTCCTGCATAAGTAGTGGAAAGGCATGATAAGTACAGCAACCTTAACATCAAACAAATATAGCAAAGGTAAACAACATCATCTCCAAATGATAGCTTGAATGTGTTGGTTTCAGCATGTTGTTAAAGCAGATATAAATGGAAGGCAATGTTACCGACAGCAGGCTTAACAGTCATCAAATATTGCAATTCAAACTGGTATTGTTGAAAATGAATAGAACGTAGGTAATTCTTAAACATCACACTGGATAAATGTGTAAAACTGAAATAAAGGGCATGTGTTAACTACACCAGGAATAACTGGAACCAAATATAGCCGTTCAAACTGGTATTGATGTAGTCGAGCGGCACAGTTCCAACTTGCACATAATGAACAACACATTGTGAATGTCTGAAATAAACAAGGCATAAACGACCAGTATAACAACCAAATATAGCCATTGAAAACTGGACAAAGTCTCACTGCAACCAACCTAACAAGCAAATACAGATAAACATGGCATATGCTTGAAAACTGGACAAATGCTCACTGCAACCAACCTAACAACCAAATACAGATAAACAAGGCATCTGCTTGATAACTGGACAAATACTCACTACAACCAAACTAAGAACCAAATACAGATAAACAAGGCATCTGCTAGATAACTGAAAAAGTGCTCACTCCAACCAACCTAACAACCAAATACAGATAAACAAGGCATCTACTCACTATAAACAACCAAATATAGCCATCCATGAAACTAAAGTGGACATTTCATACTTAAACATCACATAGACCTATTGAACAATACATTGTTGCATAACTGAAATAATTAAACACGGCACAATTAAAGCATTGCACGGCAAATGCTACTACAACAAAGGGTACGGGTTAGCAAGCTCGAAAAGGTAAGATTTGCTGATAGAATGTTGCCTCGCATTTCATGGACGGGATCCTTCCAGTTGGAAGAGCACAGACCCATGGTGCGCTCTCTGATGTCACAGATGGGCTGTTTCACCTTGGAAGAACCTTTGTGGGTGCCCTCCTCATGGTCGTGGTCGTGGTCGTGGTCGATGAGATCTGACTTGGCAATTGAGGATCCCAAGCCGCCACCGTAGAACGTGTCCTTCAAAAGTGACAAAATGGGCTCGATGGCGTATGAAGCTCGCAAATCCTTGACCGCTTGGCGGAGGAGATTAGCGACAGGGCCGTCGAAGAGATCGACGATGGTTGAACCAGTGGGGTTGGGGATGGACCACATAACCTGTGACATGGCCCGCGTGAAGCCGTCGGTGTGGACGAGCTTGATGTCGTAGCCAGCTTTCCCGAGATACAGTAATACACTAGCCCACTGACATGAAGCCTTCATCATGGCAACAAAGTCAACGTCTTCGCCGGCTTCCGCGGCGACGTGTTGCTCCGGGATCGACAGGTCGGGGCGAACGGCGGCCACCTCGCCAACGTCCACCGAAGAGGCCACGATAAACCTCTTCTTGGCCTAACGCTCGTCGGGCTCCCCGGGATACGTGGATCTGGTGGGGAGGGACACCGCAGGCCTCATCTAAAAACTCAGGGGAGGGGGGTGACGGTATGGGAATCGCTGGGTAACCTGGACTTTAGGAGGAACGGGCAGATCGGCAGGGTTGGCGGCGGCGGCGGCGGCAGCGGTCGCGAGCTAGGGTTCGAGGGGGGAGGGGGGGTGGGGGACTGTGGAGGGGGGGTGGTGTTTGAGGATACCCCACGGCTACTGAAAATTTTAGTAATTGTGGGTGGAGATGGTGGTGGACGAGGGAGGGCACGACGGTTCAAATGCCTCGGCTACTGCAATTTTACTATAAGGTTGGTGCTAGAGGAGTGTGGGCGACGGTTGAAGTACACTATCTACTAAAATTTGGGTAAAGGAATTGATGCGGGGCGGGAGTGCCCAAGATCGCGCACGGTCCAATAACAATATGTGTGTATGATAATAAGGAAAAGTGGCGCGGATCCGCCGATCTTTGCAATGCACAAGGCGGGTAGTTTGTTTTTTATATTTCTAGGTAGCTGGTCTATCGCACACGGTTCGTCCTAATTTCCAAATAAACTTACCCGCCTTTAGCTTGCTGATGTCTACTACACAACCTTCTTCTTGTAGATGTTGTTGGGCCTCCACAGAGGTTTGTAGGACAGTAGCAAATTTCTCTCAAGTGGATGACCTAAGGTTTATCAATTCGTGGGAGGCATAGGATGAAGATGGTCTCTCTCAAACAACCCTGCAACCGAATAACAAAGAGTCTCTTGTGTCCCCAACACACCCAATACAATGGTAAATTGAATAGGTGCACTAGTTCGGCGAAGAGATGGTGATACAAGTGCAATATGGATGGTAGATATAGGTTTTTGTAATCTGAAAATATAAAAACAGCAAGGTAACCAATGATAAAAGTGAGCGTAAACGGTATTGCAATGGTAGGAAACAAGGCCTAGGGTTCATACTTTCACTAGTGAAGTTCTCTCAATAATAATAACATAATTAGATCATATAACTATCCCTCAACATGCAACAAAGAGTCACTCCAAAGTCACTAATAGCGGAGAACAAACGAGGAGATTATGGTAGAGTATGAAACCACCTCAAAGTTATCCTTTCTGATCGATCTATTCAAGAGTCCGTAGAAAAATAACATGAAGCTATTCTTTCCATTTGATCTATCATAGAGTTTGTACTAGAATAACACCTTAAGACACAAATCAACCAAAACCCTAATGTCACCTAGATACTCCAATGTCACCTCAAGTATCCGTGGGTATGATTATACGATATGCATCACACAATCTCAGATTCATCTATCCAACCAACACAAAGAACTTCAAAGAGTGCCCCAAAGTTTTTACCGGAGAGTCAAGACGAAAATGTGTGCCAACTCCTATGCATAGGTTCATGGGCGGAAGCCGCAAGTTGATCATCAAAACATACATCAAGTGAATAAATAGAATACCCAATTGTCACCACGTGTATACCACGCAAGACATACATCAAGTGTTCTCAAATCCTTAAGGACTCAATCCGATAAGATAACTTCAAAGGGAAAACTCAATCCATTACAAGAGAGTAGAGGGGGAGAAACATCATAAGATCCAACTATAATAGCAAAGATCGCGATACATCAAGATCGCACCACCTCAAGAACACGAGAGAGATAGAGAGATCAAACACATAACTACTGGTACATACCCTCAGCCCCGAGGGTGAACTACTCCCTCCTCGTCATGGAGAGTGCCGAGATGATGAAGATGGCCACCGGTGAGGGATCCCCCCTCCGGCAGGGTGTCGGAACAGGGTCCCGATTGGTTTTTGGTGGCTACAGAGGCTTGTGGCGGCGGAACTCCCGATCTATTCTGTTCCCCGAAGGTTTTAGGGTATATGGATATATAGGCGAAAGAAGTCGGTCAGGGGAGCCACGAGGGGCCCACGAGGGTGGAGGGCGCGCCCAGGGGGGTGGGCGCGCCCCCTGCCTCGTGCCTTCCTTGTTGCTTCCCTTACGTACACTCCAAGTCTTCTGGATTGCTTCCGTTCCAAAAGTAACTCTCTCGAAGGTTTCATTCCATTTGGACTCCATTTGATATTCCTTTTCTGCGAAACACTGAAATAAGGGAAAAAACAGAAACTGGCACTGGGCTCTGGGTCAATAGGTTAGTCCCAAAAATAATATAAAAGTGCATAGTAAAGCCCATTAAACATCCAAGATGGACAATAGAATAGCATGAATACTTCATAAATTATAGATACGTTGGAGACGTATCACTTGCACATGTGGTGGTTTTACAGCGCACTTGCATCGCACACGGTTAAGCTAGAACCTCCACCCTTTGCTCGCGCTTGCGCGGTCGTGGTGATTTTAGCGCACTTGCATTGCACACGGTTGAGCCAGTACCTCCACCCTTTGCTCGCGCTTGCGCGGTCGTGGTGATTTCAGCGCACTTGCATCGCACACGGTTGAGCCAGTACCTTCACCTTAATTTGCTCGCGCTTGCACGGTCGTGGTGATTTCAGCGCACTTGCATCGCACACAGTTGAGCCAGTACCTCCACCTTAATTTGCTCGCGCTTGCGCGGTCGTGGTGATTCACATCGCACTTGTATCGCACACGGTTGAGCCAGTACCTCCACCTTAATTTGCCCGCGCTTGCGCGGTCGTGGTGATTCACATCGCACTTGTATCGCACACAGTTAAGATATTATACCCTGTGTCCATTGAGGGTCGTCAGAGTCTTTGCAGCAAAAAATAACGTTAGAGATGGTCAAAAGACAGCCACACCAGCATGTGGCCCAAATATATATGAGTGAAAAGGGTGGTCTGTGATGTTCAAAATTCCAATGCACATCTTTGACCCCACGGGCCCACGGTTGGGCGCGTCATTGAAGACCGATGAGAGGGGCCAGAAGTCAAGAACCACCTGGAAGTGGCCAAATATATGTATGAATATTGGGGATGTTTAAAACTTTAAATACACAATGCATAACTTTGGTGGCACCTGTCTCGCAAACCCGAAAGCACCATAACAACCACCTAGCTAGGATATATATAATGACATAATGTCATACCTAGCTATGATGCTTGGCCCACCATCTCCCACTTCGTGTCAGCGGGGCGGATGCACGTAATGATCGATACTTTGGTCATACATGCATGTCGCCATGACCTACCATAAGACGGACCAATGAATCTTTCATTTGGTCAAATGACAGTTGTTGTTGTCGATAAACCGCTTGGGCCAATAGAATGAACCATCATAAAAATCGCACGAGAGGGACCATAGAACCAGTACCTCTTGCATGCGGTCCAAAATGATGTACGTTGGGAAGGGGTGATGTGTGTTTTCAATACAGAATAATTTACAATTTAGATGTGGTGCCTACCTCTCGATACAGACAACAACCATGAAGGGAAGGTAGTTAAGGACGAGATACGTACGCAGTGTTTGATGTAGGTCGAACCCAGCAATCCGAGCATCTCGGAGGGAATCCTGACAACGCATGAGCTCGAGCTTTGGTTGACCGACATTTGACGGTGACCGACCCTAACACGAATTAGGAGGAATCCATTCATGGCCACACATACCCCTCATTATCGGTCAAAGGGATGATATATATACACTCGGGGAGCCCACAGATATCCGTGCGTCACAAAAAACTGCACAAGGGAGATGTGGTCGATCAGAAGACCCCATATACACTGCAAGCAGCCCGAAAATATGTATGGGTACGATGGTGTATGATGTGTTTAAATCCCAAATGCACAACTTCGATGGGCCATGCCAACTACATTACAAACCGAACACCATACCCGACTCCAAGCCTGGCTCAATACCTATATATGATGTCAGTTCCCCAACTTCAAGGCGGCGGCGGGGTCGTCGCACATGCGCTCAAACTTTATTTTGTCTAGCATGGGACACATCTATATATATATCGTTGGATGAAGCCAATCCGATGGTACAGAGATGGCAAATCCGAGCATTACTGGCCGTTGGATATCATCTACATTCCACCAGATTCTGCCACATGTACAATCTAGAAGACTCCATGGTTGAACTTAAGCATAATGCACAAACCTCAAAATACAAGCACTTCTCCTTTGTTCTCTAGAATCTTCCATATCTTAATCGCCCAAACCTTTTTTTCGAAATGAATTGTCACTTTTTGCTTTTACCTTTACAATGCACAATTCCATGAATCTTAAAATAGTTTTTATAAAACTAATTGATTTTGGATGAGATGAACTATAAGAATTAAACGAACATCTACATCATGCATATCTGGAGAAGAGGCGGGAAACCGATGAGAGGAGTGGCGAGAAACGTAGCTTGTTTTGAATGAACACCTAGTAGAGAAGGAAGCGTGAGCTACACGACGCATGCGTACAGTGCTTACCCATGTACTGCATGTGCTGTCGAAAGGGCTCAGGGTTGCCGTTCAATCTGGGAGCATCCAATGGTGCACACGTACGATCCGTGGGGTTTGGATTCTGGCCAGTCAGAACACACAACTCATATCGCGTGCACAGCGGGGGGGGGGGGGGATATCACACGGAAACCAACATTCGGTGGAAACCAGTGAAAACCATGAGAAAAAGATGTTTTGAAGTTTAAAAAAAATTCAAAAAAATGCGGGATGTTAATAGGATGATGTTTTATTGCCGCACAAAATTTCAAGTTGGAACACATTACGAGATGCGAGCTATGAAAAAGACAAAATCAGTGTTGAATAGTGCCGAATAGTAATGTAACTATTCAGGGAGGAATTTGTCTTTTTCATAGCTCACATATCGTTATGTTTTTAACTTGAAATTTTGTGTCGCAATAAAACATCACCTTTTTAACATCCCCCATTTTTTCAGATTTTTATGAAACTTTAAAATATGGTTTCCACGAAGTTTTCATTGAAAATCGGCTTTCGTGAGTGAACCGTGTGCTATTTGAAAACATTTCGTGAGAAGAATCTCGGATTTTAAATCCCTGTTAATCGAAAACTAAGCTGAAAATCGTGAAACCTGGCATGGTGTCACGACATCGCACTTATATGTCGAGGAATTTTTTCGTCCATTGTGGTGCAAGTTTTATTACAAGCCTCTTACAAAGCAGAGCTTCTCTCAAACAAGCCTCGTGGTTCCGATAGGGAAGTGTGTCCCCCTTGTGGGCGAAATGTATCACTGCCTCTTTTCATCTTGTATTTTATTCTACGGGCAACATGGAACGACAGGATATCCGTGCGGAAATTTAAACTTATTCAGGGTTCGTTTGGCCTTTTTATACACTAATTGAGTTTCCTATGCATTTAATGTCCATAATTCAAATCTAAACTACAATACATGCTCCAGCTCACCAAAATGGCTAGAAAAATTATACCCGTGTCCTTGGGTGCATGTTTAGCTCCCATGCCAGGAATGGGAACGAATTACAACCGTATCAGTGACATGGCTCGCCCTCAAACATTTCGAATCTCGGTTTTTAAGTCCCCATAAATCCTAAACTCACCGAAAAGTCATCAAAGGTGGCATGGTGTCACGTCATGGCACATATATGTCGTGGTAAAAACATTGTCCAATTTGGGCCAAGCTTTATTACAAACCTCTTACAAAAACTGGAACTTCTCTCAAAGAAGCCTCGTGGTTCTGATAGGGAAACGTGTTCCCCTTGTGGGCAAAATGTAATCACTGCCTCTTTTCGCCTTGTATTTTCTTCCACGGGCGAGATGGAATGACAGGATATTCGTGCTAAAATTGAAACTTATTCAGGATTCGTTTTGCCTTTTTATACACTAATTGGATTTCCTAGGCATTTAATGTCCATAATTCAAATCTGAACTACAAATACATGCTCCAGTTCACCAAAATGGCTAGAAAATTTATACATGTGTCCTTGGATGCATGTTTAGGTCTCATGCCAGGAATGGGAATGAATTACAACCGTAATGGTGTCCTGGCTTGTCCTCAAACATTTCGATCTCGGTTTTTAAGTCCCCATAAATCCTAAACTCACCAGAAAGTCATCAAAGGTGGCATGGTGTCACGTCATGGCACATATATGTCATGGTAAAAACATTGCCAATTTGGGCCAAGCTTTATTACAAACCTCTTACAAACCGGAGCCTATCGCAAGAACCCTCGTGGTTTCGATAGGGAAATGTGTCCCCTTGTGGGCCAAAAGATAATCACTCCCTCTTCTAGCCTCGTATTTTCTTCTACACGCGACATGGAACAACTGGTGATTCACGCTAAACTTTGAAATTATTCAGGGTTCGTTTGACCTTTTTTATTCATTAATTGAGTTTTCTAGGCATTTAATGTCCATCATTCAAATCCAAACTACAAATACATGCTCCAGTGCACCAAAATGGCTAGAAAAAATGTACATGTTTCCTTGGGGTGCATGTTTAGGTCCCATGGAATGAATGGGAACGAATTCAACCATCTCGCCGTCCTGGCTTGGCCACAAACATTGCGAATCTCGGTTTTTAAATGTCTGTAAATCCAAAACTCACCAGGAAATCATGAAACTTGGCATGGTGTCACTACATGGTACATATAATTGTCCAATTTGCGCGAAGCTATATTACAGGCCTTTTACAAACCGGAGCCTGTCGCAACCCTCGTGGTTCCGGTTGGGAAACATGCCCCTTTTGTGGGTGAAACGATAATCGCTGCCTCTTCTCGCCTTGAACTTTGTTTTCTACAGGCAACATAGAATAACAGGAGTGTCGGGCTGAAATTTGAAACTCTTCAGGATTCGTTTGGCCATTTTATATATGTTACTAATTACTAAGTTTTCTATGCATTAATGTAGTCCATAATTAAAATTTGAACTACAACCACATGCTCCAGTGAAGCAAAATGGGTGGGAAATCATACATGTGTCATTGGGTGCATGTTTAGGTCTCGTTTAAGGAATGTGAATGAATTAGAAACTCGTCTTGTCTTGAAACAATGAGAATCTTGGTTTTTAAATCCCAGTAAATCAAAAAGTCACCCACAAAACATGAAACTTGGCATGGTTTCATGACATGGCACATATATGTCGTGGTAAAAAATCGTCCAGTTTTAGAAGAGGCGCACACATTAGTAGCCAACGAAGTCCTTTTTGAAAACCCCTCAAAAAAAGAGAAGTCCTTTTTGAAACAAAAAGCTGACACGTTAATATCGCAAACGGTTGTATTATATTTATCGTGTCGAAATTTAACCATACTCGGTGGCGTGCGTGCAGCTGTTTGATTAGACGGGACGAGCACGAGAAGTCCGCCGTGCGCAGGCTCGACGAGACGCGTGCGAGCAGTCCGCCGCGCATGCTCGACGTGACGCGTGCATCCTGTTCACCTCGCAGGCTTGACGGGACATGTGCGAGCAGCAAGGCCGCCGATGCTCACCGGGAAGCGAGCTCTTTGACCTCCATTCACTAGTTGCCGCACGCCTCGCTCACAACTTCTCCATTAATGGGTTAATTAAGGCACCTGGACGGATAATATGGATAATACGACCACAAATAGGGCAACATTTGCTTTGTTCGTGTTTTCAACTCGTATTCTGCCCTAATTTAAATTGCCACATAGGGCAACGGATAATACAACCACAAATAAAATGGCAACGGATAATATGATGACAAATTTACATTGGCGCAGATAATAATTGTCTGATCTATTTCGGATAATTTAAAATGCCACATGCGGCAAAGCCCGGAAGACACGGGGGCAAGAGAAGAAGGAAATTGCAGACAACGATCTGGATCGCTACTGTCTCTAATCGTCGTTTGATCGCCGGGCGGCGAAATCCTCCAGCTCCTTCTTCAATTCCTCACGACTTTGCTTGAAAGCAGCCACGGATTCCTCAACCTCCTGCTCGCGCTCGATCCGGAGCTTCCTCAAGCCACCCATCAGTTCCCCGACGATCGCTTTCAACGTCATCTCCAAGGCACTGCTCTGCTCATGTAGCATCTTCCAGCCGGCGGCCTCCTCCTCCTTCTTGGCGACCAACTTGAGGAGACTCGCATTGTCACCCATGAGTTGCTCGATGAGGCCGGTCGCCATGTCAACTGAGGCATCGCTGATCTTGAGCAGCTTCATCAAGCTGTCGACCAGCTCCTGCTGCATAGTGACGCCAACGAGAATGTCGTCGTCACCGGCGAAGGAGGAGTTCAGGAAAGCCGACTCATCGCGATGGTCGACGCCGCGAATGCGCTTGTGAGAGCCCTTGCCACTACTAGGAAAAGGCCTACTAATGGCGCACCTAATTTGGCCATTAATGGCGCATTAGTGGTGCGCCATTAGTGCCACGCCATTAGTATATTTTACTAATGGCGCACCACCGTGCGCCATTAGTATCTGGTACTAATGGCGCACCACGGATGCGCCATTAGTATATACAACAAAGGCGCCATTAGTATGCCTCTGTGGGGCCATGTATACCAGTGCTTTGGCATACTAATGGCGCACAACAACAAGATGCGCTTATTAGTAACTCCGGCATACTAATGGCGCACTGTTTAATGATGCGCCATTAGTATCCTTTGGCATACTAATGGCGCACTATGATGTGATGCGCCATTAGTATGAATATTAGGTTTTTTTTAATTTTTTAATTTTCTGTTTTTTGCACAGGTTACAAAATGTATAATTGGACAAAATATAGACAGCACACAACAACAACAGATTCATCGAATACAATAGAAGATTAGTCTCTGAATACAATTCATCATATTAGTCTCTGAATACAATTCATCATATTAGTCTCCGAATTGAAAAGACCGAACAAAGATAGAACATTATACTACAAGTCTCGAGACCGCGAGTAGCGAGTTTGTCTTCACATTACAAGTCGATATCGATCATCTAAACTACCATCACATAGAAGAGAGCTGCGGTCAACATGATGAGCATCATCACGATGAAACTCGCCTTCATCCGGTTCCTCCAACGCCCTCCCTCTCCCGCTAGATAGCGGACGATCTAGATTCGCCTCGCCCTAGTGGTGTACCCTTTGTAACTGTTATCGCTGAATCGGTGAACCTGTCTCCGACACTCCTCCTAGTCGTCAGAGACTCCGGAACCTTACCCTTGTACACGACATACGACGGCATCGCTATGCACTAGCCAAACGTAAACGTTAGTACCAATTCACGACAATACATAAGCAATATATAAGTATGCAAATGTAACGATCGGAAGAGAAAAGCAAGACATTAATAGCATCGATTACATCTAAGTTGAACGACTCTCAAACAAAGAGACATACTACAAGTTCATTAAAGTTTAATTACAACATGAGCCAATCGATGTTTCGAACCAGACACAAGATCACCGCTTTTGACTCGACTCAAGGGACCGGAGCGTGGATGAAGCCACCGCTCATCGTGGGAGTCATGAAAGAACGGGCGTTGTCAGCCTGCATTTGTAGCATTGTGTCGATGTCACTGTTGGACGGTTGATTTGTGAGGTAGAACTGCCCCGAGGTACGGCGACATCTTGATGGATGATTTCGCAAACTCCGATCGATGCGAAAGAATTCTTGTCCGATGTCCGCGCCCTGGATTGCCGACACGCCGCGCCCAATCTTTGAGTTTACTCGGTAGCGAAGTTGATGATGGTCCCGCACGATCGCCCGCATGTGATGGATGGCGAGTAGGCACCCTTCGATCGCCCAGCAGCTGCTTGACGCAGCAGTAACATCGACATTGTGGGAGAACACGTGCTTGCCGTGACTTATTTAATAGGCCTGGTGAAGGTGCCTCCAGATTGGGCGTGAGCCGGGAGAACATCATCAAGAACCTTCTTGACATTTGTGTAGTCTACGCTCGATCGACGGTCGGGTCGAAATACGTGGCCATGGAATATTTGGGGCTTAGGAGGATGAGCGTGCAATGTGTCACCGCAGAAAACACGAATGTTAAAAGAAAACGATCAAATCTAAGAATTCATATGTTACGAGCCGGTTGAGGGAGGACTTACTCGGAAAGTAAGGCACGAGGAAGTTATCCTTATCTTGGTTTGCCGTAATGACGCCGAGGTAAGAACTCGCGACTTGCGGTCCCCAGCGCTGCCCAAGATCTTGGCACGCATGTAGAAGGGGTCGACTATCACGATGTCCGGGTCTTGTCGCGAATGATCCGCATCTCCATACTCAGCTTAAAATAGCCGAACGAAGGTGTAGTGCAGCGGATGAAGGTTCAACATAGCGTGGATGTCATCAAACCGCAGGACGATCGACGCCCGATGGAGTTATCCACAAAGCCCTTGCCCTCCGCACCTTGGCCATGAAAACCGGTATGCCACATCCTTCTCTCGAGACGCCGCTTCCAAAGAAAGAACACTATCATGCAGACTCCGTGATAGCACCGGTTGCAGCATTGAGCATATTTGTCGGTAGCATCGCCCTACCCGCCACATGCACCCTCCTCGAGATATCCTCGTGAAGGTGGCCCGCCCCGAGCACGGATCATACTCGGTGCCGGGCTGGCCCGCACCTTGTTAGTCTTTCTTTTGCGTGCCTTCTTCTTCTCATGTAATGGGACCGAAGTTCTGCTCACAGACCGCCTTCTTGAGTGTGTTGGGGCTGATATTTCACACCTCGCCTATCTAAGGCTCGGTGAAGTCGGCAGCTGGAGGCGTCTCCTGAGAGCTGAACGGCAGACGACGCCTGTTGCAACTTGGCTTCTCCGCGGTACCAGCTAGATCGCGCACGCTTTTGTTGGGTTGGGTTCTTGAGAAGGAGGCCCCATGAAGTCGCCACCGCATCCATGATCGGCAAAGTACTGATCGACGCTGGCAAATGTATCATCGTCGCCGCGCTCGATCCCTGTGCCATATGCATGTTTGGATCCAGTGGCATAGGGATGTCCGCACCGCTGCGGCGGTCTTGCCATGGGGCCGACTTGGCGACGGCACGATCGGGCGGTGTTGTCTTTGGGTGGTGTCCCCTACCCCAAACGAATCTGGCTCTTCGCCAAAGCAGGGCCAGCTCAGCAGTAACCGAGGGTCATCACGTCATCATCGCTGGCCCCGACGGGTTGAATCGAGGTAACAACTCATCGCAGCCTGGCAGCACCAACCAGTTCAACCCTAAACAAGTTGGGTGGCATCTGGGTACCGTGGAACAAGGTTGCCCGTTGAACGATTTTGCCCTTGGCGACATCGACCAACTCATTGTTCACAAAGTGCGGGAGAGTGCACGAACGTCGGGGCGCCCGCGAAAACATGTGGGGCGCCAGGATGCCCATCAAAGGCAAGGAGATGAAGTCCTCGACCGAGAGAGGCTTAATTAGTTACCGTGATGATGGCGCCGAGCTCGGCTATCGTCGAGGCACCGCCAACGGCGGGCGGCAGTTGACGGAGGGGCCGCTTGCTGCAGAGGTGCCGCCGGCGACACCCGGTGCATTAAGCTCCGTGCCGCATCGGAGACACCAATGCCGCCCTCCGGAGACACCAATGGCCCCGCCATCGCATTCGCGAAGTTGCTGGCCGTGAAGCTAGGAATCGGGCGGCCCCTCGCTACGCGCCCGCAATCCACGACTCAACCCCTGGATCAAGGTAGGCACAATGGCGGTGATCGTCGCCTGAGTTGTTGTTGCACTTGCTCTTGGACAATCTCCGAATCCGCGCCACCTGTGCCTTGAGTTCTTGAACCTCGCTACCGCTTTCCGAGCTGGTCTTTTTCTCCTTCCGCACACCAGCGTATAGTATGACCCCATTTTGTGGACAAGCCTTTGCCGCCACACGACCAGCCGACGCCGGCCATCGAGCTTATCCTTGTTCTTCATTACATTCAACGCCCTATTTAGAGTGGTGTCCCAAGGGTTGTCTTAGTCGACCCCCGCCATCGCTTTCAATCGCTCAGGAAGGAATGTGAACCATTTAGAAATTTGGCTTCATTAATTAGAATGCAACCATATGGAGCTAATTACCCCGTGGGTGGTATTCTTACTGTAACAACCTCAAGCGCCTGGTCTTCGGATCCGTGGTAAGCTCCTTTGTTTTCGGGTCCTTCTTGAACCGGCCCCGACAAAGTTCCTGGTCTGCTTGTCACCAGATTTATCGAAGAGGGGCGGTAGGCCTTGCTCGGCACGCCCGCGCCCTCCTTGTCCCATATAGGCTCCGCCACTCAGAACCGCCGGGCCGAGTGTGTGTTCCCTAAGTTCAGCTCCCGCATTTCTTTCCCACATCGACTTGATTGGGAGTTTGCGGTGCTCGAGCAATTGATCTTGAAGTCGCTAGTAGTCATCTTCGTGATCGAAGGATTTTTCTCCTTGATCTTCTCATAACTCTCACCTTCTCGATCATTCTCTTCACATTGCTTTTCCAAGTAGACAGGGCCTTGCTCATCTTCGTGAGGGCAGCATTGTTCACTTTATTCCCTTTGAGGCTTGTGTTTTCAAAAGCAGCGGGAACTTGTATCGCTCGTGCAGCTTCGCGTGAAGAGGAGGTTGCGCAAATTCCTCGGTCAGATGCCTCGTGTTCTCGGTGTTGATCGAGACGGTGCTCGGAGAATGCACCCGAGCTGAAGCGAGTACCCTTGACTATTCGCTCGGGCGCCGTTGATTCCCGCCGAGTCCACTTCAAGAACTTCCTCCTTGAGGGTGCGGAGCACGGTCGGGCGCCGTCCTTCCGCTGCCTCTTCATTGGCTGCCATTCAGGCGCGGCGCCACCATCATCGATGGTGGCATCCTCGGCGGCACCATCGGTGGTGGCATCGATGGGGTCATCCTCGGCGGTACCATCGGTGGTCTCGTGGATCGGTGGGGAAGGCGGCGCCTCATACAAGTGAGGTTGTTCCTCCATCTCCGGGACAGCTCCTGTAATGCCTTGCCGCCCAAACCCCGCCTCATCGCTAGGGCCATGTTTCTCTAAATAGAAACAAAGTTTGGTCAAAAGTTGGTTATTGTCAAGGAACAAGATCATGGTCTCATCGTTTAGGGTTTGTCGACACCGAGGCATCCTAAAATCTAAGCTTTTATCATTGAGGGTTTTTCGACGCCGAGGCACCCTAAAAGCCTAAGCTTTCATCATTTCGGTTTTTATCGACACCGAGGCACCCTAAAAGCCATGCATTAGTCACAAGTACGCCGGGGCACTTGATCCTACTTAATTAACTACTAAGATACCCCGGCCCATGCATTAGTCACAAGTACCCCATATGTCCTATTTTTAGCAAAGTCATGCTAAAATTTCAGCATGACCTTTGCTGAAAATAGGACATATGGAGTACCCGAATTTGCCGGAACGGAAGTTAATCGACATTCCGCAAACTCAAGGGCCTCTCGGGTACCTGCAATATCATTATCCTCACAGAATGAAGTCGCCAATGGGTCATTTCGAAGATCACAAGTAGCATCATCACAAGTACAACATCATCTATAGCTTTATATTAACAAAGCATCAGACATATACAAAAGACCACTTATGCCAACCGTATGGTTTATATCAGATTCAGAGTTAGAAACAGGAAAACCGGTGCTTCAAAGCCTCATCGACACAATTTACATCTATCAAGCGGGATGTCCCGACTAATTTCAAGTGTTCATAGGTGAACTTGTACCATGGATGAGCCTTGTGCTTCATTAGTCAACTGAACAAAGATAACAGGCATAACACCATACATAAAGTGATGAGCATACATACTACTGTCCAAGCAAATTAACTAAATAGTATTGTGTCAAGTTCAGTTTGAAAATTCAGTTATCGCTTGAGTGATTTGACACCAAAATTACTCCCAAAAATTACAATGACTGTATATTGACTGCATATATTCACAGATAGGACTGAATTCAGTCAAGAAACCTGTCAATTTCTATTCACTGCATATATTCACCGTATGTGCTGTCAAGTTCTATTTTAGATCAAGTTTCATTACAACACAAACACTATAATTCATCCGCTCACGTAAAAATTAATAATCAAAATCAAATTACAATAGGGGTCCTGTGTTTGACCCCATGACACATGCTATCCTGGGATTATTCCTCTTTGAACAAACCATCATGCATCATTTTCTAACCAAGGCATAGCTCAGAAAACCACTTGCTCGACCGAACTAGCTGATTACCCCAAATCTCATGGTAAAATTAGCAAGGCAGAGCATTTCTCTTACATGCCCATAGCAAGAATGACACACTCAACTTCATTGCTTCAACCACATGGGCAACAGAGCAAATGTTGGAAGTTGACAATATACTTTAGATTCACACATGCCCCTAATTATTTTGTCTCAGATCTTTAGATTATCTGCTTTACGCACAATCATACACAATTTGACTAATTTATCACTGAGGCCAACATGAAACACACTCTTCCAAAAAAGCCTAAAATTCCACTATCATTGCCTGTAAAAAGCCTAATATCCACTAGTATTGCCTCTAAGAAAGCCTTAAAAGTCCACTATTGTTGACAATCAAAATATGATCTGAATCTGTAAGGAGTTAATCGAAAATGAGTGGTTGTTGGCATGAGGGAGTAAACTGATTGTTGGCACAAAATATTGGTTACGCAAACATGGAAACAATCACAAAAATAATGCACTTGGTTTGTGTTGAGTTTTTGCTTTCAGGATTGGTTTGTGTTGAGTTGTTAACCTAAAGGTTCGCATTTTGAATCTCCTTTAGCTAGTTTGAATCCATGGACTACCCCGTTAGATTGGGACTGAAGATAGGTACCTGCTTATCTTTCTATTCCGTCACCAAAAAGTGGCTTTTCCAGAATAATATCCTGCATGAACATAGGTGAGAGGTTAACTAACTGCCTCAAAGGCATAATCAATGGTTGTACATGGAACAAATTGCCCGAACATAGATAGGTTAACGGACTGTTTCAGAAGCGCACTCACAAATCAAATGATGATTATAAATACAACAAGTGGCCCAAGCTGCCGCCTAAGCTATAGTTAATATGACGCAAGACTCTCTTCAGAACAAAATGTTGAAAACGAATGTACAACCCTGACTGCAAACTAAATTTCTTCTAAACCCCATACACAGTCTCGAAAAATCTACTCCTATGCAAGCAGAAAAGAAACGTGTAGCCGCTTAAGGAATAGGAGACGTAAGTAGCATGTTAATTAAAACCATGGATAAGCAGGTGATGTTTTGCAGGTTTATGCCTATCTATCTATCTACCTATCAAACAAACTTGTCATGCACCAGTAATAAGAACCCTGGACTGATAAATATATTCTTATGAATCAAGCTGTAAAAACCTGTAAGCTGCTTAACAAAATGAGAGACGAAGTAGCATGTTAACTAGAGCCATGGATAAGCAGATGATGTTTTGAAGGTCGATAGAGTATATGGCTATCTATCTATCAAAAACTTATTATGCACCAGGAATAAGCACCATGGATAGATAAATAGATGATATCCTTCGATGAAATATATGTTTATGTAGCAAGCAGTAAAATCTCGTAAGCTGCTTAACAAAATGAGAGACGAAGTAGCCTGTTAATAGCACCTGGGCAAAAAGATGCTTGCTTATGGAATGTAACCCAATTAGTATACAGTAAATAAAAGTGACAAGTGTCATTCTAGCTCTATGATCGATACCGGATTTCGATATCTCGGAGCGTTGTACAGATCTTTTACAAGAAACAACTTTCTTCCATTTGGCAGAAAATCTCAGGGCGCCAAATTGCTGAAAACAACCGACTAACCTAAACTGAAATGTACGACACGTATCAATGAAAGGAACTTGCTATGCACTAAAACAACAATTTGATGGGATGTCATCTTTGTGTTGGGCTTAAGCTAGTAGCACCCAGGCCAAGAATATACTTACATATGGGATGTATCTCAATTTTATACAGATAAATTAAAGTGACTTTGTAAAGTAAGTTTGGTCAGTACATTTCTATCTCGCAAAGTTAGTTTGGTCGGAACTTAACTAACTTTGTAAACACTAGTTAAAACAACAAAGAATAGTGTCACCTCAAGAACAACAAACGCAATTGATTTGACTGTTCTAGTGGTGGGGCGGCGTGGAAGGCGCGGGCTTTGGAGGGGAGCGCGCGGTGGCGGTGAGGCGGACGGTGGGGAGGCAGGGAGCTGGACTTGGGGGCGGGCTGACGGCGGGAGGAGGCGGAGGGGATGTGGAGGGCGCAAGGAAGGGGAGGGAGGAGGGAGGGAATGGGGAGTAAGGGTGGAGAGGGAGGAAGGAGGAAGGAGGAGAGGTACTGGCGGGAAGCGGCCGGTCGCCGGAAGGTCTGGCGGCGGTGGTGTGGACGGGAGAGCGGCGCCGACGCCGGGCCTCAAAGGGCGGTGGTTGGAGACGGGCGATGTGGACGACGGGCGCCGCGATGGCCGTGAGGGCAAGGCGGCGGGCGGCATCGAGGCGGTGGGGGGCCAAGGCGGCGGGCAGCGCGCCGGGAGAGGAGAGGGAAGGGGATCGAGGGCGAGGGGCGAGGGAGAGGGATAGGTGTGGGCCCGGAGGAAGTATGGATGGGGCGGCACATACTAATGGCGCACCACACCTCGGTGCGCCATAAGTACATCCATACTAATGGCGCACCTCACCCCGGTGCGCCATTAGTACTTTTTTTATTTCTGCTCGAGCCAACAGGTTATCTCCCACCTAACCTGATCCACATCAAGTTCCTCTACTAGCTCGACCGTCAGCAGCCAGTTCTCACACCAGAGGTCCTGGTTCAATTCCTGTGCTCCACAAATTTTTTATGCATTAAAAATGCTGTTTGATACTTACTTGTGTTTAAATATGTTCAAACTTGTTTAAATCATAACAGTAATATTTTTTTATAAGACAGTAATATTTTTTAAAAAATATCATCAAACAGTAATGCCGGTGGAGCGGGGGAGGGTGCGGGGGGTGCGGGGGGTCGGCGGCGGCGGTTGAGTAGGGGAGGGGTGCGGGGGTCGGCGGCGGCGGTTGAGTAGGGGAGGGGTGCGGGGGGTCGGCGGCGGCGGTTGAGTAGGGGAGGAGTGCGGGGGGTCGGCGGCGGCGGTTGAGTAGGGGAATCGAGGGTGCGGGCGGTCGGCGGCGGCGGCCGGTGGACCGGATCTGGCGAGGTGGGATAGCGATCGAGATGGAGGGGGATCGAGTGTCCTTGAAATTAAAAAATATTCATGATAGTTCAAAAAGTGCCAATGAAATACAATCGAGAAATGAAGTCTACGATTTAAATATAATCGATCTTAGCTAGCTATCTCTTCACAATCTTCTTGCCCTTCTTTTTCGCAAATGGAGTTCTTCTATGGAACGGACGTCCTTTAGGTAGGGTGGTCCTGCTTCTTCTTGTGGTGTATGCTGCTACTTCATCATCGTCGTCATGTTCGATCCTCGGTCGCCGTGCTTGTCAAGTCTTGCTCATTGGCTACTCCATCCATTCCGATGATCTTCCTTTGCCTCTCCTCACGACAACACGACCGGGCTTTGGCGGGTCGGTAATGAAGAAGCATTGGTCCACTTGGGAAGCCAGCACCCATGGCTCATTTTTCAGCGGTGACGCTTATGCCCACGGTCTTGGATTTGGCTTCGTATAACCATGGTGGTGAAATACCGGTCTTCTTTTATGACGTTCTTGGCCCATCGACATGGAACATCGAGACCTTCTCTCCAACAGTAGCTCAGCTCCCAGATCTCCTCGATCCTTCCGTAGTATCTGTCCTTGTCGTTACCGTGTAGGATTCCATCGTTACCCGGAGTTCGATAACCATCGCTCTTCATGTCCTTGGCCTCGTGTAGAATGTGTAGCCATTGATATCGTGACGCCTCATAGGTCATCAGGTTGTGCTCGGCGCCCGTGATAAGGCGAATATGAGTTCTTCTTCCGGAAGAATCCTCATGTAAAGGGTACGACGAAGCTTCTGCTTGAACCAACGCGTGAAACATGAGTTGTGCTCTTTGAGTATATCTCCGTCCAGTCCTCTGCTGGCCTCGGTCATTGTACGCCTTCTTAATAAAGGTTCTGTGCTCTACCACCCAAGGATCGACCACGCCTATGTGTTGTAGCGCGACTAGGTTTGCTCTTTCAAAGTCGGCGAGTCGACCCTCAAGTCGACATGCATTTCATGGCGACCTCACGGTAACCCCATCCAGCGAGCCTACCGAGGTGCCTATTGACGGGCAGACCAACGGGTTCTCGATGCCTAGATAATTCGTGCAGTAGGAGATGCACTCTTCGTCGAAAGCCCCGCTATGCTTCCTTACGACGTGACATGTTGCGAACGTATCCTTTGATGACACCATTCATCCTTTCGAACGGCATCATGTTGTGCAGGAACGTCGGCCCGAGTTGGATGATATCCTCCACTATATGGACCAGCAGATGCACCATAACATCAAGAATGCGGGCGGAAGTTCATCTCAAGCTCGCATAGTATCACCACGATCTCTTCCTCTGTAGCCTTCGAGTTGCCTCACGCCAATCGACTTCCGAGATGACGTCAAGAAGTTGCATAGGCCAAATAGCGCTTTCACGGACGGCGTGTCCATGATCCCACGGATTGCAACCGAAGTATCTGCGTCATCAAGACGCGGACGGTCGTGAGACTTCATCCCGCTGAACTTCGCTTCACTGGGTCTAGGTATCCGCTTATCTTCCCACAGAATCAGAAGCAAGTTTTACTCCTAGGAGGCAGGTGAAAACTGCTCGATCTCCTCGACTTAGAGTGAAGCACGCGGGAGGGTAGTCATTTCCGGTCTTCTTGGCCTTTTGCCTTTGCGACGACTTTCGTGGTCCCGTCGCCTCATCATCATCATCATCATCATCATCATCATCATTAGCGTGAAGCTCTGCACGATGCCCATTGATTTCAAGTCGCGCCTTGCTTTCGCCCATCTTTGGTCCTCTCGCATGTTGAGCAGGGTACCAAGCAGACTCGCACACGCTCTTCGTGATATGCATGACATCAAGGCTGTGAGGCACACGGTGGATCTTCCAAGACGGCAAGTCCCGTAAAACAGACCTCGCTTTCCATACCTTCAGCAGCGGCTCGCGCCTTTCGCTTCTTTCCGGCTCGCGCGCTTTTGCTTCTTTTTTCCGGTGGGCAGTCTTTCCAATTTTTCAACAGCTTGTCTATTTCCTCGCCGCTCCTCGTACACGGCGCTGGGTTCGGTTTCACCATCGAACAGATCCTTGCGCTTCTCCACGGGTAATCGCCGCGAAGCCACCTTCGATGTCCCATGAACACGGTTTTCAAGATCCGAGATCTCTATCTAGCTGGCGATACGTTGTGTCATCCATGCACCTTACGCATCCGTAAAATCCGTGGACTACCTGCCCGCGAGATATCCGTGAATCGAGATAGTCGTGCACCGCCGTGGAGCAGGCGGCTCTCATAGGGAAATATTCTTTCTCTGCGGCGCCCCACGTATTACGGGCGTTTCCACAGCGTGTCAAGCTCCTCTTCAGCAGCCCCAGATACTGATTGATGTCGTCCCTGGTTGTTTCGCCCTTCAATTAGCATACTCATGTGAATGTGCTTCCTCTTCATGCACAACCAGGGGGAAGGTTGTACATCCACACAAACACAGGCCAGGTGCTATGTGTGCTTCTCGGCTGCCAAACGGATTGACTCCATCGGTGCTCGCGCCAGCACGATGTTCCTTGATCGCTCCCAAATTCCGAGTCTTCGGTTCAACGCTGCCACCGCTCGCATCCTTAGGGTGACTCAAAGATCTTGTCTTTTTATCTATCTCCGGATCATTTGCGCCATCTTTCGCTTCTTCTCCTCCCTATCCGCGTGCCAATGCAGGAGCTTTGCTACCTTAGGGTCCGCGAAATACCGCTGCAGACGAGGAGTGATCGGAAAGTACGACACCACTTTTCGAGGAGCTTTCTTCCTCTTCTTGTATCGAGTGACGCCGCACACCGGACATATGGTAGACTGCGCGTGCTCGTCCCGATAAATGATGCAATTGTTCATGCACACATGGTATTTCACGTGCGGTAAATCGAGAGGACACACGATTTTCTTCGCCTCCTCCAAACTGGTCGGGCACTTGTTCCCCTTGGGAAGACGTTCGTGCGTAATGACATGTTCTCGTCGAAGCACGCGCCGGTCATTTTGTGTTTTACCTTCATCTCTAGAGCCATGAGCGTTACTTTGTGCAGGTATCCTCGGCCTGCATCCTTCATACAATGGAGTAACCACGTCTAACTCAAGTTGATCCATCTTGGCTTTCTCTCGGGCGGTAGCTCTGGCGTTATCCGTCCGCTTGAGAAGCAGCTCTTGAATATGAGGGTCTTGCACCCAGCCCATCGATGGTCCAGCGTCGTCGCTCCGCCGCATCATCATCTTCATGATCATGCCCGCCGCCTGCGCTCCGCATCTTCCTCATCATCATGTCCTGCATCTTCTACATGATGATCGGTACAAGATCACCGTCGTGATCATCTCCGGGATTCTTCGTCTTCTCGCCGCCCGAGCCGCGGTGGTTGTCGCTGCCCTTCCTCATTTCTTGCCCGCCCCCATGGACGACTTCGAGTCATCTTCATCACCTTGCCACCGATAGCCATCCATGAAACCACGCAAGAGCAGGTGGTCCCGACCTGTTCGAATCCGGTCCGCAATAAGGCTCTTCACTTGCATCTTCGACACGGACATCTTATCTCCGTCTCGCTCTTTTGAAGCATCTTGGCCTTCGCGGACCTCAAAAACCTATTCACGATGCCTTCGGTCATCGTGCGGACCATGGTCGTCATGGGTCGAAAAACGATATTTTAGAACCAAACAAAAATTTGGCATGACTTTCCCTAAAAATAGGACCAAAAAGAATGCTTAATGCCAAAATTCTCGCCGAGACGGAAATGAATCAACATTCCAGCAAAATATTGGCAACTATCGCATTTCAAATAACGGTACACCTCCAAAAACAAACACATATGCAACACCACAAACATATGCAACACCACGAACATACATAGATCTAGCTAGGCCATAAAAAGTGCATGTGCACATTGTTGTAGGAGAACAACATAAATATAGCTTCCCCTTACTTACCTATTAAAACAAGGTAATTTAACCACTTAATTTGAATGAATCTATGGTGGAAATGAGGTGAAAAGAGGAGGCACCGAGACAAGGAGGAGGTGGAGAGAATGAAGTGGGGAGAAAGTGAGTGTGGGTAGGAGAGGCTGTCCAAAATATCTTGTTGTTGCTCACTTACTAATGGCGCACCAGCACTAAATGCGCCATTAGTAATCCATGTTACTAATGGCGCACCTTCAAGCGGTGCGCCATTAGTAGTTTTGCAAAAAATACTAATGGCGCACTGATCCGCGATGCGCCATTACTAGTTTAAACTACTAATGGCGACTTCATCCGGATGCGTCATTAGTATGTTTGGACAAGCGCACTAGTTCAAAAAATTTGATACTAATGGCGCACCTTTGCTGGTGCGCCATTAGTAGTTACAACTACTAATGGCGACTTCATCCGGATGCGCCATTAGTATGTTTGGACAGGCGCACTAGTTCAAAAAAAAAATTGATACTAATGGCGCACCCTTTGCCTGGTGCGCCATTAGTAGTTTCATCTCTAATGGCGTATCAGCTGGTGGTGCGCCATTAGTATATACTAATGGCGCACCAACTGTCTGGTGCGCCATTAGTGTCAATCCCATCTATAGCCCTTTTTCTAGTAGTGTGCGTTCCCGTGAGAGCTCGTTTGAGGGCTCCGCGGCGCGCTGGGACATCTGTGTTGCGGGTGCGGCTTTGCAGCGGAACCTCTCTAGTGCTTCCACGGCCTTGGTCTTTGCTACCTGGTTATATGTCCACCCTAAACTCCTCCTACCGGTCATGGCCGAATGACTTGACAGAAAAAACCAGTTTTGTGGGCGATGAGGAGAGGAACTGTGAAGTAATTTTCGAGTGGGTGGTTTTTATAGCCCGGTGCTAAGTGTGAAACATATAAGTTTGATAGTTGTGAACAGATTTGCAATTACTTATTGCTTTGTAATCAGGAATGTGACGAGAAACGAGGTCAAAATTTATTGATGGCAGAAGGTTGACCACTTGGTTGCTCGCCGTTGAGGCGACCGCGGCGCGCTCCGCTCTGGCGTCCCTGCGCGGTCTGCTCGCTATTGAGGCAAAGTTACAATGGCAACTGTTAATAATTCTTAATAATTGTCTTACATATTCAGGATAATCTAAAATGCCAAATGCGGCAAGGCCCAGAACACTCACAACCTACATATGCATACAATTATAATAAAATATAAGCGAGAAGGCTGAGCTGGCGGCCTTCTGACAATTGTCTTCTCGGACTCCATAATCACCTGCATCCTCAAGATATCACGTTGGCGAAGTTCTACTTTGTCGGGGACGTCAACTCCGCCAAGGATGCGCTTGAGCCTGGCCACCACATCATCGGGATTGAGGTTGACACGGCTGCGGTGGGCAATGATGAAGCCGTAGGCTGCCTTTGTCTTGACTGAATCACAGAGGTCCTCTGCCCATTCCTTGCGGGGCATCCGGCTCTCGATGAGCACTGGTGATGGCGGCTCTTCGGGTGGGTCGTCGATCATGCCGCCGAGCAGCTCTGGATCTTTTGCATGGTGGATGGCAAACTGCTCATCACACCTCCTCTGCAATATGTCGATTGTGCTCCCAAGGACTGTGACACCGATATCGCTGCCGATGGGCCATGGTGCCTGCACCGGCCGATGAATCTCTTGCTCCCCGACCTGCTCCGGCTCGTTCTCCTCACGGAAGATGTAACGCAGGTAGGCATCAACGTCGAAGCTTTGGTCGTTTCCTGGCATGCTTGGAATAACTAATGGTAGATGGGTGAGGACTAGATCTTTGCATGGTGTCGCGGCGGTGCGTTGCCGCCTGGGTTATATGCAACAAGCCGTTAGCTAGTGGCGAGAAACAGGTGAGGGAATAGGCGTGGATTTTGTAATTCACCCATGTGGAGCGCGGGAAGCATTCGCTGGAGCGCGGGAATCATTCGCTGGAGCGCGGGAAGACTAAGTGGAGCACACACACACAACCCGAATACCGTATCCGGTGCCACGTGTTATGTATCACACAAGTGTTAACATAAGGAAATGTACGTGTAACTTACTAATCATCGCACATGAGTACTTGTAGATGCATCGTGTGCGATACTCCTAGCCACCGCAAGCAACTAATTTGCATTTTTCAAAGTGTTTTGTACACACAGAATCACACACGAACTAATTGTATTAACCGTCTGTGTTGTAAGTTCTCATCGCAAACAGTTCATCCGAGTCGTTTGTTTGCCACGTATCACACACATCTTATTAAGTTGAACCGTTTCTATTGCGTTCCCTAATCGAGAACAGTTCGTCCGAGTGAACCGTATGCCCAATATCACACACACCTTGATCTGGCTAAACATTTACGTTGCACTCCGTAATAGCAAATGGTTCATCGGAGCGAACTGTATGTCATATATCGCACACACATTGATATGGCTGCCCGTTTCTGTTGTTCTGCCTCATCGCAAACAGTTTGAACGGGTTAACCGTGTGCCCTGCATCGCACACGCAACTAAAATCTGAACCATGTTTGATGATTCCTCCGTCGCAAACGTTTTGCACCTTTTTTGACGGTTTTTTACATCCCCGTTTGTGGTTAATGCATCGCACACAGTTTTGTCAAAGGGTCTCTGATCGTACTGTCGCGTTAGCAGCATCTTGCAGAAGTGAAGGTTTATTATTCATGCTAGCATTGTATTGATCGGAAACTTAAATATATGTGTGAATACATAAAAAAATAGTGTGTCCCTAGTAAGCCTCTACTAGACTAGCTCGTTGATCAAAGATGGTTAAGGTTTCCTAACCATGGACATTGTCATTTGATAACGGGATCACATCATTAGGAGAATGATGTGATGGACAAGACCCATCCGTTAGCTTAGCATATGGATCGTTCACGTTTATTGCTATTGCTTTCTTCATGTCAAATACATATTCCTTCGACTATGAGATTATGCAACTCCCAGATACCGGAGGAATACCTTGCGTGCTATCAAACATCACAATGTAACTGGGTGATCATAAAGATGCTCTACAGGTCTCTCCGAAGGTGTTTGCTAAGTTGACACAGATCGAGATTAGGATTTGTCACTACGAGTATCGGAGAGGTATCTCTGGGCCCTCTCGGTAATACACATCATAAGAAGCCTTGCAAGCAAAGTGACTAATGAGATAGTTACAGGATTATGTATTACGGAATGAGTAAAGAGACTTGTCGGTAACGAGATTGAAGTAGGTATGAATATACCGACGATCGAATCACGGGCAAGCAACATACCGATGGACAAAGGGAATTATGTATGTTGTCATAACGGTTCGAACAATAAAGATCTTCATAGAATATGTATGAGCCAATATGGCATCCAGGTTCCTCTATTGGTTACTGACCAGAGAAGTGTCTCGGTCATGTCTACATAGTGCTCGAACCTGTAGGGTCCGCATGCTTAACGTTCGTTGACGATATAATGTTATATGAGTTATATGATTTGGTGACCAAATCTTGTTCAGAGTCCCGTACGAGATCACGGACATGACGAGGAGTCTCAAAATGGTCGAGAAGTAAAGATTTATATATAGGACGATGATATTCGAATACTGGAAGTGTTTCGGAGTGTACCACGTGATTATCGGAGTACCAGAGGGTGTACCGGACACCCCCGGGAGGTTAGTGGGCCTATTGGGCCATAAGAGGGGAGCACACAAGCCCACAAGGGCTGGCGCACCGCCATGGTAGCCGCCCTAGTGGGGAAAGGAAAGGAGGGGGGATCCGGCCTCCCCCTTCATTCCTCTCTCCCCTTTCCTTCCCCCTCCGACAAATATGGCAAGGGGGCGCAGCCAAGGGCAGGAGCCCAAGTAGGATTCAGACCTACTTGGGGTGCCCCTTGGCCTCTCCCTCTCCCTCCCACCGATATATATATATATATATATATATATATATATATATATATATATATATATATATATATATATATATATATATATATATATATATATATATATATATATATATATATATATGTGGGGCCTAGGACATCGAATATTGTCTTAGCCATGTGCGGTGCCCCCTTTCACAGTTTACAATCCCGGTCATATTTTCGTAGTGCTTAGGTGAAGCCCTGCGGAGATAACTACACCATCACCGTCACCACGCGGTCGTGCTACCGGAACTCATCCACTACCTCGCCGTCTTGCTGGATCAAGAAGGCGGAGACGTCGCCGAGCTAAACGTGTGCTGAACGCGGAGGTGTCGTACGTTCGGTACTCGATCGGTCGGATCGCGAAGAAAGTTCAACTACATCAACCGCGTTGTGAAACACTTCCGCTTAAGATCTACGAGGGTACGTAGACACACTCTCCCCCTCTCGTTGCTATGCATCTCCATGGATAGATCTTACGTGTGCGTAGATTTTTTTTGTTTTCCATGCAACGTTTCCAAACATTAAGAACCCCATTGTGTACGGCTACTAGGCCAGGAGGGTCGACACGAACTCTGGATCGGGCAAGTACCCTTGAGTTGTGAGTTGATTTAGCTACCCTTGCATGACCGAGCAACCTTTTCAGTCCCCTTTGATTGGGCCGTTGGGGCAATTCGTCGAGCTAAGGATGTTCGCCATTGCATTGGAGCTTGCTACTTGTAATAGTGTTGGGATTTCCCTGAAGAGGAAGGGTGATGTAGTATAGTAGTAGATAGTATTTCCCTTAGTTAAGAACCAAGATTTATCAAAACAATAGGAGATGGCACACAGACAACATTGATAGTACCTGCACACACACACACACACAAAGTAAATGATTGCACCCAAGAATAGGCAAGGGGCGCCACTCCCCTTGTTCTTGCCAATTGCGAGTGTCACATCTGGTAGTGATAGATATAATAAATAAATAAATAACAATGAGGAATTATAAGATTTGTTTTAATATAGAAGTGGTTGGACTCGGGGGCCAAAGCGCTCACTAGAGGCATCTCTCTCATAAATAGCATAGGTGGGTAAACAAATTAATGTTGGGAAATTGATAGTAAAGCGCGTACTTATGATGATCATTCATGGCATAATAAATATATAGGCATTACGTCTGTGAAAATTAGACCGTTAAACTTACTGATGCCTACTACTATTACTCCACCCCAAGAGCGCTATCCAGCATGCGTCTCAAAGTATTAAATTCATGACAAACAGAGTAACGCATTAAGCAAGATGACATAAGGTAGACATAGTAACATCATGCAATATGTTCAAACTCCATCGTTTTACCCTTAATAGCAACAATATAATACGTGCCTTGCAACTCCTCATGTCACAGAGTAAGGACGCCGCAGGATTGAAGCTACAACTATGAGCCACTCCCTCTCAATATCTAATCATCAACTTGGCCAAAGAAAACTCATAGATTGGAAAGCATAAATAGATCTAAAATTACACATAAATAAATCTCAGAAAAGACTCAGATACTTTTGATGAATAATCTGAGGTTAGACCCACAATTCATCGGAAGCCAACAAACACACCATACAAGTTTACATTGGATTGATCTCAGACGAGATCGTTGTATCTAAGAGCGAGAGAGAGAGAGAGAGAGAGAGAGAGAGAGAGAGAGAGAGATAGAGAGAGAGAGAGAGAGCTAGAGAGAGCCATCTAGCTACTGCTATGAACCCATAGGTCATGTGGCACACATCATCATGGAGGCAACATGGTTGAGGAAGATTGCCTCCCCAATGGCCCCCCTGGCAGAGTATCGGCGGAGGCCTCCACATAGGGTCACGGTAGAAGAATTGTTTTGGGTTTCGCTTTGGGGGTTTAAGATTATTATGGAATTCATAGGCAAGGAATTAAGGTAAACAGACCCATGAGTGGGCCACAAGGCACTAGGTCGCGCCCCCTGCCTTGTGGCTCCCTCGTGCATCTTCTAGTCTCCTCCTGAAGCTTCCAGGGTCTCTTTATGTCCAAAAAAAAATCATCAAAAAGTTTTGTCGTGTTTGGACTTCGTTTGGTACGGATTTCCTGGAAAACAAAAAACATGCAAAAAACATGAAATTGCACTAGGCACTGAGTTAATAGGTTAGTCCATGAAAAGAATATAAAATGGCATATATACTATACAAAAGTGATAATATAATAGCGTGAAACGATCAAAAAATATACCTAGGAGACGTATCAGAGCTCTAGAAGCAACAATGGAGGGAGAAGTTGCGCAGGAGCAAGGAAAAGGTGGAAGGGGTGAGGGACATGTTGCCTCCACCCTGTTTTTATATATGCGATGATTGGTCGTGTTACGATGGGGCATTTTAGTCCTTGGTGTTTAATCCACATGTTTGCTAGGCATCGTGTGTTGTGTAGGCGCATGAATCGAAGGAAAGTAACTAAATAGGTGCCACTAAAGGGGGAACTAGGGGCCGCTACAACTCCCTTGATTGGGCATGTCAAAGTGTGGAGCCACGGAACTCCCAGAAATTTCCAAAGGTCCTCGGACAGTATACTTTGACTTTAAGGAATCAATCTCAATACAAAAGACTTCGAATCCAGAGTCCTCGGACAGAGGTCTACTCGAAAAAGAGTAGAATGTTAAGAACTCACCTACGATGTCGGCGACTAGAAGTTGAAGATGTATCAAGGAAAAGGTCAATGTACTCAACTTGAAGACCAGTTCAGGGCCTACTAACGGTGTCCTAGATTAGGGGGTTCTCACCAAGTCGGCCAACCATTCTGGGACTGGGCCGAGGACATGTCGACAACCAAAGAATGGGCGATGATTGCCATGACCCTCGGCGTACTCAAGATGGAACCTTCTGAAGACTTGGCGCACACACCAAGGCATATTCAAATATTCAGCATGCTTATCTATGGATGTAATAGACCATGTGTAATCCTAGGTACCCCCTGACCCCTATATAAGCCAAGGGTTTAGTTAGTAGAGGAAAGACTTCTAGACTCATTCATACGATCTCTAGGTAGATCACCTGTACTTTGTACACCATCCACAAAATACAAACAAGAGCAGGAGTAGGGTATTATCTATTCGAGAGGGTTTGAACTTGGGTAAACATTGTGTCCCTTTTCTTCCTGTTACCATCTAGCCGAGACCACCAGCTCGGGACCCCCTACCCTAGATCAGCCGGATTTAGCTCCTACACCGTCGGCTTCTCGGCGGCACCTGAGGAGAGGAGGAGGTGCCCGTCCTACTTCTTCTTCTTTGGCCTTCCAGTGAGACTGGGAGCTCTCCCCTAGATTAGATCATGGTGGAGCAATTTTCTGGCTCACGGGAATCTAAGTCCCCTTCACCTTTAAATAGGCCACGAGAGATCTGTGATTGCTAAAATCACGAAACATTTATGTCAGTTCCACAACGTCCATTCCAAGATTTGCAGAAGTATCATTTTAGTATTTTTCTTTCAGCCCCCTTTTTTGGCGCAAAATCTGGGTCATATCTTCCTCCGCAATTTATTTTCATACTATGCAATCTGATAAAATCTATGATTTTAAAGGCGGTTTAAAACTTCCTTCTTAAGCCTCCAAAAAAACTCGAGATTTTATCAGCTCGGAAAATACAATAAAAATTACATACTTTCTATCGTGGAAAATTCCTGAAAAGCCCCAAAACACTAGAAAACAGAAAATGTCTTTTGGCACTAGATTAATATGTTTTCAATTAAAATAATATAAAAATGCACCAAAAATATCTATAATTTATGTGAATACAACATGAATATGATGACCCACAAATATTAATACCTGACTCTTTACCTTCGTCGAGTTCTGAATCTTTAGAGTTGCGTTTGATTATTTCCAAAAGATCCAATCTAAATTCAATAGTCTTCTTCATAAAAGAACCAGTACAAGAACTATCGAGCATGGATTTATCATCACGAGAAAGCCGAGCACAAAAATTATGAATAATAATTTCTCGCAAGAGCTCATGATTGCGGCATGAATATAACATTGACTTAAGCCACCCCAAAGCTAGAGCGATACTTTCTCCTTCACAAGGCCAAAAACTATATATATAATTCCGATAACGATGAACTAGATGCATAGGATAATTGTTTTGGTGAAATTCCAATTTCAATCAATTCCAATTCCAAGATCCAATATCATCACATAGCCTATACCATGCGTATGATTTTCCCTTCAAATATAAAGGGAAAACCTTCTTCTTAGCTTCATCTCTGGGTAAACATGCAAGCTTAAATAATCCACAAATTTCATATACATATATCAAATACATATCAGGATGTTCGGTTCCATCTCCTGCATAAGGATTAGCTAGCAGTTGTTCTATCATACCCGAAGGAATTTCATGACCAAAATTATCAGTAGGTGCAGTATGATGAGGGGTAACTAATTGTGGTACCGGTCGAGGTGAAGATACCCCGAACAAACCCCTCAAAGGATTGTTCTCTGTAGTAATAATTTTTTTCCTTACCAAGAGCGCTTCACTCATCGGCAACGGCGCAAGAAAAGAGTCTTGAGGACCCACAAGTATAGGGGATCAATCGTAGTCCTTTCGATAAGTAAGAGTGTGGAACCCAACGAGGAGCAGAAGGAAATGACAACTTGTTTTCAGCAAGGTAGTTTTTTGCGAGCACTGAAATTGTTGGTAACAGATAGTTTGATAGCAAGATAATTTGTAACCAGCAAGTAACGGTAACTGTAAATAATATACAGCAAGGTAGCTCAATCCTTTTGTGGCAAATTACAGGCCAAAACAGTCTCCTATGATATGCAAAGCGTTCTTGAGGGTACACGGGAATTTCATCTAGTCACTTTCATCATGTTGATTCGATTTGTGTTCGCTACTTTGATAATTTGATATGTGGGTGGACCGGTGCTTAGGTGCCATTCTTACTTGAACAAGCCTCCTACTTATGATTAACCCCCTCGCAAGCATCCGCAACTACTAGAAAAGTATTAAGATAAAATCTAACCATAGCATTGAACTTTGGATCCAAATCGGTCCCTTACGGAATAGCGCATAAACTAGGGTTTAAGCTTCTATCACTCTAGAAACCCATCATCTAATAACTAATCCACAATGCATTCCCTTAGGCCCAAATATGGTGAAGTGTCATGTAGTCGACGTTCACATGACACCACTAAGGGAATCACAACATACATACCATCAAAATATCGAACACATATCAAGTTAACATGATTACTTGCAACAGGATTTCTCCGTGACCTCAAGAACAAAAGTAACTAGTCAAAAATGATAATCATGCTCAAGATCAGAGGGGTATTAAATAGCATAATGGATCTAAACATATAACCTTCCACCAAATAAACCATATAGTAATCAACTACAAGTTGTAATCAACACTACTTGTCACCCACAACAAGCACCAATCTAAGGTTCCGGTGCAAAGATTGCTAGGTTTTGAGAGGAGATGGTGTTGTTGAAGATGTTGATGAAGATTGCCCTCCCCAAGATGGGAGAGTTGTTGGTGATGATGATGACGATGATTTCCCCCTACGGGAGGGAAGTTCCCCCGACCAAATCACTTCGCCGGAGGGCAAAAGTGCTCCTACCCAAGTTCCATCTCGAGACGACGGCGCTTCGTCCTGAAAGTCCTCTCCTTTTTTTCTGGGTAAAAATGACTTATATACCAGAAGAGGGGCACCGGAGGTGGGCCGACGAGGGCACAACCCACCAGGGCACGCTTGGGCTCCCTGCCGCACCCAGGTGGGTTGTGCCCACCTGGTGGGCCCCCACTGGTGGTTATTTGCTCCAATATTCCTCATATATTCCAAAATAATTCTCCGTAAATTTTCAGCTCATTTGGAGATGTCCCGAATAGGTAACTCTGACGTAGCTATTCCAGTTCCAGAATTCCAGCTGCCGGCATTCTCCCTCTTTGTGTAAACCTTGCATATTATGAGAGAAAAGGCATTAGAATTACTCCGAAAAGCATTATTATGCAATAAAACATAGTAAATAAAAGTAGGTAAACATGATGCAAAATGGACGTATCAGAATACTTCATAAATTATAGATATGTTGGACACGTATCAGCGTTCGCCCAGGCCCACCCTCAAACCAACTCTAGCAGACCCCTTAAAATCGCAAACTATAAAACTAGGATATAGGTCAAAAAATGCATTTTAAGGGTTCATTTTAGCTACGGCCGGAAAAATACTATAAGGCAAACGGTAAAACTGGGATAAAGAGCTCCTTCCTCCAGTCCGGCCGTTGCCGCCCCTTCCCCCAGCCGGCCACGCCGGGTGCGCCCAACCCCATCGGGCGTGTCCGTCGCCTGCTGGTCGTGCCCCATCGCCCATCAGCCACGACCCATCACCACGCCAGCCATGCCCAGCCTCGTCGGCCACGCGCCGTCGCCTCCGCCGTCACGCCATGCTCTATTGCTAGTCGCGCCAGCCAAGCCGTGCCCCTTTCCCTGCCGCACCGTGAGGATTCCGGCGGCCAGGCTGAGGTCATGGGAGGCCACTACGATGTTGAGCTCATCCAATTTGAACCAGCGGCGATAGATTGCGGCGTCTAGCGACCTTTTTCTGGTGTGTAGTGATGAATTCCGGCGAGTTTAGGGCGGATTCCGGCAAACTCCACGGCGGCGTGTTTGCTCCGACGAGGTTTGACCAGTATACGGGGCCCCCTAGATTCGGCCTTCCAACCTCTGAACATAAGGGTTTCGGGCGTGCATTTTTGGTGGCCCTTAAAAATTTATGGTTGGACCACTTTTACGGTTTCTGTTCTGGACATTTTTTTCACCAAAACTGTAAAACGCAAAAATTATAAGGGTTTGACCCCTTATACGGGGTCTGGTAGAGATGCTCTCTGCATCCATCTAGGCAAGCCCCCAACCCATCTGTGCAGGACCAGTGGCCGAAAAAAATGACATTGGCACATGTATTGACCAAAACTCCTAACAAGATGGCCCCACGCGTGAGCTGGTGCTGCAGGTGCAAAGCAGGACCCAACTGGTGTGAGCGATCCATCCTGGCATGGGACCAATAGTGTTGACAGCCAGCCCCATGCGAGAGCCGGTGCTGCGGATGCAATGCAGTCACCCTGCCGGTGTGAACAAACCAACCTGCACGAGCCGGTTAGCCACACGCAAGCCGGCGTCATAGGTGCGACACAGACCATGCCTGGCGTGAAGTAACCAGCCCAAGGAGGGCCGAATCACCGACATGCTGGTCCAACCTTACCATCATGTACGAGATAGCATGCAAGACTATGCACGCGGGCACCCCACAAAACACACCATGATTTCGGACCCAAGCATGGCCGCGCCACCTGTCATGGACCCGGGAGGCCACCTGCCAGGGTGCGCGCCGTCCGGGCAGATCGAAGAACCCTAGTGAGGTTCCCTGGGGCACACCAGCGTGAAATGGATGGTGCAGAGGTTGTCCACGCCCGCGGAGGCTCCTAGTAGGAGGATACTCTATCATACTTTGCATGAGTAATATTCGTGTGTCTACCATTGTATCGACTTCTGCCATTGTTCATCCTTAGTTATTGTTCCTCCATAGTTATTCTTACTTCATAATCTTAAGCCAAAACACAAGGAACATTTGGTAATGTATCAACTTCTACCATTGTTAATCCTTAGTTATTCATACGCCATAATCTTATTATTTGTTACATCACATTAGAGGATAGTTGCAAGACATCTACCTTTAGCACTCTTTCTTGCAGAAACAAAGTATCAAAATCGGTCTAAAGCTGATAATGTTACACGCCCCTTCATCATAGCCCTCATTGTGGCAGGCCTCAGCACATCGTTCCTGAATGCATGTGGAAGTGGGGTATGTCGTGCTCGTTATTGTGCAAGTCTTGGCTTCGTAGCCTACATAACAATGGACACAATATGGTGTATGACAAAATCAAACCTTATGGTGTTATCAAAACAAATATATGGAAAGATAAGTCACTGTACATAGAATTCACATACGACTAGCAAATAGTTAGAGCATGAATTAAGGATGTGCCTTGTTATATAGTTGAGATTGTTATCCAATGCTTACCAGGAACAAAAAGGAGTGACATCACAAGTAGAAATCATAACATGTTTCCAAGCTTGAGGGCTCCCATATCTTTAGGAAGAAATGGTCAAAAAGGTGGGCAAACGAGCACTAATTATCTGAACTCCAAATAGACAACACAACCTTTATAGCCATGGATGATAAGGGCTAGAGAAAAATAAATGCCAAAGGTAAGATTGTGTTATCCTATCTAACAGACATGCATGATGCATTAATGATGATATTCTATCCAAAAGATGAGGCTCTATCTGCGTGATGCAATTATGTGTTGCATTTATTGGACATGCATAGCACGTAACCATTCCCCCAAATTGTTGATGCATGATGTAACATGCGTGTAAGCATCAAGCCCACTAAGCATGCTTAGCGCATGGAGCGCAAGCCCTGCAAACAAATGGGTCGGGAGCTCTTGTTGCTGCTATCACAAACAAAAAAAGAAACAAGAACCACAAAATTCCACTAGCAAGTGAAGTGCATAGCTAGAACCCAAAAAATCATTGGAAAAACTTAAACTTTTTGCCATATATTATTTATACATATAGGTAAAACTGAGTTATCATAGCTTACCACAGAATTAGTTAAGGCTTGATAAATATTTAACGGTTTAAAAGCTACTAAAAATATGAAATAAATAGGGGGCCTCATTCTAATATAATAAGATGATCCAACGGTGTGATTGTGAAAAATATGCATTTATGTGTCCTCGGCGAAAAACAAGCATTTCAGCTCACTGTATGATCAATATATACTGAAACATTTGTTCTTTTTGTCCAGGACACATCTAGTCATATTTTTTCAATCCCCCCCGTTGGATCATGTTATGTTATAGATGTGTTGGTTCAGTATATTTTTAGGATTTTTGAGAGCTTTTACATAGTCGAAAACCTTAACTTTTTCTGTGGCAAGCTATTATAGGTGTGTTGGATCAATATATACAGGTGTCTGGGCACCTTGCCTAAAATCCGCCGGATCATACTGAGATGTGTGCAAGTGTAACTAGTACTAGAACTAATGGGCGAAGTCTTTATTAGGAAATAATTGTTGCTGATTAATTCTTGATATGGGCACACTTTTTATTAGGAAGTAATTATTGTTGATTATTGCTTGATATGGACGCAGTTATTATTAGGAAACAATTATTGCTTATTATTGCTTAACATGGACGGACTTATTATTAGGAAATAATTAGGTATATCATAACTGTGGAGTATAATGGTATGGTTACCTTTGGTATGGCTTCGTGGAAAAATACTCATGTATACCTTGTTCAAAGTACAAACTAGATACCTGCCTTATATAGTTAGGAAACAAAACTAAAATATAATATTTTGAAAAATAAATTATTGGGTATATGCATATCTATGTATGTACATAATTACGTTAGTAGGGCGTAATAGAAAATATAATCACTGTAAAAATATTTTATGGTAAGTAAAATTACGAACGTAAAACATAGTGTATAATATACAAAAATGCAATTTTTCTGGTCTTATGATCTTTTTTTTTCTTATGCCAAATTTTACGTAGTGAATAAATATGAATAACTATTAGTATTCCAAATGTAATTTATTTATAAGTGATCATAAGATTACCTCGGTGGAGAATAATTTATTCTGCACCCTTGGTGATGAATAATATATAGGGAAAATACATCCTACCACTCGGAGTAGTTACCCCACATGTCTCATATACTATCATGTGGTATTATATATACTACTTTATCATTGTAAGTATGTTCATATATTATATATAAGATAATCCAATGTATTCAAAACATGGTATGTGCAGTAGTTGAACTGGATGGTGTTTTCAGATCGAACTACTCTCTAGTATCTTATTTTTAACTCCTCAACCGTTTGTCGGAATTGCGCAAATGACACACCTTTGGAAAGTTGTTGAAAATGCAAAAACTTAGATTGTTGATAATTTTTTTTCAAATTCCCCAAGTTTGAAAGAACATTTTAGTGCAGTAATACTTGTTTCAAACGAGTACACCAAATATTTGAATCGTTTATCAAAATAGATCATAAGATATACCGTTGAAAATCTTATAACAGAAGCAAGTTAAACGTAGACATACTTTCAAAGTCATTTTTGTTTATGAGGAGTTTTAAAAATGACAAACATAATGTTGTTGTTTTTTTGCTTTTCGAACATGAAATCCTAGGTCTTTATAAACTTAGAACCTCCCTGTTCTTTTAATTTGAACTTATTTTTTGCTCCGAGTAAAGAACTTTATTTAAATTTCAAATAAACATTGAACTGTTCCATTTTTTAAATGTGAACTTCTGAGATTTTTTATAAAGATCAAATTGCTCCATTTTAATTTAAATTCTTAGTTTTATTGCTTACTAATGGGGAAAAATACAAACATAGAACCGCTCCATTATTTTAATTTGAACTTATAGTTTTCTTATTTTTTGTAATTTCCTTTTTATTTGAACTTCTCTCATTTGTCAACAAATGGGAAAACTTCGATTTTATAACCAACTTTTAACATCTTTATTTATTAAAACCTCATTCTCAATTTTTAATCTTCTACCTTTGTATTTTAGATATTTAGGAAATAAGAGTGATCTTTTTGTATATTCATAACATAAAAGCAAATTTGATATTTTAGAAACAATGAAGTGTGGTAATTTTTAATTTGAACCTATTTTTAGAAACTTTCAAACCATTTATCGAAAAAACCTTTATGACATATTGTTGGAAAGCTTCTGAACAGAAGCAAAATTTTAAATTCTTTGTCGATTGTGAGAAATTTCAAAAATGCAAAAAACTCCATCAATATTTTTTGGTTTTGGACATGTAAATCGTAGGTTTATATAAACTTCGAACTTCTCTTTTTTTTATTTGAATTTCTTAGTTTTATTAAGTAGAAAATAAGAAAAATAGATTTTTAAGTAAACATCAAACCACTTTTTTAATTGAACTTCATAGTTTTCTTCTAGAAACAGGAAAAATTTGAGTTTTTTATATACATCAAACTACTCCATTTATTTAGTATGAACTTCGTGATTTCATTCTTTATTAACGAGGAAAATCTGAGTTTGTTTTAAACACGGAAATGCTCCATTTCTTTAATTTGGATTTCTTGGTTTTATTACTTTTAGTAACAGAAAGAATCCTCGTTCTTTAAGAAACATCAAACCGCTTCATTATTTTAATCTGAACTTCTAGTTTTTAGGGATAAAATCATTTTTATAAACTCTTTTGCAAGTCAAAGCTGACCCCAGATCTATAGGACCTCGAATTAATGACTTAGAGAGTTTTAGAACTCAAATTGCAGATTTTTGTTTTGTTTTATGACTAACTTGGCACACCTTGAATGGTTCTAGGACTAACTTGGCAGACCTTCAACAGGTTTAGGACTTACAATCCATTTTATTGTCTTGTTCATAATCATGAAAAATATATTTTTCGTTACAAATCATCGAACTCCTCTATTATTTTAACTAGATGGTATCCTGGGTATTGTAGTGGAAACATGCGAAAATTAGTTACAATATGTCATTTTGAGAAGATTTGGTTGCCATGAATTTGAATATGAGACAAAAGATTAAAAATACATACGATTTGTTGTATTTGATTCTTGTATAGTGATAAAATCTTTATTGAGTAGTATTTCTCATGCATGTTGAGAGAAATAAAATTAACAAGGTTAATAAAGTGGGATGTGTGCATGTAGGGAGAATTATTATAAGTGGCATGCGTCTCCCTTTATATCGGAACTTATCGTTTTCTCAATTTTAACTCCTTTTTTTGCTCCTCTATTATTTCAATTTGAAGCTCTTTTTTCTTTCGTAAAGATAAAATATTAGTTTTAAATAAACATCAAACTTATCATTTTGCTTAATTTAAACTTCTTTATTTTATTCTTTAGTAACTGGAAAAATCTGAGGTTTGTAATAAACATCCAACCCCTCCATTATTTTAGTTTGAACTTCTAGTTTTTTTAGGAACGTGGGACATGTGACGTTTATAAAAAAAGAATAGGCTCACTACATTTATTTTTAATAGCACTAATTTTCTATATGTGAACTTGTCCTTATTTTTATATTCGAACTTCTCACATGATTCCTATGTGAACTAGAGAAAGTAAGTGGTTGAAAAACACTATAAAAACTCTTTTGGCCATTTTCTCGCACACTTGTAGACACACCGTTTTTAACGCACAAACCCTTTGAACTCCTCGGATGTCTGCCTTTGAACTATAGCACACGATGAAGTGGAACTTCTCAATCATATTGTTTTTTCTCTACTCTGTAGTGCTTCTCTTGAACGTTTTTGTAATTAACTGCAGCCATGCTATGACCAAATTATGATGAAAAAAAATTACAGAGGCATAAATACAAACAGGCGTGTACACTGTATACGTGACTATTGAAGTAAATATGCCCTAGAGGCAATAAAAAAGTTATTATTTATATCCTTATTTCATGATAAATGTTTATTATTCATGCTAGAATTGTATTAACCGGAAACTTAGTACATGTTTGAATACATAGACAAACATAGTGTCACTAGTATGCCTCTACTTGACTAGCTCGTTAATCAAAGATGGTTAAGTTTCCTAACCATAGACATGAGTTGTCATTTGATTAACGGGATCACATCATTAGGAGAATGATGTGATTGACTTGACCCATTCCGTTAGCTTAGCACTTGATCGTTTAGTATGTTGCTATTGCTTTCTTCATGACTTATACATGTTTCTATAACTATGAGATTATGCAACCCCCGTTTACCGGAGGAACACTTTGTGTGCTACCAAACGTCACAACGTAACTGGGTGATTATAAAGGTGCTCTACAGGTGTCTCCGAAGGTACTTGTTGGGTTGGCGTATTTCGAGATTAGGATTTGTCACTCCGATTGTCGGAGAGGTTTCTCTGGGCCCACTCAGTAATGCACATCACTATAAGCCTTGCAAGCATTGTAACCAATGAGTTAGTTGCAGGATGATGTATTACGGATCGAGTAAAGAGACTTGCCGATAACGAGATTGAACTAGGTATTGAGATACCGACGATCGAATCTCGGGAAAGTAACATACCGATGACAAAGGGAACAACGTATGTTGTTATGCGGTTTGAACGATAAAGATCTTCGTAGAATATTTGGGAGCCAATATGAGCATCCAGGTTCCGCTATTGGTTATGGACCGGAGACGTGTCTCGGTCATGTCTACATAGTTCTCGAACCCGCAGGGTCCGCACGCTTAAAGTTCGATGACGGTTATATTATGAGTTTATGTGTTTTTATGTACCGAATGTAGTTCGGAGTCCCGGATGAGATCTGGGACATGACGAGGAGTCTCGAAATGGTCGAGATGTAAAGATCGATATATTGGATGACTATATTCTGACTTCAGAAAGGTTCCAAGTGATTCGGGTATTTTTCGGAGCACCGGAGAGTTACGGGAATTCGCCGGGGAGTATATAGGCCTTATTGGGCTATACGGGAATGGAGGAAAGAGGCCAAAAGAAAGGAGGCGCGTGCCCCCCCTCTGGTCCGAATTGGACAAGGGGTGCAGCCCCCTTTTCCTTCTCCCTCTCCCCCTCTTTCCTTCTCTCCTACTCCGGAATGGAAAGGGGAATCCTACTAGGACTTGGGAGTCCTAGTAGGACTCCCCACACTTGGCGCGCCCCCTCTAGGGCCGGCCTCTCCCTCCATCCTTTATATACGGGGGCAGGGGGCACCTCTAGACACAACAATTGATCATTGATCTCTCAGCCGTGTGCGGTGCCCCCCTCCACCATAGTCCTCCTCGATAATATGTAGCGCTGCTTAGGCGAAGCCCTGCGTCGGTAGAACATCATCATCGTTACCACGCCGTCGTGCTGACGGAACTCTCCCTTGAAGCTCCCCTGGATCGGAATTCGAGGGACGTCATCCAGCTGAACATGTGCAAGAACTCGGAGGTGCCGTGCTTTCTGTGCTTGATCGGTCGGACCGTGAAAACGTAAGATTACATCAACCGCGTTGTGCTAACGCTTCCGCTTTCGGTCTATGAGGTACGTGGACACATTCTCCCCTCTCGTTGCTATGCATCACCATGATCTTGCGTGTGCGTAGGATTTTTTTTTGAAATTACTATGTTTCCCAACAGTGGCATCCGAGCCAGGTTTATGCGTAGATGTTATATGCACGAGTAGAACACAAATGTGTTGTGGGCGATACAAGTCATACTGCTTACCAGCATGTCATACTTTTGTTCGGCGGTATTGTTGGATGAAGCGGCCCGGACCGACATTACGCGTACGCTTACGCGAGACTGGTTCTACCGACGTGCTTTGCACACAGGTGGCTGGCGGGTGTCAGTTTCTCCAACTTTAGTTGAACCGAGTGTGGCTACGCCCGGTCCTTGAGAAGGTTAAAACAGCACTAACTTGACAAAGTATCGTTGTGGTTTTGATGCATAGGTAAAAACGGTTCTTGCTCAACCCGTAGCAGCCACGTAAAACTTGCAACAACAAAGTAGAGGACGTCTAACTTGTTTTTGCAGGGCATGTTGTGATGTGATATGGTCAAGGCATGATGCTATATTTTATTGTATGAGATGATCATGTTTTGTAACCGAGTTATCGGCAACTGGCAGGAGCCATATGGTTGTCGCTTTATTGTATGCAATGCAATCGCCCTGTAATTGCTTTACTTTATCACTAAGCGGTAGCGATAGTCGTAGAAGCAATAGTTGGCGAGACGACAAACGATGCTACGATGGAGATCAAGGTTTCGCGCCGGTGGCGATGGTGATCATGGCGGTTGCCGGAGATGGAGATCACAAGCACAAGATGATGATGGCCATATCATATCACTTATATTGATTGCATGTGATGTTTATCTTTTATGCATCTTATCTTGCTTTGATTGACGGTAGCATTATAAGATGATCTCTCACTAAATTTCAAGATAAGTGTTCTCCCTGAGTATGCACCGTTGCCAAAGTTCGTCGTGCCCAGACACCACGTAATGATTGGGTGTGATAAGCTCTACGTCCATCTACAACAGGTGCAAGCCAGTTTTGTACACACAGAATACTCAGGTTAAACTTGACGAGCCTAGCATATGCAGATATGGCCTCGGAACACTGAGACCAAAAGGTCAAGCGTGAATCATATAGTAGATATGATCAACATAGTGATGTTCACCATTGAAAACTACTCCATTTCACGTGATGATCGGTTATGGTTTAGTTGATTTGGATCACGTGATCACTTAGATGATTAGAGAGATGTCTATCTAAGTGGGAGTTCTTAAGTAATATGATTAATTGAACTTAAATTTATCATGAACTTAGTCCTGATAGTATCTTGCAAATTATGTTGTAGATCTATAGCTCGCGTTGTTGCTTTCATATGTTTATTTTAATATGTTCCTAGAGAAAACTGTGTTGAAAGATGTTAGTAGCAATGATGCGGATTGGATCCGTGATCTGGTGATTGTCCTTATTGCTGCACAGAAGAATTATGTCCTTGATGCACCGCTAGGTGACGGACCTATTGTAGGAGCAGATGCGGACGTTATGAACGTTTGGCTAGCTCAATATGATGACTACTTGATAGTTTAGTGCACCATGCTTAACGGCTTAGAATCGGGACTTCAAAGACGTTTTGAACGTCATGGGCCATATGAGATGTTCAAGGAGTTGAAGTTAATATTTCAAGAAAATACCCGAGTTGAGAGATATGAAGTCTCCAACAAGTTCTATAGCTAAAAGATGGAGGAGAATTGCTCAACTAGTGAGCATGTGCTCAGATTGCTGGGTACTACAATCACTTGAATCAAGCGGGAGTTAATCTTCCAGATAAGATAGTGATTGACAGAGTTCTCTAGTCACCATCACCAAGGTAGTAGAACTTCGTGATGAACTATAGTATGCAAGGGATGACGAAAATGATTCCCGCGCTTTTTCAGATGATGAAATCGATGAAGGTAGTAATCAAGAAAAAGCATCAAGTGTTGATGATTAACAAGACCACTAGTTTCAAGCAAAGGGAAAGAAAGGGAACTTCATGTAGAACGGCAAGCAAGTTGTCACTTCTGTGAAGAAGCCCAAAGCTAGACTAAAGCCAGAAACTGAGTGCTTCTACTGCAAAGGAAATGGTCACTGGAAGCGGAAATGCCCTGATGATTTGGTGGATAAGAAGGATGGCAAAGTGAACAAGGGTATATTTAATATACATATTATTGATGTGTACCTTACTAGTGTTTATAGTAACTGAGGGAGTCCTGGATTAGGGGGTGTCCGGATAGCCGAACTATCACCGTTGGCCGGACTCCTAGACTATGAAGATACAAGATTGAAGACTTCGTCCCGTGTCCGGATGGGACTTTCCTTGGTGTGGAAGGCAAGCTTGGCGATACGGATATGTAGATCTCCTACCATTGTAACTGACTCATTGTAACCCTAACCCTATCCGGTGTCTATATAAACCAGAGGGTTTTAGTCCGTAGGACAAACAACAATCATACCATAGGCTAGCTTCTAGGGTTTAGCCTCTCTGATCTCGTGGTAGATCCACTCTTGTACTACCCATATCATCAATGTTAATCAAGCAGGAGTAGGGTTTTACCTCCATCGAGAGGGCCCGAACCTGGGTAAAAACATCATGTCCCTTGTCTCCTGTTACCATCCGCCTAGATGCACAGTTCGGGACCCCCTACCCGAGATCCGCCGGTTTTGACATCGACATTGGTGCTTTCATTGAGAGTTCCTCTGTGCCGTCGCTGTCAGGAAGGATGCCTCATCCCGTCTTTAAAGACGGCACCGTTACTAAAGGAGCTTTGGCCACCGGCCAAACTCTCCGGCTAGGCGGTTTTCTTATGACCGCCTGTTCGGCCGCCGCGCCGATGATGACTTCTCGGTTCATCGAAAGCAATCTTCACGTTAACTCGGAACTCGCCGAGCAGTTAGATCCGATGGAGCTCTCTTCCTTGAACGAGCTCCTGGATCGCATCGCCGCCCTGGGAGTCGCTTCAGACTACGACCAGATTGGGCCTAAAACTGATCTGAGAGAGATCAACTCTCCCCAGGTTACCCACCATGTTGATGTGGTAGAGGAACAATACGGCGACTCTTCTCCTACCTTAAGGACCAGCTATGTCCGGATTCCTGACCCCTCCATGCGGATTCAGCGGAGGGAGGACACCACTCAAGCCCTGAACTTAAAGTCGGGCAGCGGGCTAGATTCATTGGACAACCTCCAAGAACCCAAGCTTCCAAGTTCGAAACTTCTTGGCCCTGAATCTTAGATCGGACGGGGTTCGGCATTTAATTCCACCCGCCCACCCAAAAATAAGGAATCTATCCCAAATCAGGCAAGAGCCCGGTGAAACAGTACATCATTACTGGGCCAGATTCCTCCTGGTTATGGACAGGATAAAGGATTGCCGCGAGGAGGACGCAATTTCATTCTTCCGCAATAATTGCATGGACAAGGGAATCCTAAACATCATAAGTCGTCGTGAAATTACACGCTTCGTTGACTTGGCGTCCATAGTACGAAAGTACTACGCGATGGAGAGCGCCTGGAAAACTGAAATCAAATTTTCGGATAGTCCGGCCCCGAATACGACCCTAGTCCGAAATAAAAGGGTGCATTATCACCAGGCACCTGGGTTACATACCAAAAAGCAAAAAACCCCCAAAGGGCATGGAACCGTACTGGAGGGATGGCTCAATGGACCCTGCAAAATTCATAGCATAGAGGGCGCCACTCCAACTCATAGCCTTAGAGCATGTTGGATACTACGACAGGTGGCCAAAAGTGGCGGAGAGCTTTTAGCTCCAGAGCACCAGCCCAACAATACTAGTACGGTATTAACAGTCTTCGAGACTTTCGCATCAAATAATATGCGGAAACGAACACTCCGCAGCCTTGTCGAAGTCTACCGGATAGCAACAATAAATCCATGGAGTGACACGGCCATTACCTTCAATGCCAGTGACGAACCTAAATTACGAACAGCCCGAGCACCAGCCGCATTGGTCTTCAGTCCAATAGTGGACGGATTTCGCCTTACCAAGGTACTCATGGACGGCGGCAGCGTATTAAACCTCATCTACGAGGAAACCATTCGAAAAATGGAAATAGACTGGAGCCGCATTGAGCAAAGCAGCACAACCTTTAGAGGAATAATCCCCAGTCGGGAAGCATGCTGTATAGGAAAGATCACACTAGATGTGGTGTTCGGCACGCCGGACAACTATAGATCCGTGGAGGTCACATCCCAAGTGGCCCCGTTCAGCAGCGGATACCACACCCTATTAGGGCGAGAGGCATTCACAATTTTTCAAGCTATACCCCATTACAGGTACATGAAGCTCAAAATGCCCAGACCCAACGGAATTATCACTCTCGCTAGTAACCCGGACATAGCGCTCCACGCCGAAAATAAAACAGGCGCACTTGCCCTGGAGGCACTATCCGAAGCCCTAGCGACAGAGGAACTGACTGCGTTGCGCTCCATGGTGGACATGGACGATGTGATACTCGATAAGAGATCCAAGTCCACCTCTTTTAAACCGGCAGACGAAATAGTCAAATTCCAAGTCCATCCAACGGACCCTACAAAAATGGCCTCCATCAGGGCACAATTAAACCCTGATGTGGACGCCGCACTACGAGAATTCCTACGCGAAAATTGGGACATTTTTGCCTAGCGCCCTTCAGACATGCCAGGAATCCCACACCGGCTGGCAGAGCAAAGCCTAAATATCCTAAAAGGATTCAAGCCAGTCAAACAAGCTCTTCGGCGTTTCTCCGAACCCAAGAGACAGGCCATGGGAGAGGAGCTAGCTAAACTATTGGAGGCCGGATTCGTCAGAGATATTAAACATCCGGACTGGCTAGCAAACCTGGTAATGGTACCAAAGAAGGACAAATCCTGGCGCCTATGTGTCGATTTTAAGGACCTTAACAAGGCTTGCCCAAAGGATCCCTTCCCCTCCCCCACATCGATCAAATTATCGACGCTACCGCAGGACATGATTCATTGTGTTTCCTCGACGCATACTCCGGCTACCACCAAATTAAGATGGGAGAGCCAGACCAAGCCGCAACGGCATTCATCACTCCATACGGCCCATTCTGCTTCAACACAATGCCCTTTGGGCTCAAAAACGCCGGGGCAACATATCAGCGCATGATTAAGACATGTCTGGCAAATCAGATCGGCAAAATAGTGGAGGCATACGTAGACGATGTGGTCGTCCAATCCAAGCATGTAGAAACCCTAGTCGACGACTTGAGGCTCACATTCGATAATCTCCGAACATATGACATCAAGCTCAACCCGGAAAAATGCGTTTTCGGCGTACCAGCCGGCAAGCTCTTGGGCTTCATTGTATCCGGTAGAGGAATTGAAGCAAACCCAGCCAAGATCCGAGCTCTGTCACAATTGGATATCCCCAAAGACCTCAAACAAATACAAAAATTGACGGGATGCGTGGCGGCTCTAAGCCGCTTTATCTCCCTCTTAGGAGAAAAGGCATTACCCCTTTATCACCTCCTCCGGCGCACCGAACACTTCGAGTGGACGGATGCTGCCACGGCCGGAATCGAATAAATCAAAGCCATATTGGCAACAAATCCGGTCCTGGCCGCGCCCAACATGGGCGAACCAATGCTATTATACATCGCAGCAACCCATCAAGTTGTAAGCGCGGTGCTCGTTGTCGAACGAGAAACGGACGGACACAAGTTCCCTCTCCAAAAACCCAGTTTACTACGTATCCAGTGTCCTAACTCCATGCAAGTCACGGTACCTGCATTATCAAAAGATAGCATACGCGGTGTTCATGGCATCCCGGAAGCTGCGACACTACTTCCAAGATTGTTCGATAACAGTAGCCTCCGAAGTACCTCTTAATGACATTATAAACAACCGCGACGCAACGGGCCGGATTGCTAAATGGGCCATTGAGCTCCTTCCGTTCGACATAACCTACAAGCCACGGCGAGCTATTAAGTCGCAAGTTTTGGCTGACTTCATCGCGAATGGATGAAGCGGACTCCCTAAAAGTACGGCGCATATTCAACTGGATCATGCACTTGACGGCTCCAAAATGTTGGCGGCCTGGGGCTGGCGTCGTTGCGGCGTCCCCAACCGAGATACAGTCCAATCGTACTCAAATAATGTACGGACTCCAACAACGCGGCGAATCTGAGGCCCTTCTACATGATCTCCGGATGGCAGTCTCCATGGGCATTCAACGCCTAGAGGTGCGCGGGGATTCGAACCTCGCGATATCCCAAATAAATGGGGACTTTGATGCCAAGGATCCGAAAATGGCAGCTTATCGCAATGCTGTCCTAAAAATGTCAGCTCAGTTTGAGGGGCTCGAATTTCACCATATAGCCCGGGATAACAACCAGGCAGCAGACGTGTTGGCATGCATTGGCTCAAAGCGCGATGCCATCCCCCCGAACATCTTCCTAGAGAGGCTTTTCAAGCCATCCGTACTATGGGAGGGAGAGTCCGAAAATAACAACCCGGACCCAACCACACTGCCCCACACCGAACATTCCGACATAGTTGGTGGTCCCGCCAACGAAATAACACCGTCAGCCCACGGAATAATGGTAGTCATTGCCCCATGGACAGAACCATTCCTAGCCTACCTAACTAGGCAGGAACTTCCCGAGGACCAAAACGAGGCCCGCTGCATAGTGCGGCGGTCTAAAGCCTATAAAGTCCATGAGGGAGAGCTTTATAAGAAAAGCACAACCGGAGTCCTTCAAATGTGTATCTCCGAAGAGGAAGGGCGGAATCTCCTGGCTGAAATTCATGCCGGACTCGGTGGGCACCATGCCGCAGCCGGGCCCTTATAGGCAAGGCCTTCCGTACAGGATTTTATTGGCCGACGGCCGGGCAGATCTCGGGACTTAGTCCAACGATCGTCGGTTGCCAGCTCTTTGCTAATCAAAGCCACATGCCACCCTCGCCCTCAAAACTATACCCATCACCGGCCCTTCGCGATGCAGGGGCTTGACATGGTTGGACCCCTTAAAGGAGGAACCCACAAGCAAAAATACCTATTGGTCATGGTGGATAAATTCACCAAATGGATAGAGGCCAAGCCTGTAAAGACGGCCGAATCCGGACCGGTGATAGACTTCATATCAGGGGTAGTACACCGTTACGGCGTCCCCCATAGCATCATCACTGATAACGACATGAACTTCACGGCCGACGAGGTCAAACTCTGGTGCAAAAACATGGGCATCAAGCTCAACTACGCTTCAGTCTATCACCCCCAAACTAACGGTCAAGTCGAGCGAGCAAACGGTCTAATCATGACCGGCATTAAACAGAGACTAGTGCGGTCCCTCAAGGAATCTAACACGCACTGGGTAGAGGAGCTCGACTCCGTACTCTGGGGGCTGCGGACCACGCCGCATCGCACTACCGGATTCACACCATTTTTATGGTATCTGGCGCAGAGGCAGTTTGCCTGCGTCATAATTCATGACTCACCTCGGCGTGCGCATGTACAAAGAAAGAGAAGCCGAGCTCGTCGGCAGGACAACTGGATGCCTTGGAGGAGGGCGTGGCGTGGCAAAAGCTCGTTCCGCATTCTATCAACAGCAGGCTCGAAGATATCAAAGCGAAAGCACGGGCCACAATGTTGGCGAACTAGTTCTACGCCTGCCGGACAAGAAAAAGGACAAACTCAAGCCCAAATGGGAGGGTCCCTTCATCATCGACCAAGTCCTGACCGGCGGAGTGTGCCGTCTGTGAAACGCATCGGATAACCGACTCGAGCCGAACCCATGGAACGCAGCCCGTCTCCGAAGATTCTACGCTTAGCGCCGGATTCTGAGTCCGTCTCCTTCCTCCGTCTATATTTTATACTTTAAGCTGTCTTTTATTTCTCTCCTTCTCCCCCCTTTTTTTCTGAAGCCGTTAAAGGCTCATTTGCGCATTGTTCGGACACACTTGATGCGCTATCCGCGCTCATTATACCTGGGGGCTTCTTTAACAGAAGCTTATTTATATGGGCTTTATGCCCAACACATGTGTCACACTTCCGCATGTACCTTTTATTCACCATTATATGCATCGATATGACTTAAGTTTTGGCCAAGCTGGGTTGCCTGGCTCCTGTGCTTACCCCTACGTTCCCGATTGTTCGGCTAGGTGGTAACACTACTAGGGAAAGAGCTAGCACCAGCGCGGGTTTTAGGTGTATCAGTAGCGCGGGGTGGGGCGCTACTAATAAGGCACTACAGCTAACATATAGCAGTAGCGCGTGGTCACCGGCGCTCTTGCTACACAAGTGTAGCAGCAGCGCGGTTCACAGGAGCATGCTACGCTAGTAGCTGTGGCGCACTTTGCAGCAACGCTCTTGCTATAAGCGCGCTGCTGCTAACTTCTATACACTCGCTTCTGCTAATTTAACAGGTTTTTTTGTTTTTTTGGGCATATTTGTTTTGTATTTGAACAGGCTTTATAGAAGAATCTTTAGCACATAGAAATGTCATCATGATACACATACAAATGCCTGCGAGACCACGAATATAATCATAGCATATACATACAAATAGTCTCATCATAATCATCATCCAACACAAAGTGGTCTCTCATCATCATCTCAAAAATAGCGATACAAGTCCTTGATTACTTGCAAATACATCGTCATCCATCTAAATAATGGTATCTGCGAGAAGAGCTATCACTTTGAGTACATGAGTTCAGTATCCTCTCTCGCATTAGCGTGAACCTAAACTAACTAGTGCACGCCGCTCGGAAGCGGAAACCGGCAACACAGGCACGACACTCCGGCCACTCATCGTATATATACTCTGGCGTAGCACTTCTTCGCCATCGATGATCTATGCACCTGCATCGTCACATGAGTCGATGATATGCAACATATATAGTTGAGCAACAGAAAGAGAGCAGACTTGACAAAAATAGAAACAACATATCATAAGCATAAATAACAAAGTTCATCATTACCCAAAATGCCCTAACTAGAGTGATCTTCGCTAGTCGAGGAGGAGGACGGTTTAATTACATCACAAATAAAGTTTCACTGCGCATAACTCAAAGTTTTTCATACGGAAAGTATGGACTAAGCAGACACATTGTCATATATCGACAATCACTCCAACATGCTGTGCCATCCATCGAGTCGGGAGATAGTCCCGAGCTTAGTGAAAGGCTTCATGTCGAGGCTGAGAGGCTATCCATGTTGGACGTCTTCCCGCGACATTTGTCCTTCTCCGTAGAACATCCCTGTTTTTCCGACGACCTCTTTCATGATGATTTGGGCAAGTTCGCGCTGGATGTTATAGAACTTAGCTCGAAGTCGATGATCCTCGATATCTCCTATGTCCTTTGCCCATTGCAGAATATGGGCATCGCCAGATGTAGGTGACATTTGAAGGTTCTGGTGATCCCGTCTGTACTCCAGCATGTGGTGTAGGACATAGAATCCATCATTAAGAGAATCCTTGGTTCTTTGGATGCAGCGAAGTCGGTCTTATGGCGAAGGTGGCCTGCCGCCCTTCTCTTCTTGTCCCTAACCTCTCCACCTTGCTTGGTAGTAAAACATAGCAGCATCGAGAACATCTTTGATGTGGGTGTAATCCTTTTGTGAATGTTCTTGACGAGTCCAAGTAAAGGCGTGGGAGAATCGGGGTAGAGGATGATGAGGACGGCGCGCCATTGCATAAAATAAGTACACCTCAAATTAATCAGCCTCCACCGTGCAAATGAATTATTGAAATCGAAGGAAGGATAGCAGCGCGGATGACTTACACGGGATGATAAGGCACGAGAATCGCCTCCTTGTCCTTATTGGCGAGCATGAAATTGACGATGTAATCCCTCGCGTATTCACGCCGCTCTGCACAGACTCCCAAGAAGCTCTCGTGCATGTAGTACGGGTCAGCAACACAGATATGACGTATCTGCTCGACCCCAATGATGTAGTTCATGTGCAAGGCATAAAGGCGGGCAAACGTAAAATCCAGCTTCTTCACGTGAAACATGTCAAATATGTAATCGAATCGGAGGAAGAACTTATCCGCAGGGAAGCTGTCGACGTACGATATTTGCCGCGGAAGGTTAACCACGTACAGTGGGTATCCTGGATCTTTCAAGGCGACGAGGCATTTCTCTACCCGCAGCACATCGTCATGAAGTCTCCTTAGATCGCCGAATCTGGCCCGTAGCGCTGTTGCAGGTAGGATTGGTTGACCGGGGATATGCCATTTATCCGCATCGGGATATCTATCTGATCTGAAGTCGAGGCTCTTTGGCGGCTGGATCATAAATTAGCTTTTTGCCTTTCCTCGCTCTCTTCCTAGACTTCTTTACTACGGAAGGTCGTCAATATCGTTGAGGCGGTAATTCAGGCACCGACTCATGGCGCTCAAACCGTGAGGCGCCCGATATAGACATCTGTTTGGCGCCATCGTCATCCTCATCCATGGCGGCGTCATCAGCGACTAAGGGAGCCTCCTCCTTACCCGTCCGCTATCACCCAACCCGACACCCGGCGCTATTGGGTAGCTGGGGTGTTGATGTTCATACCTTCTTTGAGGCTGCGTGCTCGTGGGTGTGCTCCGGCCGCCTCCGCACGAAGCAGACTCTTTAGCCACAACAGGACCCACCCATTGCAACAATCACCAAGCCGACGCGGTGTCTCCTCGTCATCCACCGGTAGTGTTGGAGGAGGCAAATTCTCGTGGCCCGATTCGACACCGCCATGGAAACCTTGAAGGCGTTTGGGGGATCGGCGGCTGTGGAACAATGGTTCCTTCGGCTTCATTATCGTCGCCTTCCCACGGCCACCTTACGGTGCGCCGATGGTGTACAATATGGTGCAAGGGGTTTCGTCGGCCTGCAAAGAAAAGTCTGCGACGTGAGACATCCGAAAACAGCAAACGGAGATTATACATTTATATTGAAGGGGGCCGGTGTGACAGATACCGTGAGGGCGTCGAGCTCAACCAAAGACAAAGCACCGCTGAGCATGTCCGGTGCGGGAGCAGGTGCTCCCGAGAAGTCAGCAAGGGGAAAGTCCTCTGCATTTTTTTCTGGATTTTTCCTTGTCCAAGTGATAACGCCCATCACCAAGGAAGTAGACAAATCTGCAACCACCTGTTTTGCGGCAGCTACCGCTGTTGCGACTGTCTGAGATGATTTCTTCTCAACCGCAATCTCGACCTTCTTGTCCATGTTTTCTTTAGTTAACCTTCGTCTTTCCTTTCTCTCCTCCGTGGTCTCACGGTAGTACTTCTTCCACGTGGCGCCGTCTCCGACACCATGCACGCGTCCATACGACGGTCGAGTATCCACCGGTTGTCGTTTCAATATGTTCAACGCCGGTTGAATGGAGTGTCCCACAGGCCTCGCCAATGCCTCGACGGCGAGTCGCTTTCGACCGCAATCCGGTGCTGCTCTCTGCAAAAGGCACAAGGATCGTTTACAAATATGACTAACGTGTGCGGTCGAATTGATCGAAACTAAAATTACCAGCAGTCTCATGAACTCCGTAATGACGGTGTTGTCTCGTAAACCTTCTTGATGGGTCCCAGCGGTGTCGGGTCCTCGGGGCGTCACGCTCCAGCGGGGCGGTGAAATCCGCCAAAAAGTGCAGGATGCCTAGACTCGCGGCTTCGCGTCCTCCTTGGCCCATTTGGACCTCTTTCCGCCGTAACCACGGCTTCCGAGGTGGTGGCTCCCAATGTTCCTCTTTTGGAGCCCCTTCATGTACTTAGAAATTTTTTTGGCAACTTCGTCCTTGCAAGCCTCCTTGAATATTTGAAACTGCTCTTCCGTGATTGTCGGATTATCCTTTACAATCTCAGAGTAGGGTTCCCCGTCGTTGATCTTTGCTTTCACCAGGCGGCCAACGCGTCGCTAAACTTGGTCACGGCGTGTTTGTTTATCTTCTTCATTGCCCGGTCCTCGTCTGGATCTTCATAATCCTTCTCATTCCGGCCCGGGAACAAGAATATCTGGTGAAACTTATTTAGGAGGGAGCTCCTCATATTTTCTATCTTCTGTAGTTTCTCATCATTGATGGTGGCGGTTGTCCATACGATGCAGCTAATTTATTGCCGTAGCACGCGCGCGCTTCCTCGGGCGCCTTTGGCTCAAATTTGCCGTCGTCCACCTCCGTGACCACCAGTCTAGTAGTCCTGAGTTTGTTAGGAAGTCGTTGCCTCTTTGCTTTCGGTTCTACACCGGCTCCGCTCCCCGAGGCAGCACCGGTCTCAGCGCCGGTCTCGATGCCGGTCTGAATATCAGCGCCGGTCTCAGTCTCAGCACCAGTCTGCGTGTCGGTCTCAGTCTCCGATGCCACCGGTGGGCCCAACAACAACATCGGTTGATCGTCGATACGACTAAAATATTAAATGCGCCGCCAGGTGAGCGTCGTCATAATCACGAGAACCCTGTCCTTGATCGTTGCTAGCCATGTTTCCTATGATTAAATCTAGTCAATTAATTCTAGACCTAATAAAATGAATAATGACATAAAAAGGACTATTGTTTTGCAGGAATGTTGACTCCTTCCTGGTGCGGCAAATCCGGGCACTCGATATGTCCTAGTTTGTAGCACAAGTCATGCGAAATTCACGGAAAATTTGGCATGACCTTTACTAAAAAGTGGACAAATTGAGAACCTGAAATTTGCGAACGAAATGAATCAACATTCGGCAAAACATAAACCACTCAACATCATTCCTGGAAACAACAAAGCCACTTGGGCACAATCGAACAACTTCAATGAAAAGATATAACATGACCACTTCAATGAAAAGTAAAATTTGCCTAAATTCTTTTCCTTGAAAAATAGTGGTCATTTCAAAAATCAAAAACCTTTCAAAATTACCTCACTAAACACTTCTCTGCCTAGGACAGAACCCAAATTATGTTGATCTAGCTATTCCTCTCTCTCACACAAACACACATTATTATCTCTAACCCTTCTATGCCTAGGACAGAACCCAATTAAATTGCAAAGGAACTCCATTTCTCTAACCCTTCTGACCTAATGCTCTAAAATAAAATTTGCCAACCTACTTACCTCGCTTGTTAATCCAACGAACCTAATTAACCTACCTATTTAACCTAGTTTGTTAATCTAGTTTACGTAGATAATTAAACCTAATTAAACAAGTTAACGCGTCTAGTTCTCTGTCAAAGCCCAAAATAATTTTTTGCACTAATTAACATAGATAATTAACCTAATTAAACTAGTTAACCTGACTAGTTATCTGTCAAAGCCCTAACTAATTTTTTGCACTAACCTAGATAATTAACCTAATTAAACTAGTTAACCTAACTACTTCTCTGCCAAAGCCCTAACTAAATTTTTTCCCTAACCTAGATAATTAACCTAATTAAACTAGCTAACCTATGCATGAGAGAGAGAGAGGAGGGGTGGGGGCTTACAGAGGATGGCTCGGTGGTGGCGGCGGAGGCGGTGGTGGCGAGGAGGCAGGCGTCTCCGGTGGCGAGGAGGCGGGGCGTCTCGGTGGCGAGGGAGGCAGTTGTGGCAAGGAAGGATCCGGTGGCGTCGGCGGCTCGGTGGCGTTAACGAGCAGCAGCAGCTCCGTGGCGTTGGGGCGGCTCGGTGGCGTCGGCAGCGCGACGGCTCTGGTGGCGTCGGCGTCGGCGAGAGATGGCGGTGAAGTGGGACGACGGCGAATCGGGGAGGCGGCGGCGCTGGGTGGGTTGAGGATTTGGGGAGAAGTGGTGACCAGGGGAAAGCGGTTTTTGGTTAAGTCAAACTTAAGCGGTAGCGTGTTTGGTAAAAGCGATGCTATAGCTAAGATAGCTATAGCGGTTTTACAAAAGCGCTGCTGCTATAACTATGTAATTTTCTTCCATTTTTAATTTCCTTTTCTGTTTCTATAGCGGGGTCTAGGACACGGCGCTGCAGCTCGTTAGCTATAGCGCCTCTTACAAACACACGCTGCTGCTATGCCTTCCTCCGTTTTTTAGCCTTTTCATTTATTTTGCTTTACATTTTATTTTTTCCTTTCTCCCTTTTCTATTTCTTTCATTTTCATTTACTTTTCTATTTGTTTTTCATCTTATTTTATTTCCGTTAGTAGTAGCACTCTTACTAGGAAGCGCTGCTACTTATTCCATAGCGAGAGCGCGTTTACTACAAGCCCTTCTTTGCTATCGTAGCCTATCATTCTAGCAATGGAAATATTAGTAGTAGCGCTTTTGCCACTACACGCGCTACTGCTAAAGTTGTATCTGTAGCGGTTTTTCTCTGGTCGCTACTGCTATGTAACACTAAGCGCCCTTTTTGACCCTTGTTGTTGCTAAATTTCTGTGTATAAGGTTTTCCCTAGTAGTGTAAAGGGAGCACCTCTGCGATTGTTACTGCTGGGTCAGCCGAACGTGTACCTCAGACTGGGTGAAGCTGAAAGCTAGCGTTCTTAAGGGAATATTCAGTCGGTGAACTAAAAGACGATATTTTATTTTTCATTTATCTGCCCCTAGATGCTTTTCTGCTTTTTTCGCAGTCCGGACATGCACTTTAGGGCATGCCTCCCAGGGAAAGGAACCCCTTGCGGAACTATTCTCCCTGGAAGATGTTTCTTACTAACCATGTAATATAACATAACTAGTTGGGCACTTATGCGATAAAGCACGCATGACCCCTCGCTGGTCTCTCGTGCATACCGCTTTTACATAACCGCGAGGGTATTCGGACACACTCCGGACTATTGGGTCCCGAGGTTGAAGCGAGAAGGTCCGCTTCGACAAACGATCTACAATCCGGCTAGAAGGCATTTTACATGTCATCTTAAATTACATATTGAAATTGATGGATTGTATTCCTCTTCAATGCCATCTAATAGGCTGTCTAGTTTACAGTCCTGCTGGGAATACTTTGCGGCCAACTCTACTTGGTCGTACACTAAGCTCACATGGATCTCCTTCCCGTCGGGCCCCACAGGTCCGACCTCGGCCATGTGGTTTGGGTCATAACCGTGTACAGCGTCTTCACCATGCCCAGGCCTCCTGGCGCCTTGAGGACAGGCCGATATCTTCCATAGTCGGAAGCGCCGCCGTGCTCCCTGAAGCTTCTCTGCAAGCTCTCCAAGGCCTTCGGGCAGGGAGATAGATGGCCACAAGGCCTGGGCAACGCCTTTCATCGCCTGTCGAACTTGTTCGTGCAGTTGCAATAGATCGGGAAGAAGGTCACCCGTAGAACCGGGCATTTCCTCTGCACGACGACCCGTGAGCATACCTACAGACATAACTCTGTTAGTTGACTTCCTCGCCGAACTCTTTTTCAAAGTTCGCTCAAGCACTTACTATAAATGCCGCGACGAAGTCGCCGATTCTCCTTCACGGAGTCCGACAGCTGGGCACGAACATCCTTTAGTTCCTCACCCAACTGGGTGTTGGCATCTGGAGATTATTTTCTCTTGCCTCACCCTTGTAAGCACATTCTGCTTGACCTTCAACGGCGCAAAGCTGTTGCTTGTCTAGTCCGCGCCATCTGCAATATTATTGTCAAATTTACACACACGCTGCACTTCACAAACTACTTATCTTTTGAAGCATATATTACCAGAGGGGGTCTCTGTGGCCCCCCCTGTAGCGGCTAGTGCGGCCTCGAGTTGCGCCTTGCATTCTTCAAGCTTCTGGGACAGTCGGGTATTCTTTTTTGTAAGATCCTGCATAACAAATGATCCTTAAATCAGTTATTCTAGTTTAAGTCTCGGGGGCTAGTGGCATATATAACCGTCAAATTACCTCACCCGTATGTCCTTTACATACTGCTCCGTGGCTCTAGCTAAACCATATTGAGCGGCACGGAGGTGCGCATCTCCCGAATTGAAGGCATTCAATGCCTCTTGGGAGAAACATGCGTCACGAAGAACTGTCCGGTGGCGCTTTGTGATTCATGGCGCTCTCCACCTCGAGTTGGTGGCAGAAAATCTGTCGGCATCCTCTGCCGAGGAGGCGTCCGGCCTTGCGCCTCGTGCTCGCCTCCGCTTCTGGACCCGGCTTTGGAGCCTGGCTGGCGGAGGCTCGATTGGCAACCTCTCCGGACATAGTCCGGCGAGCGCTCTTTTTCCTGAAAAGAGCACCAGCGTTAGTACCCCTTCCAGGAATAAATCCTGGGAATATGGTGACGCGTCATACCGTTGCGGCGGCGTTTCGATCCGGACCACACTCCTTTTTAGCCTGCGGGGTCGTACTGCCCCTTGTTGGCTAGCCGCCGCGGGCTCGGCCTCTTGCCTCGAAGGCACCCTCTGCGAAACACCATTGGTATATGGTGATAAAAACTAACCACGGATGGGTCATTATCATAGTATTGGGACCTCGGTCTCAGTTACCTGTGAGGCTGGAAGTATTCCGGGGTAATCGGCCGTAATGGCAACCTAGGCATTATCGATGCTCAATTGGTGAAATACTCCATCAACCAGCTCCACCAATATGTCCGGATCCTCTCGGGAGGCCGGATCGAGGAGCCTTTCCGGATCCTCGGGTTATGGAGGTGGGCTGTTTATGTCTTTTACGGCCTGGCGCAGTTCCTGCGTCAAAATCACAAAATGAGATACCTAACTATGGGAATACGGATCAGATGTGCAAAAAAGAAATGTCCGCTTACTCAGCTTCAAGGATTGTTCATAGAAAATCCGTTCAATGGACTGACGCGGAGAAAATCTTCCTCTTCTCCCTAATACATCGCGGACAAGATCTTCACTAGATCGGCGACCGATCCCGGCCCCTTATGGCCATGACGGGTGGCATCGTCCTCCCCATTGAAATCCCACATGGGGTGGCCCCTATACTGGAGCGGCTGCACCCCCCGCATAATACATGTGGCCATGACACCGATCATGGTCAGTCCGGAATGAGCCAACAATCTTATTCGGCTCATCAGGTAAAGGACGTCCCTGTCGTCTTCCCTCTGGTGGCTCCGCGGGCGCCAACTCAGGCGTTTCTTCAAAGGAGCATTGCTGAACTCCGGCAGACCGATCCGAACAGGATCCGGCAGCGGGACATCTTCTATATAAAACCATCCCGAAGGCCAGTCTTCGGACGCCTTCTTCGGGGTTCCGGATAGATATCCGATCCCGGCGATGCGCCACAGCTCGGCTCCGCCCACTTGATATATTGACCTTTCATGAGAACGGGGTACAAGGCAGAATAATCTCTTCCACAGTGCAAAATGAGCCTCGATGCCCAAGAACAGTTCGCAAAGGGCCACGAAGCCCGCGATGTGCAAAATGGAGGCAGGCGTAAGGTGGTGCAACTGGAGGCCGTAGAACTCCAAGAGCCCCCGGAGAAACGGATGAATTGGAAATCCGAGTCCTCTTACTAGATAAGAGACAAAGCATACCCGCTCTCCTTTGGAGGGATCGGGGACACTCTCCGCTTGCTTTCCGCCCTTATAGGTGGCGAGTCCGGCTCGAACCGGAACCATGAAGGCCGGGGGAAGAAATCCCTTGGTCTGGAGTGTCACTAGCTCGCTATGCGGGACTGAGCATCTCTCCTAATTTCCAGGCTGAGGGCTGGGAGCGCGAGAGGAGGAGCTACGTCGACTATCCATGATGGAATGGATTTTTGTCAGAGGCGCTCCGATGAAAGCTCGCGGAGGGGGGATGGTGTGACTCAGATCTGGGTCCTCGTCCCTTTTATAGGCGGCTCACTTGCGCAGCTAGGGGGATAAGTGTAAAAACACCTTGGCTTTTCGCATTCATTCAAACTTATGGAAGATGGCCATTATTGGGCGTGGAAGCCAAGAAGCGCAACATTTATCAGAAGCCGGACACTATTCGATAAGTATATGGAATTTGGAGAAGAGCTCGCCTCGCAATGCCGAAGACAAACTACGCGCCGGACTCGTCGTCATTGAAGCCTGGTTCGGGGGCTACTAAAGGAGTCCTGGATTAGGGGGTGTCCGGATAGCCGAACTATCACCGTTGGCCGGACTCCTAGACTATGAAGATACAAGATTGAAGACTTCGTCCCGTGTCCGGATGGGACTTTCCATGGCGTGGAAGGCAAGCTTGGCGATACGGATATGTAGATCTCCTACCATTGTAACCGACTCATTATAACCATAACACTATCCGGTGTCTATATAAACCGGAGGGTTTTAGTCCGTAGGACGGACAACAATCATAGCATAGGCTAGCTTCTAGGGTTTAGCCTCTCTGATCTCGTGGTAGATCCACTCTTGTACTACCCATATCATCAATATTAATCAAGCAGGACTAGGGTTTTACCTCCATCGAGAGGGCCTGAACCTGGGTAAAAACATCGTGTCCCTTGTCTCCTGTTACCATCTGCCTAGACGCACAGTTCGGGACCGCCTACCCGAGATCCGCCGGTTTTGACACCGACAGTAACCCTTGGGTATTTGATACTTGTTCGGTTGCTAAGATTAGTAACTCGAAACAGGAGTTACAGAATAAACAGAGACTAGTTGAGGGTGAAGTGACGATGTGTGTTGGAACTGGTTCCAAGATTGATATGATCATCATCGCACACTCCCTATACTTTCGATATTAGTGTGGAACCTAAATAAGTGTTATTTGGTGTTTGCGTTGAGCACGAATATGATTTGATCATGTTTATTGCAATATGGTTATTCATTTAAGTTAGAGAATAATTGTTGTTCTGTTTACATGAATAAAACCTTATTTGGTTACACACCCAATGAAAATGGTTCGTTGGATCTCGATCGTAGTGATACACATATTCATAATATTTAAGCCAAAATATGCAAAGTTAATAATGATAGTGCAACTTATTTGTGGCACTATCGTTTAGGTCATATTGGTGTAAAGCACATGAAGAAACTCCATGCTGATGGGCTTTTTGAATCACTTGATGCTTGCGAACCATGCCTCTTGGGCAAGATGACTAAAACGCCGTTATCCAGAACAATGGAGCGAGCAACAGATTTGTTGGAAATCATACATACTGATGTATGTGGTCCGATGAATATTGAGGCTCGCAGCAAGTATCGTTATTTTCCGATATTCACAGATGATTTGAGCAGATATGAGTATATCTACTTGATGAAATATAAGTCTGAAACATTTGAAAAGTTCATATAATTTAAGAGTGAAGTGGAAAATCATTGTAACAAGAAAATAAATTTTCTACGATCTGATCGTGGAGTAGAATATTTGAGTTACGAGTTTGGTCTTCAGTTAAAACAATGTGGAAGAATTTCACAAACTCATGCCACCTAGAACACCACAACGTAATGGTGTGTCTGAACATCATAACCGCACTTTATTAGATATGGTGCAATCTATGATGTCTCTTACCGATTTACCACTATCATTTTGGGGTTGTGCATTAGAGACAGCTGCATTCACGTTAAATAGGGCACCATCGAAATCCGTTGAGACGACGCCTTATGAACTGTGGTTTGAAACCAAAGCTGTCGTTTCTTAAAGTTTGGGGTTGCGATGCTTATAAGAAAAAGTTTCATCCTGATAAGCTCAAACCCAAATCGGAGAAATGTGTCTTCATAGGATACCCAAAGGAAACTGTTGGGTACACCTTCTATCACAGATCCGAAGGCAAGACATTCGTTGCCAAGAATGGATCCTTTCTAGAGAAGGAGTTTCTCTCGAAAGAAGTGAGTGGGAGGAAAGTAGAACTTGATGAGGTAATTCTACCTACTCCCTTATTGGAAACTAGTTCATCACAGAAATCAGTTCTAGTGATTCCTACACCAATTAGTGAGGAAGCTAATGATGATGATCATGAAGCTTCAGATCAAGTTACTACTGAACCTCGTAGGTCAACCAGAGTAAGATCCGTACCAGAGTGGTACGGTAATCCTATTCTGGAGGTCATGTTACTTGACCATAGCGAACCTACGGATTATGAGGAAGCGATGATGAGCCCAGATTCCGCGAAATGGCTTAAGGCTATGAAATCTGAGATAGGATCCATATATGAGAACAAAGTATGGACTCTGGTTGACTTGCCCGATGATTGGCAAGCCATAGAAAATAAATGGATCTTCAAGAGGAAGACGTACGCTGATAGTTGTGTTACTATCTGCAAAGCTAACATGTTGCGAAAGGTTTGACCACTTCAAGTGGTTGACTACGATGAGACTTTCTCACTCGTTGCGATGCTTAAGTCTGTCCGAATCATGTTAGCAATTGCCACATTTTATAAAATCTGGCAATTGGATGTCAAAACTGCATTCCTGAATGGAATTCTGGAAGAAGAGTTGTATATGATGCAACCAAAAGGTTTTGTCGATCCAAAAGGTGCTAAAAGAGTGTGCAAGCTCCAATGATCCATCTATGGACTGGTGCAAGCATCTCGGAGTTGGAATATACGCTTTGATAAGTTGATCAAAGCATATAGTTTTATACAGACTCGCGATGAAGCCTGTATTTACAGGAAAGTGAGTGGGAGCACTACAGCCTTTCTGATTAGTATATGTGAATGACATATTGTTGATCAGAAATAATGTAGAATTTTCTGGAAAGCATAAAGGAGTGTTTGAAAGGAATTCTTCAAAAGAAAGACCTCAGTAAAGCTACTTACATATTGAGCATCAAGATCTATTGATATAGATCAAGACGCTTGATAAGATTTTCAATGAGGACATACCTAGACAAGATTTTGAAGTAGTTCAAAATGGAAGAGTCAAAGAAAGAGTTCTTGCCTGTGGTGCAAAGGTGTGAACTTGAGTAAGACTCAAATCCCGATCACGGCAGAAAATAGGAAGAGAATGAAAGTCATTCCCTATGCCTCAGTCATAGGTTCTATAAAGTATGCTATGCTGTGTACCAGACCTATTGTATACCTTGCTCTGAGTTTGGCATGGGAGTGCAATTTTGATCTAGGAGTAGATCATTGGACAGCGGTGAAGAATATCCTTAGTGAGGACTAAGGAGATGTTTCTCGATTATGGAGGTGATAAAAAAGTTCGCCCTAAATAGTTACATCGATGCAAGCTTTTACACTAATCCAGATGACTCTAAGTCTCAATCTGGATACATATTGAAAGTGGGAGCATTTAGCTAGAGTAGGTCCGTGCAGAGCATTGTAGACATAGAATATTTGCAAAATACATACGGCTCTGAATGTGACGACCTCTTGACTAAACTTATCTCATGAGCAAAACATGATCATACCTTAGTACTCTTTGGGTGTTAATCACATAGCGATGTGAACTAGATTATTTTCTCTAGTAAACCCTTTGGGTGTTGATCACATGATGATGTGAACTATGGGTATTAATAACATACATATGTGAATATTGGTGTTAAATCACATGGTGATGTGAACTAGATTATTGACTCTAGTGCAAGTGGGAGACTGAAGGAAATATGCCCTAGAGGAAATAATAAAGTTATATTTTATTTCCTTATTTCATGATAAATGTTTATTATTCATGCTAGAATTGTATTAACCGGAAACTTACTACATGTGTGAATACATAGACAAACATAGTGTCACTAGTATGCCTCTACTTGACTAGCTCGTTAATCAAAGATAGTTAAGTTTCCTAACCATAGAAATGAGTTGTCATTTGATTAATGGGATCACATCATTAGGAGAATGATGTGATTGACTTGACCCATTCTGTTAGCTTAGCACTTGATTATTTAGTATGTTGCTATTGCTTTCTTCATGACTTATACATGTTCCTATAACTATGAGATTATGCAACTCCCGTTTACCGGAGGAACACTTTGTGTGCTACCAAACGTCACAACGAATCGGGTGATTATAAAGGTGCTCTGGTGTCTCCGAAGGTACTTTTTGGGTTGGCGTATTTCGAGATTAGGATTTGTCATTCCGATTGTCGGAGAGGTATCTCTGGGCCCACTCGGTAATGCACATCACTATAAGCCTTGCAAACATTGTAACCAATGAGTTAGTTGCAGGATGATGTATTACGGAACGAGTAAAGAGACTTGCCGGTAACGATATTGAACTAGGTATTGAGATACCGACGATCGAATCTCGGGCAAGTAACATACCGATGACAAAGGGAACAACGTATGTTGTTATGCGGTTTGACCGATAAAGATCTTCGTAGAATATTTGGGAGCCAATATGAGCATCCAGGTTCCGCTATTGGTTATTGACCGGAGACGTGTCTCGGTCATGTCTACATAGTTCTCGAACCCGTAGGGTCCGCACGCTTAAAGTTCGATGACGGTTATATTATGAGTTTATGTGTTTTTATGTACCTAAGGTAGTTTGGAGTCCCGGATGAGTTCTGAGACATAACGAGGAGTCTCGAAATGGTCGAGATGTAAAGATCGATAGATTGGACGACTATATTCGGACTTCGGAAAGGTTCCAAGTGATTCGGATATTTTTCGGAGTACCGGAGAGTTACAGGAATTTGGCGGGGAGTATATGGGCCTTATTGGGCCATACGGGAATAGAGGAGAGAGGCCAAAAGAAAGGAGGCGCGCGCCCCCCCCTCTGGTTCGAATTGGACAAGGGGTGCAGCCCCCTTTTCCTTCTCCCTCTCCCCGTCTTTCCTTCTCTCCTACTCCAGAAAGGAAAGGGGAATCCTAGTAGGACTTGGGAGTACTAGTAGGACTCCCCACACTTGGCACGCCCCCTCTAGGGCCGGCCTCTCTCTCCATCCTTTATATACGGGGGCAGGGGCACCTCTAGACAAAACAATTGATCATTGATCTCTTAGCCGTGTGCGGTGCCCCCCTCCACCATAGTCCTCCTCGATAATATCGTAGCGGTGCTTAGGCGAAGCCCTGCATCGGTAGAACATCATCATCGTCATCACACCGTCATGCTGACGGAGCTCTCCCTCGAAGCTCGGCTGGATCGGAGTTCGAGGGACGTAATCGAGCTGAACGTGTGCAAGAACTCGGAGGTGCCATGCTTTCGGTGCTTGATCGGTCGGACCATGAAGACGTATGGTTACATCAACCGCGTTCTGCTAACGCTTCCGCTTTCGGTCTACGAGGGTACGTGGACACACTTTCCCCTCTCGTTGCTATGCATCACCATGATCTTGCGTATGCGTAGGATTTTTTTTGAAATTACTACGTTTCCCAACAACTATATCAACCATAACTTCCTTTTTGACTCCTACAGAAAACAATGAATCAAAGTAGTTGCTTTGACAACCAAAATGGCGCAAGGACACAACTAAAACAGTGCCATATTCAATTTTCACATGTTGCGGGTAGGCCCATAGCTTACCACTTGGTAGTACCAGGGTAAGTACTCGTACCTACTACTTTTTCAGCTTTGCACGCATTGTACTGATGTACTTACATCACTCAATAGGGCTGGATTTTTCCTATTGTTTTTACTAAATGACCACTAGAATACATATATGCGTGTGTGTGCGATGTGTCAATGATAAACTGTCCCCACATGTCATTGTGTTTTTTTTTTGAGAAAATGTCGGCTCTTTATTAATCACGCAATATACTTACATAGTATAAGTGCATCTAGTACCACCCCTAGTTGGTTTCGGAGTATTGACGGCAAACATGGTTGAGGGACTAATGTGTTTGTGGGAATTGCAGGATAACACAGGTAGTAGTCCCTAATTGATTCGGTTTACCTACAAGAGATGACCCCTAAAAATGTATGAACACATTGAAGACAATGGTGGTTCGTGAAAACATTCATGATGAAGATAATGACCTGTGAAGACATTCACTTGAAGACTATGGAGTGCGAAGACATAGTTTCTTTCGTAGTTTCCTTTTCTTCTTTCTTGAGTCATAGGAACCGCCGTACTGTTAAGTGGGGTCCAAGTGAACAAAGTCAGATGACTGAAGTGATGCTCAACCAAAATCGTATGTCTTCAAGCGAAGACAGTGAGAGCAAATCTTATCCAGAGTTGGATGAGTCAGCTTTGCTTGTAGCTAGCCCAAGCCAAGCTACCGCGTGTGTTTGAAATCCAACCATTGGACACATGTTGGTTCCTTAGTGACCCAGGGTCATTTCGGACATATCATGTCGGGTTGCCTCCTGGCTATAAATAGCCCACCCCCTACACCATAAATTGGTGGCTGCTCAGAGTTAGTGCACGGCTTCTGTCGTTTGAGAGCAACCCACCTCCGAAGCCTTTGAGAGAGAGAGATCCTTGGGAGGACAAAGCCCAAAACACCCAAAGCCAAAGGGTGTTAGGCATCACAAAAGTCGTTCTGTCCACGTGACCTGAAGACTTATTACATATGAGAACTGTGCATCCTCCAGCCGGTTAAGCGTCATGTTCTGAGCATCCAAGAGTCATTGTGGATCGCCAGTGAACGGAGTCTGTGAAGGTTTGGAAGTCTACCTTGAATACTTACCAGAATGATTGGGCGAGGACTGGGTGTCCTTAGCTCAAGGGGAATAAGGTGAAGACACAGTCTTCTGAGTTCAATCTCAGCCTCCCTAACTAGATGTATAGTTGTCAGAGCAACTGGAACCGGTCTACCAAATCCTTGTCTTCACCAAGCTACTGGTTCTATCCCTTACCTTCTTTACTTTTTAGTTTGTCTTCGTGAAGTCCTTGCTTGTTTGCCTGATCTGTTTGACTTCACTGTGCGAAGACTATTACCTGTTTAGCTTCACACTTTCTTCCATTCCGATCAATACACTACAAAAAGAAGACACATCCGTGACATTTTGGGCCGAACGAAAATCTTTTCTGTCATACTTACGACACTTCTATGACGATAATTGTGATAAAACCCCGGTATCATCATAGATGTGGTGGGGTCCTACTTCTATGACAAAAAATCATGACAGAAAATGGGCTTTTCGTCCTGGGCGGGCTGGATACGCAGCTGCATGACATTCTTTGGGTCGTCCATGACGAAAAAACCATGGTAGAAGTGAGGGCGCGGAAAATATCGGGGAGTCCCCGGTTATGGTGGGTGGTTGGGGGCCGAGCGATGCGCGTTTCTCTCGTACGTACGCGCGTGTGTGCGAGGCGTTGGGCTCTAACTAAACCCGAGCGAGGCATTGGGCTCTAACTGAACCCGAGCGATTGCACTTCAGTCTACGCGTTACTGAACCCGAGCGATCGATCGATGGCTGTTAACTGAAGCCGATCGAGCGATTCTTTCGCCACTGCTGCTAACTGAAGCTGATCGATGAACAGGACCCCGTGGAGGGCAGGATGAACCAGACCACCCCGTGGAGGGAAGGATGAACAGTAGACGGTAGAGGGCAGGATGAACAGTAGCCCGTGGAGGGGTAGTTGAACAGGAGCCCATGGAGAGGGCTGGTTGAACAGTAGCCGGTGGAGTAGCGCGCGGTGGAGGCTGGATGAACAGGAGCCCGTGGATGAGAAGTCATAGGTGGAGGTTGGAGGAGGTCGACGGGGGATGAACAATAGCCCATGGAGGTTGGAGGGGGTCTACGGTGGAAATGAACAGTATCTCGTGGAGTCCCGTTTGCGGTACGCCACACCCCTCCCGATGAATAGGACCCCCGTTTTGACCGTAGCGCTCCAACACAAGTCCATTTCCTCCATTTTGCGGTACGCCACACCCTTCTCGATCAACAAGACCCCCGTTTCGACCATAGGAGGTCCGTTTCCTCCATTTTGCGGTACGCCAGACCCCTCCCGATGAACAGGATCCAGTTTCGAACGTGGCCGGTCGAACGCAAGGCCGTTTCCTCCGTTCTGCGGTACGCCAGGCCTCGTTTCCATCGGCTGTTCCATCCAAGCCCTCCCGGTGAACACGACAACGCATTCCGTTACGACCCAGCCGGTTGGCTCCCGATGAACACGACGACGACGTTGTTTCTCCGTTCCGACCCAGCCATGTACACGAGCCCTGGCCGTACGTATGCGCGAGTAGGCGTTCGAGACCCTGCTCGTATGTACGTACGTGGCCGTATTTTCTTTCTTGCACCCTGGCCGTTGTACGTACGTGTACATGCTACGTGGGTACCTCTACTACAACACGTGCGCGCCTCTACATCGACCAGTATGTACGTACACGTTCGCGACCAGAATGACAACACTACGTGGGTCCCGACTGTCAGGCACTTCCTTGCCTGTGAAGATATAGCTGGTGGGTCCCAGCAGTCAGGGGGGCGAATCGTTTTTTTTTTGCCCGGTGCACTTCCTTGAGTGCGAAGATGTAGCTGGGGGGTCCCAGCAGTCAGGGGGAAACATTTTTTTCGCGAAATATGATGGCCCGTCCGGTGGGTCCCTGCTGTCAGGTGGAGGAATAATTATTTTACGCGTAATAAGGAGGCACTTCCTTGCGGCTGCCGTGGACCCAGCTGTCAGCCTCTCCACAACAGTACTCTTCCGATGGAAGTCGTTCCTTGACCATGTTGACCATGCGCGCCAAGAGCACCAGGCGGTGGGCGATGGGGAGGCCTAAGAAGGGGACGGCGGGCCGGGAAGACAGCGGCGATGGATGCCCACACGGAGAGGAGTACGAGGTTCCTTGGTTGGCTGCGATGTGAGGCTGCGTCGCCACGAATAACGAGGGTGTGGGTGAGTAGAGGGATGCCACAGCCAGCGATGGGAGTAGTAGGGGCGGTGAGGCTCTGCACGGGAGGCGGAGCGAAGCGGTCCCGCCGGCGCTGGATTTGGCGGCTGTAGCAAGAAGATCAGAGATTGAAGAAACACGACGGACGTTGGATTGACATCCAACGGTTACGTTTGCTAGAATCGTTTGTTGACATATATAATAACTAAAAAAATCTTGCATACGCGTCAACTTAATAGGCCCATAAGTCAGACCATTCCCTCTTTTTTTAATAATTTATATATAGCTCATTGCGACTTCTTATGCAATTTATTGCAGTCCGTTTTTTTGGTTAGCCAGAGCCAATTTCGCATATTTCTGTGGGTTTCAAACTATTTTTAATACCGAAATGTCGAGCCAGATTTAAAGTACTTTGAAGATATATTTAAATTAGGTTAATGCACAGTAAAATAGGAATCTGAAAATGTGAAAAAAAAATTAGAAATTATAAAGTAATTGCCAATTTGTCATCTATTTTTATATTTACAACCCAGTTCATATTACTTTCAAGATTTGCAGGCGTCTTGAAAGAGTTTCAGCCCACCAGGCCGTAGAAAAATAGGTAGGCCTCGATTGGGTATTCTTCAGAAAAAATAAACTGGGATCATTTTCCAAAAGAAAAAATAGCTGGGCTGGTCACATGGTGAACATAAAATATAAACCTGGGCTAGACGGGCCACAGCCCAGTTCAAACCCCGCTCTGTCTCAACAATAACAAAAAAATACTGCTCGAGCTGCTATGTCCGTTGACTATATACGCTCACAATGTCGTGGGTCACAGATGTCAGGAAAACACTAGGAGGAAGCATTTTATTTCCATACGCTGACATGGTGGGCCCTAATGTCATCCTCTCCACATACTTCTGCCGATCCTGTTGTTTGTTGACCATGTTGACAATGTGAGAGGGCGGCGCCGCGACGAGCGCACCAAAGCGTGCGGAGGACGACGGCAAGGCCTTGGACATCGGCGTTAATGACTTAGGAGACGGTGGGGCGGCGATGCGTGCGCTGAGGCGCAGCCAACCATGGGAGGCGGAAGCAGGTGGCCCCGCTGGCGCTGGTTTGGTTTTGGCGACTGGAGGAAGAGAGGACTGAAGAAACATGATAGACTGTAAAAGCAGCAGGAGTACTTAACAACCTTAACTGAAACTAGCAGGGGCACTTAACAACCATAGCTGAAAGAAGTATGAGTACTTATACAGGTTCAAACGTATAAAGCACGCCTCGAACAGTGCTACTTTGCCTACAGTTAACCAAGAGTGAGGCCGCCAAGCCCCAGGACAACGCCCAGGCGCCACCCCGTGCATCCACAACCTTCTGAACGCGGCTTCATCTCACAATGTGGTCAATAAACAGGATATTCGCTTTAGATCCATGGAAAAGCAGGAACATAATCTTCTGTCCTATTCTCCAAGATGGACGGGCCTTCATTATTTGAGACCACCCATGAATAAGCATCTTTTCACCTCCAAGGGGAATGGAGTAGGTCAACATAAACATCATGTTGTGACCAAGCGCAAGTCTGACTGACCATGGTTAGGCATTTGTATAGGAACAATAGAACTGGGCAGTTTCCGTTTCAAGAAGATCACAGCTGTAAAACTGTGTATAAGCAATAGTTTATGAACAACATCTATAACAGAAAATAGCTCGTACCATAAGTTTCTCAACACAGTTGGACCTTTTCAACGAGTGCAGCAGTGGCACACATATCCCACGTGGCCTTCCACCATTGAAACGCCCCACAAGGACCTCAAGATGATCAATAAAGTGTAGGAACTTGTGGATGTCGTCCTAGTCAACTTCAGTGCCATCAGTAACAGCCGAGTTGTTACAGAATAACAAACGAGCAGCCTGCTTAACTCTAAAAAAACTTACACGTGCCACCAATTATAAGAAAATATTAGTTAGAAGTAGCATCTTCGTGAGAGATTCATTGCTACTTCTAAAGTTAAACTGTGATCAGTTAGACAGAATAGGTGGATTAATAAGTAATCGAGGAAACAAGCAAGAACCAGATACAAAACTAACATGGATGAACAATTCGAACCACGTTGGGGTGGAAGATCGAAGTGAAGATGAGACCAGGTTCTACTATTTCCATCAACATTCGTGCGCCAACTTTCAGTCCGTAACACTTGAGAAAGTTTATCCAAGTTCGGCCATAAAAAAAGCAGCGATCTTCTAGGTTCATGAATCCAACTCGAAACTTATATCCATGGCTGAAAGTGCTAGTTATCGACTAGAGGGGGGGGGGGTGAATAGGCGATTTTTATGGAAGTCCTCAAAACAAGGGAGTTAGGAGTTACGAAGACAAACAATGGAATTGAACCTATTAACATGCAGCGGAAGGTAGACTACACTAGACAATCCATAATCAAGCAAGTTTGAAGCAGAAGCACGAAGACTAATAGTAGCTAGGTAGCAAGGATCAGGATGGAAGATAGTATGAAACCAATCAGAACAAGTAGTCACAAAGTGAAGTCAAACAGGTAGAGCAATCAGTCAATGACTTCACGAAGACAAATTGTAAGTAAGGGAGAGTGAGAGATAGAAACACTATGTCGGGAAGATAATGATTTGTTTGAGCAGTTCTAGTTGCTGTGACAACTGTACGTCTGGTTAAGGAGGCTGAGATACAACTCAGAAGACCGCGTCTTCACCTTATTCCCCTTGAGCTAAGGACACCTAGTCCCCGCCCAATCACTCTGATAAGTCTTCAAGGTAGACTTCCAAACCTTCACATACTTCGTTCACCGGCAATCCACAATGACTCTTGGATAATCAGAACGCGACGCCTAACCGGCTGGAGGATTCACAGTCCTCAAGTGTAACAAGTCTTTAGGTCACGCAGACAGAAAGATTTCAGTGATGCCAAACACTCTTTAGGCTCTGGGTGTTTTGGGCTTTGTCCTCACAAGGATTTCTCTCTCTCAAATTCTTCGGAGGTGGGTTGCTCCCAAACAACAAAAGCCGTGCACTAACTCTGAGCAGCCACCAATTTATGGTGTAGGGGGGTGGGCTATTTATAGCCACTAGGCAACCCGACCTAATTTGTCTGAAATGACCCTGGGTCACTAAGGAACTGACATGTGTCACAATGGTCGGATTTGAAACGCACGCGGCAGCTTGACTTGGGCTACAAGTAAAGCTGACTCATCCGACTCTTGATAAGATTTGCTCTCATTGTCTTCGCTCGAAGACATAGGATTTGGTTGAGCATCACTTCAGTCACTCTGAGTTTGTTCACTTGGACTCCACTTAACATTACGGTGGTTCCTATGACTCAACAAAGAAGAAAAATGAAACAACGAAACAGCTAAGTCTTCGCGCTCCAAAGTCTTCACGCGATGTCTTCTCACATCATAGTCTTCAATGTGAATATCTTCACATACCCCCATTGTCTTCAATGTCTTCATAAATTTTTAGGGGTCATCTTCGGTAGGTAAATCGAATCAATGAGGGACTACTACATGTGTTATCTTGCAATTATCACAAACACATTAGTCCCTCAACCAGGTTTGTCGTCAAGACTCCAAAACCAACTAGGGGTGGCACTAGATGCACTTACAATCTCCCCCTTTTTGGTGATTGATGACAAACTGGTTGAAGTTTTCAACGGGGATAGAAGTATGTGAAATTGTAAGGGATTTAGGTATTGTCTTCATAAGTAGCAAAAGGCTCCCCCTGAAGATGTGCATATAAGTATTTTGCTTTTGGAATGCAAATGCACATGGCAGGTTGTACTTGTGGAGATCCTCTTCAACTTATGAAGGAAATTCATCATGCATTAAATCATATAGCGAAGATAATGACATGCATAATGAAAATTGGACGTCTGCAATATGACTTCATGCGGGATTTATCATCGCATTTGCGGAATTTATCGTCGCATCACAGAATAGCAGAAAAACATAGCAGATGACCATCAAGTTTAAGTGTTACAACTCAAAGAACCAAATGTATCAAAAAAAATGAGAGTTGTAAGCACTGGGAAAAAGTATAGCAACCACCCATATGGACCCGTTCGAAGACTATCACCATATGCTTCTCCCCCTTTTGTCAGTAAAGACCAAAAAGGTTTGAAGACATAGTCTCTACTCGTTCCCATGAGGAGTAGGTGAGGCAGCAGGGTCGTCGTTGAGGTTTGGTGGTGCAGAAGAACTTGGTGCAGTGTCGACACGCGCTGACGATGGAGCTGGTGAAGTAGCATCGTCTTCATCATCGATGAGTCTGGCATTTACTGTCGCAGAAGAGGAGGTGTACTTAGAGTCTTCAAGGGATGGAGTTCGTCGCAGTACAGCCTTTCTGGGAGGTGTCGTGTCAAACTTGAATCGTTCAGAGAAGCCATCATGTTGAAGATCATCTTCAGAACACATTAGAGTCAGACCCTTCCATGTCCGCCGACAGGTTTCATGAGAGACAAAGGCATTCTTGGTGGCAAGGTTGAGAATCCTGTTTACATCCACCAAGAGGCTTTTCATCTGGCACTTTAGCCAGTCATGATCCTTATCCTGTTTCTGATGAAGGGCAACGAGAAGCTCTCAGTCGTTGAGAACACGAGATCGCTTCCGAGGCTGTTGAGCAATAGTGCTTTCAGTGGCTTCAGTTTGGGCACAGTGAGGTGCACATGTAGTACCAGCCAAAGGATAAACATGAGTGGCAGCCAGAACTCCTTCAATGGGCTGAGTGAAGCTTTGGTGATCAGCATTGTGAAGATAAATTGGCTCCTTGGCAGGCTCTGGCTAGATGGCTTCAACGGACATATCAACCTCTGGCAAAAATACAATATGGTTGCATGCAGAGGGCTGATAGTTGAAAGCAGAGTGGAGCTTGATCAGACGCATAACCCAGGGAGCATAGAACTTCAGACCAAAGATGTCAGAGCCTGATGCAGCAAGTTGGCGGATAAAGAAGTCTTGAGCATTGAAGCATTTGCCATGGAGAATATGGAAGACCAAAGTCTTCATTGCACCTTCAAGCTTTGCATTTGGAGAATGTCCTTTGATGGGCCAAAGAGTTCGCTGTATGATGTGGTAGATGGTGTGTGGGAGATACTCAAGGTCTTCAACAAAGAACTCCTTAGGATATTCAGCATCTGGAGGCAAAGGCTTCATCATACTGAGCATCTGGCTCATGTTGTGTTCAGGCTTCTGGAAAATGCTCTCCAAAGCATCACGGTGAAGCTGACAACCATGTTCAAACAGATCACCTAGAGTGGGCAGGCCAGTGAGCTCAATGATATCAAGAACTTTGGCTTCATGATGGACATTGCCTGTCATCCACTCAAGGACCCATGTCTTTGGATCCCTGTTGTAGCCACGAATATGGAGGGTGGCATAGAATTCGAGCAGCAGTTCTTCATTCCAGTGTTCCTTGCCAGTGACAAACTGCAATAGGCCATCTTCTCTGAAGCAATCCAGCGCTTCTTCCAAACAAGGCAGGCCAATTATGGCTTCAGTGTCAAGACGCGTGGGAATATGCGACCTTGATTGTATAGAATGCATGAGTAGTAGTTGCGCTGTTGATAGCTCCAGAACTGATCAGATGAAATCTTTGGCTTAGTATAGGGGTTCTTGTCGCTATCAAGGAAGGTGTTGTGTGCAATGAAGCCATTAATATTGAACGATCCTGGTGCAGATGCAGTACCTGGAAACCTTGGCAACCTCGGCTTTCGCTTCTGAACCTGAGGCCTGTGCTTCACATGATAGTCGAACTAAGGTCCGAGAGCAGGCGGAGGAACCAGAATTGGCCATCTCACTGTGACAAGCTCGCCTTGGTAGAATGCTTGCTCAATGGTTTGTGGCCTTGGAGGCAGAACAGGAGCAGGGGCATTCGTAGGGGCGTCTGGCTGCTCATTTGATGCACGTGCATCATTGGCTTCATGCACAATGTTCATTGCAGGCTCCACATTGTCTTCAGCCATGACAACGTCATTGGCTTCAGTAGTGTTATTGGTGGCCCTCAGGATACTCAACCTCCACTTGAGTAGCTGGAGGGTCGGGCACAGACACGTTCTCTTCGAGAACAACTTCTTGGGTGGTAGGGGGAGTAGCAACACGCTCTTTTTCTCCTTGTCTTTCGTCGGCTGATGCAGCCGGATTGTCTTCAAAAGCATTAGCTTCAGACACTGGAACCGTCACAGAAGGATTATCTTCATGGAACACTTGACGTGCCCTTGAGCTGGACTGGTTGGAGTCTTCTTCTGTGATGGTTGTCATGGAAACAAATGGCCTTAGGCCTTTGCGAAGCTGTTGGAGTTTCTTCAGCTTCAGGAGCCTCTGTGGAAGCAGGCTCATGAAATATCAACTGACGCTCTTGATTTTCAGTTGCAGGATGAGAAAAAGCAATGGGTTCGACAACAAGGGGCTCTTTGGGAGCAGCCGATCTCTCTTCTTGGTCTTTCTCTTCTTGGTGGGAGGTGCATTATCAGTGGTGTTCTTGAGTTTGCGCTTTCTGGCGTCGGCTTCAGCTGCCTTGGTTCTCTTCTGTTCTGAAGCCACTGTGGGGACTTTAGGCTTCGAGCCTGTCATGCTGGCTGGGAAGACAATGTGAGTTTCTTCCCGCCTTGGAGCTTCAGTTGGGGCCACAGTTGACTTCTTCTTCCTTTTGGCAGCCATCATGGGGTCAATGCCTGGACGCCCAAGTGCCTTGTGCTTCTCAGCTTCTTTGTAAGCTTGAACACACTTGGCAGCAAGATTCTTCATGCGCTCTCTTGAACCTTTGGCTTCTTCGCGTTTCTTACAAAACGCCTCCTTGAGATCATTCAGCATCAGCTTGAATTTCTGAACATCAGCCACACTAAGCTTGGCTACATGCTTCTTGAACTGCTCTTTCTCAAAGTCAATCTTGTTCTTCAATTCAACAATTCGCTGAGCCGGATCCAGCTCTGGAGCAATTGCGCCTTGGAAGGCGACGCTGATGCCAATGGTGAGCTGAAGATCATCAAAGTTGAGATCTTGATTGTCAAGCCACTCATCAATGAAATTTTCCAAAATGTTCACATAGAAGAGAGGCAGATCATTGAAGATCTCCGCCTCTTCCTTGCTCTTTATCAGCTGCTCAAGAGCATCGTTACCAAATTCCTCATCTGAAGACAGATCAATGGCTTCAGATTCGTTCCTTAGAACGGCAGCTGGTGTGAGTGCTTGACTGGATCTTTGAACAGTTTTCTGTGGCTTCTCGCGCTTCTTGGAGATGCGAGAGAGATCTTCAGAGGTGTTACTTGGAGCAGGAGGGGCAATGGCCAATGGCTTAACTCGAGAAGCTTTTGGGGCATCTGTTGGTTTTGAAGCCTTAGCTTTCTTTTGCTTCTGCAGCTTAGGAGGAGGAGCTAGAGCATCATCAGTGCCAGCATCATCATTAGAATGATCCACTTTTGCTCCTTGAATGGCAATGTGAGTGATGAGGCCATCGAGGTTGTAGAAGGGGGCCGATCCTGCTTTCATTGGCTTCACGAGTCCCATCTTCCCGAGGAGCAGATGGACCAGGGTTGAAGTCACAGCTGAATTCCTTCTTGTTCTTTACAGCAGAGTCTTTTGCAAACTGGTAGTTGCGCTTGAATAGATTGTCTTCACGGCACCGTAGCAGAGAAGAAGGGTCAGCATTCTCTGGTTGTGGTCCGCGCACCATGCATGGATAGAATCCTTGCTCAATAGCTTCAGCCTGGGTCCTGGGAGGAAGATTTTTGTACAGAATATCACCCCAGGGTGCCTTGATGGCATTCTTCTCTGCATACTCTTCTGTGGCACATCGATACTTGAACCATTCCTCTGCCCAATATCTTCGAATCCATTGGATTCAATTCTTGCGTCCAGTATAGCTTTCCTCTGGGTCTGTTTTGTATAGCTCGTGCAAATATGGAGGCAAATCCTTGGAAGTGTTCCCACAGCGCTGTTTGCCACCCTTTCTTGCTAATTTTTCGATGGCCATGAAGCTTAATCGGAAAGGCTTCCGTACTTGCAAGGGCTTCCGACGACTGGTCAGACAAGAATTGGCTTCAGGAGAAGTGATGTGACTCTGTAAGAATTCTGCAAATGAATGCAGACTATGAGAACCAAGGGATTCTCCCATGGACATGTACCTGTGATAGCATTAGAGGTGCGAGGGAAGGGGAAGAAGTCATATGCATTCTCAGAAGATTTTGAAGATAAATCAGTTTGAAGACATTGACCTCACAACGCGAAGACATTCACTTATTTGATGAGAGTTGGTTCCAGATTTGTACAAATCCAAGAATAAGTACAAGTGAGGAATCTAACTTGTAAAGAAGCATAAGTGAATAGACTAGGCATTGCATGAGATGCAAAAGGAGATAGATTAAACTTTGGAGATCTAGAAACCACTTTTGGTAAGGAAGGATGAATCTATTAGATCGAAAAAACGGTAAAAAGTGAATTTTAATTACCACACGAAGAACTGCTAGCTGGAGCGAAGTTGGAGGCCGAGCAGTTCGATCTTCTGTGCCCTAACTTGGCGATGGAGGACACCTACGGCGACGGCGGAGAGGACGAGGTCCACGGCCGGCGTGATTACAGCGTCGGAGAAGTCACGGCAGCTAAGCGCTTCGTCGCCAGCGTCGTCGAGAGCTAGTATAAGCACTAGGGTTTGCGAGAGGTGGCGAGGTGGAAGAAGAATTTTTGACCGAGATGTGATGGGTATTTATAAGGAAAGGGACGGCACAGCGCAATTACGCAGGTGACCCTAGCGGTTCACATCTGAAGGGTGCGTGGCAAGCATGCAACCCTATGGGAGTTGTTCCACGTTCCCACGCGCGCCTGGATTGTCGGGGTGGTCATTCCGAATTCTCCGGTTTTCAGGCAAAAGGATATATCATTAAAAACAGATATAAATGTTTGTCAGATTGACTTCAATTGACAAGGTCTCAGTGAATACAATCGACAGTTTTCAATAGAATGCATATGATTTGGACAGATAGAGTTGAGGTAGAAGCATAGATAGGTTAGGGTCCGATCACATTCACTTAGATCAAAAGTTTCAGCACGAAGTCATAGCTATAAGTGAATGCTGTATAGGACAAAACACACACACACACACACACACACACACACACACATATATATATATATATATATATATATATATATATATATATATATATATATATATATATATATATATATATATATATATATATATATATATATATATATATATATATATATATAACTAGTATAAGGTCAAATCGACAAATTGAAGATAAACTTGAATATAAGCCAGGGATGAAGATAAATCAAATATGAAGACTTAGCAAATATGACGCCAAGAGAAACACTTCAAACCAAACTTTGGTGGTGGCGTTACCCACCGTATAGGAAGTATTAGACCCAGACACGGCGTACAATTATCGTGGCGCTCCGAAGTCAAATTCCGCATTAATGTATTCACACTTAGAGTGTATGTCTTCATCGATTGAAGATATACATTACTTCGTGTGTTGCACATCTAAGTCATCAAAATGCATAAGTGTTAGGATGTGTGCCTAATCACAGGACATTTGTGGATTCCGAGATATTTAGCTCACGCCGCAACTTGCAAAACCTTTTCTCATCCAAGGGCTTTGTGAAGATATCAGCCAACTGCTCTTCTATCTTGACGTGAATGATATCAATATCTTCCTTCATAACATGATCTCTGAGAAAGTGATGACGAATTTCAATGTGCTTTGTCTTAGAGTGCTGAACTGGGTTGTTTGCAATCTTGATAGCGCTTTCATTGTCGCAGTAGAGTGGCACATTCTTCAGATGGATGCCATAGTCCTTGAGAGTTTGCTTCATCCACAGAAGCTGAGTGCAGCAAGATCCAACAACAATGTATTCGGATTCAGCAGTGGAGAGAGATACACAGTTCTGCTTCTTTGAAGACCAACATACAAGAGATCGACCCAGAAACTGACATGTGCCTGATGTAGACTTGCGATCCACCTTGTCACCAGCATAATTAGCATCCAAAAATCCAACTAGATCAAACTCTGAACCCTTTGGATACCATAATCCTAGTGTTGGGGTGTAAGCCAAATATCGAAGAATTCGCTTCACAGCTAAGTGATGCGATTCCTTTGGTGCCGCTTGGAATCAGGCACACATGCAAACACTAAGCATGATATCTGGCCTGGATGCGCATAAATAAAGTAAAGAACCAATCATGGAGCGGTATACCTTTTGATCGAACTCTTTACCATTGGCGTCGGGACTTAGATGACTTTTGGTTGGCATTGGCGTCGTGTAGACTTTGGAGTCTTGCATTCCAAACTTTTTCAGGCAGTCTTTGAGGTATTTTTCTTGAGATATGAAGATGCCATTGCTTTGCTGACGAATTTGAAGACCGAGAAAGTACTTCAGCTCGCCCATCATGGACATCTAATATTGCTCTTGCACCATGCGACCAAACTCATCACTATATTTCTTGTTGGTGCAGCCGAAGATAATGTCATCCACATAGATTTGGCACACAAACAGTTCACCATCATATGTCTTCGTGAAGAGAGTGGGATCTAGAGAAGCAGGTTTGAAGCCTTTGCTCTTCAGGAAGTCTTTGAGTGTGTCATACCAAGCACGAGGGGCTTGTTTGAGGCCATACAGTGCCTTGTTGAGCTTGTATACCATATCAGGATGTTTTGGATCTTCAAAGCCAGGCGGTTGTGGAACATACACTTCTTCTTCAATCTTTCCATTGAGAAAGGCAATCTTCATGTCCATTTGATACAGAAGGATGTTATGATGATTTGCGTAGGCTAGCAGTATGCGAATGGCTTCAAGCCTAGCCACTGGAGCAAATGTTTCATCGAAGTCAATTCCTTCAACTTGAGTATATCCTTGAGCAATGGGACGTGCTTTGTTTCTGACAACTTGACCATGCTCATCTTGTTTGTTGCGATATATCCATTTGGTGCCTATTATGTTGTGCTTGCGAGGGTCAGGACGCTTGACCAATTCCCATACATTGTTCAGCTTGAACTGTTGAAGCTCTTCTTGCATGGCTTGAATCCATTCAGGTTCCATAAAAGCTTCAGCAACTTTCTTGGGTTCAGAGATTGAGACAAATGCAAAGTGCCCACAGAAATTTGCTAGCTGTGTTGCTCTTGAACGAGTGAGTGGACCAGGTGCATTGATGCTATCAATTATCTTCTCAATCTGTACTTCATTTGCAACACGAGGATGAACTGGGCGAAGATTTTGCTCTTGCTGAACATTGTCTTCATTTTGAGAATTAGCTTCAGACTAAGCATTGTCTTCAGGTTGATTAGGAGCAGAAATGATCAGTTCATCTTCAGCCTGTGCCTCAGACGGTATGATTTCTCCGACTCCCATTTGCTTGATTGATTCACTAGGAGGTACTTCATCTAGCACAGTTGGCAGGTGCTCTCTTTGCGAGCCATTAGTTTCATTGAACCGCACATCCACAGTTTCAACCACTTTATAGTGAAAGAGGTTGAAGACTCTGTAGGAGTGCGAATCCTTTCCATACCCAAGCATAAAACCTTCATGTGCTTTCGGTGCAAATTTTGAAGTGTGATGTGGATCTTTGATCCAGCACCTAGCACCAAATACTATGAAGTAGCTGACGTTTGGCTTCTTACCGGTTAGAAGCTCATAGGATGTCTTCTTCAGAAGCTTGTGGAGATAAACACGGTTGATGACATGGCATGCAGTATCAATGGCTTCAGGACAGAACTTTCTTGGAGTCTTGTACTCATCAAGCATCGTCCGAGCCATCTCAATAAGGGTTCTGTTCTTGCACTCCATGATGCCATTCTGCTAAGGTGTATAAGGAGCAGAGAACTCATGAGTGATGCCCAAGGTATCAAGATAAAGGGTCGAGGCCGGTGTTCTTGAACTCTGTGCCGTTGTCACTCCTGGTGTGCTTGATCTTGATGCCATAGTTGTTCATGGCACGGTTGGAGAAGCGTCTGAAGACATCCTGCACTTCAGTCTTGAAGAGAATTATATGCACCCAAGTATATCTTGAATAATCATCAACAATGACGAAGCCATAGAGATAAGTAGTGAGTAGGACCGAATAAGTCCATGTGAAGTAGCTCGAAGGGTTGAGATGTAGTCATGATTGTCTTCGAGGGGTGCTTGGCCCTTGTCATCTTCCCAGCTTCACAGGCACCACATAGATGATCTTTCTTGAACTTGACGCCCTCGATGCCTATGACGTGTTTCTTCTTTGCGAGAGTGTAAAGATTCCTCATGCCAGCATGCCCTAGCCTCCGATGCCAGAGCCAGCACTCTGAACCTTTTGCTAGAAGACATACGGCCATCTATGGTCCTGCTGAGAAATATACCATATACAGATCATCTTTCCGATACCCTTCGAAGACTAGAGATTTGTCGGATTCCATTAGTACAAGGCAACGATATTTTCCAAATAGCACAATCATGTTTAAGTCACAAAGCATTGAGACAGACATTAATTTGAAACCAAGGGATTCAACAAGCATCACTTTATCCATGTGTTGATCCCTTGATATTGCAACTCTACCTAGACCCAATACCTTGCTTTTACCAGTGTCAACGAATGTGATGTGACTTTTATCAGATGGACGTAAGGTTGAGTCCATGAGAAGACTTTGATAACTATTCATGTGGTTAGTGCATCCACTGTCCATAATCCATTCTGAAGACTTTGGTGTCATGCCCTATAGTAGAGTAAGGGGGATAGGCTACACCAAGAGTGTTGTGAAGCATAAACATTTGACGGATAAGAAAATTATCAAAGCTCAGATCAAGGTTAGAACAGATGGGATAAATGGCAGTTGGCTCATAAACAAGATCACATAGCAAGTTCATTTGGGCATTTTATCTAGCGCCCTACAAGAGGTTTTAGGTCCCCAACAATAGCATCAGACGCCTTTGATTTTCGGCTGGAGACCATTCCCTGTAAAAGAGAGTTAATTCTTCTTAACCACCCACATTTTCAGGGGTGGCTTCAAAGCAATGAGTCTAAGTGCAGCATCTGAGAACTTCGGCTTTGGAGCCCTAGCAAATAGCCTTGCAGGACGTGAATAATACTCATATGAATAAGCAGAAAAGTTCTTAGTTTTATGAACATAGCGGTTTGAAGAAACACGCTCATATTCATACATCTGAGTATGATTTCCCTGCAAAACATTGGCGTTAGGGTGACTTGGGTGAGTCATCTGTGTGTATGAAGCCTTTGGACCATATGAAGCCTTAGGTCTGGAGTTTGTCTTCTTCCCTTGTGGTGTCATGACGACATTCACAGGAAGATTCTCAAGACAACTTTTAGGCACCCAGATCTTCTTCATAGGTGGTCCATTCCTGCAGTTAGTACCTATATATCTGGCAAACACTTCACCATTCTGATTCTTAAACAGTTTATAGTTTGCATCAAAGGATTTATCAATGATGACAGGGTTAGCACAAGTGAAACTAGATAAAGTGGATGGATCCACTGAAGGTTCCTTTGCAGCAACCCATTTGGTTTCGGGGTACTGCTCAGGTTTCCAGTATGATCCATCAACGTTCATTTTCCTCTCGAACCCAACACCCTCTTTTCTAGGGTTTCGGTTCAGAATCTGCTTTTTGAGGACATCACATAGTGTTTGATGCCCTTTGAGACTTTTGTACATCCATGTCTCAAGCAATGCCTTCAACCTAGCATTTTCATCAGCAATAACAGTGGGATCCTCAGCAGAGAGGTTAGTTACCACATGAACAGTTGAAGATATTGCAACAGTAGCAGTAGAACATTCAACAACAGAATTAGCGTTATCACGCTCAAGACATTTTAGACATGGTGGTTCAAATCCTTCCTGAGTGGGACTGATCTGTTGAGCGTGAAGTGACTCATTCTCTTTTTTGAAGATCTTCATGAGCCGCTCTCAACTTTTCAAGTTCTTGCTTCCTTTGAAGATAATCATAGGAAAGCTTCTCATGGGTTGTTGAGAGTGTTTCATGATGACCTTCAAGTTCCTGATACTTAACATGAAGATTTTTTATGTCTTCAATTAAGGACTAAGATCGAGTCATTTCAGCGTCCAACAGATCATCGCTTTTGTCTAACAGGTTTTGAATATGTTCCATAGCTTTTTGTTGTTCAGTTGCAATTTTAGCAAGTGTTTTGTAGCTGGGTTTGGATTCACAATCAGAGTCATCTTCACTAGATGTTTGAAAGTAAGCATCACGCGAGTTTACCTTGGCACCGCGTGCCATGAAGCAGTAGGTGGGAGCGGAGTCGTCCTTGTCATTAGCATCAGCATTGGTGACGGATCCATTGTCTTCAGTGTTGAAGATGGACTTGGCAACATAGGCTAAAGCTAGAGCCGGACTTGAAATGCCAGAGTCAGATTCCTCCTCAGACTCCACCTCTGCCCCCGCAAAAGCAGACTCCTCCTCTGAATCCATCTCCTTGCCAACAAAAGCACGAGTCTTGCCGGATGCATTCTTCTTATGTGATGAAGACTTGGAAGAGGACTTGGAAGAAGACTTTGAGAATTTCTTCTTCTTCTTCTTCTTCTTCTCATTGTCCCACTGTGGACACTCAGAGATGTAGTGACCAGGTTACTTGCATTTGTGGCATGTTCTCTTCTTGTGGTCTTGAGTGGATGCTTCATCATTTCTTGAGGTGGAAGTGAAGACTTTCTGAAGCCTTTCTTCTTTGTGAACTTCTGAAACTTCTTCACAAGCATAGCAAGTTCCTTTCGAATGTCTTCAGGATCATCAGAACTGCAATCAGATTCTTCTTCAGATGAGGAAACAACCTTTGCCTTCAAAGCGCGAGTTCGACCATAGTTGGGGCCATAGATATCTCTTTTCTCAGATAGCTGGAACTCATGTGTGTTGAGCCTCTCAAGTATGTCAGATGGATCGAGTGGCTTGAAGTCAGGGCGTTCTTGAATCATAAGGGCTAGGGTGTCAAATGAGCTGTCAAGAGATCTCAGAAGCGTCTTGACGATTTCATGCTTGGTGATCTCAGTGGCGCCAAGAGCATGAAGCTCATTTGTGATGTCAGTGAGGTGATCAAACGTGAGCTGGACATTCTCATTGTCATTTCTCTTGAAGGGGTTGAATAGGTTGCGAAGGACACTAATCCTTTGATCTCTCTGAGTTGAGACGCCTTCATTGACCTTGGAGAGCCAGTCCGAGACTCGCTTTGACGTTTCCAGAGCACTCACACGGCAATACTGCCCTTTGGTTAGATGACCACAGATGATGTTCTTCGCAGTAGAATCAAGTTGAATGAACTTCTTGACATCAGCAGGGCTGACACATTCACCAGTCTTGGGAACGCCGTTCTTGACGACATACCACATATCGACATCAATGGCTTCAACATGCATGCGCATCTTATTCTTCCAGTCGGGATAATCAGTGCCATCGAAGACAGGGCACGCAGCGGAGACTTTGATTATCCCTGCAGTCGACATAGCTAAAACTCCAGGTAGTTAAACCGAATCACACAGAACAAGGGAGTACCTTGCTCTAATACCAATTGAAAGTGCTAGTTATCGACTAGAGGGGGGGTGAATAGGAGATTTTCATGGAAGTCTTCAAAACAAGGGAGTTTCAAAGACAAACAATGGAAATTAACCTATTAACATGCAGCGGAAGGTAGACTACACTAGACAAGCCATATTCAAGCAAGTTTGAAGCAGAAGCACGAAGACTAATAGCAGTTAGGTAGCAAGGATCAGGATGGAACACAATATGAAACCAATCAGAACAAGTAGTCACACAGTGAAGTCAAACAGGTAAAGCAATCAGGCAATGACTTCACGAAGACAAACTAGAAGTAAGGGAGAGTGAGAGATAGAACCAGTATGTTGGGAAGACAATGATTTGTTCGAGCAGTTCTAGTTGCTGTGACAACTATACGTCTAGTTAGGGAGGCTGAGATTCAACTCAGAAGACCGCGTCTTCACCTTATTCCCCTTGAGCTAAGGACACCTAGTCCCCGCCCAATCACTCTGGTAAGTCTTCAAGGTAGACTTCCAAACCTTCACAGACTTCTTTCACCGGCAATCCACAATGACTCTTGGATGCTCAGAACGCGACGCCTAACCGGCTGGAGGATTCACAGTCCTCAAGTGTAACAAGTCTTCAGGTCACGCAGACAGAAATACTTCAGTGATGCCAGACACTCTTTAGGCTCTGGGTGTTTTGGGCTTTGTCCTCGCAAGGATTTCTCTCTCTCAAACTCTTCGGAGGTGGGTTGCTCTCAAACGACAAAAGCCGTGCACTAACTCTGAGCAGCCACCAATTTATGGTGTAGGGGGTGGGATATTTATAGCCACTAGGCAACCCGACCTAATTTATCCGAAATGACCCTGGGTCACTAAGGAACTGACACGTGTCACAATGGTCAGATTTCAAACACACGCGGCAGCTTGACTTGGGCTACAAGTAAAGCTGACTCATCCAAATCTGGATAAGATTTGCTCCCATTGTATTCGCTCGAAGACATAGGATTTGGTTGAGCATCACTTCAGTCACTCTGACTTTGTTCACTTGGACCCCACTTAATAGTACGGTGGTTCCTATGATTCAACAAAAAAGAAAATGAAACAACGAAACAGCTAAGTCTTCACGCTCCAAAGTCTTCACGCGATGTCTTCTCATGTCATAGTCATCAATGTGTATATCTTCACATACCACCATTGTCTTCAATGTCTTCATACATTTTTAGGGGTCATCTTCGGTAGGTAAACTGAATCAATGAGGGACTACTACCTGTGTTATCCTGCAATTCTCACAAACACATTAGTCCCACAACCAGGTTTGTCGTCAATACTCCAAAACCAACTAGGGGTTGCACTAGATGCACTTACAATGGATTGTCTTCACTGTTACCATTAAACTGGTGTATTCAGTTATGGCAAGGCCGAGCATCTTGAGTACATGTGTTCTGGCAGAGCAAGGAATGCACTGCAGGAAAAATAATATGAGAACGAAATGTATTCCCTATATCCAAATCTAGAAATAGTTTCCTCCTTCACGTCAGTGTTAACCATGGTACTACTACCTTTTATCCAAATATAGCAATCCAAATTGCCAAATTAGTCGACATCATGTTCAAAAAACCCCACCCTCCCAGATAGAAAAGAGTATTCTAGGAACATACTGTGCGCGTTTTAAAATCATGTGTTAGGATGAGAAGGAACAAGTGTGGCATCTCGCCGAGGGCGCAGAAACCTGTAGGGTCCTCGCACTTTGGGCACTGCAAATGAAACACACTAGATTCAGTAGGAAGAAAAATGCATCAACGGCGGCGACTGTCATCCTATGAGTACCCACGACCAAGGGACTTGGATTTATCGGGGATGGATGAAGACTTCGTACCAGGTTCTCCATGAGAAAACTCTATGCAATCGCCGAGCAGGGGTTTTCTCTGAACAAGCAGACAAGGGAGAAGGGATTTAGGCCGAGTGAAATATTGTCGTTTCGTCCGTCCATCTTACTGCTAAAGCTGGAAAGGTGGGGGTTTTGTGATTTGACGGCTCATTGGGCATTATTGCAGCGCTACAACAGGGGTGTGTCTACCGTGCAGTTGTGCACTCTAATTTGGTGAATATGGCATGTGGACCCTGTTGCCGGATGCCCCACATATCAGTGCAAGGAAGTAGAAAGACAGGAGTAACTAGTTATTACACATAAATATATTTTTGACAGAGAGATATTCCCTCTGTAAAGAAATATAAAGATCTTTTATATCACAACTTCATACATCAGAAAAATCAAGGGGAATATATATAACATATATAAATATAAAAAACAGAGTTATTTTATCACGATATAGATGAGTTGGTGATGATGGTATGCATGTCATCCTGCAATATAGGCCGTCCGATTTATATCTGACGGATAGGAAGGAAACTTTGGCAATTTTGCAAAAAGGTACCCACACACCTCTCCGCATTTGCAAATAAGGCCTTCCCTTGTTCATCCTTTTCTCTCACAAGATAAAATACTCATACAAATGCATCTTGGTGTTACGTGCAACGCACGGGCATTATGGGGGTTCAGCTGAGAAATACTCAGACAGGCTCACGGTTCTGGACTTTGGGCCATAGGCCGATGGGCCTGCAAGTTTGGGGGCCCATGTGTTCTACCTCAGCGCTTTTCATATTGCAAGCGGTCGGTACGACGCTGGTTTTAGATGCTGTCGCAAGGCGAATACACAAAATTGAATAAAGCACATCAGCTGTTGGAATGAAATCAAATGACAGTTCCTAACCAGCAATCAGAGTTGCAATTCTAGCAATGATACTGTCGTACTACTTATACACACAGGACACTTGTTTCACCATACCAGAGTATTACATCGAAATCTCTCGGCGGACAGATCAGTTCGGTAGTACTGAAAAATTTCAAAGTTGATTTGGACCAGATCTCCTTGCCGAAAAAGTTTGATTTTTACATAATCCCCTACTGCAAGATATGATTTAGATTTGAACCTTGACCATCCTTTAGCATCAATCATCATGCGACCATCCTTTGTACTTACGGTATATTGAGCAGGTTCATTCACACCAAGGCTACACATGGTAAGAGAAAATTGGCCGCTGTCGCCCGGATTGTTGAACGACTCCCTCGTTGCTCTAGGAATTCTCTGTTTGCAAACAAGAAGACATACCCAAACAGTTAGATCAACATTGTGAATCATGCGAAACAACATGGAAATCAAAAAGAACGAAACACTTGGGCGGCCAATGCTTACCAAGAAGGTGGACATGTGGGTTTTTGTAAGGACTTCGGTATATGAAGTGCAAACTGCAGCCCAGTCTGTTGCCGCTGCAACTGCTCGTTCGGTTGACACTGCACGGGCCGGAGCAGATGCAAGTGCAAGTGTTGGTGCAGGAGCCGAAGCCACTACTGCTGCCGGAGATGGTGCTCCTTGTAGAGCTGGTGCCGGTGTCGGAGGAGGTGCCGGTGTCGATGCCCGATCCTTCGGTAGATCAGCCTGATCCGCTGACGCGGTCGGTGCCCAATCCTCAGCTGGATCAAACTGAGCTGCTGCCGCTGTCAATGCTAGAGCAACTGCCGGTGGTTGATCCGTTGCTGAAGGTGGTACCGATGTGTGAGACAATGGCGATCGTGTCTGGTCTGGTATGATCAACTTTCTAACGTGACTAGGCTTCGTGACCATGGTCTAGTTTTTTTCTCCATTTCTTTTAAACGCGAGAATGACTAATTGTGGCGTTTTTGTTAAACCAAACTACAGTTCATCATAGGGATTCAGCTTGTTCTCAGACAATAGACTGATCCAATTTTTTCCAGTAATATAAGTGATGGACAGTGCCTTCATTACTGACATGACATAAGAAGTGAAACCTGCAAAAATAGCCATCGTAGAGCAAACCAAAACGGTTTATTCTGTGATGAATGTCACATGGCAAAACCTGCATCGTAAAATTGCAGGAAAAGAAAGAAAACATGACATTAAGTCAATAAGATTTAGACAGTAAATCAATAAGATTTACTTGATGTGACACGAGTGAATCCTTACCAGGAAATCAATATGTTGAAGTACTAAACAAAAGATTGATCGTCCAACTACGGGTGGCATGCAGGGGCCCCGCCTACTCCCACAAGCAGGACAGTCCAAAGGCCGTGACAAATCGTATGGACCGAACATCCATGGGACTGGAAATCCTGGTGGGTGCGATAAACCCTGCAATGCATACAGATATTGGAGTGTAACCATAATTGAGAAACCGTCCTCACAAAAAAGATGATCTGGATACTTCAAAATATACAGACTGAATTGAGTGGACAGACATTAACATAGACCATTCTCAGGACTGACCACACACCGAAAGCGGGAGTACTGATAAACAATACAGGGTTCACAAACACAAATCAAGTACTAAACAATAGTACTTACTACAAACAAGCAAAGTTGCACTAATTAAACTCTACTGACTATTCTTGCCACCGACCTACGGGATGAACCCCGCATAACTGACTAGGCCATGGACTTCGTGAGAGATGTCTACATGCACCATCACCATCTTGTCAACCTTGGAGAACCTAACAGAGTTGTCTTTCCACTCATAAACATGATCATGAAGACAGGCCGCGTCAGATTTGTTGGGAAGCTTTACAAGAACCACACCCTTCGTAATCGAAGGAACAACCAGGAAATTGTTGTGGTCAAGTACAGACTCGAGAACACGCCTGACAACAATGATACAGGAAAACAATAGTTCAGGACACGTGGCGACAAGGACACATCAGCTAGATAGTTTAGAAGTAGAACTCATCCTCAGGTCTTCCAGTTCACACGGCATGACTTTGAGAACTTCATCTCCACCGTGGACCTGGTTCAAATAGAAACCATATTTTGTTACTACCTCCGTTCAGAAATATAAGATGATTTTTGATATTATACTCCATATATGACTACATATACGCACAGAAATGAGTGAACAAAGACACTAGAACATGTCTTCAAAGGCATGAGAGCAGAGGGATTACTTGCAATATCCATAACACAAGTTACTAAGGCAAATATGCCCTCTTCAAAGGTAGCATTGATGTTCGTAAAGTACTCCCTCCATCCCAAAATTCTTTTCTTAGATTTTTCTAGATACGGATGTATCAAGTCACATTTTAGTATTAGATACATCCGTATCTAGACAAATCTAAGACAAGAAATTTGGGACAGAGGGAGTAGTTGAAAGTAATCTATAAGAAATCAGCGTCAACCTCTCGCATGTTTTGGTCAAAAGAGGAATTCAGAACAGTCATTAGGCACACAAAAATCACATGCAAGATCACCCAGAAAGTTGTACTACCAGTACTAGTACTGCGTATTAGATGAAAAAACACGATCAAGATCGAGAAAAAGATCGTCAAGAAGAGATATTACCTGGACTTGCTTAATGAGGGATCCCGGAGAGGGGGGATTGGACAGGGCGATGGCTTTGAGCTTGTCTGCGGTAGTCTCGACGGGGTGCTTGCGCTTCTTCATACCATGAGCCTCGACGGTTTTGGCCAGAGCCATAGACATCACTTCGGCCGATGCTCCAGCGTCCATCAAGAAACTGTCAAATAGAAACAAAAGAAAAGAAACCATAATCACAAACCCAAAAGAAGAAAGAGAGGGAGTTATAGGATCAATCTCGGGGTTGCAAGACCGGGCCTTGGCCAGAATCAACACCATCGATGCGCTCACCTTTCCTTCTTTGGGATAGAAGAACAATGGTAGAAGCAGGTCGGGGTTTTCTTGAAGAAATGATGAACAAGGTGAGGAAGAAGCGAGGCTTGGGTAGAGAGGAAGCTGAGAGAGAAGAGTGAAATGATGGTTGCTTCGTCCGTCCAACTTATTGCTGGAAAGGAGGGGGTTTTGTGATTTGATGGCTCATTGGGCATTACTGCGGCGCTTCGATCGGGGTAGTCTACCATCACTCTACTACGGAGTAATTTAGTGCATGGCTGGTGGACCCCGATGCTGGCTGTCCCACACGTCAGTGAAAGTGAGTAATTTAGTGCATGGCTGGAGGAGGATCTGCACGGTAGAGCGAGACAACTGTTTTTCTGAAAAAAAATTGATTACAACAAGCATTTCCACTCTTACGACGGAGGAGCGCGAAACACGGCAGCCACTTGAACATACACAGTGCTCCTACTACTAGGCATGTGCAGTGGTTCATACGTCAGCACTACATAATCTTGTTGCTAGTGTAGTAAGATATGACGACGACAAATGATGTTGTGCGCATGTCAACTATATGAACAGTAATGTAGTAACATAGTACCGCTTTCTCGACTGTCCGGTCGAGAATGAACGGTGAGATCAATGTTAACATAACTAGGTCTACAGCGCACGGAGAGTACGGTGCTACAATACTCCACGAAACACGAACCATATGAAGCATGGATAGTGTTAGGCAGGGTGTATGAAGGGTGCACGGGATGGGAGCAAAAGTTCCCTTCTCGACCGAGTTTTGGGTGTTTGGCAGAGTGCATGAAGGGTGCATGAGTCCACACTAGTAGGTTAACACAAATACACGAAGAGGAAATAACTACTCCGTCTAGGTGTGTAAGTCATCTTACGTTGTGCACTGCGACCAAGGCGGAGAGGAAAACGAGAAAACTTAATGTCTTTTTGCTAATTAATAGCATTGCATGCAATGAACTAACCATTGCATGTCATGTTTATTAGTCTCAGTCATTGTTGAGGAAATCGTTAACTGGTAGCTGCTCGGTTGGCTGGCGAGTAGGGGATAAATAGGCTAATCGGCAAGTTAATCAGCCATTTAATCAATTAATCCGACGATTTATCAGTTTATCATCTACTCGGTGACCTTACGAGTAGGGATTAATCGGGAAGTTGACTGGTTAATCGGACGAATTCTTGAACAGGGGTCTCAGTCATTGAAAGCATGCACGGCCCACGTCTCTTATTAGTTGATATGTCACAAAACAAGAAACAGATAGGGAGTCAATGTACCGTGCCTAGGTGTTTTGAGATTATTTGGTTTTCGTAAGGTGACTTACACACTATATTGAGATGAGAATGCAACCAAACACACCCACACGCTTTGTGCTATAGTGACTGGTCTGCACCATCTGAGTTTGATCCAACGGTCATGTTGCGCCGCGACATGGACATGCCCATGCAGAGGGCGCCTAAAAACCACCGAAGTCCCTCTGCTTCTCGAGACGCACGACGTTGGTGATGCAGGGGGAAAACGGCTGAAAGGCAATGCAATCTACGGGAAGGCGGAGGGAGCCAGCCAAGGAGCAGGGAATCTTTTGGTTTTCACCATGGTAAAACACCAGTCGACGATCTCACATCAGGGAGCAGTGGGTTTTACAGGCGGAGTCATCGTGACTAATTGCTGCCGCGCCTGCTCCCGTCAATCAAAAAATTAAAAATCCTGCCGCGCCTGCTCCCGTCAATCAAAAAATTAAAAATTCTGCCGCACTCAAACACCAGAGCAGTGCCGCGGTGGATGTTTAAATTTACCTTCCGGCAAGTAGATAAAAAAGGGGTGAAAAAACAAATGTGGCGGCGCCCTAGATAATCGGTCGAACTAGCCCAACTAGCTAGCCACCATGCTTCACTCATGTACTCGGCGGGAAAAGTGGTCTTTCGTGATTTGACGGCTCATTTATTTACTTGCTTCGGCGAAAACGCGTGGTAGGGCGTCCCACGTCAAGAAGAATATATGCGTGCACCACACGGGAGGACCCCGAAACGGCGCGGTAGGGTGTGCCATGTCTCGGCACAGAGGAAAAATGTGCGTGTAAAAATTTACTGTATCAGACGTAGTACCTATGGTTCGACCTGGGACCCAGCCAGTTGGTCGAAAACACCCCACTAGCCACACAGCTTCATCATGCTAACATGGCAGGGAGGATAGGTGTGGTTAGCTCTGTCTCGACCAGCCACAACGTCTCTTGTTCTAAGCGATTCTTCTATTTTTCAAGCTTTTTTTAGTTGTAATAACACCATGGCAAGGTAGCGCCGCTCTTTGTGTGTGCCCGTGCAAAGGTTAGACGATGGAGAGAAGAGAGAGATCGCAGACCTGGGACCCACCAGTAAGTGAGTCAACGGTCATGCACGTGTAGACGAGGCACTCCCTCTACTCTACTCAACGTAATACTGTATAAAATCAAGTTATGGGACAAAGCCAACAACCGTTGTTGTTTCAGGCTATCGACTTACGCTTTGTAGTCTAGGTTGCCAGTTCGAATCTCGTCTTTCAGATTTGTTAGTTTTAGGTCCAAATTTGATTAATGACAAGTCGGACCCCCGTGTGTTGTTCCGATATTTCAGTGTAGGATGTTTTTTTAACAAACACTTTGCGCGGTTAGACAAGTAACGACACAAGTTACACGTATTTTGCAAGTTTACGAACAAAAATGACAGCGGCATAGAATATCACATCCACCCCGCAGCTTAGATGCTATGGTGATACGAGTTTTTACACCGTTGGAAGTGAGATCCAATGGCTTGGGAGTAGTCTTTGTAATTATGCGCAATTTCCAAACTCTCCAAAGGTTTTTTTGCAAATAAAACATTCAGGCCTCGTGTGTGCCACTGCATCTTGGATCCAACGGCTCCCGTTGGTCATATTAGGTGCTCCTCATAGCTTAATTACCCGCTACGGTGATATGAGCATCTAGGTCGTATGATCAGTGATCAGATGGCACATGCGTCGTACTTGTACTTTCTGCACAATTCCCAAACTCTCTCAGCCGTATACTGCAAAAACATTCAAACCTCCTACTGTGGGCCGTTAGATCTCCGTGAACTCATATCACCATAGAATCTACGGTGCAGGAGCACCTCATATTCTCCCGTGCGAGAAAACATAAGGCGCTCTCGCAGCTTCGATCCAATGGCATCTGAGCAGTCTTTGTGCTTGTAAGTAGTGGCCGAACTCTTTGGGGGCTTTTCTGCAAAAAACCATTCGAACCACCGAGGAGGCGTTGGGTCACAAATCCAACGGCTCCGAAGAGATTGTATCACCAAACCATCTAAGGTGTGGTAGCACATGATATTCTTACATACAAGAGAATATGATGTCCTCCTTCATCTTAGATGCTATGGTGATACGAGCTTCGAGGTCGTTTGATCTGAGATCCAATGGCATCTGAGCAGTCTTTGTGCTTGTAAGCAGTAGCCGAACTCTTTGGGGGCTTTTCTACAAAAAAAACATTCGAACCACCGAGGAGGCGTTGGGTCACAAATCCAACGGCTCCGAAGAGCTTGTATCACCAAAGCATCTAAGGTGTGGTAGCACATGATATTCTTACATACAGGAGAATATGATGTCCTCCTTCATCTTAGATGCTACGGTGATACTAGCTTCGAGGTCGTTGGATATGGGATCCAAGGGCATCTGAGTAGTTTTTTACAAATTGTGTGCAATTCTAAAACTCATCAAGGTTTCCTGTAAAAATATTAGGACATCATGTGAGCTGCTATATCTCAGATCTACAAGCTCCAAGCAACTCGTATCGGCATATAGCATCTAAGGTATGGGGGCACATGATATTCTCCCGGGGAGGAGGGGTGGGGGTGCACAACCAATCGGTGGTTGGGAGGGTGGGACAAATATAATCTAAACAACCCTAAACAGAGCTTCACAGTTTTATCTAAGGTCGAGGGGATGACCCCTGACAATCATAGGTCCACCTAATTAAACACAACATTTGCATGTACTGTAGTACTATACTTAATATTCATGTTTCAGTTTCATGTTCGTGTCGGTGGAGAACGACACCTATGGGACCAACGAGGATCCCTACTACGGTTGAGGGGCGCTGGAAGTGGTGAGGAGAGCAGGATCAACAGTCAGTGCAAACACGAGGGTCATTTACACAGGTTCGGGCCGCAGAGATGCGTAATACCCTAGTCCTGCTTTGGTGGTTGTATATTTGTGTTCTGGAGGAGCTCGAACTAGCTACAGGGAGTGTAACTTGTCCAAGGGTCCGAATCCTTCTCCTGGATGTCCTGGGTCTCCTTTTATAGTCAAAGAGATTGCCACAGTGGCACAAGGAGGTGGCATCGGGGTACTGTGGCTATGCTTATCGCTATTCATTACGGGACGAAACACATTAAATGCGCCCCCGACGTGTCCCCCTCGCTTTACTGCCGCTTCGCCTCGTGTTGACACGCGCCTGGGCCAGCAAGGCGGTGGTGCCATGTAGACAGGCAAGCAGCTGAGGTGGCACGGTGGTGGAGCCTTCAGGAAGATCTGCATGCCACCGCGTAGGCACGTGCTGAGTTGGCAGAGGAGCCCCGCGTTGACACGCAGGTGCCTGCCCGGCTGGTGGGCTGGCAGCTGCATGGATTTGGCGGTGGAAAGCTTGATGGGTGTGGGCCTGGCTGTGGCCTCGCGGATGATCCCGGCAAGGGCCTTGCCGGGGCCCCGACAAGGGTCTTAGCGTGGCGTTGCGGTCGTCCCCGGCAAGGATCTTGCCGGGGGTCTCATGGGCTTCCTCGGCAAGGATCTTGCCGAGGCTTGTCATCTCTCACTCTTCTGATTAAGAGTGTTATTCTTGTCTTCACAACGATCTGTATACCACCATGGAGGTGCCTCCCAAGCCCTGGCCAACGCAGTTGATGGTGTTGGAAACCGTGGGCTCAAGGGTGGCTCGCTCCGTTGGTGTTGGGGCGGGCTGCCCCGGCAAGGGTCTTGTCGGGGCCGCAGAGGCCGCCCCGGCAAGGACCTTGCCGGGGGAACCTGCTTCGTCCCTCTATTCTCTGCGTCTTGGCCTTGGCGTTGCTTTGCTTTGTCTTGTGCTTCTGGTTCCACCTTGGTTCACCTCCCTTGCCTTGCCAAGTGTGGCCGCGACGCGTGGCTCCGACTGCCCGTGCACAAGTAAAGGGGTAAAAAGGAGAGCCCCTACTTTTGTACACCGACAGGAGCCCCCGGGCCTGGGCCACACATAAGCGCAACACATTGTTGGGCCAGGCCCGAAACGGTGCGCGGGCAGGCCGGGCGGTTTTTTACCGTGGCCGTCTGCTACGCTTCCCCACGACCGGATTGGCCGTCTGGTCGATGCGCGACAACGGGAAGGGGTCCTTGGGACAAGCCTTATTAATATCTGTGTAATCGATACACAGCCTCCACTTTCCATTCGCCTTGCGCACCACTACCGGATTGGCCAACCACGTTGGATGGAGCACTCCTCTCACCAGTCCTGCTGCTTCTAACTTTCTGATCTCCTCCGTGATGAACTCTTTGAACTCTTGCCACTCCAGAGCTTGCTTCCCGACCTTCTACTTGACGGGCTGTGCATGAGGACAGACAATAATATGGTGCTCAATCACTTCCCTGGGAACGCCGGGGATGTCGGAGGCTTGCCATGCAAACACATCGACATTCTCCCCGAGGAAAGTGACGAGCTCGCTTTCCTATTTGCTGTTGAGGGTGGAGCTTATGGTGAAAGCTCCTCCCGTGCCATCCTCCTTGACGGACACCTTCTTGGTTTCTGGTGGCACAGCTCTGGATTTCTTGCTATTGCCGGTGGAGCTCTCTGGCACGTCCTCGGTGGTAGCACCACACTTCGAGGAGGTGCGCTTGCCGGAGTGGGTGCAAAAGGTCTTGCCGGTCTTTTTCTTCCCTCCCGGGGCTTCAGCGGCAGGAGCAAGTGCCTTGACGGCAGCTGCTGCAACTGCTTCCCGGTAGAGTAGGAAGGCGCAGATCAGCGCATCTTTCTTGTCGGAGGGGACGGTGATGATTTTCATCGGCCCGGGCATCTTGAGCGTGTTGTAGGCGCAGTGAGAAGCCGCCATGAACTTGGATAGTGCCGGGCGGCCGAGGATCCCGTTGTAGGGCAAGGGGATGTCGGCTACATCAAAGACAATCCTCTCCATCATGTAGTTCAACTCACTTCCAAATGTCACAGGCAATGTGACCTTTCCCTTTGGCTGGCTCCTTCCCGGGTTGACCCCCTGAAACGTGCCCGTTTCCTCGAGGTCTCCGTCAGGAATCTACAGCCTCCTGATCACAACAGGTGATATTAAGTTCAGGCCGGCCCCGCCGTCGGCTAGCATCTTGTTCACCTTGAGGTTGTGTATTGTTGGTGAAACCAACAACGACAAACACCCGACCGCGGTTGTGCGGTCCGGGTTATCCTCGGTGTCAAAGATGAGGGGCGTGCTGGACCACTTCAGCGGCTTCTGGGCATCGAACGAGGGTTCCGCTGCGGTAATCTCACGCGCCCACTGTTTGAGCTGGCGGTGGGAAGCATGCAGCAAGGCACCACTGTCGACGCACATGGCCTCTGTTGCCTTCTGGAACTCTTGCTCACCGGACTCGTCGTCCTCGTCATGATCATCACCTTCTTGCTTCTTGTCACGGCCCTGAGCGGGCCTCTCTTGTTGGCTATCCTTTCCGCGGCGACCCTCTTGGCCGCCACGCCTCTTGCCGGACCCTTCGGCACCCTCTTGACCCTTTTCTTTATCCCGCCGCTCGTATTCGGCTTTCTGCTTTTCAGCGAGCAGCTCTACTTGGCGGCAGTTCTAGAGGTCATGGCCCTTGGTGTGGTGGATCTTGCAATACTACTTTTCGGAGCCCCCTGGCTTGTCGGCAGCTGCCAAGGCCCGGCAAGCGGCACACCCGGCAACCTCTTTGCCGGGGTCGCTCGCCTTGGCTTTCTTGGTGGCGCCGGTGTCATCGGACCCCTTGATGGAAAGCACGGTCTTGCCCTTGCGCTTCGAGTTAAGGCGCCGGCCCCTCTTCGCCGGGGTGGCAGTGTCATCCATGGAGTCGGTTTCCGCGCCGGCGTCTTCGCCAGGGTAGTTCCTTCCTTCTTCAGCTCGAGCGCACCGATCGGCCAGAACATAAAGATCGGCCACATCTTTGACCTTGTTCATTGCCAGCTCCTCACGCATCTTGCGGTTGCACACGTTCTGATGGAACGCGCTGATCACGACGGCGGGATGAACATCGGGGTTGTTATACTGCACTTGGCTGAACCTCTAGATGTACTTGCACAGGGTTTCTCCATCCTTCTGGGAATGATATGCAAATCACTCGCCTGGCCATGAGCTTGGTGGCCTCCAGTGAAGGCACCAACGAACTCATGACACAGGTCTGACCAAGAAGAAATGGAATCCACCGGCAAGTGCATCAACCAGGACATGACGTTAGGCTTCAGCGCCAACGGGAAGTAATTGGCAAGCACCTTGTCGTCGCGGGCCCCAGCAGCCTGTATCGTGATGGTGTAAATGCTGAGGAACTCCGACGGATGAGTCTTGCCGTTGTACTTCTTGCTGACATTAGGCTTGAACATGCGATGGGATGGCCACTGGAACTGCCACAGCTCACAGGTAAAGGCTGGACATCCACCTCGTAAGGTAGGCCGCCGGGGCCTCCTGGAGCCGGGGGGTCCGCAGCGGGCCCTGCCCGCTTATCCGACTGGTGGCGTGTATCGTGCCGGTGCTCGATGGTGGTTCGAGCGTCTTCGTGAGCTCGCTCGCGAAGAACTTGGTGCTGGTCGCGGTGGGTTCGCGGTTCGGACGACGCTATGGAGATATTATCACAAGCGTCATCATGACGGGCTGACGCCCGCGGTGGTTGGCGTGGAGGAGGAGAGTGCACCGTGGCCGCAGCACCTCAAGTCCTTCCTCCACTAGCATGCGGTGGCTCGACGGAGCACCGACCCAAGGGCCCCATTGGTCGCGGACCGTCTTTGTTGGCGATGGCAACGAGGCTCCGGATGGTGGCTCTCCATTCGTCAAGCTTGTCCGCAGCAGGAGGGAAGTCGAGGAGCAGCTGTGCACGTGCCAAAGCTTCTGCTGGCGTGGGTGGTGGCGAAAGCTGTGTGGACCGTGGGGCGCTTCGACTTCTAACCACGTTAGAAGGAGCTCCGTCACGGCCCAACGGCTGCGTGCCATTTTTGCTAGCGCTTCGGCGGGCAAGTAGGCCCCCTCCGTCTGGTGGATGGAGCACAGGGCTCTTCCCCCAACGGCGTCCAGTGTCACCAGAGTGGTGACACTGCTCGTCATGCACACCATGGGAAGAGCGCGCTGTGGGCGCCGGGATGGGCGTCAAAGAGGTCGTTGTGCCACCCGTGGGCGGCACAAAAACGTTCTTGGAGGGGCACGCGCCGCCTGCGTGGGGCCTGCCCCCGTCTTGGGATCTGGCGGCGCGCGGCTCGTCGTTCGGCGTACGAACAACGCCGCTCGTCAGGCTCCGACCGCCAGAGTGATGCTGATGCTCGCGGGCTGCGGCTCGAGTTCTGTCCGCGACCGGTCCGCTGCTCGCCCGTACCGGATCGGGCCGCTTGGCTCCTGACGAGCCGATCGCCGTGGCCGCCTTCTTCTTGGGAGCCATGGTGATGAAGAGCTGTGCTATTGGCTGTAAAACCAGATGCTCACTACTGCGCCCCCTACCGGGCGTGCCAAAGATGTCGGTGGAGAACAACACCTATGGGACCAACGAGGATCCCTACTACGGTTGAGGGGCGCTGGAAGTGGTGAGGAGAGCAGGATCAACAGTCAGTGCAAACACGAGGGTCGGTTACCCAGGTTCGGGCCGCAGAGATGCGTAATACCCTAGTCCTGCTTTGGTTGTTGTATATCTGTGTTCTTGAGGAGCTCGAACTAGCTACGGGGAGCGTAACTTTTCCAAGGGTCTGAATCCTTCTCCTGGATGCCCTGGGTCTCCTTTTATTGGCAAATGGATTGCCAGAGTGGCACCAGGAGGTGGAATCGGGGTACTGCGGCTATGCTTATCGCTAGTCATTACGGGACAAAACACATTAAATGCGCCCCCGACGTGTCCCCCTTGCTTTACTACCGCTTCGCCTCGTCTTGACACGCGCCTGGGCCAACGAGGCGTTGGTGCCATGTAGACAGGCAAACAACTAAGGTGGCGCGGTGGTGGAGCCTTCAGGAAGATCTGCATGCCACCGCGTAGGCACGTGCTGAGTTGGCGGAGGAGCCCCGCGTTGACACGCAGGTGCCTGCCCGACTAGTGGGCTGTCAGCTGCATGGATTTGGCGGTGGAAAGATTGACGGGTGCGGGCCTGGCTGTGGCCTCGCGGATGCTCCCGGCAAGGGACTTGCCTGGGCCCCGGCAAGGGTCTTGCCGTGGCGTTGCGGTCATCCCCGGCAAGGATCTTGCCGGGGGTCTCGTGGTCTTCCTCGGCAAGGATCTTACCGACGCTCGTCATCTCTCACTCTTCTGATTAAACGTGTTACTCTTGTCTTCACAAAGACTTGTATACCACCATGGAGGTGCCTCCCGAGCCCTGGCCCAACGCAGTTGATGGTGTTGGAAACCGTGGGCTCAAGGGTGGCTCGCTCCATTGGTGTTGGGGCGGGCTGCCCCGGCAAGGGTCTTGCTGGGGTCGCAGAGGCCGCCCCGGCAAGGACCTTGCCGGGGAACCTGCTTCGTCCCTCTGTTCTCTGCGTCTTGGCCTTGGCGTCAATTTGCTTTGTCTTGTGCTTCTGGTTCCACCTTGGTTCACCTCCCTTGCCTTGCCAAGTGTGGCCGCGGCGCGTGGCTCCGACTACCCGTGCACAAGTAAAGGGGTAAAAAGGAGAGCCCCTACTTTTGTACACCGATAGTTTGTTTTAAATATTGAATTGAGGACCATGCATGTCTTACATTTTACTCCCTTTGTTCCTAAATAGTAGTCTTTTTAGAGATTTCGAGTGGACTGGCACATACGGATGTATATAGACATATTTTAGAGTGTAGATTCACTCATTTTGCTCCGTATGTAGTCGCTCGTTGAAATCTCTAAAAGACTAGGAACAGAAGGAGTATTTTTGATTTCGTGTCATACATGCATGGTTTGGAAAAATAAATGCACTATGCTTATTGGATTGTTGTTGTGTTCGTGTGTGGGTGTCATTTGCATTGAAAAACTTAGCAGGGATACCATGAAATGTGAAATCCACGTTGAGATCACTATATCACAAACTCACTCTAATTCAACAACTCGTCATAAATCAATTACCACGTTGAGATTAGTATTTGCGAGGAAAATACGTGCATTGTAATACACATAGATTCATTCGGCAACTTAAAAGGTTCCTATCGTATTCTCGAATGGTAGGACCCAACGGCATACCAGCCAGACCTTGGCTCATGTTGATCCTAAAAGAATAAAAAATAAACAAACCGGGCCCGTGTCCTTCTGGTGGCGTGCGTGGTATGCACATTAGGCAACCCCAACCAGTTGAGCCTCCGCGTTTCGAGTCGAAATATCTGGCTGCCAGAATTCCAGCCCTAGGAAATTCCCCTCATGTCCCCGGTCCATAAGGACTACCGATGAACAACGGAGGGATGCTTTAGTAACTAGACAACATTGTGTTCAAAAAAGTAACTAGACAATGTTACCTACTGTCGTGGTTTTGTCACGGCAGATGTCCTCATGAAAGGACTTAGTCGCGGAGCCATCGCTACGGGTTAACTTAGAGGGGTTAAAGCGGATGCAAAGACATGAGAGTTATACTAGTTCGGCCCCTTCGATGAAGGTAACAGCCTACGTCTATTTTGTGATGGGATTGATGTGGTCTCGATGACTAGGGAACAAACAGCTTCGCCTAGGCCTCGAGTTGTTGTTGTCTCCCCTTGAACCGCCCCGGGTCGTCCCCTTATATACACGGGTGACGCCCGTCGGCTCAGAGAGTCCCAAATTCCGGTTCATATTCGTATCCGGGTTGGCCTCTCTCTCTCTATTCCTAACTTACAATACAAGTTACATATCAGGCCGGTTTACGGCTACAGGTTCTGAACCGACTACAGGCCTTGGGCCCTTACACTCATGCCTCTTGGGCTTTTACACCATTGAACTACTGATGAAGTTAAACCGGCCCAGATAGGCCGGTTTACGCCCAGTAGTAACATCCCCAACATTAGGCCCCAGATTGATTTGAATAGGTTCATGTCAATCCTTGAGAAAAAACCTTTATCTTCAATGCCTTCTTGAAATCATTGAACCGCCGTGATGTCACTTTTCTCTGGTGCTGTAAACCGGTCTGACATCCTCAGAAAGATAGCATCCACGATATCCTCTTTATTTTAATAGATCCGCAATAATCGAGGCGACAGCTCCGCTTTCTAGGGTTATGGTTCCTTGATTCCCGCGCCTGACACAGGTATCCTGCCTTATAAATAGGCCCGAACGGTCATCCCTTCTCTTCCCTTCGTCCCCCTTTCTCTTCGTCTTCCTCGCATCGCTGGCCTCAGAGCTCCGCCACCACCGTCGACTTCTGCACCGTCTTGGGCCGCTGCATCGACCTGAACGCACCAGAGAAACGCAGATTCTTTCACCTCTCCTCGACTCAGGTAGGTCCTCGGTTCCCTTTTGACCTAGATCCATTCTAGGGTTTCCTGTCCTTGCCGTACACCATGAACCGTTCCTGTTCATAACAGACTCTTGAATATATCTGTGATACTTTGCGCTGATTAGCAGTAACTTTTATGCTCCGCCTGTAGTCTCGTGCGTGCATCCAAGGATCTCGTGCATCCTCTCTGCTCATTGCATCAATACTGCTCTGATGTCTTCCTTTTTTGAATATTTTTCTTATTTTCTGATCTGGCTTCAGATCCTTCATTGTAGAAAAAACTTGTGAAACCTGTTTCTGTACACTTAGCCGTTCGCAACCTCCATTGCTTTCAATATTTAGACCTTAGACCAGGCGGTTTAACTTAACATAGAAAAAATTAGATAAACCGGTACACACCATTAGCCCTTCTTGTTGAACCGCCAGGATTTCTGGAGCAGATACTGTCGCTTCATAAAACTCCGGTTTAGCATTGTACACCGGTTCTCTCTTTATCCCATCATATTTCTTTGAACCGGATTTATATATCTTTTGTAGATGGCCAAACAAGTGTATGAGTGCAACTGCGCTCCTTCCCATGTCACTGAGACTCAATTAAACAACCTGGTCCTGACTGGTGCTTTAGCCAGTAAAAATAGCATCCATTGGAGAGTCCCTGGCAAAGAATGTCCACCCACCCCTTAGGAAGGAGAGGTTGTAGTCTTCGCAGATCACCTAGCCCGGGGCTTCAATCCGCCTGGTTCAAAATTTTATCGAGATGTGCTAGCCAATTTTCAACTCCGTCCATAAGATATTGGCCCCAATTCTGTTACCAATATCTGCCACTTCCAAGTGCTCTGTGAGGCATACTTTCAAGAAGAACCCACAGTGGAGCTGTTTAGAGACTGCTTCCATATAAACCGCCGCACGTAATTCAGCGACGGGCCTAACACGGAATTAGGTGGCGTGGCGATTCAGAAAAGAAAGGAGGTCACTTATCCTCATGTCAAATTGCACAGCCACCCCAAGGAATGGAATCAAACATGGTTTTATTGCAAAGATACTTCACCTGCCAATGAGAATCCCCTGCCTGGTTTTCGTCCGGAGCGACTCAGCAACACACATCCCTTTCCGCAAAGATTAACTGCCAGTGAGAGAAGTAAATATGCTCCTCAACTCTCCAAGCTCAGAGCCTTCATGGCTAACGGTTTAACCGGAATTGATCTTGCGCGCTGTTGGATATCATGGAGCATACTGCCCCTCTCCCAGCGCTCCAGTTTAATGTGTGAGTACACTGGTAGTGTCGACGACCCCCTTCGACACATTAACATCCAGCTTACCGATGACGAGGTCACCGAGGCAGTGAAGAAGATGTTGAACGAACCGGAAAATCTCTGTGCCCGGACCGGTCTGCTCCCCTTCTGTGCTACCAACAAACCGCCATCTGTAAGATTTCTTATTATTTTTCACTGAATATATTATCGCCTCCCGGTATAACTTTTAATACCGACTGTTGCTGAACCAGGGCGATGATCCTTTCTGGAGCAAGAAACGCCCACAAGAGAAACCGGAGAAACCAGACAAACCGGAAAAACCACTTAGGCAAAAAACAAAAGCTGTCAAGAAGACTGCTCATAAGAGAAAAACCACTGCCTCTTCTGATCCGGCTGCGGATGATGATGTGGGTAATCCGGACCTTGAGGTAGAATTTGATTCACTTGGTTTACTTTTCACACGCCTAATTAATGATGATGTTTGTCAGGATGATGCTGAAGCCAGTAACGCTGATGTTGTAGAGGTAACCGTTCTTTCCTCTGACTCAAACCCTTTGCCTTCGCTAAAAAACCGTCAGGCAAACCGGAAAATTAAATTTTCTCATCCCCTTGCTTACTTGGATCCCAAATGTCTTATGAAGACTCAACAACATGAAGCTCGCCGCACAACTCGGCACAGCGGCCAGGTAGTTACCTCCACCGGTTTACCAAATAGTCCGGTTCGGAAACGCCGTTCAGAGGTCTCTAATTTGCTTGTCAGTGCTCCTCCTAAAGCAGGCTGGTTTCGTCAACCCCTTAATCCGTCTGATTCTGATTATCAGGTCACTTCCCACTCCTCATCTGGCAAGTCATCAGCCACTCAGCTGCCGCCGCAAAAAACGGTGCTTGGGTAAGTTATACTTTTCATATTACTTCTACTGCATCACTGTGTAGTATATGCCGTATTTAAATCTTGTTGTGCTTTTTCAGGGCCAAGCCTAGGCCAAGCAAAAAGGCTCGTCGGGCAAAGCGGCCGACGAAGAAACTGCCCCTGAACCGGGGAGCACCCCAAACCTTGAAACGGATATCTGTGAAGACACACCCAATGATCCGCCACAGCAAAATGACGATCTTGTTACTGAAGAAAGGCCTACTAACACCGCCCTTCCTGCTGATCCGCCTAGAAGCCCAACCCGGATTGAAAAATCCACCAGTCCATTCCGGCCTGCTGACCAACCGATGGTTCCTGGTCAAACCGGCGGCTCCAAGGACGACGACGTCGTAATTACTGGTTTTGGCTGTATACCAGCCGTGACTATGAAGCTGGCCTGGTGAAAATGATGAAAGAGAAACTCGAGGTTACCTCCATGTTCTTTCCTTGCCTGAATATTTCCATTTTTGTTAACTCTCCTAGTTCCCAAGGGCCGGTTCAACTTAGCATAGTTAAACCGGGACTTAGTATAAACTCAATGCTTCAGAATCCGCTGATGTAGCCCCCAAGAGCCGGTTCAACTTAGCATAGTTAAACCGGGACTGTATTTTATATCGCCACATCAGTACATGTTCGAATAAATAGCCATTAGCCCCCAAGTGCCAAGTTGAATACTTGTATTGAGCTTTGGGACTTTGTGATTTCATTGACAGATGAAGATTAAATATGCATTAGCCCCCAAGTGCCAAGCATATAACAGGTTATGCACTGGGGACTTGAAATGACGATATGTAACATGCTCCCTTGTTGTTGTAGAGTGAGATACGTCAACAAGCCTCACAAATCTAGGACCTCCAAGAAAATCTGAAATCTCAACAATCAGAAACCTCCAAGGCCAAGGATGAGCTGAAAACCGCGTTAACTACTATGGAGCAACTCAAGGAGTGGTTCAAGTCTGAGCGGGCCGGCTGGGATACTGAAAAGGCCGCTTTGACCAAAAAGGTTGAAAATGCTGAGGCTTCCCTTAAACCGGTGGTAGATGAGCTGACCAGCGTGAAGCGGCAAGTGCATTCCATGACTGCTGCCATCTTCGGTAAGCTTCCTTTGGATTCTATGATAATCTTGACCTTTCTTATGATAAGTCCGGTTTGTAATTTCTCTTGCAATGCTGTAGGCACACGCATTGGTCACTTGGGGTCAGATGTTCGGAAAAAATTGAAGGCTACCTATACCTTAATAGAGCAGCTGTATACTGGAGCGCAGCGGATCATCTCCACCGCATCTCATAACAATCCGGCACCTTCCTTAATTCAGGATACCCTTAAGAGGTTGTCCATGCTTCCCGCCCGGATTGAAGAGCTGAAGAAATCTGTTGCACGAACCGGCGCCATCAACGCCTTAATCCGGGCCAAAGCATGGGTGCCAGATTTCGATCCCATTGAAGCGGCTCAGGGCTATCCCAGTCTGAAGGAAGACGGCTCAGAATTCAACGAAGATGATTTGAGAGTAATAAACCGGGCAGTGCGCCCTTTGGCTTGCCAATTAGCTGAAGAAGCCAACTTGTCACATTATCAAGCTCAGTATGACGATCAGAACAAGCGAGTGGCTGCACCTATTCCTGAAGCGGAGAACCTGATCCCTCCAATCCGTAAGCATACTTATGCTTCTGATATTGACCCAACTTCCCTGATCCATGAAGAGGCTGTCTTTTAAGCTTTAATGGGAATCGACTGGACCACTGTTGATTTCCAGCAGCTGGGTAGAGAGGAATAGGCTGAAGCGGCGCAGGATGATCCACAACCATCCAACCGGGGCAGCGAGCAAGCATGAACCGGAAGCCGGTTTGAAGAGCTGCTTTATTATATTCCGCCAAGAAACAATGATCTTATTTGGGCACCATGTTGCCTTGTAATAGGATAGCCAACACTCTTGCTTTGAACATGCCTTCGTGCATGGGTACTGATACTCTTGCTTGAATGATCAAAACTTTTCATCTTATATTGCCTGCAGCTACAAAATCTTAAACTGCCACGGCGGTTTATACCGCCAGCTGGTTTGTGATATTCATATATACATATAATGGAATATTTAAGGTATATAATCGAAATTTATGATAGCAAATACCTGCCATTGCTGGGCATAAGGTTGGCTTAGCCAATCTTGAAGCGGAGGTTGTATAAACCCTTACCGTCAAAGGAGAAAACAGCTCCTGTCATTTATACTGCCGGTTTACCACGTAAACCGTGCCGGGTCATAATAAGCCCCCTGTTACTCCATAATAGGATGTTAACGAGAAAAACATCAAACCGGTGAAGTTATCGCGGATTAAAATTTGACCGAATTCCATCAATCGATAGTTTTGAAAGCGGTTTAAAAATGTTGTCGGTTTAAGAAACGCAACAAAATCAAATAATGATGATGAAAAATATGGAAGCAAAGGCAATGATAAAACTGTTTGAAAAAAGTGGCTTTCTTGAGCAGCTCAGATGGTGTTACCATGGTCGGACACGACCAAGCTCCCAATAAGGTGTAGCTATGGTTCAAGTCAGCCAGGTCCCCAACTGAAACCGTGGCATTATGCCGATCAAGTGGCGTGGCAATGGTTCGGGTTCGACCAAGCCCCCAAGTGACTCTATGTCCTTAGGCGGATCAAGAAGCGTGACTGGTTCAGACTTGACCATGTCCCCAAGTGATCTGGTGGCTTTCGCCTACCAAAAGGTGTTGCATTGGTTCGGATACGACCAAGCCTCCAAGTGATATCACAAAGCTTTTGAAAAGCAAACTCAAGGGGTAAATCGGAGGCCGCTTTAAGACAGAACAACTCCATGTAACCACGCATGATGTAACAGAACGGATACCCCGCTTTAGTCGAGGCTCCGGTTTATTGCTTTATTCATAATATATACACTTTGTCATAATATGTACATAAGTAGAGCCGATGGCTCGGTATAATAAGGCGAAGATGAGCTATGTTCCACGGCTGTTGGTCTCCTCTTCGGCGTGCGTGAGTCTTTATGCTCTCGAACATCGATCAGATAGTACGACCCGTTGTGCAGATTCTTGCTGACCACGAAAGGTCCCTCCCAAGGTGGGGATAGCTTGTGCATATCCGTCTGGTCTTGAATGAGCCGAAGCACCAAATCTCCTTCTTGAAAGGTTCTGGTTCTGACCTGGCGACTATGATAACGACGAAGATCCTGCTGGTAAATCGCCGAGCGAGCAGCTGCTATGTCTCGTTCTTCATCCAGCCGATCCAAAGCATCCTGTCGTCCTGTCTCGTTATCTGCCTCAACATAGGCTGCCACACGAGGTGAGTCATGACGGACGTCGCTGGGGAGAACCGCCTCCGCTCCATAAACCATAAAGAACGGCGTGTATCTAGTGGATCTGTTAGGTGTAGTATTTATACTCCATAACACAGACGGTAGCTCTTCTACCCAACAACCCGGCGTCCTCTGCAAAGGGACCATAAGCCGGGGCTTGATGCCTCTCAAGATCTCTTGATTGGCTCTTTCCGCTTGACCATTGGACTGTGGGTGAGCTATCAAGAAAGCGTCAAGCGGATGTGCTCACGTTCGCGAGAACTCCTTCATGGCACCTTTGGACAAATTGGTACCATTATACGTAATGATACTGTGTGGAAAACCAAACCGGAAAATCACCCTTTTGATGAACTGAACCGCCGTGGCCGCATCACACTTGCTAACAGGTTCTGTCTCTACCCACTTTGTAAATTTATCAACCGCCACCAACAGGTGTGTCTTCTTGTCCTTGGACCTTTTGAAAGGTCCAACCATATCCAGCCCCCAAGTCGCAAACGGCCAAGTAATTGGAATCATCCTCAATTCTTGGGCCGGTACATGAGCACGTCTGGAAAACTTTTGGCAACCATCACATCGCCTCACCAGATCTTCCGCATCAGCATGGGCAGTCAACTAATAGAAACCGTGGCGGAATGCTTTAGCCACCAAGGATTTTGCATCGGCGTGGTGACCACAGTCTCCTTCATGGATCTCACGCAATATTTCACAGCCTTCCTCAGGGGATACACAGCGTTGAAACGCCCCTGACACACTGCAATGATGCAACTCACCATTAACAATGGTCATAGACTTAGACCGCCGAACTATCTGTCGGGCCAATGTCTCATCTTCTGGTAACTCGCCCCAGTTCATGTACGCCAGATAAGGGAGCGTCCAATCCGGAGTTACGCGCAGAGTTGCCACCAATTGAGCCTCCGGATCAGGAATAGCCAAATCCGCTTCACCAGGGAGCTTGACTGACGGATTGTGTAGTACGTTGAGAAAAACATTGGGCGGGACCGGTTTGCGTTGAGAGCCCAACCGGCTCAAAGCGTCTGCCGGTTCATTTTTCCGGCGATCCACGTGGTCCACCTGATAGCCCTTGAAATGACCTGCGACAACATCCACCTCATGACAATATGCAGCCATGAGTGGGTCCTTGGAATCCCAAGTGCCAGACACCTGTTGAGCCACTAGGTCCGAGTCACCGAAGCACTTAACCCGGCTTAGATTCATCTCCTTAGCCATCCGAAGACCATGGAGCAAGGCTTCATACTCAGCTGCATTGTTAGTACAAGGGAACATTAAGCGGAGAACGTAACAAAACTTGTCACCTCGTGGGGAAGTTAATACGACTCCAGCCCCGAGCCCTCAACTGCTCGGATCCGTCAAAATGGATGGTCCAATATGTATGATCCGGCTTTTCTTCAGGCGCTTGCAACTCCGTCCAATCATTAATGAAATCCACAAGTGCTTGAGACTTTACTGCCGTCCGAGGTACATACTTCAATCCGTGCGGCCCAAGCTCTATGGCCCACTTGGCAATCCGGCCAGTCGCCTCCCGGTTCTGTATGATATCACCTAAGGGAGCTGAACTGACCACCGTGATGGGATGCCCTTGGAAATACTGCTTCAGCTTCCGGCTTGCCATAAAAACTCCATACACCAGCTTCTGCCAATGCGGATATCTTTGCTTAGATTCAATAAGCACCTCGTTGATATAATAAACCGGACGTTGAACCGGATGCTCCTTCCCTGCCTCCTTCCGCTCTACCACAATGGCCACGCTAACTGCCCTGGCGTTAGCAGCAACATATAGCAGAAGCGGCTCCTTGTCGATGGGGGCGGCGAGTACAGGCGGGTTGGCCAATTGCCGCTTTAAGTCCTCCAACGCTTCATCAGCGGCTGGACTCCAGACAAACTGATCTGTCTTCTTCAGCATCTGGTACAAAGGGATGGCCTTCTCTCCGAGGCGGCTGATAAACCGGCTCAGCGCGGCAATCCGGCCCGCCAAACGCTGGACATCATTAATACACTTTGGTTTAGCCAGGAAGGTGATAGCCGTAATCTTCTCCGGATTAGCTTCAATCCCCCTGTTGGACACAAGAAAACCCAATAACTTGCCTGCCGGAACACCAAAGACACATTTGGCCGGGTTGAGCATCATCTTGTAAACCCGCAGGTTGTCAAAGGTTTCTTTCAAATCATCAATCAGTGTTTCCTTCTTCCTTGACTTAACCACAATATCATCCACATAGGCATGCACATTACGGCTGATCTGTTTATGCAAGCAATTCTGTACACAATGCTGATAAGTTGCTTGGGCGCTCTTGAGCCCAAAAGGCATAGACACATAGCAGAAGGCTCCAAAGGGAGTGATAAACGCTGTCTTCTCCTGGTCCTTAACCGCCATCTTGATCTGATGATATCCAGAATACGCATCTAAAAAGCTCAAACGCTCACAACCCGCAGTGGCATCAATAATCTGGTCAATGCGGGGAGGGCAAAGGATCTCTTTGGACAAGCCTTGTTAAGATCTGTGTAATCCACACACATGCGCCAAGTGCCGCTTTTCTTAAGGACCAGCACCGGATTAGCAAGCCACTCTGGATGAAAAACTTCAACGATAAAGCCCGCTACTAAGAGCCTGGCAACCTCCTCTCCAATGGCCTTACGCCTCTCCTCGTTAAACCGGCGGAGAAACTGCTTTACCGTTTTGTACTTGGGATCAACATTAAGAGTGTGCAAAGCGAGCTCCTCGGTACACCGGCATGTCGAAGGCTTCCATGCAAAATGTCCCGATTCTCACGGATGAACTCGATGAGCGTGCTTTCCTATTTTGGATCCAAGTTGGCACTGATGCTGAACTGCTTGGACGAATCGCCAGGTACGAAGTCAACAAGCTTAGTCTCAGCTGCCGATTTAAACTTCAGGGCCGGATCGTGCTCTGTAGTTGACTTCTTCAATGGAGTCATGTCCGCCGGATCAACATTGTCCTTATAATACTTCAGCTCCTCGGTGGCACAAACCGACTCTGCGTAAGCCGCATCACCTTACTCACACTCCAAAGCGATCTTGCGGCTCCCATGAACCGTTATTGTCCCCTGGTGACCCGGCATCTTGAGCTGCAAATAGATATAACAAGGTCGTGCCATGAACTTGGCATAAGCCGGCCACCCAAACAGGGCGTGATAAGGACTTTGAATTTTCACCACTTCAAGCGTCAATGTTTCGATCCGAGTCATGTTCATCCCGAAGGCCACCTCGAGCTATTTTACCAACGGATATGCTGACTTGCGGGCACCACACCATGGAACACTTGTATTGGACGGTTTGAGATGTTTATCTGTTAACCCCATCTGATTTAAAGGTCTCGTAGTACGGATGTTGATGATGCTCCTCCGTCCATAAGCACCTTGGTGAACTTATAACCTCCCACGAGGTGCCACCACGAGTGGCTAGCTGACCCAGATTGTCAACCCGGGGAGGATGATCCTCTCTACTCCACACAATGGGCTGCTCTGACCAGCGTAGGTAATGAGGCACGACCGGTTCAACAACGTTGATTGCCCGCTTCTGAAGGTTCCGGTCTCGCTTGTCTAAGCTGGTGGTGAAGACGTGGTACTGCCCACCATTCAACTGCTTTGGGTTGCTCTGATAACCCGACTGCTGCTGCTGCTGATTGTAACCACCCTGGTTATTCTGATTGTTCTGATTGTTATGTCCGCCTGGATTACCATTAAACCCTGGACCGGAATTTCCTTCACCGTAACCCGGGTCGGACCCTGAACCGCCGCCGGAACCTTGATCATACCGGAAAGCATGAGAACTTTTGAACTCCTGCATAATGTAACAATCCTTCCAGAGGTGACTTGCTGGCGCCTCCTTTGTCCCATGCTTCGGACAGGGTTGATTCAACAGATAGTTCAAACGGTCCGGATTGGGATTAGGTGCTCCACCTCGATTCGGCTGTTTACTCTTGCACCGCTGGCCCTTGTCCTGCGCGTTGGTGTTGGCTACGAAGTCCATGTTGCCATTCGCTTTACGCTTATTTCCACCATATCTGCCGGGTGAAGCTGCTGGCTTTTGGAGTTGCTGTTCTTCTTTCCCTTCCCTGTCTCATCATCATCATCTGACTCGGGATCCTTGGTACTATCAGAATCAGCATACTTCACTAAAGCGCCCATGAGAGTGCCCATGTCATTGCAAAACCGCTTCATGCGTCCCAGCTTCAACTTTAAAGGTTTAAACCGGCAGTTGCCCTCTAGGGTCAAGATCGCAGAATCAGCGTTGATACAGTCTGAAGAATGTAAGATTTCCGAGACACGGCGTACCCAATGGGTTGTTGATTCCCACTCAGCCTGGACACAAGCCGCCAAGTCCACCACAGACATGGGCTGCTTGCAGGTATCTTTGAAATTCTGAATGAATCGGGTCCGCAACTGGGCCCATGAACTGATGGAATTGGGTGGCAAGCTTTTCAACCAAGTACGGGCCATGCCCTCGAGCATCATCAAACCATCGTGCGATAGCCCCACGGTGGGCGCCAACTGTCGTGGTTTTGTCACGGCAGATGTCCTCATGAAAGGACTTAGTCGCGGAGCCATCGCTACGGGTTAACTTAGAGGGGTTAAAGCGGACGCAAAGACACGAGAGTTATACTAGTTCGGCCCCTTCGATGAAGGTAAAAGCCTACGTCTAGTTTGTGATGGGATTGATGTGGTCTCGATGACTAGGGAACAAACACCTTCGCCTAGGCCTCGAGTTCTGAACCGACTACAGGCCTTGGGCCCTTACACTCATGCCTCTTGGGCTTTTACACCATTGAACTCCTGATGAAGTTAACCCGGCCCAGATAGGCCGGTTTACGCCCAGTAGTAACATCCCCAACACCTACCGTGCCGAGCACGGTTCAATTCCCTCGGTCGCCGCTCGCCAAGATCACCCGTCAACTGCATTGCCTAGTAGTAGTACTACTACTACACCTGTATGAGAATAGAATTGAGCCCGTTTGTTTGTGCCTAGTACTTGAGTTAATATATCCGGCAATGCACTGGTACAGAGGGATTATCCTTTTGCTCTACATATATAACTTGTCTGAAGTCTAACTAAGAAAAATGTTTGACCAAATCCTTTCTTAAGAAATACAACAGGACAGATGTATGGCTTGAAAATTTATTGCATGATGCAGGTTATGATATTGTTTCGAATCCTGGATCTTAAATTTCAGAAAACCAAAAGTGACCTTAAATTCTTGAAACTAAGCATGGTCACGTGATATGGCACAAATATTACTTCGTAATTTTTTTCTTCAATTTGAGACAAGCTGCTTATGACAAGTTGCACAAATGAAGAGCCAAGGTATTTTGGAACAAAGACCTGTCACGTTAAGGCGAACTCTTTCACTATTGAAACCATGGGCGTTTACGTGCCGCCACGAGTCCCGCTTCTCATCCGTAGGTTCCGTGTGAGCAAGCGTGTGAGACGACGGGAGGCGTGCGAGTAGACCACGGCGCTGGCTGACAGGGAGGCGTGCGAGCAGACCGTTGTGCAGGCTCACCGGGAGGCGAGCCCTTTCACCAGGCTCCGCCGCCCACCTTCGTCCCAGCTGCTCCCACTTTTAATGTCGCCGGCGCCGCAGTTTAAAATCAACCCCGCACTACCCGGTATCTCTACAATCTTCTCTCTTCCTCTCCGATTTTCCTATCGTCTACCTCCAACCAGCCTGACCTAAACGTACGCCACGCCGCATCATGATGGTCTGCCCTTAGTCTACCAGTTTCCTGAGGAAGACACCCAGCCGGAGTATCAAGAACATAAGGCGCTTTGGGACGAGCTTGAATTGGCCTTGCGGGAAGGCGCCGCGCCTGTCCCCGCTCCCGTTCTGGCTCCGTCGCCCCGACTGCACCAACGCCCATCCCCGTGGCATTGATTGGCTGGGAGCCGCACATTGTTGCCGAGCTTGATGCCACGGGTTTCCACGAGGTCCCCGCCAACTTTCACGCGCCCGTGCACCTGCCAGCGCATGCGCCTGCGCGTGCACTGACGTACACGCCCGTGCCAGTGCCCGTGCACCTGCCAGCGCATGCGCCTGCGCGTGCATTGACGTGCGTGCCCGTGCCGGTGCCCGTGCACATGAATGTCTCCGCCGCGCCGCTGACAGTGCCTGTCCCCGCGCGGGTGCCAGTGCCCCCCTCAGCGCATGGATGGCCGTCGTCGACCGCTTCCTTGCACCAACGCCAGTCGCATCCTCCCGCCAGTTGACTCACTCCTGGAGACCGAAGTCCAGAACATTGTGGCCTTCCTTGAAGCAAGGGCCAACGTCCACGAGTACGCCAACAACAGCGCAAGACGCCGCCGTCGCCGTCGGTCAGTGGCCCGACGACACACAGAGCACGGCAGAGGAGCCGCTTCCCACTGCAATACGCCCCTGCCGCCGCCACGTAATCTAAATTTGCCATGAAAAATGTTTGGATTGCCATTCTTAAAATCTGAATGTTTATCATTTCCATTTATTTTAGATCGATCGTCGTATAACTTAAAGTTGGAGTCAGACTGAATGAAATCTATGGTTGGGTTGATTGAATGTTTTGCTAGAGCCGTATCAAACTAAATATAAAACGTCATCAAGCCACATGTATTCCTTGTCATCCAACGACCTAGACTGCTTCAATGTTGAGCGCTCAACACGTTTAGCATGCAGTTAATTTCATGCCAAAAATAGTGCTAATCACATAATAACACGCAAATAATATCCAACTTAATATCCGCATGCACTTAATATACTTCCAAATTAATGTGCATTGCACGTACACACTGACTAGTGCTGCTAGCACGTGAAACTGGTGCTGTAACTTATGAATGCATCCAGATATGGTCAACAGCAACATCGCTCGCGAGTTCTTCGTGTATGCCCGTGCGTCTAAACACAGAAGGGGAGGAGAGAGAGAGAGAGAGCACACATGGAACCCACCAGTAAGTGAAGGCAAATATTACTAAAAATAATATTACATGTTATCAATTAAATAGGCTGTGGTAATATAAAAACATTACGTGAACAAAGGGAGGTACAACAAACATTGATGTTCTACGTATGTTGCATATTGACGGGCGGCTTGAAGGACCTGGTCGCATGTTCGATCCTCGTCCTTTATTTTTTAATTTGTATATGGGTCCAAATTTGTTTCATGACATATGGGCCCCTCAATGTGTAGTTTGTAGCACTTTAATTTGTGGGTCCAAATTTGTTCCGTTCCAAGTGGACTATCGGTGTGTAGTTTTGTAGCTTATTTATAATAATTAAAGAGAACAGCAGAGTTTTTTTGCAATAATACCATGGTGCGACGTTGAAGCCGAGAAAGGATGTGCGAGAAGCGATGACCGAGCCAGAGGGAAATCAACTAGGGGAGTTGTGGGGGTTGCAACGGTGTTTCGAGTAGTTGTGGGCCGAATGCTACGAAAATATAATCTAAACCAACCGGAATAAATGCCTACACAAATTAATCCAAGGTTGGAGTGCCCTCATAATGTAAATAGCTTCGACTTTGCGAGGATGGAGAGGTAGCTTCAATGTATGGAAGATACGGCGTGAGAAAGCGAGGTCAATCGAGAGACATATAGATAGAGAGACAAAGTGAGTGTGGTCCGACATTCATGGAACAAATATATATGCTCTGGAGAGATATTGTCCGATTGAGCTTTTGGCAAGGGTGAGGGCTGTAAGATAGAGCTTGAGAGATGATCCAGTCACAGACGTGTAGATATATTTTGTGCGTGGGAGGAAGCAAGGTCGATCGATCACATAGGGTCGTCGTGCGATCGAAAAAGTGAGACGGGTTGGAGAGAGTGACCTAGATAGACAATGTGCGTGAGAGAGTATACAATGTGAATAAGTCGAACTGGGCTCAAACATGGTGATATATCGTTTTTGTCCGAGAAAGAGCGAGGTCAATCGAGACATACAAAGAGAGAGAGAGAGGGAGAGAGAGAGAGCGTGGCCCGCCATGAGGTCTTAAGAGTGGGGGCGGCTTTGATGGACTGACCTAGATTGACAATCTATGTGAGAGAGTATAGAGTGTGTCGATCGAGGCCCGAACAGGGAGATATATCATTTGTGTGTGAAAGAAAACGAGGTTAAACGAGACTCAGATAAAGAGAGCGAGATTGAGCGAGTGTGGCCCGCCGTGGGGAAGAAAGAGTGAGACAGCCTCGAGGGAGTGACCTAGATAGACAACGTGCGTGCGTGCGCACGAGAGGTTGGGGAGCTAGATAGGCAATGCATGTACTTAGCGCGAGAGGGTGAGAGGGAGAGGGAGAGAGAGAGCTCGGCATGGGGTGCAATGGCGGGTGTGTGAGGTAAATACATTTCATAACAGAGTGGAAAAAGGGGGTTGTGTAGTTGAGAGAGTTAGAGATCGAAACATGGAGAGAAAGAATGGATGTGTGTTGGAAACGGATAGCTTCCTAAGGTGGTTAGGAGAGGAAGATTGACCGATACAGGAAGTATGTAGTGTGTGTGCGGGGGGGGGGGGGGACTAAAAGCAACATTTGAATGTAGATAGTACGAGACTTAATATCGATGTTTCAATTCGGTGTACGTTGTAAGATTTGAACTGAGGACCATGCATATGGGTAATTATTTTGAATTCATGCCATACTAGGTTTCGAAAAGTTTACATTGACTCGATTTGTTGTGCTATTTTGTAGGTCATATGTTTGAATCCATCCAAAAGTTTTCTCACTACCATGGTGTTCATCATATACATATGAATTTGTATTAAAAAGTAGCGTGGATACAGTGAAATGCGAAATCCACGTTAGAATTGGAGATCGCTATGTGACACACACTCTAATTCAAATAACTAATTATGTGACACACACTCTAATCCATGTTAGCATGGATACCATTTCGTTTTTTTTAAATAACTCCTCATTAATTAATTTATAGTATCTCGTTTCGAATGACTAATTATTGCAAGGAAAACACGGGCATGGTAATACATACAGATTCATTTGCAAATGAAAGAGGATTCGTTTGCATTCTCAAATGTAGGCACACCAGGGTCGTGTCGTGGTGGTCGTGTGTGTCGGACGGATGCGTAGCACCCAGCCACCCACCCAAAAAAGGACGACGACAAAATAAGTTCATGCTTCCACGTTTCGGATTGAAATATCTGGCGGCCCCAATTCCTACCCTGCAAAATATCCCTTCACCGTCCCCTTCCGCGCCCAAATTGCTCAAATCCCTAATTCGCCACCAACCTAAGCAAAGTTCGAATCGCCCCTAATCTCGTCTCTTTCCCCACCTCTGTGTCGGACGACGACGACGACGAAGACGATGGTCGCGCTTCACCACCGCACCGGAGCTACCTCATCTACACCCTCGTCCACCGCACCGGGTGGTCCATCAACAACGTCGGCCGCCGCAACCGACATGCCTCACAGACACTGACTTCCACCGCATCAGGTGCGCTTCACCGACGCCGTCTCCCAGCTCATCGGGGCTACTTCACCGAGCACATCGTCTTGCCTCCGCCCCCGAGGCCGCTGGGGCTTCACCAACAGTCTCGTCCACCGCATCATAGCGCTCCGCTGCCACTCAAGATCTGCATCCGTGCGCGGCCAGCCAACGCCAGCGCATCACCCTCAATGGATCTGAAGTGACCCGCACTCTAGCTAGGCGAGCATGCCCAAATGCCATCCCGAACTAGGCATCCACACATCACTCCCTTCACTGTTCCGACGATGTTTGGATATCCTTTCACTGCTCTCTTAGCTTAAACGCCTATCCAACTCTGACTTTAACTCGTATTTCTTCTGGAGATATCATCTGAAACAAGCAAATCCATTTATTAGCGAAGTATGAAGGCGCTACAGAATCTGGTACACATCCTGCACACCCGTATAACCTTGTAAGTATCTGTCCTCTGGTACAACAGCAAGGTCGATTCCTATTATTTGATCAGCCATTCGCCGTGTAAAAAATGCAGAGGGGGGGTGCAAGGAGCACAAGGCCTGCACATCCAAGCAAGTGGTAACATGGACTTGTACATGGAACATCCCAAGCACAAGCAGAGCTGCAGTGAGCCTATACAACGAGCTAGCGTAAGTTCCTGCATTTCATTGAATTCGTATTGGCATTCGTGTATGATTTGTGTGCAGGGGCCGATCCACGAAATCAAGTTAGCAGCGGCGAACATTTAACTTAAAAAATACGAAGGCACTTGCACTCCGGAAATCAACATAACTTGAGAAATGTGAAGCTACATGCACTTTGAAAACCAGCTAATGATACAAAGTAGTTCAGATTATAAACACTAAATGATGCAAGCACCAAAAAACACAAAATGCAACATGGTGTAGAAGGACTAGAAACATGGTATGTACCTGCTTGAATTATTCGTTCTCTGGCTGAAAATATCAAAGTGTAATTGCACCTATAACCAGTGCACAAACTGCATATCAATATATCTATCCTACACAAGTATGCCAACAGTTTCAAACAACTGATTATAAAAGTATTTATGCTACGTTGTCATGATACGGGGACTTTCTGGTAGATGGCCTCGACGTTTCCTCAAGCCATGAAAATGCACTATAATTTGCTTGTCATCAATGCCTGCAAATCTCTATGTCCTCTCAACATAGCAGATCATCATTAGACACTAAATCCTTCAATGGGAGCTTGCAAAATGCTTGCATTAGATGCCTCATTAGACACTATATGTTCATCACCAGGAGCATATAAAATGTTTGCATAATATCCTTCATTAGAAGTATGTTCATTAGACACTTCAGGCTCAAGAACAACATGAGCTTGGATGTTTGCACCAGAAACTTGATTAGATACATCAGATTCAGTCCGTTCAGTATTAATTGGGGGAGTTATAAAATAAGTAGAAATTGGTTTCATTTTCTCATAGATTCCCTACATACAAGCAGTTTTACAACACCGTCAGGTTTAACTATTGGCCAGAAATTGAAGAGTTGAATTAGATATAATCAGGGATGTGATGTACGTGCTCATTGCGCATGCTACTCTTGCAAGCTGCGACTATCCATTTGCGCAAGCTCGATGCCATGCCCGTGCTGCCGCCGCTGCCTCCCACGCAGGCTACACCCAGGGTTGGATCTTCATCTTCTTGTCCTTCCGTTAGCTTGAAGCCCCGCGACCGCCATCCAACAAGGGCGCGAGGAAGTGCTGCGTCGGTCTTTCCAGCGGCGGCTAGGTTAGGAGTGAACCAGACTAGAGGTTGGAGCAGATGAATTGGGATTTTTCCTGCTGTCGATCGATATGGGAGGCGCTCGTTTGGGCTGCGAGCCTGCTATAGGGCCTGCCTTGCACTGATGTTATTGGCCTATCCAAAGTGAAAAAAAATTCTTCATTTTTTACATTGCCTGCTCGTGTGTTGGGACAAACAAAACTAGCCTGGGCCAACCTGGACGACTCAAACTAGGTGCACACTTTCGAGCCACCCGAGGCGGCCGCCCATACCAGCCCCTATGGTGGCGTCGCCCCTTTTGCGTGTATGATAGGGGTAGTGAAAAATATTCCAGTGGCGCTTTTGATTTACCCATAGAATGGTTGAATTGCTTGTTTCTATGAACTGAGTTCTCCAATAATGTGAAGGATACCAGTCTTTTCATACTATTGTAGATTGCTTAGATCTCGATATGCCAAAAGTAATCGCATGAAATATACATTAAAATCCAGTGTGATGTGTGTGGCTACAACTAGTCTGACTACACGTCCTCGTATAACATATCAAGGACGCACCATCTTACCAGATTAACCATTCGACTTACCAATGCAGTGTGGGAAGAAAGAACTATTGGGACTGCGTATCCAAGCAATTTATGCCATGGACTCCTTTGTACAACCTTGTAAGCGAAAAAGAAGTTGCAGTGTGCCTGTACAAAGAACTAGCGTAAGTTCAGTTATCTGCTTTCTCGGAATTTTAGTTAGCCACTTATTGCAAAATTGTTCAATTACGTTGCTTGGCTTAATTTAGTTTGCTACTGACTACATAATGCCGCAACATGTTAATCCTATTATAGACTGCACCTATCTATGTGTTTGATACTTACTGTTAAGAATTACCTGTTTGCCTGAACTTAAATAGCTATTTGTTTGTTTAACTGCTTTTCTGCTGCAACAACGGGTTACAATGATGTTAATAACTACTTTTCAGCATCGAATTGAAACTCTTTAATTCCTTGTTTGTTTAACTGGTTTGCTGTTATAACTCCCAGTTGAGATGTTTTGATAACTTCAATTTTTCTGAATCCAATCGGAACTTTAATGGCAAAACAGGTTACCCAAGATCAAAGAGCGAGGTCCCCATGGATGTTGTATCATCCCACAGCAGTGGCACCGGCCCAATCGTGCATTATGAATTGCCAACTGCTGATGCTCTAGAGGCTAAACTAGTGGTAGAAAGAGATTCTGCTTCTGCACTTAGAGATGAAGTTGACATGTTGAGGAAGCAAACAGCACAATCAGTAGCAGTACTCAAGACAACCATTAAATATTTGGTGGATTTCAAAACGAAGCAAGCTGAGACTGACCACATTGTTAAGGTCCTGAAGGAAAAAAGGAAATTAAATTCCCACTTGGTAAATCATAGGTGAAATGTTCTTTCCATCGTTGAATAACCTTTGTGTTGTTTGTTCATGTAATCAATCAAACCATTTGTTTTAGAGATCATGTAATAATTGTTTTTTGTTTTTTGTTTTTTGGTTTGTAATTTTATTTGAGCACAAGTCTGTATTAATTGATAAGACTCAAAGACATTTCATTTTGATTGTTGTGCTAGACCTACAAATATGCCAATCGGGCTGAATGTGCATTCAGCAATAATAGTAATATAGATGGACCATAAGTACAGTGGCCTGGCTTATGTATGTTAGTTGATATTATTGATCCATATACTCTATAAGTTTTATATGTATGTTAGTTCTGTACATTCTTCATTGATTCACTCAGTATTTGAATCTTCATACATCGCTTGTGTACATATCTAAATGGGAGTACACATTATGCTGTGTTTGACATTTGAGTTGGACATGAAGTGTTCCAAATATTTGAATTCACCTTAAACTGGATTCTAGCTTCTGAATTTGAGTATCAGCATTTGTAAACCATATTCATATATGACAGTGGAATACATCTTTGTCTGTCATTTTGAAGATATATAAAAACACATAGAATGATTTATAAAGATTCGTATAGGAATACAAAATGGATTCAAATTTAGTTGCCAGGGTAAACGTGGATGCTTATTGTCCCAAAATTTGAAAGAAGCGGCAAAATGTCCACTCCCACGTCGGCTGCTCGAAGCCAAGTGTTTGGGAGATAGAAATTACTATCGACCCATTACACGGACAATCCATCGGCCCAATTTCCACTGCTCTAAATGGAGGTAGGATAGTAACTTCAATAAGACGTGACACGACCGCCTCTGAGCCCATTCCGACACGGTGGGCGCCAAACATGGGAGGCAAAACACATTTGATTCAAGAACATCCGAAAGATCTCTGTTTCTCCCTCCATTTCCCCATTCATACACGGTAGGCGGCAAAACAAACTCGACTCGGCCGAAATCGATGTAGTCAAATATTTTCAATAGGGGCAGGTTTGTAACTTCACTCAAACGTGACACAACCGCCCTACCTGTCAGCCCCATTCATACACCGTGGGCGCCAACCATGGGCGCCAGGCACCCTCTCCTCGCCCGAAATCGCTCTGGGCAAATATTGGCGAGATGCGAGATTACCGTCGTATCCCCAACCGACGAGACGTCCAAATTTTAAACGGGGGTAAGTTCGTAACTTTCCCATATTTCAGACAAGCGCGTCCCAAAAACATGGTTCCTCATACCTCTCCCTCCATTTTCCCATTCATACACCGTCCGCGCTAGAACACCATCCCCGCACCAGCCTCCGTCCGCCACGCCATCCATCGCCGCCGTCCTCCACCACATCCATCGCTGCCTTCCTCCACCACATCCATCGCCACCGTCCTCCACCATGCCAGAGCGCCTACCAAGACCGCGTCGTCCACTGCTAGAGATGGACGTTTCTCATCCAAGGCGACGGACCAAGAGCCTTGCATCACGTCCTCTCGCTTCATCGGCGACGTTGTCCTCTTTGTCGGGGCCGCTCACACGACCTTCTCTTCCACCGCAATGGGACTTATCCCCTGATGCACCCGTCTATAGTCACAGATCTGCTTCAACGCCACCGACAGCCATCGCACCCCCGATTCCTACATGGCGCCGCAGGAGAGGTGGTACTTCATATCTCCTCAACTTTTTGATCTCAACCAGAAAATAGATCTTAACTTGGTTACTCTACTTTCTTTTCAGCTCTTAGAATTTAGTTCTTAGTTTGAACCAAACAATGGCTGCTAAATATCATTTCTCCGGTTTCCCCCTTTTATGATCACTATACGATCAGAATACGTGCTTCGTTTCATAATAGCACTGCTCGACCCATCAAGCTAACAAGCTTAGTTGTTCAAATACGAATATGATATTATTAAAACAGATTTGTTTAATTGGTCAGCTAAATGTTCCTAAATTAGTTTAAAAAATGCATGTTCGCCGCTCGGGTGTGTATCTCTATAGGGTGCCCACGGTGGGCCGGCCTACCCTGGGATTTTGTGTCATCCCAGGCCCCGATTCCCCTCTGTTCTACTGCGCTTCCGATCTCTATTCTCCCCCAGCCGCCTGCCTCGTCGGCGACTTGCCATCCCCGGATGGCATGACTCTAGGAGGAGACGCCGGAGTAACAGGAGGTCAGGAGAAACTCGCCCAACAGCGTCACCGCTGCCCGGGCGCGCCGCCGTGCCTACCATCCCAGTCTGTTCAGGGCTCAGGCGTGCAGCTCCCACTAAGCCAACCCGATTTATCATGAGATAAGTCCTCAACACTCAGCAGCCACTCCTCATCACCCATTTTCTAATTGATTCATTACTCATTAGGCAGGACTGTCATTACGGTTTGTTGTGTGCTCAGTGCTACATACACTTAATGGTTCAGATGTATTTCGGTAATCTTTAGTACCTGTAAAGTTCACAGGGTTTTCAAAATTCCGGCCCTAGGAACAGACACTAGTCATTTTGGATTGTTGGTCATAGTGACATTGACCCATATTACTACTGCAAGACAGGTTTGTTGCAAATTTTACTTGTCTTTCTTACTCATTCGATATAATATCCAATTATTCACGTCGATTAGTTGCAAACAATAAGTGCTAGACAAACTTCTTGATTCATATTTTGGACGGTCTCTTACTGCAGTTACAGTTATGCATACTTGTCCTAGTGAGCTCACAAGTAAATGATTGATTCACTACATCTATGCTTGCCTTGTCATATTTGTTGTCAATATTCCTTTAGGGTGGACCACCCTATTTCTAAATACTGCAACCGTAGACATGAGTGAATAGTATTTCTCTATGTGATCTCTTCCATCATGTGTGGGCAACGAACACTGCATTGTAAGAAAGAAAGTGTCATTTCAAGCTTTTACATAGGCTTCGATCTTTTACAGGGAATACAATCTGCCTACTTGCTTTGTGTCGCACTACCAACACTCCACCCTTGAAGCTAAACATTATGCCACTCATAATTCCTTAGTTTATTTGTTCAAATACGAATTTCATATAATTCTAATGTTCCTACTTCAGTTTTGAAATGTGTGTCTGCCTGTTATAGAGACATAAGGGGTTTGTATTTCTGTGTGTGGTCTGGTCAACATGGTTTGGGGTGAACTTTGCATATGTAGGGGTTTATAGGGAGACACTCTTCAAGTTGAATCCTCAATGCATTCCACAGATAATCTGACTAATTTTTATGTTTTCATGAATCTCAGATTCTGAACAACATCATAATGATTATGAGCTTGCGCGCATGAAAAGAATAAAGCAGAACAATAGCATGGATGTCAAACTTGGCATTAAGGGACTGAAATCAAGTCTGGATGCAATGCAATGCAAACGCTCTCCACCTACAGATTCATGCTCAGAATATGATCCTAACAGTGATTCTGAGCTAAAGGGAGACCTAAGTCAATGTAGCTCCCTAGTGGAGGAGTCAGAGGAAGATGCCCTATCTTATTCACCCATCAAGGTGCTTGCTCTAACTTTCCAAGGTTATATTTGTCGCACATATCTTGCAACTGATGCTTTGCATTGCTTCTACTTTGTTGAACTGCCATTAGCTTAGTTTACACATCGTGTATGTGAATACGGCCTGCCTATCCATTTTCAGTACATATTCCATCTGTCATCATACCATAATTATCCATTCAAATGTTGTTCTTGTGTATCAGACGTTCAAAAGGAAGAGGGCAATTGCTGATCCTGGAGGAGCGCAAGCAAAGTATTTGGAAAAGGTAGTGGCACCTGATAAATCAAATAGCCCATTAGGTGTAGTTGCAATATCACCTAACCCACAAAACACCCCAACTCTAGCAGACTCTAGCCCTACTACACTGGTCATTTCTGATGCCCCAACTCAGCAGACCCCAACTGCAACAAACATTATGATTATGCCAGTTGACATAGCACCAGCTCTATGACGCAAAACCCTCATTCCAGCAAAGAGTACACCAAATCCAGTTGCCAAATCCCTTTTCGCACCAGAGAGAGCCCCAATTGCAGCAAATAGGACTCCTATTCCATTTCTTCCCAGATTAGAAGACAAAGCTTATATTGTTGTCAGGAACTGTGCGCATCTTTCCTTCATGGAAAGATTATACCGCAGACACAGAACAATTTCCAGTCTTCCTCGGCAACTTACGCGTAAGTAATGTACTAATGTTATTCATGGTCATTACTGCATATGTTTCTGCTGACAGAAGACACAAGATTTCATTCTTTTAAATAGGCGAGGACCAAACTGGATTGTGAAGACGAGCAAGGGTTGGTTGCGCTTTTCAAGCACTCGTTGATGAAGTATCGTTCCTACCTGAGGCAAGCACACTTCGATGGCAAGCCTCTAAATGAAATTTCTGTAAATCTCCGGTGCTACATTTATCCGACGGTGACTGGAATAATCTTGTTACACATTGGTCTTGGCTGCAGCATAAGGTACTATCTATGATATCACATCACAATTTGAACTACATTTCTGCATTCGCCTTAACGTCTCACTTGTACGAAAACTGTTAGCAGGAGAACATTTGTTCTCAAGGGACCACAGAATCTCACAACTATACTGCACACTGCATTGCTCTTGTGAGTACCTCTTGCCCTGTATGACCATACTTACTTTCATAGTTGTTTGATTATGTAGCATCACTGCACATGTTAGCCTCGTTATCGTCCATTTAGTGGACATTATAAGATCCGTATGGACTCTTACGTAAATTTAGAATCAACCCAATGCTTTTGAAGAGGTTTAGCTCTGCAGTCCTCTTCTAAGGACTGAACATCGTCTATGACTGTACTTACATTAACAGCTACTCCCTCTGTCCCATAATATAAGAACATTTTGTATAGTACACTAGTGTTCAAAACACTCTTGTATTATGGGAAGAGGGATTGGTTCATTGTGTAGCATTCTGCATCTTATCTCCCTCGCCCACCATTTACTAAAAAAGATCAGATCTATATTTAATCTTACCAAAAAGTAGAATACACAGACAATGCCAGTGCAGAAGTGTAGCCCATTGCTCTTGTCAGTACATTTTGTCCTGTAATGCTTGTACTTCCAGGGATTGGTAGTTGATTATGTAGCATCAATCTGCATCTTATCTTCATTATCCTCTATCCCTTCCAGTATTATCATATCTATAATTACTCTCTACAAAATGTAGAGTACAGGCAATGCTTATGAAGAAGATTATGTGCTGAAATTCTTGAGTTATCCTTCCCTTGACATGGAGAAGGGCATTATAAAGCCGGTGTTAACTGTTAATGTAAGTCAGTCCTTCTAAAGCCTTTATCCTCAACTGCTGTTTAATTTGCTCATACTCCCTATCGTTTACTGCTGTTTAGTTTGTTGTTTCTACCAAAATGCATGTTCTCAAGAACAGTAAGTTCTAAGTTTTACTTGTAAAACCAAATTCCTTATTCATACCATGCACATTACTCAATACTCCCTATATGTATGCTTGTTTTTGTGGATCTATAATCCAGTGTGTGGTGAAGCAGCCCACGTTTGCACCTTGTCATCTCCTGTTTTATCTTACTGATGTGGCTGATGATATGAACAACATGCCATGCACATTAACCAAAATAGATACAATGATTTTCTTTGCCCTTCATCTATGCTTGTTATGTTGACATGGTAATCCAGTAGTGTGGTGAAGCTCCCCGCATTATGAACAACTAGTTGACCCGTTGCGCCAAATGGCGCAGAGACCTGCTGAAGACATGTTGTCAATGAAAATAGTTTCATGCTGCAAGAACCTTCAACTAAATCATGCTATTTTTTAAACATGTTTATTACGTTGTTAAATAATAGTCTGGGAAAAGGGGAGCTTTGCATAATATGGATATGGTCAGTTTTAAAATATGGGCACTATGATGAGAGAGTAAAGTTGGCATGGTTGTATTTTTAGCAAGTTTGAAAACATGGTTATCATGATGAGAAACCTGGCCATGCATATTTTCCTGCAAAAAAAGAGGGAAAAGAATAAGAAACCTAAGGGGAAAACATGGTTTAGTTGACTTTGTTACGCCAAATGGCGCAGAGACCTGCTGATTCCGTGTTAGCGATGAAAAGAAATACATGGTTCGGTTGATTTTGTTACGGGCAAGCACACATGACAACAAATTTAATCTCTCTTAGTTGCAAACTTCACAAAAATCATAGAGTGGTCACTAAATTAGCAGAGGCACACCAAAGCCATGTCCGCGATGAAAAACAATTGCATGGTTTAATCCCCTTTAATAGGAATGTACAATGAGATGAATGTACACATTTTAACTTGATAGTATAGAGTCTCATTTAAAAAAATATGTATGGGCAAGCACGTGCGATAATAAATGAAATATTCTTTAGCCTCATAAATGGTGTGTTGCTGTGTACAATGAGATGATATATACACATTCTTATTTGGTTGTATAAAGTCTCAGATGGCGCAGAGACCCATTGAATCCATGTGGACATTGAAAAGAAAATCCGTAGTTTGTTGGTTTAGTTGTGGGAATAATCTCCTTCAAGAAAAAAAACGGTGGCTTCTATATACAATGAGACGTATATGCACATTTTAATTTGGTAGCACAGAGTTGCATCCGAAACAAAATCCATGATTGGCTTATTAGTTGTGGGCAGACATATAGCAAATTTAATTTCCTTTAATAGAATAAAAAATGGTGGATTGTCGTCCCGATGATAAAAGACCACTATGGGCAAGTACATATTATAATAAACATAATCTCCTTTAGTCGAAAAAATGGTGTCTTGTACACATTCTAATTTGGTGGTGTAAGCCCCGTTCAAAACCTCTGGCAGATTTACACATCGTCACAATAATGTAACTTGATTAGTCTGTGTTGATTGATAATCTATGTTGTTTTAGGCTTCCACCACGGCTGAGCATGAGGGGAGCTCGCATGCAGTTGTGGAGCTACACTGTCAAAGGTGGGCGTGCCAGTACAAAGGAATCCACTATTTTTCTCTCACACAGCTCAGCCTACTCTCAATCCTCCACTTCATTTGCAACCGCCGGGACGCCGTGGCCTCTTTTTGTAACACGTAGCTCCGCTCGTGCTCGCATGGATGATCCCGTGAACATTAGCTCTGATGAAAGTGTGGACAGCAGCTCCGCTGAAGCCGTGGACACGACTCTAATGAACATGTGGACACCAGCTATGATGAAGGCATGGACACCAACTCTGATAAAGGTGTTTTCAGCAATGCTAGACATCAGTTACGCATAGGAAGATAAATGTATCTACAACCACAAACAATGCACATGCAGAAAAGGAGAGCAAACCTTGAGGAGCAGAAACGAGCTGCAGGTCTAGGAACAGAGCATTTCGTCTAACCTGCAAAACAAACACAGACAAAATCGCAAGAACACAGGCACAACTATGCAGACATAAAGCACATCTATCTATCAGCGCATTAAAACATGTCTGAATGGCCATCCAATACAAACAGAACAACAGGACAACATCACAATAATACCTTTAATCTAAGAGAATAATACTAAAGAAATGATTTGAAGGAGAATAGAGCTATAACGTTTTTATTAATCGATGAGTAGCCTGGTTCTCTTCCCAATAATAAATATGCAGAAACTGAGGAAGATGGTCACCGATCAATTTGATATGATGTGCTTTCTGCCAAACTAAGAGATACAACCAGCCAATATATTTTTAGCTCCATTACATGAATCTGATTGTAAGCTAATCCATCATCAGCACACAAGGGAACAGCCCATGGTATATGCACACAGAGGCAGCAGCATACGCAAAACGCAGCACTCATAAGAAATACAAAGAAATAAGCTAAGGAGCAGTGCATTACCAGAAGGAAGAAGCACAACCAGGGCAGCAATGAGCAAACGACAACCTGAGAAGAAAAAATGGCCGGATCACTGCGTAGCAGAGTAGGCTATAGATAATCAACAACCTGTGAACTGAGAGTAAATTCATAACATAGTGTTCCAAACGAACTTCAGACAACAAAATTTACATTTTGAAAAGAAGAAACAATTTGACCTTTGCTAGGACAAACAAAAAAGGAAGATCGTGATAATATTTAGATGACGATTGAGATGGTTAGCTACATACGTCATTTGATAGCTCACTGCCCATCTCCATGGTACGCAAGCACAGAGGAATGAATTCAGTTTGCAGGAGAACGCCGATAACCTCAGTATCAACAACCTGCATGTATAATAAGAAGGTCAAAAGGCTTCTTCGAAAACCAAGAAAACATTTGATATTTGAAATCATATGCAGCTATTCGAAAAGCAAGAAGAAAACCTTAGATAGAAAAGCCAACACCGAAAGCATGACAAACACATGACAACATATATTCTGAAATTACATAGCAGAACTGGGTAGAGAAGTAAGTCCGTCTCAGATGCTACATTGACAATACAAAGGAATCAAGTTTTGCTCGAGTTGAGACTTGAATCGGCAGCCTTCACACCTACCTTGCTCTAAATTAATCAGAATAAATAAGAACATGTGCAGCACAGGCAGCAGCTGCGCAAACACGAGACATGCATTTCATCAGTTGGCAATGGAAGCATCCATCATATTCATACATACCTGTGTTTCTTTACAAGCACTCCACTTCTCCGCCTCACACCGTTGACCTCCACCTCAATAACCTGGTTAATCAACAACACATGATCCATGGGGTGATGATAAACCTTGTATATATCTGAAAATTGATGGGAGGCAGTGTGGAGTATTAACTCTCTGACCTCTGACGGGCCGATGAGCCAATGGAAGAAGGGGATGGTGAGGGAAGCGTTGAACACCTAGGCCCAACGCCGGAAGGGAGCATCCAGAGGAGCACCTCACGAACGATCTCCTGCTGCTGTGCGTGCAAGCACGTCGCATCCCGCCTTCTCCTCATCCTCGCCGGCCAGCTCTTCTTCTTCCAGCGAACTTCTGCATCTTGCGCGCGAACATCCCATGAACACGTGCTCCAGAGGCTCGTCCCTGTAGTCTGTCTTCTCCACCATTGGCCGAGGCCTAATTTGTCCTAGCAAAAGAAATCGCATCATGAGCAAAAGAATGAACTCGCAACTAACATTTCAAATCGAGATTTATCCATTAGCAATCCCAAAATATATAAATAAAGGAGCTTCTAATTGGCCACCTGAGTATTTCAAGCTGTGCCAGAATCCATGGGTAGAGCAATGGGTGAACAAGAAACACAGATAGGAACAGTCGAAGTGGTGAGGCCCGCACCTTGGGATAATCTGACGAAGTAGAGGCATACTATGAACCTGAGAAGCACCTGCTAGGCTAAACTTGCTCCTCCTGTTCCCCTAACTACCACCGTAAATTTATCTTCATTAGGAGCAAGCTTCATAGCCACCTGCAATGTCCTCACATATGGGTAATTCGTCAAAGAGAGCATCAAAAAAATCACCAAAGAAAAACATAAATGAGAGGTAAGCTTACCAAAATGCTGGAAGCTAACATATAATGGGGATAGCCTGTGACCTCGATCTCCTCGTCCGCGCGCTGGTGGCAGTGTCGCAAACGTGCTGTCGGGGGCTGTTTCTTGACCCCTGGCGACAGGTGCTTCACCCCGAGCCGACCTTGCCTCTTCTCCGCACATGCCCCCGCCTCAACTTAGCGTCATGTCATTCACGAGCCGCCGAGGAATGAGGAATCTGGGCCGGCTGGAACCGGTGGAAGCCGTCATGGAGGAGCTCGGAGAGTGCCTTCGCGGTGGTAGAGGCGCAGCTCAGGGCCGAGGACCTCGCTGGCATGGGCGATGGGTCCGCTCGCCCTTGCTCCTCTAGAAGGAAATATGCCCTAGAGGCAATAATAAAGTTATTATTTATTTCCTTATATCATAATAAATGTTTATTATTCATGCTAGAATTGTATTAACCGGAAACATAATACTTGGGTGAATACATAAACAAACTAAACGTCACTAGTATGCCTCTACTTGACTAGCTCGTTAATTGAAGATGGTTATGTTTCCTAACCATAGACATGTGTTGTCATTTGATTAACGAGATCACATCAGTAGGAGAATGATGTGATTGACTTGACCCATTCCGTTAGCTTAGCACTTGATCGTTTAGTATGTTGCTATTGCTTTCTTCATGACTTATACATGTTCCTATGACTATGAGATTATGCAACTCCCGTTTACGGAGGAACACTTTGTGTGCTACCAAACGTCCACAACGAATCTGGGTGATTATAAAGGAGCTCTACAGGTGTCTCCAAAGGTACATGTTGGGTTGGCGTATTTCGAGATTAGGATTTGTCACTCCGATTGTCGGAGAGGTATCTCTGGGCCCACTCGGTAATGCACATCACTATAAGCCTTGCAAGCATTGCAACTAATTAGTTAGTTGCGGGATGATGCATTACGGAACGAGTAAAGACACTTGCCGGTAACGAGATTGAACTAGGTATTGGATACCGACGATCAAATCTCGGGCAAGTAACATACCGATGACAAAGGGAACAATGTATGTTGTTATGAGGTTTGACCGATAAAGATCTTCGTAGAATATGTGGGAGCCAATATGAGCATCCAGGTTCCGCTATTGGTTATTGACCGGAGACGTGTCTCGGTCATGTCTACATAGTTCTCGAACCCGTAGGGTCCGCACGCTTAAGGTTTCGATGACAGTTTTATTATGAGTTTATGCGTTTTGATGTACCGAAGGAGTTCGGAGTCCCGGATGAGATCGGGGACATGACAAGGAGTCTCGAAATGGTCGATACGTAAAGATCGATATATTGGACGACTATATTCGGACATCGGAAAGGTTCCGAGTGATTCGGGTATTTTTCGGAGTACCGGGGAGTTACGGGAATACGGGGAAGAGTATTGGGCCTTAATGGGCCTTAGTGGGAAGGAGCAGGAGGTGGCGCGCGCCTCCCAAGCCCAGTCCGAATTGGACAAGGGGTTTGGGCGCCCCCTCTCCCTTCCTTCTCCACTTCCTCCTTTCCCCTTCTCCTAGTTGGACTAGGAAGAAGGAGTCCTACTCCCGGTGGGAGTAGGACTCCCCTTGGCGCGCCCTCCTCCTAGGGCCGGCCTCCTCCTCCCTTGCTCCTTTATATACGGGGGCAGGGGGCACCCCATGACATACAATTTGATCTTCGTGATCGTTCCTTAGCCGTGTGCGGTGCCCCCCTCCACCATATTCCACCACGGTCATATCGTCGCGGAGTTTAGGCGAAGCCCTGCGCCGGTAGAACATCATCATCGTCACCACGCCGTCGTGCTAATGGAACTCATCCCCGACACTTTGCTGGATCGGAGTACGGGGGTCGTCATCGAGCTGGACGTGTGCTGAACTCGGAGGTGCCGTACGTTCGGTACTTGGATCGGTCGGATCGTGAAGACGTACGACTACATCAACCGCGTTGTCATAACGCTTCCGCTTAGCGATCTTCAAGGGTATGAAGATACACTCCCCTCTCGTTGCTATACATCACCATGATCTTGCGTGTACGTAGGATTTTTTTTGAAATTACTACGTTCCCCAACACCTCTCCCGTCCATCGCCTCGTTGCACCTACCTCTCCTTCCTTCTCTCTCCATCTCATCTGCTCGAGCGCCACCGCCGTCGCCCTTTACCTGTAGGTCGGCTCCCCTCCAGAGTTAACTGGCTGGATCCGGAGGCAGGGAAGGAGGAGAGGAAGGGGAGGAGGTGCTGAAGGCGGAGGGGGCGAGGCGGCCGTGAGGGACGGGAAAAAGGAGGAGGCGGCGGCGGCATGAAGAAGAGGAGCCGAATGAGGAGCAGGGATGGATAGCCCACTGAGGCCGCCGTCCGCCGCACGACCGCAAGAGCCGCTGTCCGCCGCACCACGAGGAAGAGGTGGGGTGCAGCCTCCGAGGCAACGCGCCCGAACCCCAGCTTCGTCGTAGCTCCCGATCCAAGAGCGGATCGAGCAGCGGCCAACCTCCAGGTCGCGCCCGTCCTCGCCGGCGCAGGCCGACACCGGCCATTCTCTCTCCCCCCCCCTCTCATCTTCCTCTCTCTCTCGTAGGGTTCGCGCAGGAGGGGAGGACTGGGGTGTGCACTTGGCCCCGGCGTCATAGATGGAGAAGCCGTCCGCGCCTTGGAACCGAACCCCCAGACCTGGTCCTGGGGTTCGCAACTCGATGCCGCCACCGGAGCAAGCACAGGTGAATATGACAATACCACTTGTTTCCTAGGGCAACCGGTGGCGGCATCGAGTTGCAGGTTTTATTCCCAGTACACTGGCTCATACCTCTACGTCTAATGTTCAAATCTAAAATAAAGCAACTCTTTTGTATTCGCAAAGCGAACAAAAAGCAGACCTTAAAAACGTCCAAGTAGCATATAAAAGAATAAAACAGGGGAGATTTTGGTCAGTGGACCAAGGCCCTACTTATCTAGAAGGGGAAGTGAGTAAAAAGCATTATCATTAATCAAACCATGAACACATGATAGATGGAAGTGAGCAAAAAGAATTTATCATATAATAAACCAGGACGTACACTGGAGGGACGAAACTGAGCTTTCATCACTTGAATTTGGCTGGAGTTCAAGTCCATTTTCAAGATAAAGGAAGTTCAAATCACGTGAACAATTGCAAGCTTGGACCAAATATTATGCGACACGTTTGGATATACCTGGAGCGCTCCAGAGGAACAAAGGTATCAAATATTAATGACATGAGTGAACTACTGGACATATCTTCAAGGTGGGGATAGTCCAACAAAAAACATGATGGAGCAAGCTAATAATAACAATTTAGCAAAAAAACACATTTTTTGAGAGCACAAGATTCAGAACAGATCAATGTACATCTAAGAAAAACTAAGAAAACAACATTTTCTCTCAAGATCAACATAGCAGAGTAGAAAATCACATCGTTCTTCCACCCATTTTGCTTGTGGACCTTCCCTATCTGAACATATTGTTACTTGCATTACACTGCCTCTTTTTAATAGTTGATAGCAATGATCTGTGTAGGTAGTAGATGGTCCTTCCCTACTTTACACATTGTATATCAAAACAATTAGCCTCTTGAAGAAGCGGGGAATCCATAACAGAAGGGGATTTCACTTGTAGACTATGCATCACCGAGTGAATTAAGAAATCAAGACTGAATGTACATGAGCTCTAAACCTGAACTTGCACGCATTTTCTTATATATTTCATCCTCGTTTTTCTGATTCAGTGCGTCACTAATTTGGTCCAGGATTTATTTGCGTAGCAAGGCTTATAGCAGTGAAATAAACCGCATACTAAAACCATGGTTTGACAGCTAGGCAGGGTAAGCAAACGTTTTCATGTAAGTAGACAATCTAAAACCAAGGATTCCATCATAATAACTAAAGGGTAAAATAAATTAAGAGGTAAACATACAGGGGTATACAAATAAGGTTGAAGCATTGCTGGGCACTGGTAGCTGTGAATCTCTTTGTGACATCATATTGAATAGGACTGTTTTTTTAACAGAAACGTGACAGAAAGCTTTACTATTTAACCCATATAACACACCAATAGTTCATAAACACACACACGATCATGCACAGAGGACAACACCCAAACAACAATCTTTATGTGATATTTACATTTTCCTTCAAAATTATTTTCTTTTATTTTTCGTTTAAGTAGTTGTGAACCAAGCTGTCCGTTGCCACATTTAAAAAATAAGAACATGGCAAATAACTTTGTAGCACAAAGAAAATGGATCAACTATCCTCTCATCTTTGGATCCATGATACATCCTATTTTCCGTTGGAACTGAACATTCTTAAAGCACTGAAAGAACATGGACGGCCAAGAATCCATGAGGAAGAATACACTACCAGCAACAAACATATGTAAACTAAGTGGAAAAAATGCTGCACAATGAAAAGGGGGGAGATGAACCTATGCACACAAATACGTAGTCAACAGAAAAGGAAACCATTCATAAATTCATCTAGCTAAAGCAAAGCATAATTCAGACTAATCAAAATGCCCTTGAGCGACACAACAATGAATTACACAAAAGAGAAAACACCAAGATAGTAGAAAACAATGGAAGGCAGGTGAAGCACAATTATACCTGATGGACCTGAAGGCACACGCAACAGAAAAATAGAGGACCATTGAAATAACGTACTCCTCCATCCGCAACCCTGAAGAACCATGCAGGAGCAGTAAGCAAAGCAGGGACATGACTGAGCAGTGAACGCAAAGGAACTGCCTATCCTCCCAAATATTGCAAGCGGACTTGTATCGGATAAAATGAGTCCCAAAAAGCAATTGAGAACATGTTAGTTGTCACAGTCACAGTTCTACTATTCACAATGTTTGTGTCCTTCACATTTATTTGCATTCGGTACTTAGCAAAATCCATGACCTCTCAGCTTGAAACTAAAATTTCAGATTTCTAATTCTAAATGGGCCATGCTATTTATTACCGCTATTCAGCAGAAGTGTAAAGTGGTTGACTTGGGTATTGGAAAAGATACCGAAGGAAGTCTTGTGGAGCATATGGATGCAGCTCTATGTTTTGATGCTGATATAATCCTTACTTTTCGTGGTGTTTCCATGGGTGATAGAGATCTTGTCAACCTCTTGCTTGGCAAAGATATGTAAAATTCACGTCGAAAAGGTTACCTACAAATCAGCCTTATGATGTATTCTTTTCCTGTATGCTGTTGGATAAGCATTGAAAGCAGTCATGTTTGCTCAAACCTAAAGTTACTAACAAATGCAAACATAAACTCATCATCTAATAACAAGAGATTACATCAATAAATTATAATAAAAGAGATTATGTGTGCAGATATGATGCCATTTGATGTGATGATAAGAAGTGCACATCAAGTCGTCTCTTTCTTTTCTCACAAAGCAAATAACACCAGGATAATCTTCAGTAAGAAGAGAATAAAGAAATCCTGCCTTAATTGAAAAATAATAATACAACAATCAGAATATAAAAAACCTTGACTCCAAAGAGCATTGTGTTGTCCCTTATGATTATAAGCCAAGCAAAACAACATGGGCTCTTTAACCCGCCCCATAAAAAATGCACTATAATTTTAACAGATTGGTAGAAAGAAGAAGGCAAGTAACCCGCAACACAAATATGAGGTCACCTACCAATTTTCTACAAAACAGAGACGAACATTCATAGGAGAGAGAGTTAGTCACCTTGTTCTTCACCAAATTCTTTTATTGGATTCTCCTGTTCATCTTCTTGCTCAGATCTGGAATATTGTGGTCTTTAGATAAATTGTATACCAGGAAATCAAGACCAAGGACAAGAAATAAAGAGGTAAAGAGAGAGAACCTAAAAGCGTTTTGCTAAGAACCGCATCCTGCTGCTTTTACAGGTTTTATGGCAGCACCCAGCCACTACAAAGAAAAATTGAGGAACATCTATGCCACATAGAGCAGTGGAATAAGATAGTGTACATGAAGAAAGGGGAACAAAGAGATGTGGGGATGGCAAAAATACCTCACGAACGACAATTCTAGATGTGTCATTGGCAACGCAACATCACTTGCCATGCAAATCCACATGAAGGCGAAGGAGTCCGGCGGGGAGTACGCAGCGGCAGCTCCATGGCTGGGCCGAGCCGATCCGCCTACTGGCTCGCATCCGCTGCTTCCCTCCTCGGCTGAAGACGCGCTGGTTGAGCTCCTCCTCCCTGCCTTCCTCGCACCGAGGTCTCTCCTCCTCCCGCGGCTTCCTCACAACCTGGGGCAGATGAGAACCCCGCCAGGTGGTGGATCTCATTGAAACGGATGGCGGAGCCCCTAGGTTGCGGCTGTGGTGAGGGAGGGAGGGGGAGAAGGGAGGAGGAAGGAGAGGAGCTATGGCTGTGTTGATTGGGAGAATGGGCTAGGATTTCCCACCAATGGCGGCTGGCCAGAGAGAGATGAGGAGGGAGGGAGCGGCGCGGCGAAGGGATTGGGTGTGGCCGCGTGGGGCAGGGAGGGAATGGTGCGGGCCTCCCGCAGATGGCACGGCGCGCATGCGGCGGGCGGGGAGAGGGTGATTCTGCACCTCGAATCAGTTCACCCAGGCAACGCGGGTGCTACAAGAGCCCATGAGTCGTTGGCTATGCAAATTCATCGTGCAGTAAAAAAGAGCAATGAAACAGCCAGTGAACATCCAACGCCTGGAACGAAGTCAAAGATCGGACTTCCCAAGAACGGACAGCCAACCAAGCCTGCCCATCGAGGGAGCGCCGTCGATGCGAGTTGCCCAGCCTCTTTATCTGTTTAAATGCCAAATTATGCTATTGATATTTTGAACTTACTCTTTATTTTCTAATTTGAAATTGGATGGAATTGACAGCATAGTTATCATCTTTGTTTATACACGTGCAAAACCTGTCATCTCACTGCTTTGTTTCAGGGTGATACGCCTGATGGCATGCACAAGTATGCTGAAGGTTGTGCGACAAACCCAACATATATTGCAGCAAAGAAGGCGAGACAACCCCAAAGTCTTGTCTTGATGCAGTGTTCAAGTTACTTGAGACTAGCAGTCAGACAATCTCACAGAATTCGTTGTCTGAATCAGTTCGACTTCTTCCGTCCCAAGTTCTAGCAGAAAGGCATTTTGCAACTCAACTTCGACTTGAAGTCCTATCTTTAAGAAAGATTGCGGAGAACACCAATGAGAACCTCATCGCTAAACAGCTACACGTGGAAGCTATGACCGACATGCTAGGCCGGTCTCACAGCCTTGCTCAGCAGCTTGCGCAGCAGTTCCCGCGCAAGGCTAACCTTTCTTGAACTGTCTTGGAAGTGGTCTCGGTTCAGTATTATTTTGTTACGCTGCAATGGTGCCCTGTTTTTGTAATCTGCTTCTTCGTTGTGCTTTATGATCACTGGTGGCGAACTTCGATGCCCAGTGGATGTAATATACCATAAATCCTTTATTGTATAGTGTTGGTTTACTCTTAGTTACTATGCCGTAATTTCTTTATTGTGTAGAGTAGGTTTGTTCTTAATTCCTACTAGTTATTGCCATCATTCGCTATCTGAAAAAAAATTAGATGTAGTCGACCGGGCCGAAACATTCGCCTCTAACGGGCCGGGTGTTTAGCGGGCCACAATTGGGTCGGCCTGCATCATTCTTGGGCTCGAATGATTGGGGTCTTCACACTTTGCGCGAGGCCCACAACTTACACCGGCCTATATTTTAGTTGGGCCTTTTGTGGACCCAGCGCTTAGTTCGGCCCAGGTAGCGTTGGGCCATTAATAGGCTGATTTTGTACTGGCCTGTTACAGCCCAGATAAAACCATGGGCCTTTAGCAGGCCGAAATGCATATTGGGCCTCAATTTTCACCAGTCGTCGACGGGCCTTGAAGAGCTGAAATGTGGCCCGGCCTTTTGGGCCATTTATATCACGGGCAGTTACCAGGCCGAAACATATCTCGGGCCTTAGTTGGCCCACTGATATCATGGGCCTTTAAGAGGCCGAAAGCTTAGTACAGACATCAACAGGCCAAATTATGCGACAGGCCTTTAACAGGCCCAAAGTCACGTTGGGCTTAACAGTTGCCACCTTTATCATGGGCCGTTAGTGGGCCCGATGTCCCGTCGGACCATATATGGCCCATGGGCAGCACGGGCCATTCCCAGGCCGAGAGTCACACCGAGCTAAAATGGGCCCATGTCTACATCGGGCCTCTAACTGGCCGAAAGTCACTAGGCTGTAATTGGGCCCAAATATTCGGCAAACAATTAACGGGCCAGATCTGGCTTCGGGCCGTAAATGGGCCCAAATATTCGGCGAACAATTAACGGGCCAGATCTGGCTTCGGGCCGTAAATGGGCCTTTATTAAGCAGGCCGTTATTGGGCTGGCCCACTAGTACCTCAGTAAGTACTATGGGCCTTTGACTGGGCCGGCCTTTTTAACCTATATGGGCCTCTTTGGGCCGTGCTACGTGTCGACGTATCATAAGCGCTTTGGGTCCAATGAGTGGATGACATCTGTCCCAACAGTGAGCCGACACGTATTTCCTCCACCCAATGATGATTTTACATGTGGAAAATCCCCATTAGTTGGGGCTATTAACGGGTTATCGGATCCAAAACCGGACCCGATAGCTTGGCGTTCCGTTACGGTGGATGCCACGTGTCGGTCACCCTTGACGAAAGCACTTCTGTGACGCGCGATTTATCATCATGGAAGTGGACACTTCCGTGATGATAATTTTGGTAATGTCATGGAACACTTCTACGGCAGCACAGGTATGACTATCTTGATTCTGTCATAAAATTGTCATGGATGTACATGCATGACAAAAAACGCGACCTACTGTGACAAACACGTATCATCACGAAAGTGTATTTTTTTTGTAGTGATACTCCCTAGCTGCTATTAGTCTTCATGATTTCACTATATTGCTTACCTGACTATGGCTTGTCTAGTGTAGTTCATCTTCCGCTGCATATCATATAGGTTCATTCTTACCGTTTGTCTTCGAATACCTCGTGTTTTGAAGACTTTCATAAAAATCGCCTATTCACCCCCTCTAGTCGATAACTAGCACTTTCAATTGGTATCAGAGCAAGGTCTCCTTGTTCTGTGTGATTTAGTTTAACCACCTGGGCTTTTACCTATGTCGAGTGCAGGGATAATCAAGGTCTCCGTTGCGTGCCCAGTCTTTGATGGTAGTGATTACCCCTACTAGAAGAATAAGATGCGTATGCATCTTGAAGCCATTGACATCGACCTCTGGTATGTCATAAGGACAGGCGTTTCCAAGGTCGGTGAAGGTGTCACCGTTGCTGATGTCAAGAGGTTCACGCAATTGGACTCGGCTGCCAAGAACATCATATGTGGTCATCTGACGAAAGGATAGTATGGCCATATGACTGCTCTGGAAACTGCGAAGCTAGTCTGGGACTGGCTGTCCAAAGTCAACGAAGGTGTCTCATGAAGGAAATATGCCCTAGAGGCAATAATAATGTTATTATTTATTTCCTTATATCATGATAAATGTTTATTATTCATGCTAGAATTGTATTAACCGGAAACATAATACATGTGTGAATACATAAACCTCTGAGTGTCACTAGTATGCCTCTACTTGACTAGCTCGTTAATCAAAGATGGTTATGTTTCCTAACCATGAACAAGGAGTTGTTATTTGATTAACGGGATCACATCATTGGTTGAATGATCTGATTGACATGACCCATTCCATTAGCATAGCACCTGATCGTATAGTTTGTTGCTAGTGCTTTTCTTCATGACTTATACATGTTCCTATGACTATGAGATTATGCAACTCCCGTTTGCCGAGGAACACTTTGGGTGCTACCAAACGTCACAACGAATCGGGTGATTATAAAGGTACATTACAGGTGTCTCGAAGGTACATGTTGGGTTGGCATATTTGAGATTAGGATTTGTCACTCCGATTGTCGGAGAGGTATCTCTGGGCCCTCTCGGTAATGCACATCACATAAGCCTTGCAAGCATTGCAACTAAATGTGTTAGTTGTGAGATGATGTATTACGGAACGAGAAAAGAGACTTGCGATGTGAGATTGAACTAGGTATTGGATACCGACGATCGAATCTCGGGCAAGTAACATACCGATGACAAAGGAACAACGTATGTTGTTATGCGGATCGACCGATAAAGATCTTCGTAGAATATGTAGGAGCCAATATGGGCATCCAGGTCCCGCTATTGGTTATTGACCGAGAGGTGTCTCGGTCATGTCTACATAGTTCTCGAACCCGTAGGGTCCGCACGCTTAACGTTCGATGGCAGTTATTATGAGTTTATATGATATTGATGTACGAAGGTTGTTGAAGTCCCGGATGAGATCACGGACATGACGAGGAGTCTCGAAATGGTCGAGACATAAAGATTGATATATTGGAAGCCTATGTTTGGACTCGGAATCACTCCGGGTGAAATTGGGAATTTTACCGAGTACCGGGGTTACCGGAACCTCCGGGGTCAATGGGCCTTGATGGGCCTTAGTGGGAAAGAGAAAGGGGCCATAGTGCTGGCGCACCTTCCCCTTCCCTAGTCCTATTAGGACTAGGAGAGAGGCCTCTCTCTCTCTCTTCCCACTTGGGAAAACCTAGTTGGACTAGGATTGGGGAATCCTACTCCTAGTAGGAGTAGGAAACCCTGGTGCGCCCCTCTCTCGGCCGCCAGCCCCTCCCTTCCCTCCTTTATATACAGGGCAGGGGCACCCCATGACACACAAGTTGATCATTGAGATCGTTCCTTAGCCGTGTGCGGTGCCCCTTCCACCAAACTACACCTCGAATATACCGTTGCGGAGCTTAGCGAAGCCTGCGCCGGTGGAACATCATCATCGCCACCACGCCGTCGTCTTGTGAAACTCTCCTCAACACTCGGCTGGATCGGAGTTCGAGGGACGTCATCGAGCTGAGCGTGTGCAGAACTCGGAGGTGCCGACGTTCGGTACTTGGATCGGTTGGATCGGGAAGAAATACGACTACTTCCTCTACGTTGCGTCAACGCTTCGTTGCTGGTCTACGAGGCGTACGAGACAACACTCTCATCTCGTTGCTATGCATCACCATGATCTTGCGTGATCGTAGGAAAAATTTTGAAATTACTCGTTCCCCAACAGTGGTATCGAGCCTGGTTTTATGCGTTGATGTCATGTGCACGAGTAGAACACAAGTGAGTTGTGGACGATACAAGTCATACTGCCTACCAGCATGTCATACTTTGGTTCAGCGGTATTGTGAGATGAAGCGGCCCGGACCGACATTACGCCAGACGCTTACGCGAGACTGGTTTCACCGCCCGAGCACTCGTTGCTTAAAGGTGACCGGCGGTGTCTGTCTCTCTCACTTTAGTTGAATCGAGTGTGGCTCGCCGGTCCTTGAGAAGGTTAAAGCGGAGTCTATTTGACGAAGTATCGTTGTGGTTTTGATGCGTAGGTAAGAACGGTTCTTGCTCAGCCCGTAGCAGCCACGTAAAATTTGCAACAACAAAGTAGAGGACGTCTAACTTGTTTTTGCAGGGCATGTTGTGATGTGATATGGTCAAGACATGATGCTGAATTTTATTGTATGAGATGATCATGTTTTGTAACGAAGTTATCGGCAATCTGGCAGGAGCCATATGGTTGTCGCTTTATTGTATGAAATGCAATCGCATACTGTAATGCTTTACTTTATCACTAAGCGGTAGCGATAGTCGTAGAAGCATAAGATTGGCGAGACGACAACGATGCTACGATGGAGATCAAGGTGTCGCTACCGGTGACGATGGTGATCATGACGGTGCCGGAGATGGAGATCACAAGCACAAGATGATGATGGCCATATCATATCACTTATATTGATTGCATGTGATGTTAATCCTTTATGCATCTTATTTTGCTTTGATTGACGGTAGCATTATAAGATGATCCCTTACTAAATTATCAAGAAGTGTTCTCCCGAGTATGCACCGTTGCGAAAGTTCTTCGTGCTTTGAGACACCACGTGATGATCGGGTGTGATAGGCTCTACGTTCAAATACAACGGGTGCAAAACAGTTGCACACGCAGAATACTCAGGTTATACTTGACGAGCTATGCATATAAGATATGACCTCGGAACACGGAGACCGAAGGTCGGCGTGAATCATATAGTAGATATGATCAACATATTGATGTTCACCATTGAAACTACTCCATCACACGTGATGATCGGTCATGGTGTAGTTGATATGGATCACGCAATCACTTAGAGAATTGGAGGATATTTTTCTAAGTGGGAGTTCTTAAGTAATATGATTAATTGAACTTAAATTTATCATGAACTTAGTACTGATAGTATCTTGCTTGTCTATGATTTGTAGATAGATGGCTCGTCTTTGTTGTTCCGTTGAATTTTAATGCGTTCCTTGAGAAAGCAAAGTTGAAAGATGATGGCAGAAATTACACGGACTGGGTCCGTAATTTGAGGATTATCCTTATTGCTGCACGGAAGAATTACGTCTGGAAGCACCGTTAGGTGCCAGGCCTGGTGCAAGGGCTGCGCCGAAGTTGTGAACGTCTGGCAAAGCAAAGCTGATGACTACTCTATAGTTCAGTGTGCCATGCTTTACGGCTTAGAACCGGGACTTCAACGTCGTTTTGAACACCATGGAGCATATGAGATGTTCCAGAGTTGAAGTTAATATTCAAGCGAATGCCCGGATTGAGAGATATGAAGTCTCCAATAAGTTCTATAGCTGTAAGATGGAGGAGAACGGTTACTGTCGGTGAGCATATACTCAGAATGTCCGGATATAACAATCACTTGATTCAACTGGGAGTTAATCTTCCGGATGATTGCGTCATTGATGAATTCTCCAATCATCGCCACCAAGCTACAAGAGCTTCGTGATGAACTATAATATGCAAGGGATGACCAAAACAATGCCCGAGCTCTTCGCGATCTTTGAAAGTCATGGAGGTAGAAATCAAAAGGAGCATCAAGTGTTGATGGTTAACAAAACCACTAGTTTCAAGAAAAGGGCAAAGGAAAGAAAAGGAAACTTCAAAAGAGCGGCAAGCAAGTTGCTGATCAAGAGAAGAAACCCAAGTCTGGTCCTAAACCTGAAACCGAGTGCTTCTATTGCAAGCAGGCTGGTCCTTCGAAGCGGAACTGCCCCAAGTATTTGGCGGATAAGAAGGATGGCAAGGTTAACAAAGGTATATGTGATATACATGTTATTGATGTGTACCTTACTAATACTCGCAGTAGCACTGGTATTTGATCTTGGTTCATTGCTAATATTTGCAACTCAAAGCAGGGCTACGGATTGCGAAGATTGGCTAAGGACGAGGTGACAATGCGTGGGAAATGGTTCCAAAGTCGATGTGATCGCGATCGGCACGCTACCTCTACATCTACCTTCGGATTAGTATTAGACCTAAATAATTGTTATTTAGTACCAGCGTTGAGCATGAACATTATATCTGGATCTTGTTTGATGCGAGACGGTTATTCATTTAAATCAGAGAATAATGGTTGTTCTATTTATATGAATAATATCTTTTATGGTCATGCACCATTGAAGAATGGTTTGTTTTACTTAATCTTGATAGTAGTGATACACATATTCATAATGTTGAAACCAAAAGATGCAGAGTTGATAATGATGGTGCAACTTATTTGTGGCACTTGCCGTTTAGGTCATATCGGTGTAAAGCGCATGAAGAAACTCCATCTTGATGGACTTTTGGAGTCACTTGATTATGAATCACTTGGCACTTGCGAACCGTGCCTTATGGGCAAGATGACTAAAACACCGTTCTCGGAACTATGGAGAGAGCAACAGATTTATTGGAAATCATACATCTTGATGTATGTGGTCCAATGAATGTTGAGGCTAAATGGCGGATATCGTTATTTTCTCACCTTCACAGATGATTTGAGCAGATATGGGTATATCTACTTAATGAAACACAAGTCTGAAACATTTGAAAAGTTCAAAGAATTTCAGAGTGAAGTGGAAAATCATCGTAACAAGAAAATAAAGTTTCTACGATCTGATCGTGGAGGAGAATATTTGAGTTACGAGTTTGGCCTACATTTGAAACAATGCGGAATAGTTTGCAACTTACGCCACTGGAACACCACAACGTAATGGTGTGTCCGAACGTCAGAATCGTACTTTATTAGATATGGTGCGATCTATGATGTCTCTTACTGATTTACCGCTATCGTTTTGGGGTTATGCTTTAGAGACGGCTACATTCACTTTAAATAGGGCACCATCTAAATCCGTTGAGACGACGCCTTATGAACTGTGGTTTGGCAAGAAACCAAAGTTGTCGTTTCTGAAAGTTTGGGGCTGCGATGCTTATGTGAAAAAGCTTCAACCTGATAAGCTCGAACCCAAATCGAGAAATGTGTCTTCATAGGATACCCAAAGGAGACAGTTGGGTACACCTTCTATCACAGATCCGAAGGCAAGATTTTTGTTGCTAAATTGGAAACTTTTGGAGAAAGAGTTTCTCACGAAAGAAGTGAGTGGGAGGAAAGTAGAACTTGATGAGATAATCTGTATCTACTCCCTTATTGAGAATAGTACATCACAGAAAACAGTTTCGTGACACCTACACCAAATAGGAGGAAGCTAATGATGATGATCATGAAACTTCAGATCAAGTTTCTCAGAACTTCGTAGATCAACGAGCAAGATCCGCACTGAGTGGTACGGTAATCCTATTTTGGAAGTCATGTTCTTTGGAACATGATGAACCTACGAACTATGAAGAAGCGATGGTGAGCCCAGATTCCACAAAATGGCTTGAGGCCATGAAATCTGAGATGGGATCCATGTATGAGAACAAAGTGTGGACTTTGGTTGACTTGCCCGATGATCGGCAAGCAATTGAGAATAAATGGATCTTCAAGAAGAAGACTGACGCTGATGGTAATGTTATCGTCTATAAAGCTCGACTTGTTGCAAAAGGTTTTCGACAAGTTCAAGGGATTGACTACGATGAGACCTTCTCACCGTAGCGATGCTTAAGTCCGTCCGAATCATGTTAGCAATTGCCGCATTTTATGATTATGAAATTTGGCAAATGGATGTTAAAACTGCATTCTGAATGGATTTACGGAAGAAGAGTTGTATATGATGCAACCAGAAGGTTTTGTCGATCCAAAGGAGCTAACAAAGTGTGCAAGCTCCAGCGATCCATTTATGGACTGGTGCAAGCCTCTCGGAGTTGGAATAAACGTTTTGATAGTGTGATCAAAGCATTTGGTTTTATCTGAGACTTTTGGAGAAGCTTGTATTTACAAGAAAGTGAGTGGGAGCTCAGTAGCATTTACGATATTATATGTGGATGACATATTATTGATCGGAAATGATATAGAATTCTGGATAGCATAAAGGGATACTTGAATAAGAGTTTTTCGATGAAAGACCTCGGTGAAGCTGCTTACATATTGGGCATTAAGATCTATAGAGATAGATCAAGACGCTTAATAGGACTTTCACAAAGCACATACCTTGATAAAGTTTTGAAAAAGTTCAAAATGGATCGAGCAAAGAAAGGGTTCTTGCCGGTATTACAAGGTGTGAAGTTGAGTAAGACTCAATGCCCGACCACCGCAGAAGATAGAGAGAAAATGAAAGATGTTCCCTATGCTTCAGCCATAGGCTCTATCATGTATGCAATGCTGTGTACCAGACCTGATGTGTGCCTTGCTGTAAGTTTAGCAGGCAGGTACCAAAGTAATCCAGGAGTGGATCACTGGACAGCGGTCAAGAACATCCTTAAGTACTTGAGAAGGACTAAGGATATGTTTCTCATTTATGGCGGTGACAAAGAGCTCGTCGTAAACAGTTACGTCGACGCAAGCTTTGACACTGATCCGGACGATTCTAAATCGCAAACCGGATACGTATTTACATTAAACGGTGGAGCTGTCAGTTGGTGCAGTTCCAAACAAAGCGTCGTTCGGGATCTACATGTGAAGTTGAGTACATAGCTGCTTGAAGCAGCTAATGAAGGAGTCTGGATGAAGGAGTTCATAACCGATCTAGGTGTTGTACCTAGTGTATCGGGTCCAATGAAAATCTTTTGTGACAATACTGGTGCAATTGCCTTGGCAAAGGAATCCAGATTTCACAAGAGAACCAAGCACATCAAAAGACGCTTCAACTCCATCCGGATTTGGTCCGGTGGGAGACATAGAGATATGCAAGATACATACGGATCTGAATGTTGCGAGACCGTTGACTAAGCCTCTTCCACGAGCAAAACATGATCAGCACCAAGACTCCATGGGTGTTAGAATCATTCTTGTGTAATCTAGATTATTGACTCTAGTGCAAGTGGGAGGCTGAAGGAAATATGCCCTAGAGGCAATAATAATGTTATTATTTATTTCCTTATATCATGATAAATGTTTATTATTCATGCTAGAATTGTATTAACCGGAAACATAATACATGTGTGAATACATAAACCTACAGAGTGTCACTAGTATGCCTCTACTTGACTAGCTCGTTAATCAAAGATGGTTATGTTTCCTAACCATGAACAAGGAGTTGTTATTTGATTAACGGGATCACATCATTGGTTGAATGATCTGATTGACATGACCCATTCCATTAGCATAGCACCTGATCGTATAGTTTGTTGCTAGTGCTTTTCTTCATGACTTATACATGTTCCTATGACTATGAGATTATGCAACTCCGTTTGCCCGAGGAACACTTTTGGTGCTACCAAACGTCACAACGAATCGGGTGATTATAAAGGTACATTACAGGTGTCTCGAAGGTACATGTTGGGTTGGCATATTTGAGATTAGGATTTGTCACTCCGATTGTCGGAGAGGTATCTCTGGGCCCTCTCGGTAATGCACATCACATAAGCCTTGCAAGCATTGCAACTAAATGTGTTAGTTGTGAGATGATGTATTACGGAACGAGAAAAGAGACTTGCCGAACGAGATTGAACTAGGTATTGGATACCGACGATCGAATCTCGGGCAAGTAACATACCGATGACAAAGGAACAACGTATGTTGTTATGCGGTCTCGACCGATAAAGATCTTCGTAGAATATGTAGGAGCCAATATGGGCATCCAGGTCCCGCTATTGGTTATTGACCGAGAGGTGTCTCGGTCATGTCTACATAGTTCTCGAACCCGTAGGGTCCGCACGCTTAACGCTTCGATGGCGAGTTATTATGAGTTTATATGATATTGATGTACGAAGGTTGTTCGAGTCCCGGATGAGATCACGGACATGACGAGGAGTCTCGAAATGGTCGAGACATAAAGATTGATATATTGGAAGCCTATGTTTGGACTCGGAATCACTCCGGGTGAAATTGGGAATTTTACCGAGTACCGGGGTTACGGAACCTCCCGGGGGTCAATGGGCCTTGATGGGCCTTAGTGGGAAGAGAAAGGGGCCATAGTGCTGGTCGCACCTTCCCCTTCCCTAGTCCTATTAGGACTAGGAGAAGGGGCGCCTCTCTCTCTCTTCCCACTTGGGAAAACCTAGTTGGACTAGGATTGGGGGAATCCTACCCTAGTAGGAGTAGGAAACCTGGTGCGCCTCCTCTCTGGCCGGCCAGCCCTCCCTTCCCTCCTTTATATCAGAGGCAGGGGCACCCCATGACACACAAGTTGATCATTGAGATCGTTCCTTAGCCGTGTGCGGTGCCCCTTCCACCAAACTACACCTCGAATATACCGTTGCGGAGCTTAGGCGAAGCCCTGCGCGGTGGAACATCATCATCGTCACCACGCCGTCGGTCGTGAAACTCTCCCTCAACACTCGGCTGGATCGGAGTTCGAGGGGCGTCATCGAGCTGAGCGTGTGCAGAACTCGGAGGTGCCGTGACGTTCGGTACTTGGATCGGTTGGATCGGGAAGAAGTACGACTACTTCCTCTACGTTGCGTCAACGCTTCCGTTGCTGGTCTCACGAGGGTGCGTAGACAACACTCTCATCTCGTTGCTATGCATCACCATGATCTTGCGTGATCGTAGGAAAATTTTGAAATTACTACGTTCCCCAACGGTGGTATCGAGCCTGGTTTTATGCGTTGATGTCATGTGCACGAGTAGAACACAAGTGAGTTGTGGACGATACAAGTCATACTGCCTACCAGCATGTCATACTTTGGTTCAGCGGTATTGTGAGATGAAGCGGCCGGACCGACATTACGCCAGACGCTTACGCGAGACTGGTTTCACCGCCCGAGCACTCGTTGCTTAAAGGTGACCGGCGGTGTCTGTCTCTCTCACTTTAGTTGAATCGAGTGTGGCTACGCCCGTCCTTGAGAAGGTTAAACGGAGTCTATTTGACGAAGTATCGTTGTGGTTTTGATGCGAGGTAAGAACGGTTCTTGCTCAGCCCGTAGCAGCCACGTAAAATTTGCAACAACAAAGTAGAGGACGTCTAACTTGTTTTTGCAGGGCATGTTGTGATGTGATATGGTCAAGACATGATGCTGAATTTTATTGTATGAGATGATCATGTTTTGTAACCGAAGTTATCGGCAACTGGCAGGAGCCATATGGTTGTCGCTTTATTGTATGAAATGCAATCGCCCTGTAATGCTTTACTTTATCACTAAGCGGTAGCGATAGTCGAGAAGCATAAGATTGGCGAGACGACAACGATGCTACGATGGAGATCAAGGTGTCGCGCGGTGACGATGGTGATCATGACGGTGCTTCGGAGATGGAGATCACAAGCACAAGATGATGATGGCCATATCATATCACTTATATTGATTGCATGTGATGTTAATCCTTTATGCATCTTATTTTGCTTTGATTGACGGTAGCATTATAAGATGATCCCTTACTAAATTATCAAGAAGTGTTCTCCACGAGTATGCACCGTTGCGAAAGTTCTTCGTCTTTGAGACACCACGTGATGATCGGGTGTGATAGGCTCTACGTTCAAATACAACGGTGCAAAACAGTTGCACACGCAGAATACTCAGGTTATACTTGACGAGCTATGCATATAAGATATGACCTCGGAACACGGAGACCGAAGGTCGGCGTGAATCATATAGTAGATATGATCAACATATTGATGTTCACCATTGAAACTACTCCATCACACGTGATGATCGGTCATGGTGTAGTTGATATGGATCACGCAATCACTTAGAGAATTGGAGGATATTTTTCTAAGTGGGAGTTCTTAAGTAATATGATTAATTGAACTTAAATTTATCATGAACTTAGTACCGATAGTATCTTGCTTGTCTATGATTTGTAGATAGATGGCTCGTCTTTGTTGTTCCGTTGAATTTTAATGCGTTCCTTGAGAAAGCAAAGTTGAAAGATGATGGCAGAAATTACACGGACTGGGTCCGTAATTTGAGGATTATCCTTATTGCTGCACGGAAGAATTACGTCCTGGAAGCACCGTTAGGTGCCAGGCCTGGTGCAAGGGCTGCGCGTGAAGTTGTGAACGTCTGGCAAAGCAAAGCTGATGACTACTCTATAGTTCAGTGTGCCATGCTTTACGGCTTAGAACCGGGACTTCAACGTCGTTTTGAACACCATGGAGCATATGAGATGTTCCAGGAGTTGAAGTTAATATTCCAAGCGAATGCCCGGATTGAGAGATATGAAGTCTCCAATAAGTTCTATAGCTGTAAGATGGAGGAGAACGGTTCTGTCAGTGAGCATATACTCAGAATGTCTGGATATAACAATCACTTGATTCAACTGGGAGTTAATCTTCCGGATGATTGCGTCATTGATGAATTCTCCAATCACGCCACCAAGCTACAAGAGCTTCGTGATGAACTATAATATGCAAGGGATGACCAAAACAATGCCCGAGCTCTTCGCGATCTTTGAAAGCATGGAGGTAGAAATCAAAAGGAGCATCAAGTGTTGATGGTTAACAAAACCACTAGTTTCAAGAAAAAGGGCAAAGGAAAGAAAAAGGGAAACTTCAAAAAGAGCGGCAAGCAAGTTGCTGATCAAGAGAAGAAACCCAAGTCTGGTCCTAAACCTGAAACTGAGTGCTTCTATTGCAAGCAGGCTGGTCCTTTCGAAGCGGAACTGCCCCAAGTATTTGGCGGATAAGAAGGATGGCAAGGTTAACAAAGGTATATGTGATATACATGTTATTGATGTGTACCTTACTAATACTCGCAGAGCACTGGTATTTGATCTGGTTCATTGCTAATATTTGCAACTCAAAGCAGGGCTACGGATTGCGAAGATTGGCTAAGGACGAGGTGACAATGCGCGTGGGAAATGGTTCCAAAGTCGATGTGATCGCGATCGGCACGCTACCTCTACATCTACCTTGGATTAGTATTAGACCTAAATAATTGTTATTTAGTACCAGCGTTGAGCATGAACATTATATCTGGATCTTGTTTGATGCGAGACGGTTATTCATTTAAATCGAGAGAATAATGGTTGTTCTATTTATATGAATAATATCTTTTATGGTCATGCACCATTGAAGAATGGTTTGTTTTACTTAATCTTGATAGTAGTGATACACATATTCATAATGTTGAAACCAAAAGATGCAGAGTTGATAATGATGGTGCAACTTATTTGTGGCACTTGCCGTTTAGGTCATATCGTGTAAAGCGCATGAAGAAACTCCATCTTGATGGACTTTTGGAGTCACTTGATTATGAATCACTTGGCACTTGCGAACCGTGCCTTATGGGCAAGATGACTAAAACACCGTTCTCCGGAACTATGGAGAGAGCAACAGATTTATTGGAAATCATACATACCGATGTATGTGGTCCAATGAATGTTGAGGCTCGTATGGCGGATATCGTTATTTTCTCACCTTCACAGATGATTTGAGCAGATATGGGTATATCTACTTAATGAAACACAAGTCTGAAACATTTGAAAAGTTCAAAGAATTTCAGAGTGAAGTGGAAAATCATCGTAACAAGAAAATAAAGTTTCTACGATCTGATCGTGGAGGAGAATATTTGAGTTACGAGTTTGGCCTACATTTGAAACAATGCGGAATAGTTTCGCAACTTACGCCACCTGGAACACCACAACGTAATGGTGTGTCCGAACGTCGTAATCGTACTTTATTAGATATGGTGCGATCTATGATGTCTCTTACTGATTTACCGCTATCGTTTTGGGGTTATGCTTTAGAGACGGCTACATTCACTTTAAATAGGGCACCATCTAAATCCGTTGAGACGACGCCTTATGAACTGTGGTTTGGCAAGAAACCAAAGTTGTCGTTTCTGAAAGTTTGGGGCTGCGATGCTTATGTGAAAAAGCTTCAACCTGATAAGCTCGAACCCAAATCGGAGAAATGTGTCTTCATAGGATACCCAAAGGAGACAGTTGGGTACACCTTCTATCACAGATCCGAAGGCAAGATTTTTGTTGCTAAATTCGGAAACTTTTTGGAGAAAGAGTTTCTCACGAAAGAAGTGAGTGGGAGGAAAGTAGAACTTGATGAGATAACTGTATCTACTCCCTTATTGAGAAATAGTACATCACAGAAAACAGTTTCTGTGACACCTACACCAAATAGGGAGGAAGCTAATGATGATGATCATGAAACTTCAGATCAAGTTTCTACAGAACTTCGTAGATCAACCAGAGCAAGATCCGCACCAGAGTGGTACGGTAATCCTATTTTGGAAGTCATGTTATTGGAACATGATGAACCTACGAACTATGAAGAAGCGATGGTGAGCCCAGATTCCACAAAATGGCTTGAGGCCATGAAATCTGAGATGGGATCCATGTATGAGAACAAAGTGTGGACTTTGGTTGACTTGCCCGATGATCGGCAAGCAATTGAGAATAAATGGATCTTCAAGAAGAAGAGGCGACGCTGATGGTAATGTTATCGTCTATAAAGCTCGACTTGTTGCAAAAGGTTTTCGACAAGTTCAAGGGATTGACTACGATGAGACCTTCTCACCCGAAGCGATGCTTAAGTCCGTCCGAATCATGTTAGCAATTGCCGCATTTTATGATTATGAAATTTGGCAAATGGATGTTAAAACTGCATTCTGAATGGATTTACGGAAGAAGAGTTGTATATGATGCAACCAGAAGGTTTTGTCGATCCAAAGGGAGCTAACAAAGTGTGCAAGCTCCAGCGATCCATTTATGGACTGGTGCAAGCCTCTCGGAGTTGGAATAAACGTTTTGATAGTGTGATCAAAGCATTTGGTTTTATCTGACTTTTGGAGAAGCCTGTATTTACAAGAAAGTGAGTGGGAGCTCAGTAGCATTTCGATATTATATGTGGATGACATATTATTGATCGGAAATGATATAGAAATTCTGGATAGCATAAAGGATACTTGAATAAGAGTTTTTCGATGAAAGACCTCGGTGAAGCTGCTTACATATTGGGCATTAAGATCTATAGAGATAGATCAAGACGCTTAATAGGACTTTCACAAAGCACATACCTTGATAAAGTTTTGAAAAAGTTCAAAATGGATCAGGCAAAGAAAGGGTTCTTGCCGGTATTACAAGGTGTGAAGTTGAGTAAGACTCAATGCCCGACCACCGCAGAAGATAGAGAGAAAATGAAAGATGTTCCCTATGCTTCAGCCATAGGCTCTATCATGTATGCAATCTGTGTACAGACCTGATGTGTGCCTTTGTTGTAAGTTTAGCAGGCAGGTACCAAAGTAATCCAGGAGTGGATCACTGGACAGCGGTCAAGAACATCCTTAAGTACTTGAGAAGGACTAAGGATATGTTTCTCATTTATGGCGGTGACAAAGAGCTCGTCGTAAACGGTTACGTCGACGCAAGCTTTGACACTGATCCGGACGATTCTAAATCGCAAACCGGATCGTGATTTACATTAAGCGGTGGAGCTGTCAGTTGGTGCAGTTCCAAACAAAGCGTCGTTGCGGGATCTACATGTGAAGCTGAGTACATAGCTGCTTCGGAAGCAGCTAATGAAGGAGTCTGGATGAAGGAGTTCATAACCGATCTAGGTGTTGTACCTAGTGTATCGGGTCCAATGAAAATCTTTTGTGACAATACTGGTGCAATTGCCTTGGCAAAGGAATCCAGATTTCACAAGAGAACCAAGCACATCAAAAGACGCTTCAACTCCATCCGGATTTGGTCCAGGTGGGAGACATAGAGATATGCAAGATACATACGGATCTGAATGTTGCGCAGACCGTTGACTAAGCCTCTTCCACGAGCAAAACATGATCAGCACCAAGACTCCATGGGTGTTAGAATCATTCTTGTGTAATCTAGATTATTGACTCTAGTGCAAGTGGGACTGAAGGAAATATGCCCTAGAGGCAATAATAATGTTATTATTTATTTCCTTATATCATGATAAATGTTTATTATTCATGCTAGAATTGTATTAACCGGAAACATAATACATGTGTGAATACATAAACCTACTGAGTGTCACTAGTATGCCTCTACTTGACTAGCTCGTTAATCAAAGATGGTTATGTTTCCTAACCATGAACAAGGAGTTGTTATTTGATTAACGGGATCACATCATTGGTTGAATGATCTGATTGACATGACCCATTCCATTAGCATAGCACCTGATCGTATAGTTTGTTGCTAGTGCTTTTCTTCATGACTTATACATGTTCCTATGACTATGAGATTATGCAACTCCCGTTTGCCGAGGAACACTTTTGGTGCTACCAAACGTCACAACGAATCGGGTGATTATAAAGGTACATTACAGGTGTCTCCGAAGGTACATGTTGGGTTGGCATATTTGAGATTAGGATTTGTCACTCCGATTGTCGGAGAGGTATCTCTGGGCCCTCTCGGTAATGCACATCACATAAGCCTTGCAAGCATTGCAACTAAATGTGTTAGTTGTGAGATGATGTATTACGGAACGAGAAAAGAGACTTGCCGAACGAGATTGAACTAGGTATTGGATACCGACGATCGAATCTCGGGCAAGTAACATACCGATGACAAAGGAACAACGTATGTTGTTATGCGGTCGACCGATAAAGATCTTCGTAGAATATGTAGGAGCCAATATGGGCATCCAGGTCCCGCTATTGGTTATTGACCGAGAGGTGTCTCGGTCATGTCTACATAGTTCTCGAACCCGTAGGGTCCGCACGCTTAACGTTTGATGGCAGTTATTATGAGTTTATATGATATTGATGTACGAAGGTTGTTGAAGTCCGGATGAGATCACGGACATGACGAGGAGTCTCGAAATGGTCGAGACATAAAGATTGATATATTGGAAGCCTATGTTTGGACTCGGAATCACTCCGGGTGAAATTGGGAATTTTACCGAGCACGGGGTTACGGAACCTCCCGGGGTCAATGGGCCTTGATGGGCCTTAGTGGGAAAGAGAAAAGGGGGCCATAGTGCTGGCCGCACCTTCCCCCCTTCCCTAGTCCTATTAGGACTAGGAGAAGGGGGCGCCCCCCTCTCTCTCTCTCTTCCCACTTGGGAAAACCTAGTTGGACTAGGATTGGGGGGGAATCCTACTCCTAGTAGGAGTAGGAAACCTGGTGCGCCTCCTCTCTCTCGGCGGCCAGCCCCTCCCTTCCCTCCTTATATACTGGGGCAGGGGCACCCCATGACACACAAGTTGATCATTGAGATCGTTCCTTAGCCGTGTGCGGTGCCCCCTTCCACCAAACTACACCTCGAATATACCGTTGCGGAGCTTAGGCGAAGCCCTGCGCCGGTGGAACATCATCATCGTCACCACGCCGTCGTTGCTGACGAAACTCTCCCTCAACACTCGGCTGGATCGGAGTTCGAGGGACGTCATCGAGCTGAGCGTGTGCAGAACTCGGAGGTGCCGACGTTCGGTACTTGGATCGGTTGGATCGGGAAGAAATACGACTACTTCCTCTACGTTGCGTCAACGCTTCCGTTGCTGGTCTACGAGGGTACGTAGACAACACTCTCATCTCGTTGCTATGCATCACCATGATCTTGCGTGATCGTAGGAAAATTTTTGAAATTACTACGTTCCCCAACATCTCAACACAAAGAGACTCAAGGATTGATGTTCTTCGCAATCTCTTCAAAAGCTTCAAGAGAAACGACAATGAGAATGTCCAGCTCACGTTTGATCGCCTTACTGATATCACCAATGAGCTTCGCGCACTCGGCGCCACTGAGATCACCAAGCATGAAATTGTGAAGAAGCTACTGAGATCACTTGACAGCTCATTTGACACTTTGGCCCTGATGATTCAAGAACGCACTGACTTCAAAGATCTCAATCCGTCTGACATACTTGAGAGGCTCAACACACATGAGTTACAGCTATCTGAGAAGAGAGAGATATATGGCCCCAACTATGGCCGATCCCGTGCTTTGAAGGCAAAAGCTATTTCCTAATCTGAAGAAGAATCTGACTGCAGTTCTGGTGATCCTGAAGACATTGACAAAGAGCTAGCAATGCTTGTGAGAAACTTCCAAAAGTTCTCTAAGAAGAATCACTTCGGAAAGTCTTCAAGATCCAGCTAAAGAAATGATGAGGCTTCCTCTCGCGACCATAAGAAGAGAACATGCCACAAATGCAAGAAGCCAGGCCATTACATATCTGAGTGTCCTCAATGGGACAAGGAAACTAAAAAGAAGAAAAAGAGCAAGGAATATTATTCTGACGACAAGAAGAAGAAATCTTCAAAGTCTTCATCAAAGTCTTCGTCTCACAACAAGAGCTCATCTGGCAAGGCTCATGCGTTCATTGGCAAGGAGATGGATTCAGAGGAGGAGTCTGCTTCTAAGTAGGCGGAGGTGGAGTCTGAGAAGGAGTCTGATTCAGGTGTGGCGAGCCTGGCTCTACCTTCGTCATTTGTCGCCAAGTCCATCTTCAACACTGAAGACAATGGTCACGTCGCCGATGCTGAAGCCGATGATGAGGACGACTCCACTCCGACCTACTACTTCATGGCACGAGGTGCTTACTTTCAAACCTCCAGTGAAGATGACTTTGAGTGTGAATCCAAACCTAGCTATAAAAATCTTGCTAAAATTGCAACTGAACAACAAACTGCTATGGAACAGATTCAAGAGTTGCTTGACAAAAGTGATGACCTATTGGACGCAGAAATGAATTGAACTCAGTCCTTAATCAAAGACATAAAAAATCTTCGTGTTAAGTACGAGGAACTTGAAATTCGTCATGAAACCCCCTCAGCCACTCATGAGAAGCTTTGCTACGATTATCTTCAAAGGAAGCAAGATCTTGAGAAACTGAGAGTGTCTCATGAAGATCTTCAAAAGGAGAATGATTCACTACTCTCCCAACAGCTCAGTTCCGCTCAGGAAGATTTTGTGCCACCATGTTAAAAATGTCTTCAGCGTGATAATGATGTCTCTGTTGCTGAATGTTCCACTGCTTCTGATGTTGCAATATCTTCAACTGCTGATGTGGTAACTAACCCCTCTACTAAGGATACCACTACTATTGTTGATGAGAATTCTAGGTTGAAGACATTGCTTGATGAAGGAAATATGCCCTAGAGGCAATAATAATGTTATTATTTATTTCCTTATATCATGATAAATGTTTATTATTCATGCTAGAATTGTATTAACCGGAAACATAATACATGTGTGAATACATAAACCTACAGAGTGTCACTAGTATGCCTCTACTTGACTAGCTCGTTAATCAAAGATGGTTATGTTTCCTAACCATGAACAAGGAGTTGTTATTTGATTAACGGGATCACATCATTGGTTGAATGATCTGATTGACATGACCCATTCCATTAGCATAGCTTTTGATCGTATAGTTTGTTGCTAGTGCTTTTCTTCATGACTTATACATGTTCCTATGACTATGAGATTATGCAACTCCCGTTTGCCGAGGAACACTTTTGGTGCTACCAAACGTCACAACGAATCGGGTGATTATAAAGGTACATTACAGGTGTCTCCGAAGGTACATGTTGGGTTGGCATATTTCGAGATTAGGATTTGTCACTCCGATTGTCGGAGAGGTATCTCTGGCCCTCTCGGTAATGCACATCACATAAGCCTTGCAAGCATTGCAACTAAATGTGTTAGTTGTGAGATGATGTATTACGGAACGAGAAAAGAGACTTGCCGATGTGAGATTGAACTAGGTATTGGATACCGACGATCGAATCTCGGGCAAGTAACATACCGATGACAAAGGGAACAACGATGTTGTTATCTTGATCGACCGATAAAGATCTTCGTAGAATATGTAGGAGCCAATATGGGCATCCAGGTCCCGCTATTGGTTATTGACCGAGAGGTGTCTCGGTCATGTCTACATAGTTCTCGAACCCGTAGGGTCCGCACGCTTAACGCTTCGATGGCGGTTATTATGAGTTTATATGATATTGATGTACGAAGGTTGTTGAAGTCCCGGATGAGATCACGGACATGACGAGGAGTCTCGAAATGGTCGAGACATAAAGATTGATATATTGGAAGCCTATGTTTGGACTCGGAATCACTCCGGGTGAAATTGGGAATTTTACCGAGTACCGGGGTTACCGGAACCTCCGAGGGGTCAATGGGCCTTGATGGGCCTTAGTGGGAAAGAGAAAAGGGGCCATAGTGCTGGCGCACCTTCCCCTTCCCTAGTCCTATTAGGACTAGGAGAAGGGCGCCTCTCTCTCTCTTCCCACTTGGGAAAACCTAGTTGGACTAGGATTGGGGAATCCTACCCTAGTAGGAGTAGGAAACCCCGTGCGCCTCCTCTCTCTGGCCGGCCAGCCCCTCCCTTCCTCCTTTATATACAGGGCAGGGGCACCCCATGACACACAAGTTGATCATTGAGATCGTTCCTTAGCCGTGTGCGGTGCCCCTTCCACCAAACTACACCTCGAATATACCGTTGCGGAGCTTAGGCGGAAGCCTGCGCCGGTGGAACATCATCATCGCCACCACGCCGTCAGGTCGTGAAACTCTCCTCAACACTCGGCTGGATCGGAGTTCGAGGGACGTCATCGAGCTGAACGTGTGCAGAACTCGGAGGTGCCGACGTTCGGTACTTGGATCGGTTGGATCGGGAAGAAGTACGACTACTTCCTCTACGTTGCGTCAACGCTTCCGTTGCTAGTCTCACGAGGGTACGAGACAACACTCTCATCTCGTTGCTATGCATCACCATGATCTTGCGTGATCGTAGGAAAATTTTTGAAATTACTACGTTCCCCAACAAAGTGGTATCGAGCCTGGTTTTATGCGTTGATGTCATGTGCACGAGTAGAACACAAGTGAGTTGTGGGCGATACAAGTCATACCGCCTACCAGCATGTCATACTTTGGTTCAGCGGTATTGTGAGATGAAGCGGCCCGGACCGACATTACGCAGACGCTTACGCGAGACTGGTTTCACCGCCCGAGCACTCGTTGCTTAAAGGTGACCGGCGGGTGTCTGTCTCTCTCACTTTAGTTGAATCGAGTGTGGCTCGCCCGGTCCTTGAGAAGGTTAAACGGAGTCTATTTGACGAAGTATCGTTGTGGTTTTGATGCGTAGGTAAGAACGGTTCTTGCTCAGCCCGTAGCAGCCACGTAAAATTTGCAACAACAAAGTAGAGGACGTCTAACTTGTTTTTGCAGGGCATGTTGTGATGTGATATGGTCAAGACATGATGCTGAATTTTATTGTATGAGATGATCATGTTTTGTAACGAAGTTATCGGCAATCTGGCAGGAGCCATATGGTTGTCGCTTATTGTATGAAATGCAACGCCTGTAATGCTTTACTTTATCACTAAGCGGTAGCGATAGTCGAGAAGCATAAGATTGGCGAGACGACAACGATGCTACGATGGAGATCAAGGTGTCGCGCGGTGGCGATGGTGATCATGACGGTGCTTGGAGATGGAGATCACAAGCACAAGATGATGATGGCCATATCATATCACTTATATTGATTGCATGTGATGTTAATCCTTTATGCATCTTATTTTGCTTTGATTGATGGTAGCATTATAAGATGATCCCTTACTAAATTATCAAGAAGTGTTCTCCCGAGTATGCACCGTTGCGAAAGTTCTTCGTCTTTGAGACACCACGTGATGATCGGGTGTGATAGGCTCTACGTTCAAATACAACGGTGCAAAACAGTTGCACACGCAGAATACTCAGGTTATACTTGACGAGCTATGCATATAAGATATGACCTCGAACACGGAGACCGAAAGGTCGGCGTGAATCATATAGTAGATATGATCAACATATTGATGTTCACCATTGAAACTACTCCATCACACGTGATGATCGGTCATGGTGTAGTTGATATGGATCACGCAATCACTTAGAGAATTGGAGGATATTTTTCTAAGTGGGAGTTCTTAAGTAATATGATTAATTGAACTTAAATTTATCATGAACTTAGTACCTGATAGTATCTTGCTTGTCTATGATGTGTAGATAGATGGCTCGTCTTTGTTGTTCCGTTGAATTTTAATGCGTTCCTTGAGAAAGCAAAGTTGAAAGATGATGGCAGCAATTACGGACTGGGTCCGTAACTTGAGGATTATCCTTATTGCTGCACGGAAGAATTACGTCCTGGAAGCACCGTTAGGTGCCGGGCCTGGTGCAAGGGCTGCGCCGAAGTTGTGAACGTCTGGCAAAGCAAAGCTGATGACTACTCTATAGTTCAGTGTGCCATGCTTTACGGCTTAGAACGGGACTTCAACGTCGTTTTGAACACCATGGAGCATATGAGATGTTCCAGGAGTTGAAGTTAATATTCCAAGCGAATGCCCGGATTGAGAGATATGAAGTCTCCAATAAGTTCTATAGCTGTAAGATGGAGGAGAACAGTTTCTGTCGGTGAGCATATACTCAGAATGTCCGGATATAACAATCACTTGATTCAACTGGGAGTTAATCTTCCGGATGATTGCGTCATTGATGAATTCTCCAATCACGCCACCAAGCTACAAGAGCTTCGTGATGAACTATAATATGCAAGGGATGACCAAAACAATGCCCGAGCTCTTCGCGATCTTTGAAAGCAGCGGAGGTAGAAATCAAAAAGGAGCATCAAGTGTTGATGGTTAACAAAACCACTAGTTTCAAGAAAAGGGCAAAGGAAAGAAAAGGAAACTTCAAAAGAGCGGCAAGCAAGTTGTTGATCAAGAGAAGAAACCCAAGTCTGGTCCTAAACCTGAAACTGAGTGCTTCTATTGCAAGCAGGCTGGTCCTCGAAGCGGAACTGCCCCAAGTATTTGGCGGATAAGAAGGATGGCAAGGTTAACAAAGGTATATGTGATATACATGTTATTGATGTGTACCTTACTAATACTCGCAGAGCACTGGTATTTGATACTGGTTACATTGCTAATATTTGCAACTCAAGCAGGGCTACGGATTAGCGAAGATTGGCTAAGGACGAGGTGACAATGCGCGTGGGAAATGGTTCCAAAGTCGATGTGATCGCGATCGGCACGCTACCTCTACATCTACCTTCGGATTAGTATTAGACCTAAATAATTGTTATTTAGTACCAGCGTTGAGCATGAACATTATATCTGGATCTTGTTTGATGCGAGACGGTTATTCATTTAAATCAGAGAATAATGGTTGTTCTATTTATATGAATAATATCTTTTATGGTCATGCACCATTGAAGAATGGTTTGTTTTACTTAATCTTGATAGTAGTGATACACATATTCATAATGTTGAAACCAAAAGATGCAGAGTTGATAATGATGGTGCAACTTATTTGTGTACTTCGCCGTTTAGGTCATATCGGTGTAAAGCGCATGAAGAAACTCCATCTTGATGGACTTTTGGAGTCACTTGATTATGAATCACTTGGCACTTGCGAACCGTGCCTTATGGGCAAGATGACTAAAACACCGTTCTCCGGAACTATGGAGAGAGCAACAGATTTATTGGAAATCATACATACCGATGTATGTGGTCCAATGAATGTTGAGGCTCGTGGCGGATATCGTTATTTTCTCACCTTCACAGATGATTTGAGCAGATATGGGTATATCTACTTAATGAAACACAAGTCTGAAACATTTGAAAAGTTCAAAGAATTTCAGAGTGAAGTGGAAAATCATCGTAACAAGAAAATAAAGTTTCTACGATCTGATCGTGGAGGAGAATATTTGAGTTACGAGTTTGGCCTACATTTGAAACAATGCGAATAGTTTCGCAACTTACGCCACCGAACACCACAACGTAATGGTGTGTCCGAGCGTCAGAATCGTATTTTATTAGATATGGTGCGATCTATGATGTCTCTTACTGATTTACCGCTATCGTTTTGGGGTTATGCTTTAGAGACGGCTACATTCACTTTAAATAGGGCACCATCTAAATCCGTTGAGACGACGCCTTATGAACTGTGGTTTGGCAAGAAACCAAAGTTGTCGTTTCGAAAGTTTGGGGCTGCGATGCTTATGTGAAAAAGCTTCAACCTGATAAGCTCGAACCCAAATCGGAGAAATGTGTCTTCATAGGATACCCAAAGGAGACAGTTGGGTACACCTTCTATCACAGATCCGAAGGCAAGATTTTTGTTGCTAAATTCGAAACTTTTGGAGAAAGAGTTTCTCACGAAAGAAGTGAGTGGGAGGAAAGTAGAACTTGATGAGATAATCTGTATCTACTCCCTTATTGAGAAATAGTACATCACGTAAAACAGTTTCGTGACACCTACACCAAATAGGGAGGAAGCTAATGATGATGATCATGAAACTTCAGATCAAGTTTCTACAGAACTTCAGAGATCAACAGAGCAAGATCCGCACTGAGTGGTACGGTAATCCTATTTTGGAAGTCATGTTCTGGAACATGATGAACCTACGAACTATGAAGAAGCGATGGTGAGCCCAGATTCCACAAAATGGCTTGAGGCCATGAAATCTGAGATGGGATCCATGTATGAGAACAAAGTGTGGACTTTGGTTGACTTGCCCGATGATCGGCAAGCAATTGAGAATAAATGGATCTTCAAGAAGAAGACTGACGCTGATGGTAATGTTATCGTCTATAAAGCTCGACTTGTTGCAAAAGGTTTTCGACAAGTTCAAGGGATTGACTACGATGAGACCTTCTCACCCGTAGCGATGCTTAAGTCCGTCCGAATCATGTTAGCAATTGCCGCATTTTATGATTATGAAATTTGGCAAATGGATGTTAAAACTGCATTCTGAATGGATTTACGGAAGAAGAGTTGTATATGATGCAACCAGAAGGTTTTGTCGATCCAAAGGAGCTAACAAAGTGTGCAAGCTCCAGCGATCCATTTATGGACTGGTGCAAGCCTCTCGGAGTTGGAATAAGCGTTTTGATAGTGTGATCAAAGCATTTGGTTTTATCTGAGACTTTGGAGAAGCTTTGTATTTACAAGAAAGTGAGTGGGAGCTCAGAGCATTTCGATATTATATGTGGATGACATATTATTGATCGGAAATGATATAGAATTCTGGATAGCATAAAGGGATACTTGAATAAGAGTTTTCGATGAAAGACCTCGGTGAAGCTGCTTACATATTGGGCATTAAGATCTATAGAGATAGATCAAGACGCTTAATAGGACTTTCACAAAGCACATACCTTGATAAAGTTTTGAAAAGTTCAAAATGGATCAGGCAAAGAAAGGGTTCTTGCCGGTATTACAAGGTGTGAAGTTGAGTAAGACTCAATGCCCGACCACCGCAGAAGATAGAGAGAAAATGAAAGATGTTCCTATGCTTCAGCCATAGGCTCTATCATGTATGCAATGCTGTGTACCAGACCTGATGTGTGCCTTGCTGTAAGTTTAGCAGCAGGTACCAAAGTAATCCAGAGTGGATCATGGACAGCGGTCAAGAACATCCTTAAGTACTTGAGAAGGACTAAGGATATGTTTCTCATTTATGGCGGTGACAAAGAGCTCGTCAGGCAGTTACGCCGACGCAAGCTTTGACACTGATCCGGACGATTCTAAATCGCAAACCGGATACGTATTTACATTAAACGGTGGAGCTGTCGGTTGGTGCAGTTCCAAACAAAGCGTCGCTTGGGATCTACATGTGAAGCTGAGTACATAGCTGCTTGGAAGCAGCTAATGAAGGAGTCGGATGAAGGAGTTCATAACCGATCTAGGTGTTGTACCTAGTGTATCGGGTCCAATGAAAATCTTTGTGACAATATGGTGCAATTGCCTTGGCAAAGGAATCCAGATTTCACAAGAGAACCAAGCACATCAAAAGACGCCTCAACTCCATCCGGATTTGGTCCGGTGGGAGACATAGAGATATGCAAGATACATACGGATCTGAATGTTGCAGACCGTTGACTAAGCCTCTTCCACGAGCAAAACATGATCAGCACCAAGACTCCATGGGTGTTAGAATCATTCTTGTGTAATCTAGATTATTGACTCTAGTGCAAGTGGGAGACTCAAGGAAATATGCCCTAGAGGCAATAATAATGTTATTATTTATTTCCTTATATCATGATAAATGTTTATTATTCATGCTAGAATTGTATTAACCGGAAACATAATACATGTGTGAATACATAAACCTACAGAGTGTCACTAGTATGCCTCTACTTGACTAGCTCGTTAATCAAAGATGGTTATGTTTCCTAACCATGAACAAGGAGTTGTTATTTGATTAACGGGATCACATCATTGGTTGAATGATCTGATTGACATGACCCATTCCATTAGCATAGCACCTGATCGTATAGTTTGTTGCTAGTGCTTTTCTTCATGACTTATACATGTTCCTATGACTATGAGATTATGCAACTCCCGTTTGCCCGAGGAACACTTTGGGTGCTACCAAACGTCACAACGTAATCGGGTGATTATAAAGGTACATTACAGGTGTCTCCGAAGGTACATGTTGGGTTGGCATATTTCGAGATTAGGATTTGTCACTCCGATTGTCGGAGAGGTATCTCTGGGCCCTCTCGGTAATGCACATCACATAAGCCTTGCAAGCATTGCAACTAAATGTGTTAGTTGTGAGATGATGTATTACGGAACGAGAAAAGAGACTTGCCGAGAACGAGATTGAACTAGGTATTGGATACCGACGATCGAATCTCGGGCAAGTAACATACCGATGACAAAGGAACAACGATGTTGTTATGCGGTCCGACCGATAAAGATCTTCGTAGAATATGTAGGAGCCAATATGGGCATCCAGGTCCCGCTATTGGTTATTGACCGAGAGGTGTCTCGATCATGTCTACATAGTTCTCGAACCCGTAGGGTCCGCACGCTTAACGCTTCGATGGCAGTTATTATGAGTTTATATGATATTGATGTACGAAGGTTGTTGAAGTCCCGGATGAGATCACGGACATGACGAGGAGTCTCGAAATGGTCGAGACATAAAGATTGATATATTGGAAGCCTATGTTTGGACTCGGAATCACTCCGGGTGAAATTGGGAATTTTACCGGAGTACCGGGGGGTTACCGGAACCTCCCGGGGTCAATGGGCCTTGATGGGCCTTAGTGGGAAAGAGAAAAGGGGGCCATAGTGCTGGCCGCACCTTCCCCCCTTCCCTAGTCCTATTAGGACTAGGAGAAGGGGGCGCCCGCCTCTCTCTCTCTCTTCCCACTTGGGAAAACCTAGTTGGACTAGGATTGGGGAATCCTACCCTAGTAGGAGTAGGAAACCCTGTGCGCCTCCTCTCTCTGGCCGGCCAGCCCTCCCTTCCCTCCTTTATATACAGGGCAGGGGCACCCCATGACACACAAGTTGATCATTGAGATCGTTCCTCAGCCGTGTGCGGTGCCCCTTCCACCAAACTACACCTCGAATATACCGTTGCGGAGCTTAGGCGAAGCCTGCGCCGTGGAACATCATCATCGTCACCACGCCGTCGTCTTGTGAAACTCTCCTCAACACTCGGCTGGATCGGAGTTCGAGGGACGCCATCGAGCTGAACGTGTGCAGAACTCGGAGGTGCCGACGCTCGGTACTTGGATCGGTTGGATCGGGAAGAAGTACGACTACTTCCTCTACGTTGCGTCAACGCTTGCGTGTCTGGTCTCGAGGGCACGAGACAACACTCTCATCTCGTTGCTATGCATCACCATGATCTTGCGTGATCGTAGGAAAATTTTTGAAATTACTACGTTCCCCAACACTTGAAACATGCATGTACAAAAGCCACAAAGGGCATCAGAAACTATGTGATGTCCTCAAGAAACAGATTCTGAACCGAAACCCTAGGAAAGAGAGTGTTGAGTTTGAGAGGAAAATGAATGTTGATGGTTCTTACTGGAAGCCTGAGCAGTACCCCAAAACCCCGTGGGTTGCTGCACAGGGCCCTTCACTGGACCCATCCACCTTATCTGGTTTCACATATACTAACCCCAATATCATTGATGAATCCTTTGATTCAAATTATAAGCTGTTTAAGAATCAGAATGGTGAATTGTTTGCCAGGTTTATTGGTACTAACTACAAGAATGGGCCACCTTTGAAGAGGATCTGGGTGCCCAAAAAATTTCTTGAGAAGCTTCCCGTAAATGTCATCATGACACCACCAGTGAAGATGACAAATCCCAGACCAAAGGCTTCATATGGCCCAAAGGCTTCATACAGACAGAGGACCTCACAAGGTCACCCTAACGCCAATGTTTTGCAGGGAAACCATCATCATACTCATGAATATGAGTGTATCTCTTCTAACCGCTATGTTCACAAATCAAAGAACTTTTCTGCATATTTTGTGAGTATTATTCACCTCCTGCAAGACTATTTGCTAGGGCTCCAAAGCCAAAGTTCTCAAATGCTACACTTAGACTCATTGCTTCTAAGCCACCCCTGAAGATGTAGGTGGTTAAGAAGAATTAACTTTCTCTTGCAGGGAAAGGTCTCCAGCCGGAAATCAAAGACATTTGACGCCAATGCTAGCGACCTAAAACGTCTTGTGGGACGCAAGTGTAAGTGCATCTAGTGCCACCCCTAGTTGGTTTTGGAGTATTGACGACAAACCTGGTTGAGGGACTAATGTGTTTGTGAGAATTGCAGGATAACACAGGTAGTAGTCCCTCATTGATTCAGTTTACCTACTGGAGATGACCCCTAAAAATGTATGAATACATTGAAGACAATGGTGGTATGTGAAGATATTCACATTGAAGTCTATGACAAGAGAAGGCATTGCGTGAAGACTAAGGAGCGCGAAGACTTAGTTGTTTTGTTGTTTCCTTTTCTTCTTTGTTGAGTCGTAGGAACCACCGTACTGTTAAGTCGGGTCCCATTGAACAATGTCAGAGTGACTAAAGTAATGCTCAACCAAATCCTATGTCTTCGAGCGAAGACTATGAGAGCAAATCTTATCCAGAGTCGGATGAGTCAACTTTGCTTGTAGCCCAAGTCAAGCTGCCGCGTGTGTTTTAAATCTGACCGTTGTGACACGTGTCAGTTCCTTAGTGACCCAGGGTCATTTCAGACAAATCTGGTCGGGTTGCCTAGTGGCTATAAATAGCCCACCCCCTACACCATGAATAGGTGGCTGCTCAGAGTTAGTGCACGGCTTTTGTCGTTTGAGAGCAACCCACCTCCGAAGAGTTTAAGAGAGAGAAATCCTTGCGAGGACAAAGCCCAAAACACCCAGAGCCCAAAGAGTGTTTGGCATCACTGAAGTCTTTCTGTCCGCGTGATCTGAAGACTTGTTACACTTGAGGACTGTGAATCCTCCAGCCGGTTAGGCATCGCTTTCTAAGCATCCAAGAGTCATTGTGGATTGCCGGTGAATGAAGTCTGTGAAGGTTTGGAAGTCTACCTTGAAGACTTACCAGAGTGATTGGGCGGGAACTAGGTGTCCTTAGCACAATGGGAATAAGGTGAAGATGTGGTCTTCTGAGTTGAATCTCAGCCTCCCTAACCAGACGTATAGTTGTCACGGCAACTGGAACTGGTCGAACAAATTCTTGTCCTCCTGAAGCTACTATTTCTATCTCCCACTTCTCTCTACTTACCGTTTGTCTTCGTGAAGTCATTGCTTGCTTGCATTATCTGTTTGACTTCACTGTGTGACTACCTGTTCTGATTGGCTTCATACTAACTTCCATCCTGATCATTACTACCTAGCTGCTTATAGTCTTCATGATGGCACTTCATTGAATACTTGACTATAGCTTGTGTAGTGTAGTCTACCTTCCGCTACGTACGAATAGTGTTGTTTCTATTGTTTGTCTTCGAAACTCCCATGTTTTGAAGACTTTCATAAAAATCGCCTATTAACCCCCCCCCCCCCTCTAGTCGATAACTAGCACTTTCAATTGGTATCAGAGCAAGGTACTCCCTTGTTCTGTGTGATTCAGTTTAACCACCTGGAGTTTTAGCTATGTCAACTGCAGGGATAATCAAAGTCTCCGCTGCGTGCCCTGTCTTCGATGGCACTGATTACCCCTACTGGAAGAAGAAGATGCGCATGCATCTTGAAGTCATTGATGTCGATCTATGGTATGTCGTCAAGAACGGCGTTCCCAAGACTGGTGAAGGTGTCACCCCTGCTGATGTCAAGAAGTTCATTCAACTTGATTCAACTGCGAAGAACATCATCTGACCAAAGGACAGTGTGGCCATGTGAGTGCTTTGGAAACGTCGAAGCTGGTCTGGGACTGGCTCTCCAAGGTTAATGAAGGCGTCTCAGAGATATCAAAGGATTAGTGTCCTTCGCAACCTCTTCAACCGCTTCAAGAGAAATGACAATGAGAATGTCCAGCTCACGTTTGATCGCCTCACTGACATCACAAATGAGCTTCATGCTCTCGGCGCCACTGAGATCACCAAGCATGAAATCATCAAGATGCTTCTGAGATCTCTTGACAGCTCATTTGACACCCTAGCCCCGATGATTCAAGAAGGCCCTGACTTTAAGACACTCGATCCGTCTGACATACTTGAGAGGCTCAACACACATGAGTTCCAGCTATCTGAGAAAAGAGATATCTATGGCCCCAACTATGGCCGAACTCGCGCTTTGAAGGCAAAGGTTGTTTCCTCATCTGAAGAGGAATCTGATTGAAGTTTTGATGATCCTGAAGACATTGGAAAGGAGCTTGCTATGCTTGTGAAGAAGTTCCAGAAGTTCACAAAGAAGAAAGGCTTCAGAAAGTCTTCACGTTCCAACTCAAGAAATGATGAAGCATCCACTCATGACCACAAGAAGAGAACATGCCACAAATGCAAGAAACCTGGTCACTACATCTCTGAGTGTCCACAATGGGACAATGAGAAGAAGAAGAAGAAGAAGAGCAAAGAATATGATTCTGATGACAAGAAGAACAAGAAATCCTCAAAGTCTTCTTCCAAGTCCTCTTCCAAGTCTTCATCACACAAGAAGAGTTCATCTGGCAAGGCTCATGCTTTTGTTGGCAAGGAGATGGATTCAGAGGAGGAGTCTGCTTCTAAGGAGGCAGAGGTGGAGTCTGAGGAGGAATCCGACTCTGGAGTTGCAAGTCTGTCTCTAGCTTCAGCCTATGTTGCCAAGTCCATCCTCAACACTGAAGACAATGGATCCGTCACCAACACTGATGCTAATGACAAGGACGACTCCGCTCCCACCTACTGCTTCATGGCACGCGGTGCCAAGGTAAACTCACGCGATGCTTACTGTTAAACATCTAGTGAAGATGACTCTGATTGTGAATCCAAACCCAGCTACAAAACACTTGCTAAAATTGCAACTGAACAACAGAAAGCTATGGAACATATTCAAAAATTGTTAGACAAAAGCGATGATCTATTGGATGCTGAAATGACCTGATCTCAGTCCTTAACCGAAGACATAAAAAATCTTCATGTTAAGTAAAAGGAACTTGAAGGTCATCATGAAACACTCTCAACAACCCATGAAAATCTTTCCTATGATTATCTTCAAAGGAAGCAAGAACTTGAGAAGTTGAGAGCGGCTCATGAAGATCTTCAAAAAGAGAATGAGTCACTTCGCGCTCAACAGATCAGTCCCGCTCAGGAAGGATTTGAACCACCATGTCTAAAATGTCTTGAGCGTGACAACGCTAATTCTGTTGTTGAATGTTCTACTGCTGCTACTGTTGCAATATCTTAAACTATCGATGTGGAAACTAACCCCTCTGCTGAGGATGCCACTGTTATTGCTGATGAAAATGTTAGGTTGAAGACATTGCTTGAGATAGGGATGTACAAAAGTCTCAAAGGGCATCAGACACTATGTGATGTCCTAAAAAAGCAGATTTTGAACCGAAACCCTAGAAAAGAGGGTGTTGGGTTCGAGAGGAAAATGAACGTTTATGGCTCATACCGGAAACCTGAGCAGTACCCCGAAACCAAATGGGTTGCTGCAAAGGAACCTTCAGTGGATCCATCCACTTTATCTGGTTTCACTTCTTCTAACCCTGTCATCATTGATGAATCCTTTGATGCAAACTATAAACTATTTAAGAATCAGAATGGTGAAGTGTTTGCCAGGTATATTGGTACTAACTGCAGGAATGGACCACCTATGAAGAAGATCTGGGTGCCTAAAAGCTGTCTTGAGAATCTTCCTGTGAATGTCATCATGACACCACAAGGGAAGAAGACAAACTCCAGACCTAAGGGTTCATATGGTCCAAAGGCTTCATACAGACAGATGACTCACCCAAATCACCCTAACGCCAATGTTTTGCAGGGAAATCGTACTCAGATGTGTGAATATGAGTGTGTTTCTTCAAACCACTATGTTCATAAAACTAAGAACTTTTCTGCTTATTCATATGAGTATTATTCACCACCTGCAAGGCTATTTGCTAGGGCTTCAATGCCGAAGTTCTCAGATGCTGCACTTAGACTCATTGCATCGAATCCACCCCTGAAAATGTGGGTGGTTAAGAAGAATTAACTCTCTTTTGCAGGGAATGGTCTCCAGCCGAAAATCAAAGGCGTCTGATGCTATTGCCGGGGACCTAAAACATCTTGTAGGGCGCAAGATAAAATGCCAAACTGAACTTGCTATGCGATCTAGTTTATGAGTCGCCTGCCATTTATCCCATCTATTCTAACCTTGATCTGAGCTTTGATGATCTTCTTATCCGTAAAATGTTTATGCTTCACAACACTCTTGGTGAAGCCTATCCCCCTAACTCTACTGTAGGGCATGACACCAAAGTCTTCACGGATTATGGACGGTGGATGCACTAACCACATGACTGGTGATCGAAGTCTTCTCATGGACTCAACCTTACGTCCATCTGATAAAAGCCACATCACATTTGCTGACACTGGTAAAAGCAAGGTATTGGGTCTAGGTAGAGTTGCAATATCAAGGGATCAGCACATGGATAAAGTGATGCTTGTTGAATCCCTTGGTTTCAACTTAATGTCTTTCTCAATGCTTTGTGACTTAAACATGATTGTGCTATTTGGAAAATATCGTTGCCTTGTACTAATGGAATCTAACAAGTCTCTAGTCTTGGAAGGGTATCGGAAAGATGATCTGTACATGGTAGATTTCTCAGCAGGACCACAGATGGCCGTATGTCTTCTAGCAAAAGCTTCAGAGTGCTGGCTCTGGCATCGGAGGCTAGGTCATGCTGGCATGAGGAATCTTTACACTCTTACAAAGAAGAAACACGTCGTAGGCATCGAAGGCGTCAAGTTCAAGAAAGATCATCTATGTGGTGCCTGTGAAGCTGGGAAGATGATAAGGGCCAAGCACCCCTCGAAGACAATCATGACTACATATCAACCCTTCGAGCTACTTCACATGGACTTATTCGGTCCTACTCACTACTCTACTCTCACTGCTACTGCTTGTCTGTATGGCTTCGTCATTGTTGGTGATTATTCAAGATATACTTGGGTGCATATAATTCTCTTCAAGACTGAAGTGCATGATGTCTTCAGACGCTTCGCCAACCATGCCATGAACAACTATGGCGTCAAGATCAAGCACATCCGGAGTGACGACAGCACAGAGTTCAAGAACACCGGCCTCGACCTTTACCTTGATACCTTGGGCATCACTCATGAGTTCTCTGCTCCTTATACACCTCAACAGAATGGCATCATGGAGCGCAAGAACAGAATACTCATTGAAATGGCTCGGACGATGTTTGATGAGTACAAGACTCCAAGAAAGTTTTGGCCTCAAGCCATTGATACTGCATGCCATGTCATCAACCGTGTTTCTCTTCACAAGCTTCTGAAGAAGACGTCCTTCAAACTCCTAACTGGTAAGAAGCCAAATGTCAGTTACTTCAGAGTATTTGGTGCCAAGTGTTGGATCAAGGATCCTCATCACACTTCAAAATTTGCACCGAAAGCACATGAAGGTTTTATGCTTGGTTACGGAAAAGATTCGCACTCCTACAGAGTCTTCAACCACTTTCACTATAAAGTGGTTGAAACTGTGGATGTGCGGTTCGATGAGACTAACAGCTCGCAAAGAGAGCACCTGCCAACTGTGCTAGATGAAGTACCTCCTAGTGAATCAATCAAGCAAATGGGACTCGGAGAAATCATACCGTCTGAGGCACAGGCTGAAGATGAACTGATCATTTCTGCACCTAATCAACCTGAAGACAATGCTCAGCTGTAGCGACCCGACCCGAAAACGGTCAAGTCTCTGTGTAGCTGTACCATCCCAAGATCATGCTGGCACACACAGTACATTGATGCCAAGATTCAAAGTTCAATCACACCTGAATTTTTTACACGATTCTCATATCGAGTATTTATTACAAGATAATAAATTCGGCCGAAGGCCAACTCATGAGAAATAAACTAAATAAAGCCGCAGAAGCATAGACGAAATAGCGAGTCCATCCGACTCCATAGGGCAATCGCCAAGCGTGGATCGTAGCCTCACTCCTGATCGGAAAACTCCTCTGCAACATAAGACGTTGCAGCCGTGTAGGTCAGCATTTTGAATATGCCGGCAAGTCATGAAGAGAGAACAACAATGAAAATTACTAACACTATATGCAATTTGGCTGTGGGCTCTAAGTTTCATTGTTTGGCGAAAAAGCCAGTTTTTCCCTACAACAAGAACTGTGTTTGCAAATACTACAAAATGTTGGTAGTTATTGAGATGGTTCCGCCAACCAATGTCTCATTCCCAATTATTAAATAATCCCCTCAATTAATTTATTAAGTTCGGTGTTGAGATATCCGAAATACTCCAAGTTCAGAGGCTCAAATGTCCGTGAATCGGGACACGGCTAACCGATTAGATCTTCACTCTGCAGAGGTTTGTGCACTTTACCCGCAAGAATCGTTCCCTCCTTTAAGTCTTCGCACTTCACGGTGTTTGAAGGCGGACGAGCAAACAGGGTCTTCGAAGAGTTCCTCCGCCTTTGCCGTACCCATCAATCCTACCGTTCTTCTACATCTCGTAGCACCGTCCGCCGAGTCACACCTAGGGTTGACCAAGCGAGCCCATAATGGCTTGCGGCTGCATGTAAGCTTCCGTCAATGGGGTATCCATCCGTCTCTTCGTGGCTGGGTGAAGCTTTCCGCAAGATGTCATGGCGCTTCTCCATGCATCCCGCCAACCGCTGGTTTTCTCAGGTGCCGTCAACCGTCCTCCACCCAGTAGTGACTTTTGAAGTCCATCTTGAGCTTGAAGTCATGGGGTTGTCATCATCTTGACTCTCACATCTCCCTTATGAATCACTCAACCAACCCCGTCTACGAGCATAGCAAAAATAAACTACTTCGTCCCGGGCAATGGTAACAAGGGGAATTGGGTTCATCCTACCTCATGATACTACTCAAGAAAATAACTTAAAATTCTCCTACTGCATGCATGGTGGGGAGGTAAAATTCTAATGCAATAAAATCATAGGTATTGTAAAAGAAAAACATGGTCAAATGACTTGCCTTGCTGACGGTCTTCGAAAGCTAGGGACTCGTGATAGCAAGCTTCGCACTCCGGAAATTCTACCGAGGAAACAACAATCATAATAAGCATAAGAACATACAATCACTTAACATAACAGCATGCTAACATAACACACAAAACAATTGAACCAAAACCCAAAGAAAACTCGAAGAAATCCAAATCAATGTTTTCACCACATCAAACAACAACTAAGAAATAGTTTTACACAACCAAATTTTTCTTAACAGAACTTAAGCATGGGTTTTGCTAACTAACAGAAGGGAAAAACATCATGCAAACTAGGAGCAAAAAGAATCACATCAAAAGCTATTATAGAACTCCTATTATGCCTATAACAATCCTAGCAAGAAAAATAAAATAAAATTTTATTTATTGTAAATAAAAGTTCATGTTCTAAAACTAAAGAAACTAATCTACAATAAACTATGACATAGGTAAAATAAAATTATTTACTAAATAAAACAATAGGAAAAACAGTAGCTAGTTAAATAAATAAGAAACACATGATTTTGATTAAAACTATTTTTTATTAAATCTAAAATACCCAAATTAATTCCTACGGTTAGGCAAGGTCAAAAAAAAGTAGTGACAAAAAGAATCACTAAAATAAAATAATCCTAACTCATTTTATAGCAGAATTACTAATCTGTCTAAAACTAAAATAAAACAATTTTTAATAATTTAAACATGGCCAAACATATTTTCTACAGAAACTACAACAAATTTTCAAACTAACAAAAAAAGAATCAACTAAAAATACTAAGTAACCTAAAAGATATGGATTTTTCAAAACTGAAACTATTCTGTTAGAAACAGAAACGAAAAAAACAACTAAAAGGAAAACTGGCGCTAACGGGCCTATCTAACGCTCAGGCGTCAATTAACTAAATCGTGCCCGAGAGAAAAAAACCGATTCGGGCCGGTCTAACTAACCGCTAACTAAACCAAATAAACCGAAACTAAACCGGGCTTTATTTAAAATAACCCGTACCCCTTCGTAGATCTAATCTAGACCCTAGATATTAGGTCGGACGGTGGTGGGGTTTTCTGGCGACTCATCGCGGTGGCGGCAGCAGCGACGGTCGGACGGCGGCTCGGCCGACGATGGCTGGCGGCTCGGTGGTCGGGGAAGACGGCGGAGGCGTCCGTGAAAAGGCAGAGCGAGGGAAGTCGATGGTGGAGTCGGTGGAGCTCGGGGGTCGGAGGCAGGCGGGCAGGGGCAATGGCAATGGCGGCGGCGGGTTTCAGCGAGGAATCACGGCGAGGCGAGGGGTTAAGCGAGGGGAAAGTGGGGAACGGGTTGAGGCGGGGTTTATATAGGCGTCGACTTGGAGGGGGCGGATCGGGAAGGAGATCCCGCGATCTCGGGATTCGGCGAGGCGGCCCTGTGGTGGCGTGGAGAGGAAGAAGAAGGGGTGGGGTCCAGCGTCGATGGGAGAGGGAGGAGGGGTTGATCGGTTGGCGAGGGAGCGGGTTTTTCGCGGGCGGCTCGGCAGTGGGCTGGCTCATTGGTGGGGCGGTTGCTCTGGTGGCGCTGGGTTTTTTATTTTCTCTTTTTTTGAATTAAGGAGAGAGAGATAATATATTAAATATATATATTTTATATAGGACATATATATATCAAAATTATCAGGGAATATTCCTACAATTTGAACATTTTCAGGGCAAAACTCAAACTTTAAAAAAACATTTTCTAGAAATCCCAAATAAAATCAGATTTGAATTCAAACTTTTTGGCAAAGTTTTTCATCTGACATTTTTGGAGTGTCATGTTTACTCCTCTCATACTTTTTCTCAAGTATTTGTCAGGCATTGTTTTGAAATAAATTTCAACTGCCAATTTGAATTCAATATCCAACAAACTCAAAATCTTCTGAAATACTTCAATTGCCACTCAATTTCAAACAATATGCAAAGATGCTTAGCTATAATTGTAAAACATTCCAAATGGAAAATTTGGGATGCTACAAACCTACCCACCTTAAGATGAATCTCGCCCTCGAGATTCGGGTTGGCTAGCAAATAGGTGCGGGTGGTCTCGGCGGAGGTCTTCTTCTCGCTCCCGGTGGCTTCCTCCAGGAATGATGACTCCACAAACACCTTGCAAAACTTGATGATCTTCTGCGGGTGACTCTATTTGCAGTCTCGAGAATTGGACGGGTTTCTCCTCATAAGTCAGATCTTTGTCGAGCTGTATGGCCTCTAGGGCACCGTGTCTCTCAACGGAATATTGGCCATGTCGGCATGGCATTTCTTCACCGAGAAACATGGAAGACATCATGAACTCCGGACAATCCTTCCGCAATTCCAACTTGTAAGCAACTTCTCCACGACGTTCGAGGATTTTGTAGGGCCAATGAACCGGGTGCTAACTTTCCTTTAACACGAACCTCTTGATTCCATGAAGTGGGGACACACGAAGATATGCCCGGTCTCCCGCTTCAGACGTTACTTCCTTGCGTTTACTATCGGCATAACTCTTACATCTCGTGAGCTACCTTGAGTCTATCTCGAATCAGCTTGACTTTCTCTTCGAATCTCGATAAGGTCGGGACCGAAAAGTTTCGATCTCAACACCATCCCCACAGCAATGGTGTTCTCGCACCTCCTTCCGTATAGAGCTTGAAGGGCCATCTTCAGATCGGATGCGATAAGCTGTTATTGTACGAGAACTCCGCGATGGCAAATTATCATCCCAGCTAGACCCATAGTCTAGCGCACAAGCTCTCAACATGTCCTCCGGGATCTGGTTGACTCTCTCGGTCTGTCCATCATGCGTGGATGAAAAGCTGTCTTGAACTCCAGCCTCGTACCCAAAGTTTCATGCAACTGATTCCAAAACTTTGAGGTAAATTGTGTTCCTCTATCGACACGATACTCCTCGGAACTCCATGCAGACATACGATCCTGGTCATGTATATCTTGGCTAACTTAGCGCTGGTATAGGTAGTCTTCACGGGAATGAAATGAGCTACCTTGGTCAATCGATCAACCACTACCCAGATGGAATCATAATCCTGTGATAAAATCCATTCCAAGTTTTTCCCATTTCCACTCGGGAATCGGCAAAGGTTGAAGTAACCCTGCTGGCTTCTGATGTTCCTCCTTTACTCGTTGGCAAACATCGCATACTGCTACTTACTCGGCAATATCCTTCTTCATACCCGTCCACCAGAAACTTTCCTTCAAATCCAGATACATCTTGGTGTTACAGGGGTGAATCGAGTACGGTGAATCATGAGCCTCCTAAAGAATTAGCTTCCTGAGTTCGGGATCATTGGGTACATAAATACGATCCTCGAACCATATAGCTCCGTATTCATCCTTACGAAACCCTTTAGCTTTTCCTTCATTCATCCTTTTCTTTATCTCATCAATTTCCTTGTCCAACTTCTGGGCTTCATGAATTCTTTCGGCCAAAGTGGACTGAACTTCCAGAGTTGCAACATATCCTCTCGGAACTATCTCCAGTCGAAGATCTCTGAGGTCATCGACTAACTCCTGGGGTAATCCTCCCGCTATAATAGTATTCACATAACTCTTACGGCTCAAAGCATCTGCTACAACATTAGCCTTTCCTGGGTGGTAATGCAATCTCATGTCATAGTCCTTGATTAGCTCTAGCCATCTCCTCTGCTCGAGGTTCAACTCTTCTGCGTGAAAATATACTTCAAGCTCTTATGATCTGTGTAAACATCACAGCGGTTTCCGATAAGGAAATGTCTCAGTCTTGAGTGCATGCACTCTGCTGCTAACTCCAAATCATGTGTGGCATAATTCATCTCGTGTGGTCGAGCTATGCGGAGGTATAAGCTACAACTTTTCCTTCCTGCATGAGTACTCCTCCAAGTCCCTGACGAGAAGCGTCACAATATACCTGGTAATCCTTGTGTATGTCCGGCAAAATCAGTACTGGGGCTGTAACCAAACGTTTCTTCAATTCCTGAAAATTGGCTTCACAATCCTCGGTCCAGATGTACTTGGCGTCCTTCTTCAACAGCTCAGTCATGGGCTTCACAATCTTCGAGAAATTCTCAATAAACCTCCGATAATATCCTGCGAGTCCGAGAAAACTGCGGATCTCCTTGGTCGAGGTGGGTGGCGCCAATCGGTGGTGATACAACCTTGGCGGGGTCAACTGCTATTCCTTCTCCTGAAATAACATGTCCGAGGAATCCAACTTCCTTCAGCCAAAATTCACATTTACTAAACTTGGCATACAACTGATGTTCTCGGAGTTTCTCCAGAACTAGATGCAAATGCTCTTTATGCTCTTCCTCGCTCTTGGAGAAAATTAGTATATCATCGATGAACACCACAACAAACTTGTCCAGATATTCCATAAATACCTTGTTCATCATATTCATGAAGTATGCAGGGGCATTAGTCAATCCGAAGGACATGACGGTATACTCATATAAACCATACCTGGTGGTAAATGTTGTTTTGGGTATATCCTTTTCACGGATCTTCAACTGATGATACCCTGATCGAAGATCGATCTTGGAGAATACCTTGGCTCCAACTAGCTGATCAAATCGATCATTAATCATCGGCAGAGGGTACTTGTTCTTGATGGTCACGTCGTTCAATGAACGATAATCCACAACCATTCTCACGGTTCCATCCTTCTTCTCTACCAAAAGAACTGGGGCTCCCCAAGGTGACGAGCTTGGCCGAATATATCCCTTCTCCAAGAGTTCATTAATTTGATTCTTGATCTCTTTCAAATCGTTCGGGGGCATCCGATAGGGTCTCTTGGATATTGGGGCTGTGCGGGCAATAACTCAATCAGAAATTCAATGTCTCGTCGGTGGCATTCTGGTAATTCCTCCGGAAATACATCGGAAAATCTCGCACTCATGGCACTTCCTCTGAACAACTCCCGAGAGGGAATTCACCGATTCTTCATCGGGATACGCCTGCGGATACATACTTGATCCTCTTACGCTCCGGAGTGGTGAGCGAGAATCGTTTCTTGAGCACAGATCTATGTTTCCTTCAAACTCGTCAACCAATCCATGCCTAGGATTACATCCAAGGTCTGGGTTTCCAACACTATGAGGTCTGCGGAAATTTATGGTTTCGATGTTGAGGGTTGCATGACAGCCTAAGCCTGCCATCATTTCTCCTCTGCGGAACCGATGTGAAGAGGGCTTCTAAGGGTTCTAGTGGGCAACCGTACTTTTCCACAACTACCCTTGATATAAATGAATCGTTGCACGTAATCAAAGAGTACCAATCTGGATGTGAATTTAATAAAACTTACCAACCACGATTGTTACGGCTGATCATAGACGTCCTCCACGTCGATGTGGTTCACCTGAGCACGAGGAAAAGGGTTGGGCTTCTTTGCTGAGCTTCCATTGCCGTTCCCATTCCTCTGCCTGGCCTCCGGAAGTCGGTGGCATAGTGCCCTGTTTTACGGCACTTGAAGCAGTGATGTGACTCAGATCCTTACGAAGCTGAGGCAGGGCGATGCTGGTTGCCATTGCCGTTTCCATTGCTGTCTTGTTGTCCTGGTTGCGGTTGTTCCCATTTCCTCCATGGTTATGTCCTCCATGATTATGTCCTCCATGGGTGTGATGGGTATGCCCTCCAGTATGGGGCATAACGGGCTTCTGCTGAGCTCGAGTTGTACTTCCCCGCCATACTTCCGCTTGCGACTATCAATCTCTGCTGCTTGCCTTCAAGTATGGTGGCCTTGTCTACCAGCTCACGGTAGTTGTTGAAGGTAGCCACCATTAGCTGCATACCCAGCTCGTCATTGAGTCCTCGAGAAACTTTTCCTGCTTTGCGGCATCTGTGGCCACATCATCCGGGCATAGCGAGCTAACTTGCTGAACTCATCCATGTCTCGCCCCACGATGCGGTTTCATTGGCGTAAGTTGCGGAACTCACGCTTCTTCAGACTCATGGCTCCAGCTGAGACATGCGGTGCGGAAAGCCTGCTGGAACTGATCCCATGTGATGGTGGCGATGGGATAAGTGGCGGTGTAGTTCTCCCACCAAGAGGTTGCAGGTCCATCAAGCTGATGTGTGGCAAAGCGCACCTTTTCTGCATCTGTGCATCCAGCAGTGGCTAACTCCCTTCCGACCTTGCGGAGCCAATCATCGGCCACAATCGGCTCAGTGCTGCTAGAGAACACTGGCGGATTCAGCCTTAGGAAGCGGGTCAAGTTGTCAACAGGGGGTGGTGGCGGTGGATTGTTGTTGTTGTTGTTGTTGTTGTTCTGGTTCTAGATGAGCATCTGCATGAGGGCATTCTGCTGCTTTGGATCAGTGGGTGAGCTCCGCGGAAAGTTGAGACCGGGGTCACGTCTCGGAGGCATCTGGTGTTTTGGAGTGGATGAGAAAATTAGAATAGAACAAGGGTCTAATGAGGAAATATCACTACCCATATGAATGCACAATCATAATCACACCAAACATTTATTCAATCAACTCAAACATGGTTCAATCTCAGATTACAAATTTTTCACGAGTAATCAAAAATAACGGCCTAACTGATCGATGGAAAAATTAAAATAACATGGCGGTCGACTAAATGTCTTCATCAATTATCCTTGCGTCCTCTGGTGCGGCGTCCTCTGGTGTGGCGTCCTCGATGCGGCGCCTCCTCTTATGCTTTCTTGGTGGAGCTCTCTTCATAATCCATGTCATTGCTCACGAGGGGTCCGTCATCTCCACTCGGAAAAAGGTCTTCTCCCAAGTCCATCTTCTCCTCTAATGCGGCAACATCCATCTTCAGCTTGTCGACTCTCTCCATGAAATCCTTGATTTCTTCTTCATGGTCAAGGAAGTCTGCGTGTGCTTTCTCCTCCAGTTCTAGTTCACGGAACAACAGCCTCCTGTGTACCTTCGAGTTACGGCGAGTCTGGATCTCCCGTTTCCTGAGGAGACACTCCAAGTCTTGGACATATGAGAGAATGGAGTCGTCCTCACGGACGGATGATATCTCCATTCCTAGCTCTGCGAGAAATCATGGCGAGGTCTGATGGGTCGAGCTCGGCCCTGTACTCTTCTCGGAGATGTCCAAGTGCACGATAAATCGCCATGTCTCTTCCGAGGATCCAATTGAAATCGGTAAACTCAAAGTCAATAGGCTCTGAATGTCCTCCGAAGGTCCTCCTTGGAATGTGCACCTCAATCCTGTAGCGGTATCCGTCGGAAGTGCATTGGTAGGCTTCTCGGTGATTGAGGGCAGAGCAATCTTCAGCTTCTTCACGATCTGAACCAGCTTCTTGCCGAGAGGCATCGTCTCATCTGGCTGGCAAAACTCCGTAGCAGAACTGGCGTGAACTCGCGCCATCTAGAATGTTGAAAATCGGAGAGAAGTCGAGAAATGAACAGGGAGAATTACGGAATGATAAGGACATAAAATAAATAGTCTCTTCCTATGGCTTTCCGATCCTAGGGGTTCGTCCCACGGTCAGCGTATGCTCTGAATACCATCTCTGAGCGACCGACCAAAAGCGGTCAAGTCTCGTGTAGCTGTACCATCCCAAGATCATCTTGGCACACAGTACATTGATGCCAAGATTCAAAGTTCAATCACACCTGAATTTATTACGATTCTCATATCGAGTCTTTATTACAAGATAATAAATTCGGCAAGGCCAACTCATGAGAAATAAACTAAATAAAGCCTTGAAGCATAGGCGAAATAAGCGAGTCCATCCGACTCCATAGGGCAATCGCAAGCGTGGATCGTAGCCTCACTCCTGATCGGAAAACTCCTCTGCAACATAAGGCGTTGCAGCCGTGTAGGTTAGCATTTTGAATATGCCGCAAGTCATGAAGAGAGAACAACAATGAAAATTACTAACACTATATGCAATTTGGTGTGGGCTCTAAGTTTCATTGTTTTCTTGAAAAAGCCTTTTTCCCTACAACAAGAACTGTGTTTGCAAATACTACAAAATGTTGGTAGTTATTGAGATGGTTCCGCCAACCAATGTCTCATTCCCAATTATTAAATAATCCCTCAATTAATTTATTAAGTTCGGTGTTGAGATATCCGAAATACTCCAAGTTCGGAGGCTCAAATTGTCCGTAATCGGGACACGGCTAACCGATTAGATCTTCACTCTGCAGAGGTTTGTGCACTTTACCCACAAGAATCGTTCCCTCCTTTAAGTCTTCGCACTTCACGGTGTTTGAAGGCGGACGAACGAAACAGGGTCTTCAGAAGAGTTCCTCCGCCACTGCCGTACCCATCCAATCCTACCGTTCTTCTACATCTCGTAGCACCGTCCGCCAGAGTCACACCTAGGGTTGACCAAGCGAGCCCATAATGGCTTGCGGCTGCACAGTAAGCTTCCGGTCAATGGGGTATCCATCCGTCTCTTCGTGGCTGGGTGAAGCTTTCCGCAAGATGTCATGGCGCTTCTCCATGCATCCCGCCAACCGCTGGTTTTCTCCAGGTGCCGTCAACCGTCCTCCACCCAAGAGTGACTTTTGAAGTCCATCTTGAGCTTGAAGTCATGGTGTTGTCATCATCTTGACTCTCACATCTCCCTTATGAATCACTCAACCAACCCCCGTCTACGAGCATAGCAAAATAAACTACTTCGTCCCGGGCAATGGTAACAAGGGGAATTGGGTTCATCCTACCTCATGATACTACTCAAGAACATAACTTAAAATTCTCCTACTGCATGCATGGTGGGGAGGTAAAATTCTAATGCAATAAAATCATAGGTATTGTAAAAGAAAAACATGGTCAAATGACTTGCCTTGCTGACGGTCTTCGAAAGCTAGGGACTCGTGATAGCAAGCTTCGCACTCCGGAAATTCTACCGAGGCAAACAACAATCATAATAAGCATAAGAACATACAATCACTTAACATAACAGCATGCTAACATAACACACAAAACAATTGAACCAAAACCCAAAGAAAACTCGAAGAAATCCAAATCAATATTTTCACCACATCAAACAACAACTAAGAAATAGTTTTACACAACCAAATTTTTCTTAACAGAACTTAAGCATGGGTTTTGCTAACTAACAGAAGGGAAAAACATCATGCAAACTAGGAGCAAAAAGAATCACATCAAAAGCTATTATAGAACTCCTATTATGCCTATACCAATCCTAGCAAGAAAAATAAAATAAAATTTTATTTATTGTAAATAAAAGTTCATGTTCTAAAACTACAGAAACTAATCTACAATAAACTATGACATAGGTAAAATAAAATTATTTACTAAATAAAACAATAGGAAAAACAGTAGCTAGTTAAATAAATAAGAAACACATGATTTTGATTAAAACTATTTTTTATTAAATCTAAAATACACAAATAAATTCCTACGGTTAGGCAAGGTCAAAAAAAGTAGTGACAAAAAGAATCACTAAAATAAAATAATCCTAACTCATTTTATAGCAGAATTACTAATCTGTCTAAAACTAAAATAAAACAATTTTTAATAACTTAAAAATGGCCAAACATATTTTCTACAGAAACTACAACAAATTTTCAAACTAACAAAAAAAGAATCAACTAAAAATACTAAGTAACCTAAAAGATATGGATTTTTCAAAACTGAAACTATTCTGTTAGAAACAGAAACGAAAAAAATAACTAAAATGAAACAGAAACAGAAACGCTAACGGGCCTATCTAACGCTCAGGCGTCAATTAACTAAATCGTGCCCGAGAGAAAAAAACCGATTCGGGCCGGTCTAGCTAACCGCTAACTAAACCAAATAAACCGAAACTAAACCGTGCTTTATTTAAAATAACCCGTACCCCTTCGTAGATCTAATCTAGACCCTAGATATTAGATCGGACGGTGGTGGGGTTTTCCGGCGGCTCACCACGGTGGCGACGACGGCGACGGTCGACGGCGGCTCGGCCGATGATGGCGCGGCGGCTCCGGTGGTCGGGGAAGACGGCGGAGGCGTCCGTGCGAATCTTGGCGAGCGAGGGAAGTCGATGGTGGAGTCGGTGGAGCTCGGGGTCGGGCGAGGCGGGGCAGGGCAATGGCGGCGGCGTCGGGTTCAGCGAGAATCGCGGTGAGGGCGAGGGGTTAGGCGAGGGGAAAGTGGGGAACGGGTCGAGGGGCGGGGTTTATATAGGGGCGTCGACTTGGAGGAGGCGGATCGGGAAGGAGATCCGCGATCTCCGGATTCCGGCGAGGCGCGACGCAGTGGCGTGGAGAGGAAGAAGAAGGGGTGGGGTCAGCGTCGATGGGAGAGGGAGGAGGGTTGATCGGTTGGCGAGGGGAAAGGGGTTTTGGCTGGCGGCTCGGGCAGGTGGGCTGGCTCATTGGTGGGCGGTTGGCTTGGCCCGCTGGTGGGCTGCCTCGGCGCTGGCTGGGCCGGTTGGCCTGGTTGGCGCCTGGGTTTTTTTTCTTTTCTCTTTTTTTTTGAATTAAGGAGAGGAGAGATAATATATTAAATATATATATTTTATATAGGACATATATATATCAAAATTATCAGGGGAATATTCCCTACAATTTGAACATTTTTCCAGGGGCAAAACTCAAACTAAAAAAAACATTTTCTAGAAATCCCAAATAAAATCAGATTTGAATTCAAACTTTTTGGCAAAGTTTTTCATCTGACATTTTTGGAGTGTCATGTTTACTCCTCTCATACTTTTTCTCAAGTATTTGTCAGGCATTGTGTTGAAATAAATTTCAACTGCCAATTTGAATTCAATATCCAACAAACTCAAAATCTTCTAAAATACATCAAATGCCACTCAATTTCAAACAATATGCATAGATGCTTAGCTATAATTGTAAAACATTCCAAATGGAAAATTTGGGATGTTACATCAGTCTGAAGCTAATTCTCAAAATGAAGACAATGTTCAGCAAGAGAAAAATCTTCGCCCAGTTCATCCTCGTGTTGCAAATGAAGTACAGATTGAGAAGATAATTGATAGCATCAATGCACCTGGTCCACTCAGTCGTTCAAGAGCTACTCAAATAGCAACACAGCTAACCAATTTATATGGGCATTTTGCATTCGTCTCAATCTCAGAACCCAAGAAAGTCGATGAAGCCTTCTTGGAACCTGAATGGATTCAAGCCAAGCAAGAAGAGCTTCAACAGTTCTAGCTATACAATGTATGGGAACTAGTCAAGCGTCCTGACCCTCGCAAGCACAACATAATAGGCACCGAATGGATATATCGCAACAAACAAGATGAGCATGGTCAAGTTGTCAGAAACAAGGCACGACTCGTTCCTCAAGGATATACTCAAGTTGAAGGAATTGACTTCGATGAAACATTTGCTCCAGTGGCTAGGCTTGAAGCCATTCGCATACTGCTAGCCTACGCAAATCATCATAACATCCTTCTGTATCAAATGGACGTGAATAGTGCCTTTCTCAATGGAAAGATTGAAAAAGAAGTGTATGTTGCACAACTGCCTGGCTTTGAAGATCCAAAACATCCTGATATGGTATACAAGCTCAACAAGGCGCTGTATGGCCTCAAACAAGCCCCTCGTGCTTGGTATGACACACTCAAAGACTTCTTGAAGAGCAAAGGCTTCAAACCTGGTTCTCTAGATCCCACTCTCTTCACGAAGACATATGATGGTGAACTGTTTGTGTGCCAAATCTATGTGGATGAAATTATCTTCGGCTGCACCAACAAGAAATATAGTGATGAGTTTGGTCACATGATGCAAGAGCAATATCAGATGTCCATGATGGGAGAGCTGAAGTTCTTTCTCGGTCTTCAAATTCGTCAGCAAAGCAATGGCATCTTCATATATCAAGAAAAATACCTCAAAGACTGCCTGAAAAAGTTTGGAATGCAAGAATGCAAAGGCAACACGACGCCAATGCCAACCAAAAGTCATCTGAGTCCCGACGCCAATGGTAAAGAGTTCGATCAAAAGGTGTACCGCTCCATGATTGGTTCTTTTCTTTATTTATGTGCATCTAGGCCAGATATCATGCTTAGTGTTTGCATGTGTGCCCGATTCCAATCGACACGAAAGGAATCGCATCACTTAGCTGTGAAGCGAATTCTTCGATATTTGGCTTACACCCCAACACTAGGATTATGGTATCCAAAGGGCCCAGAGTTTGATCTAGTTGGATTCTCAGATGTTGATTATGCTGGTGACAAAGTGGATCGCAAGTCTACATCAGGCACGTGTCACTTTCTGGGTCGATCTCTTGTATGTTGGTCTTCAAAGAAGCAGAACTGTGTATCTCTCTCCACTGCTGAATCTGAATACATTGCTGCTGGATCTTGCTGCGCTCAGATTCTGTGGATGAAGCAAACTCTCAAGGACTATGGCATCCATCTAAAGAATGTGCCACTCTACTGCGACAATGAAAGCGCCATCAAGATTGCAAACAACCCAGTTCAGCACTCGAAGACAAAGCACATTGAAATTCGTCATCACTTCCTCAGAGATCATGTTATGAAGGAAGATATTGATATCATTCACGTCAGGACAGAAGAGCATTTGGCTGATATCTTCACAAAGCCCTTGGATGAGAAAAGGTTTTGCAAGTTGCGGTGTGAACTAAATATCTTGGAACCCTCAAATGTCCTGTGATTAGGCACACATTCTAACACTTATGCATTTTGATGACTTAGATGTGCAACACATGAAGTAATGTATATCTTCAATCAATGAAGACATACACTCTAAGTGTGAATACATTAATGCGGAATTTGACTCCGGAGCGCCACGATAATTGTGCGCCGTGTCTAGGTCTAATACTTCCTATACGGTGGGTAAGGCCACCACCAAACTTTTGTCTGAAGTCTTTCTCTTGGCGTCATATTTGCTAAGTCTTCATATTTGATATATCTTCATCCCTGGTTTATATTCAAGTTTATCTTCAATTGGTCGATTTGACCCTATACTAGTTATATACATATTTGTGTTTTGCCCTCTACAGCATTCACTTATAGCTATGACTTCTTGCTTGAAACTTTTGATCTAAGTGAATGTGATCGGACCCTAACCTATCTATGCTTCTACCTCAACTCTATCTGTCCAAATCATATGCATTCTATTGAAAACTGTCGATTGTCTTCACTGAGACCTTGTCAGCTGAAGTCAATCTGACAAACATCTATATCTGTTTTTAAATGCTACATCCTTTTGCCTGAAAACCTGAGAATTCGGAACGACCACCCCGACAATCCAGGCGCGCGTGGGAACATGGAACAACTCCCATAGTGTTGCATGCTTGCCACGTGCCTTTCAGATGTGAACCGCCAGGGGCACCTGCGTAATTGCGCTATGCTGTCCCTTTCCTTATAAATACCCATCACATCTCAGTCAAAAAATTCTTCTTCCACCTCACCACCTCTCGCAAACCCTAGCGCCTCTGCTAGCTCTTGACGACGCCGGCGATGAAGCACTTAGCTGCCGCGACTTCTTCGACGTCGTCCTCACGCCGGCCGCGGACCTCATCCTCTCCGCTGTCGCCATACGTGTCCTTCGTCGCCAAGTTAGGGCACGGAAGACCGAATTGCTCGGCCTCCAACTTCGCTCCGTCTAGCAGTTCTTCGTGTGGTAATTAAAAATAACTTTTTACCATCTTCTCGATCTGATAGATTCATCCTTCCTTACCAAAAGTGGTTTCTAGATCTCCAAAGTTGAATCTATCTCTTTCTGCATCTAATATAATGCCTAGTCTATTCACTTATACTTCTTTACAAGTTAGATTCCTCACTTGTACTTATTCTTGGATTCGTACAAATCAGGAACCAACTCTCAAAACATATAAGTGAATGTCTTCGTGCTATGAGGTCAATGTCTTCTAAACTCATTTATCTTCAAAATCTTCTGAGAATGCATATGACCTCTTCCCCTTCCCTCGCACCTCTAATGCTGTCACAGGTACATGTCCGTGGGAGAATCCCTTGGTTCTCATAGTCTGCATTCATTTCCAAAATTCTTACAGAGTCACATCACTTCTCCTAAAGCCAGTTCTTGTCTGACCAGTCGTCGGAAGCCCTTGCAAGTACTGAAGCCTTTCCGATTAAGCTCCATGGCCACCGAAAAATCAGCAAGAAAGGGTGGCAGACAGCACCATGGGAACACTTCCAAGGATTTGCCTCCAGAGTTGCACGAGCTGTACAAAATAGACCCAAAGGAAACCTTTACTAGACGCAAGAATCGAATCCAATGGATTCAAAGATATTGGGAAGAGGAATGGTTCAAGTATTGATTCATCACAGAAGTGTATGCAGAGAAGAATGCCATCAAGGCACCCTGGGGTGATATTCTGTACAAAAATCTTCCTCCTAGGACCAAGGCTGAAGCTATTGAGCAAAGATTCTATCCATGCATGGTGCATGGACCATAGCCAGAGAATGCTGACCCTTCTTCTCTGCTATGGTGCCGTGAAGACAATCTATTCAAGCGCAACTACCAGTTTGCAAAAGACTCTGCTGTAAAGAACAAGAAGGAATTTGGTTGTGACTTCAACCCTGGTCCATCTGCTCCTCGGGAAGATGGGACCCATGAAGCCAATGAAAACAGGTTCGGCCCTTTCTACAACCTCGATGGCCTCATCTCTCACATTGCCATTCAAGGAGCAAAGTGGATCATTCTGATGATGATGCTGACACTGATGATGCTCCATCTCCTCCTCCTAAGCCGCAGAGGCAAAAGAAAGCTAAGGCTTCAAAACCAACTGATGCCCCAAAAGCTTCTCGAGTGAAGCCATTGGCAACTGCCCCTCCTGCTCCAAGTAACACCTCTGAAGATCTCTCTCGCATCTCCAAGAAGCGCGAGAAGCCAAAGAAGAAAACTGTTCAAAGATCCAGTCAGGTACTGACACCAGCTGTCGTTCTGAGTTATGAATCTGAAATGATTGATCTGTCTTCAGATGAGGAGTTTGGTAACGATGCTCTTGAGCTGCTAATAAAGAGAAAGCAAGAGGTGGTGATCTTCAATGACCTGCCTCTTTTCGATGTGAATATTTTGGACAATTTCATTGATGAGTGGTTTGACAATCTAGATCTCAGTTCTGATGATCTTCAGCTCCCCATTGGCATCAGCGTCGCCTTCCAAGGCGCAATTGCTCCCGAGCTGGCTCTGGCTTAGCGAATTTTTGAATTAAAGAACAAGATTGACTTTGAGAAAGAGCAGTTCAAGAAGCATGTGGCTGACGTTCCGAAATTCAAGCTGATGCTGAATGATCTCAAGGAGGCGTTTCTTAAGAAACGCGAAGAAGCCAAAGGTTCAAGAGAGCGCATGAAGAATCTTGCTGCCAAGTGTGTTCAAGCTTACAACAAAGCTGAGAAGCACAAGGTACTTGGGCGTCCAGGCATTAACCCCATGATGGCTGCAGAAAAGAAGAAGAAGTCTATTGTGGCCTCAACTGAAGCTCCAAGGCGGGAAGAACCTCACATTGTCTTCCTAGCCAGCATGACAGGCTCGAAGCCTAAGGTCCCCACAGTGGCTTCAGAACAAAAGAGAACAAAGGCAGCTGAAGCTGACGCCAGGAAGCGCAAACTCAAGAACACCACTGATAATGCACCTCCCACCAAGAAGAGAAAGACCAAGAAGAGAAAGACCAAGAAGAGAGATCGGGCTACTCCCAAAGAGCCCCTTGTTGTCGAGCTCATTGCTTTTGCTCATCCTGCAACTGAAAATCAAGAGCGTCAGTTGATAGTTCATGAGCCTGCTTCTACAGAGGCTCCTAAAGCTGAAGAAACTCCAGCCATTGACCCCATCACTGCTGAAGACATTGGTCCCCACGACAATGTTGAAGATGATGAAGTCCTTTCTCAAATTGAGAGCCCAACCGTATCATCGCCTGTTCTCACGAACAGCGAGCTCATCAGTATTGGTCGTCCCTTGACACCAATATCACAGGATGCCTCATGGGTTGATCGCCCCCAACCAACAACTCCATGCCAAGACTCACCAAGTACACCCCGTCCTTCACATGCGCCAGTCATCAGCCAAAGTGAGAATGACGACAACTACATGGGGACAACACTGTCACCAAAAGCGTCGCCCGTGTTCCAACGGCTTCGCAAAGGCCTAAGGCCATCCGTCTCCATGAGAACCATCACAGAAGAAGACTCCAACTAGTCCAGCTCAGTGGCACGTTAAGTGTTCCCTGAAGATAATCCTTCTGTGACGGTTCCAGTGTCTGAAGCTAATGCTTCTGAAGACAATCCGGCTGCATCAGCCGATGAAAGACAAGGAGAAGAAGCACGTGTTGCTACTCCCCCTACCACCCAAGAAGTTGTTCTTGAAGAGAATGTGTCTGTGCCCTACCCTCCAGCTACTCATGTGGAGGTTGAGAATCCTGAGGCGGCCACCAATAACACTACTAAAGCCAATGACGTTGTAATGGCTGAAGATAATGTGGAGCCTGCTATGAACACTGTGCATGAAGCAAATGATGCACCTGCAACAAATGTGCAGCCAGACGCCCCTACTAATGCCACTGCTCCAGTTCCGCCTCCAAGGCCTCATACCATTGAGCATGCATTCTATCAAGGCGAGCTGGTCACAGTGAGATGGCCAATTCTGGTTCCTCCGCCTGCTCCCGGACCTCAGTTCAACTATCATGTGGAGCACAAGCCTCAGGTTCAGAAGCCAAAGCCGAGGTTGCCAAGGTTTCCAGGTACTGCATCTGCACCAGGATTGTTCAATATTAATGGCTTCGTTGAACACAACACCTTCTTTGATAGCGACAAGAACCCCTACACCTAGTCAAAGATTTCATCTGATCGGTTCTGGAGCTATCAGCAGCGCAGCTACTACTCATGCATTCTATACAATCAAGGTCGCATATTCCCACATATGCATCTTGACACTGAATCCATAGCTAGCCTGCCCTGTTTGGAAGAAGCGCTGGATTGCTTCAGAGAAGCTGGCCTCTTGCAGTTTGTCACTGACAAGGAACACTGGAATGAAGAACTGCTGCTCCAATTCTATGCCACCCTCCATATTCGTGGCTACAACAGGGATCCGAAGACATGGGTCCTTGAGTGGATGATAGGCAATATCCAACATGAAGCCAAAGCTCTCGATATCATTGAGCTCACTGGCCTGCCCACTCCAGGTGATCTGTTTGAACCTGGTTGTCAGCTTCACCGTGATGCTTTGGAGAGCATTTTCCAGAAGCCTGAACCCAACATGAGCCAGATGCTAAGTATGATGAAGCCTTTGCCTCCAGATGCTGAATATCCTAAGGAGTTCTTTGTTGAAGACCTTGAGTATATGCCAAGCACCATCTACCACATCATAAGGCGAACTCTTTGGCCCATCAAAGGACACTCTCCAAATGCAAAGCTTGAAGGTGCAATGAAGACTCTGGTCTTCCATATTCTCCATGGCAAATGCTTCAATGCTTAAGACTTCTTTGTCCGCCAACTTGCTGCATCAGGCTCCGACATCTTTGGTCTGAAGTTCTATGCTCCCTGGGTTATGCCTCTTATCAAGCTCCACTCTGCTTTCAACTATCAGCCCTCTGCACACAACCATATTGTCTTTTTGCCAGAGGTTGACATGTCCGTTGAAGCCATCTACCTAGAGCCTGCCAAGGAGCCCATTTATCTTCACAATGCTGATCACCAAAGCTTAACTCAGCCCATTGAAGGAGTTCTGTCTGCCATTCGTGTTTATCCTTTGGATGGTACTACGCGTGCACCTCACCATGCCCAAACTGAAGCCACTGAAAGCACCATTACTCAACGGCCTCGGAAGCGATCTCGTGTTCTCAACGACCGAGAGCTTCTCGTTGCCCTTCATCAGAAACAGGATAAGCATCATGACTAGCTGAAGCGCCAGATGAAAAGCCTCTTGGTGGATGTAAACAGGATTCGCAACCTTGCCACCAAGAATGCCTTTGTCTCTCATGAAACCTGTCGGCGGACATGGAAGGGTCTGACTCTAATGTGTTCTGAAGATGATCTTCAACATGATGGCTTTTCTGAGCGAGTCAAATTTGACTCAACACCCCCCAGGAAGGTTGTTCTACGACGAACTCCATCTCTTGAAGACTCTGGGTACTCTTCCTCTGCTGCGATAGTAAATGCCAGAGTCATCGATGATGAAGACGATGCTACTTCACCACCTCCATCGTCAGCACGTATCGGCACTGCACGAAGTTCTTCTGCACCGCCAAACCCCGACGCCGACCCAACATCTTCTCCTACTTCTTTTGGGAACGAGTAGAGGCTCTATGTCTTCAAACCTTTTTGGTCCTTACTGACAAAAGGGGGAGAAGCATATGAGTTGATAGTCTTCGAACGGGTCCAAATGGGCGGTTGCTTTATATTTTGCCTAGTCTTTACAACTCTCGCTTTCGATACAGTTGGTTCTTTGAGTTGTAACACTTAAACTTGATGGTCGTCTGCTACTTGTTTGCTATTCTGTGATGCGATGATAAATTCCACATGTGCGATGATAAATCCCGCACTAAGTCATATTGCAGACGTCCATTTTTCATTATGCATGCCATTATATTCGTTTTATCAAATCATGCATGCCACAAGTACAACCTGCCATGTGCATTTGCATTCCAAAAGCAAATTACTTATATGCACATCTTCAGGGGGGTCTTTTGCTACTTATGAAGAAAATACCTTATCCTTTACAATTTCACATAATTTTGTCCCCGTTGAAAACTTCAACCAGTTTGTCATCAATCACCAAAAAGGGGGAGATTGTAAGTGCATCTAGCGCCACCCCTAGTTGGTTTTGGAGTATTGACGACAAACCTGGTTGAGGGACTAATGTGTTTGTGAGAATTGCAGGATAACACAGGTAGTAGTCCCTCATTGATTCGGTTTACCTACCGGAGATGACCCCTAAAAATGTATGAAGACATTGAATACAATGGTGGTATGTGAAGATATTCACATTGAAGTCTATGACAAGAGAAGGCATTGCGTGAAGACTATGGAGCGCGAAGACTTAGTTGTTTTGATGTTTCCTTTTCTTCTTTGTTGAGTCGTAGGAACCACCGTACTATTAAGTGGGGTCCCAGTGAACAAAGTCAGATTGACTAAAGTGATGCTCAACAAAATCCTGTGTCTTCGAGCGAAGACTATGAGAGCAAACCTTATCCAGAGTCGGATGAGTCAGCTTTGCTTGTAGCCCAAGTCAAGGTGCCGCGTGTGTTTGAAATCTGACCGTTGTGACACGTGTCAGTTCCTTAGTGACCCAGGGTCATTTCGAACAAATCTGGTCGGGTTGCCTAGTGGCTATAAATAGCCCACCCCCTACACCATGAATTGGTGGCTGCTTAGAGTTAGTGCACGGTTTTTTTCGTTTAAGAGCAACTCACGTCCGAAGAGTTTGAGAGAGAGAAATCCTTGCGAGGACAAAGCCCAAAACACCTAGAGCCCAAAGAGTGTTTATCATCACTGAAGTCTTTCTGTCCCCGTGATCTGAAGACTTGTTACACTTGAGGACTGTGAATCCTCCAGCCGGTTAGGCGTCGCGTTCTGAGCATCCAAGAGTCATTGTGGATTGTCGGTGAATGAAGTCTGTGAAGGTTTGGAAGTCAACCTTGAAGACTTACCAGAGTGATTGGGCAGGGACTAGGTGTCCTTAGCTCAAGAGGAATAAGGTGAAGACGCGGTCTTCTGAGTTGAATCTCAGCCTCCCTAACCAGACGTATAGTTGTCACAGCAACTGGAACTGGTCGAACAAATTCTTGTCCTCCTGAAGCTACTGGTTCTATCTCTCACTTCTCTCTACTTACCATTTGTCTTCGTGAAGTCATTGCTTGCTTGGATTATCTGTTTGACTTCACTGTGTGACTACCTGTTCTGATTGGCTTCATACTAACTTCCATCCTGATCATTACTACCTAGCTGCTTATAGTCTTCATGTTGTCACTTCATTCAATACTTGACTATAGCTTGTCTAGTGTAGTCTACCTTCCGTTGCATACGAATAGTGTTGTTTCTATTGTTTGTCTTCGAAACTCCCATGTTTTGAAGACTTACATAAAAATCGCCTATTCACCCCCCCTCTAGTCGATAACTAGCACTTTCAGCAAGATAAACTGCCAAAATGGTCTTACCATATATTTCGTCACATGGTTTCTTGACAAGCATCCTATCTTACCTAACAAGAATCTAAACTTTGATAGTATGCTTGTTCGTCAAATGTTTGCGCTTCACACTTCTCTTCGTGAAGCCTATCCCCCTAACTGCACTGTAGGATACGTCACTGAAAGTGGCTGAATTGATCATGGATAGTGGATGCACTAACCACATGACTGGTGATCGAAGTCTTCTAATGGATTCAACCCTACATCCATCCACTAAAAGCCAAATCACGTTCGATGACACTGGTAAAAGCAAGGTATTGGACTTAGGTAGAGTTGCTATCTCAAAGGATCAACACATCGGTAAAGTGATGCTTATTGAATCCCTTGGTTACAACTTAATGACTGTCTCAATGCTTTGCGGCCTCAACATGATTGTGATATTTGGAAAATATCGTTGCCTTTTGCTTATAGAAACTGACAAATCCCTAGTCTTCGAAGGTTATCGAAGAGGTGATCTGTATATGGTAGATTTCTTCGCAGGACCACAGCTTTCCGTATGTCTTCTAGCAAAAGCTTCAGAGTGTTGGCTTTGGCATCGGAGGCTAGGACATGCGGGCATGAGGAACTTGCACACTCTCGTGAAGAAGAAGCATATCATTAGCATCGAGGGCGTCAAGTTCAACGAGGATCACCTGTGTGGTGCTTGTAAAGCCGGCAAGATGACTAGGGCCAAGCATACATCGAAGACAATGATGACTACATCATGTACCTTCGAGCTGCTACACATGGACTTATTTGGCCCTACTCACTACTCTACCCTTACTACCAATCACATGTCTATGGCTTCGTCATTATTGATGATTACTCAAGATATACCTGGGTGCATATAATTCTCTATAAGACTGAACTGCAGGATGTCTTCAAACGATTCGCCAATCGCGCCATGACAAATTATGGAATCAAGATCAAGCACATCAGGAGTGACAATGGCACTGAATTCAAGAACACCGGCCTCGACACTTATCTTGATACATTGGGCATCACACATGAGTTCTCTGCTCCATACACCATTCAGCAGAACAACATCGTGGAGCGCAAGAACAGAACCCGCATTGAGATGGCATGTACTATGCTTGATGAGTACAAGACTCAAAGAAAGTTCTGTCCTGAAGCCCTTGATACTGCTTGCCACATCATCAACAGAGTTTATCTTCATATGTTCTTCAAGAAGACATCCTATGAACTCCTGACTAGTAAGAAGCCAAACGTTAGCTATTTCAAGGTCTTTGGTGCCAGGTGCTGGATCAAGGATCCACATCACACTTCAAAATTTGCACCGAAAGCACATGAAGGTTTTATGCTTGGTTACTGTTGGGGATATAACTATTGAGTATAAACCGCCCAGGAGGAGCCGGGTTCTGCTCAGGACAGTTTACCAGTATTGAAGCCCATGAAGACATAGAAGATGGCGACTTACGAAGGAGACTTAGTAAGAAGGCCCAAAGCCCAAAGGCGGGTTAGGGCCCATAGATATAAACCGCCACTGATGTATGACTTGTACTATAAGAGAGGAAAGAGTAGATACTGAGCCGGACATGTTATGAGCCGGCCAGGATTCTATGAACTGCGGGGCGTCAACCTGTGTATATAAAGGGACGACCCGGTAGCGGTTTAGGGACAAGAAACAACAACTCGAGAGCCAGGCAAAGCGTATTCGCTCCCTGGTCATCAAAACCCTAGAAATACCAACCTCAAACTGGATTAGGCTTTTACCTTCACCGCAAGGGGCCGAACCAGTATAAACTCCCCGTGTCCTTTGTCCTGCTTAACCCCTTTAAGCTAATCTCGTTGCGATGGCTCCATGACTAAGTCCTCACACTAGGACATCTGCCATGACAATTCCACGACAGTTAGCGCCCACCATGGGGCCAGCGGACGGTGGTTTCAAGTTCTTAAAGGGCAGCTTCGATGGGATCAAGGGATACGTTGTGGGCCAGATGACCAAGAGTCGTCGCGGCAAGATCTACATCGATGACGCAGGCTGGGGCCCCGAGGCCGGCTCAGTTGAGTACGGGTACCGGGTCCCCTTTGGTGGAATTCACGTCTTCATCGGCAAGATCGGCGAGCCGGGCCCTGATCCAGACATCTGCACCGACATCATCGAGACGGCTCAGCGTGCGAGACCCGCATGAGTTCAGCCTGCCATGAAGCGTGCCTTCGTGGGATCCATCCATGGAGAAGAATATGAGAATAGAGCGGTATCTTGTGAGGAGACGGTCGTCTACTCTGATGGCGAGTCATCCACTAGTGAAACCGAGTCATTGTACCCACTGCAAGATGGCCGGCTTGGGGGCTGTTCTGATGGCGACAGCATTCCAGACCCCTACGAGCCGCCGAACCGGGTTGCAATCTTCATGGCTAGTACACAGCCAGTGCTGAATTCCTCAACTGCGGCAGTGTTGATTTCCGGGTCAGCAGCGGCGACGGTAGCCGGGGCAGGAGGCCCTGCGCGCCCACCGGCTCAAGTCTTGTCCGGTTTACTCAACGCTTTAGCAACGCTGATGACGGCAAAGGTTAACTAGGCAAACCGAGATCAACATAATGCGGAGGTCGCAAAGTTGAGAGATCAGATAGCTCAAGCAAAGGAGGACCTGGCAGCTGAGGATGTGAGGATGGCCATGGTGCAGGCTGAGTTCGATGTTCAGGCACAACGGATTCAATCGGAGGCTTACCGGCTCATGCTAGATCAAAGTGCTTCAAATTACGTCATGAGGAGAAGGTATCAATCTCGCCGACCGCCGATTTACGATGCAAGGAATCTCTTTAACACGCCAGGAGCAGGAACTAGTAACCCGCCAGTGGTAGACTGGGTTGAAGCACCTAGGACGGGAGCGCCAGTTCAGCCACGCACGACGGATCCGCCTCGACAGAACAATATCCCGCCACAACACGTGCCAACACCACCGGGTCATTATTCTAACCCCTTGGATAACATGGTCATTGCGGCATCACGATTAGCGGCTATCTCAGTTGAAGGCTAGTCTCCAGCGGCGGTGGAGACGCGGAGGGCTAGAGAGCTCCTTCAGACAGCATTGGCTCAGCAGCAGGCTTATTCTTACAGTCGTGAAAGGATTCATTCCACCCCTCGCCCAAGCCGGAGCTACAACAGGCATATTGATGAGCCGGCTGTGTCAAGCATTAGGCGGAACCGTACCCGCCTCAGGGACATAACCCGGCGGGCGGTGGTGCTGATGCTCAGGATGTAGTGGATCAAGGTAGAGCACGTCGAGAGGCCGAGCTGGCGGCGCAATACACAGACCGTCAACCCACTCTGGTTCGTCCGACAACTTCGATGGAGCCAGGTGTGACTTTCAGGACTCTGGGTGTGCCGTGTTTGGTTCCGGCTCTGCGTAACGTACGATTGCGCAAGGATTTCAAAGGTCCCCGTAAGGTGCCCAACTACACTTCCGATTTATCCCCCGAAGCATGGGTTGAGAGTTATGAGATGGCGATGGAATTGCTGGATGTTGATGAGGCTGCATGTGCTAAGTACTTCACCATGATGTTGGAAGGAACGGCTCATACTTGGTTGAAGGGGTTGTCAGCCAACTCCATTGGATCATGGGCCGAGTTAAAAGCCAGATTTATCCAGAATTTTAAGGATACATGCAAGCAGCCCATGTCAATTGTGGATTTAGACTCATGTGTCCAAGAAGAGGGTGGGTCAACAACCCATTGGGTGCACCGGGTCTCAACAATCATGCACTCATCAGATCGCAACAATGCCGATTCAGCGGTCTTGACGTTGGAAAACAATTATCGGTTCACGCCCTTGAAGCAGAAGTTAGGGCGGCTTAAACGTCACTACAATGATATGGGGACACTCATGGCGTCTCTGGTTAAGTATGCTGACTCTGATGGTACCAAGGACCCCGAGTAGGACGATGAAAAGCCGGGAAAGGGAAAGAAGAGCAGCAGTAGCATCAAAGGGCAGCAGCATAATCCGGCGAGCCATGGAAACATGGTAAGCGCAAGGCTAACAATAGTTTGGACTTTGTGGCTAACATCAACACGCAGAATAATGGTCAACGTCGCAAGGGTAAACCGCCCCCACAGACTGGAGGATCAGGCGTCAATCTTGACCACCTGCTAAACCAGCCCTGCCCAAGACATGGTACACGAGAAAGACCATCTGGTCACCTCTGGAAGGATTGCTTCATTATGAAGGAGTACAAAAATTTCCAATCTATTTCAAGGCAATCTTGGACCGGGCGGCGGTTCAGGACCCGGCTCCCACGGACTGGGTTATGGCGGTGGCGGTTCAAGTTCTGGATTCCATGGCAATCAGGGCAATCAAGGCAGTCAGGGTGGTTACAATCAGCAGAATAATCAGGGGAGTCAATAGCAACAACAGTCGGGTTATCAAGTAGTTGAATAGTGGACAGTATAATGTCTTCACCACTAGCTTATGCAAGCGCGACCAGAAGCTTCATAAGAAGGCGGAGAACTCCGTTGAACCGGTAGTTCCCTGTTATTTACGCTGGTCTGAGCAGCCCATCATGTGGAGTTGGGAAGATCGCCCGCCCCGGGTTGATAATTCGGGTTGCCTGGCATTGGTAGTGGCACCTCAGGTTGGAGGGTCTAAGTTCACCAAGGTACTCATGGATGGGGGAGCAGCATCAATATTCTCTATTATGAGACTTTCTGTCGCATGGGGTTGACATATAAAAATCTTAAACCGTCGAACACTGTTTTTCATGGCATGGTGCCTGGTAAGTCAGCATACCCAGTTGGTAAGATAGCTCTGGAAGTTGGTTTTGGAGATGATCATGACTCTAGATCAGAGACCTTGACCTTTAAAGTGGTGAAAATTAAGAGCCCTTATCATGCTCTGTTCGGACGGACGGCTTATGCTAAATTCATGGCCAGGCACTGTTATGTTTATCTGCAGCTCAAGATGCCGGGTCACAAGGGGACCATCACAGTACACGGGAGCTGGAAGATAGCCTTGGAGTGTGAAGAGGGTGATGCAGCTTACGCTGAGTCGGTTTGTGCAACAGAGGAGTTGAACTTTTACAAGGACAATGTTGATCCGGAGGATGTGACTTCTTTGAAAAAGCCAACTATGGAGCATGATCCATCCTTGAAGTTTAAATCGGCTGGTGAGATCAAGCTAGTTGATTTCGTTACTGGCGATTCATCGAAGCAGTTCAGCATCAGCTCTAATCTGGATCCAAAATAGGAAAGCACGCTCATCGAGTTCAACCGTGAGAACCGGACATCTTTGCATGGAAACCTTCTGATATGCCAGGTGTACCGAGGGAACTCGTTGTGCACACTCTCAATATTGATCCCAAGTTTAAACCGGTCAAGCAATTTCTTCGTAGTTTCAATGAGGAAAGGCGTAAGGCCATTGGTGAGGAGGTAGCCCGGCTCTTGGCGGTTGGGTTTATTGTTGATGTTTTTCATCCTGGGTGGTTGGCTAACCTGGTGTTGGTACTTAAGAAGAACGGCACGTGGCGCATGTGTGTGGATGTCACAACCCTAGAATTGCTTGTATTTAGTTGCATCTGTGAGCATCCATGCATCATGGTTAAATTTATGAAATTTGAATTGGGGGATGATCAAACCCCTAGCACCAAAACAATGCTAATAGGTTCAACCTAAAAATATTTTTCAATGAACCCAAATTGGCCTGCAAAAATATTCATGATCTATGGAAAAGGGTGAAAACCATATCCAGAGATGATGCATATTTTTCCAGGATATCTTTGGTATTTGAATTAACACAATACCTATTTGAGTTGGAACAAATAAATCTTATTAATATATTTATTGCTCTAAAAATTCTGAAACTTGAGATGGGGTCCTATAATAATATGGTTTGCACCCACAAACAATTTCAGGATTTATGAAAATGGTTTAGTGCTTGAACTAAATCAAAATAGATTGAAATAAATAGAAAACAGGGAATAAAAGAAAGGAAAAAGAACACAGACTCACCTGGACCCTTACCTACCTGGCGCCACCAACCGGCCCAGCTCTTGGACGGCCCAGTGCTGTGCAGCCCAGCTGCCAGTCGTCCTCCTCCTTGGGACAGAAGGACGCCGGGCGTGTGCCCCACGCGAGCGACCATGCGCCCCGGCCACCTCCTGCTTCCCGCCGCCTCCCCGACGTCTCTTTGGATGCCACGCACCCCCTGGCCCTCTCCTTCTCTCTCCCGTGGCGATTTCCCTCTCTGTCCCTCTCTCCCGCGACCGTCCGCGAGTGCCTGAGAACACCAACGAGCTCCACCACGGCCACAGCCACTCCCTCGCTCCCTCTCCGCGTCCCCGAGCTCCGCCACGACCCCGTGGAGCTACAACCTCGACGCTCGCAACCAGAGGAGGCCCCAGTCAACCGAAGCGTCGTCGTCTTCATCTCCGGTGCTCGAAGATCGACTTCGTCGATTCGCCGACGCAGAAGCTTCCCCGAGCCCGCTGAGCTGCTACTCCGACCCCTGTGAGCTCCTGCTTCCTCTTTCCCTCCGCTACTCCTCACGCCCGTCCATTAGGCCACAAACCCGCCGTGCCCGTGAGCTCCTCGTCGCTGCGTTTGTCGTTGTCGTCGATTGAGCTCGCGTCCATCGCGCCCGAGAACGTAGCCGAGCTCCTCACATCGCCAGTAGCTCAACGAGCCCCTTATCTGGCCTCTCCGTGCTCTACAGCCCCGCGTCGCTCGAGGCCGCAGTTCGGCCGCCGCCGTGAGCTCGCTTCCGGCGAGCTCAAGCCTCCCCGCGCCCTTCTGTGGCCTCCTCTGGATGCAGCCGACCGTGGGCTACGCCCCGGTGCCCTTCCCCGCCGCTCCCGTGGCCTTCTCGCGCCTTTCCACCGTGCCCAGTGGCCACTAGCGGTTACCGCCAGCGTGGCCGGTCATTAGGGCCTAACCACCCTGCTAACTAACACGTAGAGTCACTAACAGGTGGGCGCTAATGTTTAATTAACCTGGCTAACTAATTAACTACGTTAATTAAGCTTTGTTCAATCGTGGTGCAGCTGACACATGGGTCCCATGCGTCAGGGTTGACACTGGTCAACCCTGTTAACTTGCTGATGTCACACAGGCATCATGCTGACGCGGTAAAGTATTTCTGGAATTAAAATAAATTAGAAATGATTTACGAATTTCAGTAATTACTCAAAACTTCTAAAATTCATAGAAAATTATCTATAACTCCAAATAAGATAAATTATATATGAAAAATGATCAGAAAAATCCGATCTATCCATTTGTACCATTTTCATGCATGTTAGAACAACTTATAACTACCGTTTAGGAGAAATCATGTAAATGGCATTTGAATTTCCACATATGGAGTTTTAATTTGAATCTTGGATTGAAACCAACTTCATTTAACCTGTTGCTAGTTGCATTAGCTCAAATCACAGCACATTGCCATGTCATGAGCATGCATCATATTGTGCATTGCATTGATTGTATTTCCTACTCTGTTGCCGGTAATTGTCCCCTCTCGATAGACATGGTTTCGACGATGAGTTCGATGACACCGATGAATAGCTATACTATCTTCAGAAGTGCCACGCAACCAAAACCCCCTTGTTCATTCCGATACAATCCCACTATCTCGCTCCTGCTCTCTTTTACTGCATTACGACAACAACGATTCAACTATTACATGATGCGGTAGTTGAACCCCTTTTCCTCTGCATGACCTGTCATTGCCACAGTAAATAGATGAAACCCACTAGCATGAGTAGGAGTTATTTGAGCCCTGATGTGCCTACTCATTCATGCTTGTTTGTCATGCCTGCTACTGCTTAGAGTTGAGTCAGGTCTGATTCATCGGGGATGAATTGGAACGTGGTGAACATGTCCTACTGTTGAGAGCTAAGTGTGTGAACACGATTTGGTAAAGGTAGCGGTGAGAGGCCATGTAGGAGTACATGGTGGGTTGTCTCATTGAAACCGTCCTCAGGAACTGAGTTCTGTGTTTGTGATCCATGAACAGTTACTACCACGCATTGGAATGCTTAAGTGCCCCTGTCGACTTATTAATCAACCTGATCTCTGGGCAGGAGTTGCAACTAGTTTCTGGTGTTTGTAGGTAGTGTTAGTAGTCTAACAAGGTGGGCTTGGGACAGACTAAGCACCGTGGTCGGGTATGCCAAGCGCCGCCCGTTTGGTGGGCTTGGAACCCTGTACACATCGTTTGGGGCCGTGAGTGACACCCCGGCCGGATCTCCTTGCGGATGGAACCCGAATAGGCGATAAACCTAGACGAGAGACTTGTGTGGTTAGTCAGGTCGTGGCCGACTCCCTCGCCAGGCTTCCGCTTGAAGGTTGCCGAGATACACGACGTGTACATGGTGGTAAGTGACGAGAGCGTGTGTGAAGAAGTACACCCCTGCAGGGTTAACATCATCTATTCGAATAGCCGTGTCCGCGGTAAAGGACTTCTGGGTTGCCTGTACAGTTCATAGATAACTTGAAGTGGATACTCTAAAATGTGCAAGATAAGCGTGAGTGCTATGGATGGCATTCTCGTAGGGAGACGGGAGCGGATCCATAGTGGTGTATTGATATGGTGAATATGTGGACTCGTGTGTGCCACCTCAAAAGAGTTACTTGCAGTCGTAGTACAGGATAGCCACCGAGTCAAAGCTGGCTTACTGCAGTTAAACTCCACCACGCCCCTTTGTTGATATTAATGCATATGTAGATAGTTCTGATGTAAGTCTTGCTAGGTACATTTGTACTCACGTTTGCTTAATTTATGTTTTGCAGAGAGACTTCAGTCTCACTAGTAGTTCCGCGTGGACTTCGACGTTTGGCTTGTTACCTCAGCTACGATCTTGTACCCTTGGGAGGGTTGGTAGATAGTCAGGCTTCTCAGCCTTCTTCATTTGTAGTTGTCTGTACTCAGACAAGTTAAGCTTCCGCATGTGCTCATTGCTTGTATGCTCTGTATGTTTGTAATACTTGGCTCCTCGGAGCCTAATGAATAAATACTTGAGTCGTAGAGTTATGTTGTGATGCCATGTTGTATTTACACATATCGAGCATATTGTGTGTATGATTGAAATGCTTGGTATGTGTGGGATCCGACAACCTAGTTGTTTATCCTTGGTAGCCTCTCTTATGGGGAAATGTATGTAACGCCCTCGATGCGGCTATATCTCCCACGTGTCGAAGCACGACTTAGAGGCATAACCGCATTGAAAGAAATGTCGCAAGTGAGGTAATCTTCGCACAACCCATGTAAAACATAAGGGAAAAACATACATAGTTGGCTTACAGTCGCCACTTCACGCAATACATAAATAAACATCCATCATTCAGATTACACTCAAGGTCCAACTATGGAACCAAAATAAAAGAAGATACCCCAAATGCTACACAGATCCCCGATCATCCCAACTGGGCTCCACTACTGATCATCAGGAAAAGATACATAGTAACGACCATGTTCCTCATCGAACTCCCACTTGAGCTCGGTTCGTCACCTGACCGCATCGTCGGCACCTGCAACTGTTTTGGTAGAATTTGTGAGTCACGGGACTCAGCAATCTCACACCCATGAGATCAAGACTATTTAAGCTTATAGGAAGGACAGAGTTTTGAGGTGGAGCTGCAGCTAGCGACTAGCATATATGGTGGCTACATTCGCAAGAGAGAGCGAGAAGAGAAGCAAAGTACGGTCGTGAAGCTAGTAGCGATCAAGAAGTGATCTGAACTACTTACGTCGACATAACTCCAACACCGTGTTCACTTCCGGACTCCACGAGAAGAGACCATCACGGTAACACACGCGTTGATGTGTATTTTAATTGAGGTCAACCGGGTTTTCTACAACGGACATTAACAAATTCCCATCTGCCTCATAACCATGGCACGGCTTTGAAAGATAATACCTGCAGGGTGTCCCAACTTAGCCCATTATAAGCTCTCACGGTCAACGAAGGATATTCCTTCTACCGGGAAGACCCGATCAATCTCGGAATCCGGACTACAAGACATTTCGACAGCAATAAAACAAGACCAGCAAAGCCGCCCGAATGTGCCGACAAATCCCGATAGGAGCTGCACATATCTCGTTCTCGTGGCACACCGATGAGCAGACGACGCAACCAAGATGCCCCAAGTTGCCTCGGGTGGCACCGCAAGTGGCTCTAGGTTGGACCACCGCTCGAGGAGCATTGGCGGGGGGTTAAATAAAGATGACCCTCGGGCTCGCGAAAACCCGGGAAAAGGCTTAGGTGGCAAATGGTAAAACCAAAGTTGGGCCTTTTTGGACGAGTCTTATTCAAAGCGAACTGTCAAGGGGTCCCATAAATCACCCAACCGTAAGGAACGCAAAATCAAGGAACATAACACCGGTATGACGGAAACTAGGGTGGCAAGTGGAACAAAACACAGGCATAAGGCCGAGCCTTCCACCCTTTACCAAGTATATAGATGCATTAATTATAGCAGATATATATTGTGATATCCCCAACAAGTAAACATGTTCCAACAAGGAACAACATCTCCATGTTCAACAAGGAACAAACTTCATCTTCACCGCAACTAGCAACGCTATAAGAGGGCTGAGCAAAGCGGTAACATAGCCAATCAACGGTTTGCTAGGAAAGGATGGTTAGGGCTGACATGGCAATATGGGTGGCATGATAAGCAAGAGATAGGCATCGTAGCATAGGCATAGAAAAAGAGAGCATCTAGCATAGCAAAGATAGAAGTGATTTCGAGGGTATGGTCATCTTGCCTGCAATGTTCTCAGAGTTGTCGAAAGCTTGATCCTCGTAAGCGTTCTCAACAGGTTCCTCGTTCACGTACTCGCCTCCCGGCTCTACCCAAAGCAAGAACACAAACAAAGGAACCACAATAAATCACGGTGCAATGCACAAGCAACATGATGCAAAACATGACATGATATGCGAGATGTGATATGCAATGCGTATGCGCGCTCCGGAAGGAAAATGATGAACCAGGCATCAACTTGGCAAACCAAGTATGCCGCTGGAAAGATGAGATGATTTCGGTTGAAATCGATATAAAGATCACCGGAATCGGATGCACGGTTTGCAAATGACAAGCAAAACAAGAATGGCACAAATCTGCCATTAACAACATGATACCACTTAGCAAGCAACAAGAAATTAAGCTACTGCACCCAAACGTACCAACAAAGCACATGGCAGTGATCTAGTCAAGATGCTTGACAAAAGATGAACACTGAGCTATGGCTAAATCACTTCCTAACAGGTTCAAACAAGCATGGAAAAAGTGCATAACATATCAGCTTCACAGACTTAGAGAAATTACTGAACATGGCAAAAACAGCATCAGGTAGCAATGTTCAGAGCAAGAAAACTACATGATACAGGAACTTATAATAGCAAAACATGGCATGGCATGAATCTACTCAAAGCATAGAACAAAAGTCCCTTACTGACCATAAGCCAAAAAGGATCAGAAAATATAGTAACACCCATGTCAAAATGGCAAGTTTCGTTAACAGATTCAGCAACATGGCATGTCAAAAACAGATAACAAGTAGGCATGTTTAAGAGCTCAAAGCACTCACTACAGAGCATTACATGATAAACTAAGCATACATACATCAAGAAGACATGGCATAGAAGACATACATAGCAAGAACAACATCATAGCATACACGGATCAACCACAACAACCTTGGCAAAATTGAATAACATGTAAACAATCTGCCAGGAAACATTTTATAGCAAAAGTAGAGCTCGATTGACTCAAGATATGGCACTCCATAATTGCAAACAAATGAATGGATGGATAGAGCATAACCATATGTTCAAAACATCCTTACTGAAGTATCTCAAAATATGCATGGATCTCTCGGTAGCATCAAGTTAACATGGCATCAAAATATCAGCTAAAACAGGGCTGAAAACAGCAACATCAGGAAGCCTACTTTGCATGCTTGTGCTCGTCACCACATAGATCACAAAAATACATGGCATACACCCCTGGAAAGATGGCATGGCATATTACAAAACACATGTAGGACTCAAATTCATAGGGTGCACACATCAATCATAGCAAAAATAACAAAAGTGCAAGTTCTGTTAAGAAACAGAAACTAACATCACATAGCCCTCTTCTAACAGCATTTCGGGCATCGAGATGAGCTCAAATGAAAATGATGAAGTGAGATGAAATTATCTACTCTTCGAGGCGAACATTTTGACATATTACACGCACGTAATGGAGCTACGGATGCAAAGTTATGATGCATTGAAAATGCCACAAATAATCACCGAGACAAAACTTAGACGAAATTAAAGGGGGGAAGTCAGCCCCGAGATCTGGATCGGGATCCGATCGGGCGACGGCGACGGGCTTGGTGGCTGCTCGCCGGAGCTCGGCCGGGAGGAGAGGGAGAGGCGGCGGCCGACCGGGACGGCCGGAGGAGGCGGCGGCGAGCGAGGGGGCGGCCGGCGAGAGCGGTCGGGCGGGCGGCGAAGGCCGGTGGCAGTGAGGGCGAGGCGGCGACAGGCGACAGCGGCGGCGGCGGGGGCGGAGGCGGCGCCAGCGCTGGGTCGGGCGGCGACCGCCGGAGGAGAACTGGGCGGCGGCGGAGTTCGGGGCCGGGCGCGCCGCGGCGCGGCGGCGCGGCGGGCTGGTGGTGAAGTGGGTCGCTGGCGGGCGGGCCGGGCGGCGTGGGCGGCGGCGCTGACACGTGCGCGCGCTTATTGGGCGCGAGGGCGGCGGCGCTGACGGCCGGACGTGTCCGACGCCGGAAATTGTCCGTGGTCTGGGGATGAGGATGGCTAGGGTTTGGACCGGATTTGGACGGGGAAGGTGTTTAAATAGGCATAGAGGGAGCTAGGAGAGTCCAAATGAGGTGAGGTTTTCGCCCACACGATCGTGATCGAACGATGGAGAGCATGGAAGTGACTTAGATGGGTTATTGGCATATTTTTAAGGGGTGTTGGGCTGCAACTTAAAAGAGGCCTTTGCGAGAGTGCGGTTAACCGTTGGAGTACCAAACGAGCTCCAAATGACCCGAAACTTGACCGGTGGTCTACCGGTGCTATACCAAGGCCACTTGACAAACCTCGGTCCATTCCGAGAAGGTTTAGTATCCGCACACGGAAAAAACGTAAAAGGGGACGCCGGGGGACATAGGAGTGCCGGATTGCAAAACGGGCAACGGGAAAAATGCTCGGAATCATGAGACGAACACGTATGCAAATGCTATCCACATGATGACATGATATGAAATGCATGACATGGACAAAATGCAAAAAGAAGAAAAACCCAACCACGGAGGGAATATCATATCACAATGTCGAAAATGGTAAGAGTTGGAGTTACAAATATGGAAAGTTACATCCGGGGTGTTACAACACTCCACCACTACAAGAGGATCTCGTCCCGAGATCTAGGACTGAAAGAACTCCGGATATTCGGAACGGAGGTGATCCTTGCGCTCCCAGGTGGCTTCACGGTCGGAATGGTGTGACCACTTTACTTTCAGGAATTTGATTGACTTGTTGAGAGTCTTGCGCTCGGTTTCTTCAAGAATAGCAACGGGGTGCTCATGATAAGAAAGATCTTCTTGAAGGTCAATTTCTTCGAAGTTGATAGTGCGTTCAGGAGTCTTGAAGCACTTGCGAAGCTGTGACACGTGAAACACATCGTGCACATTTGCGAAGTTGGACGGAAGCTCAAGTTGATAGGCGAGATCGCCTCTTTTGCCAATGATCTTGAAAGGACCCACGTATCTAGGGGCAAGCTTCCTTTGATACCGGGCGACGAGTGCCTTTCATTGGAGACGCGGAGGTAGACATGGTCTCCGATTTCAAAAGCCACATCACGGTGCTTATCATCATAATAGCTCTTCCGCGCGATTATGCGGCTTTGAGATTCTCACGAATGACTTTGCACATTTCTTCGCTTCGTGATCAAGTCGTTGCCAAGAAGTTGGCGTTCACCTGTCTCGGACCAATTGAGAGGAGTACGGCACTTTTCGCCATAGAGAATTTCGAATGGGGCCTTGCCGAACTCGCTTGGAAGTTGTTGTTGTAGGAGAACTTCGGCATATGGAAGACAATCTTCCCACTTCATACCGAAGGAAATGACACAAGCCCCGAGCATATCTTCAAGGATTTGATTTACTCGCCGACTTGGCCACTTGTTTGAGGATGGAAAGCTGTGCTGAAACGAATGTTGGTGCCCATGGCCTTCAAAAGAATCCCAAAACTTGGAGGTAAAGATGTTGCCACGGTCGAAGAGATCACTTGTGGAATGCCGTGCAAGGAGACAATCACGGAGGTGTATAGCTCGCCAACCGAGCTGCTGTGATCGATTCTTTGATTGGAAGAAAATGAGCCACTTTAGTAAGCTTGTCAATGACAACGAAGATAGCATCATTTCCACGCTTGGACTTTGGAAATCCAGTGACGAAGTCCATTTCAATATGATCAAACTTCCATTCTGGAATAGCAAGAGGTTGGAGGAGACCAGCTGGTCGTTGGTGTTCTGCTTTCACTCTTCTGCAGACATCACACTCATTCACGAATTGAGCAATTTCTCGCTTCATTCGAGTCCACCAATATGACTGCTTGAGGTCATGGTACATCTTCGTACTTCGGGATGAATGGATAGAAGCGAATTGTGAGCCTCGCTCATAATGACTTTTCTCAGATCACCCTTAGGAACCACAATCCGTCCTCAAAGAAAAGAGTATCTTTGTCATCAATGTGGAAGAACTTATACTTGAAATGCCCTTGTCGATACCACGCTTCACCTTTTTCACCATGGTATCCGAAGTTGAGCCTCACGAATCTGATCTTCCAAAGTAGGAGAGACTATGAGGTTGGCAAGAAAGCCTTGAGGAACAACTTGAAGATTCAGCTATGGAAAGCTTCACAGAGATCCGGTTGGAAGGGCTTGAGGATTAGACTGTTGCAGTAAGCCTTCCTGCTCAAAGCATCTGCAATGACATTGGCCTTGCCCGGAGTATATTCAATACTTGGGTTGTACTCTTGAATCATTTCGACCCATCGAGTCTGCCTGAGGTTGAGGTTGGGCTGAGTGAAGATATACTTGAGACTCTTGTGATCGGTGAAAATGTCCACTTTCCTTCCCAACAAGAGATGTCTCCATGTTATCAATGCATGGACAACTGCCGCCAACTCAAGATCGTGAGTGGGGTAGTTCTTCTCGTTGGGCTTCAACTGGCGAGAGGTATAAGCCACAACTCTCTTCTCTTGCATTAACACAGCACCGAGACCTTGAAGAGAAGCATCACGAAAACTTGAATGGCTTGGATTCATCAGAGGAGTCAAGACAGAGCTGTGACGAGTTTCTCTTTGAGGGTATTGAAAGCAACGTCACACTCAGGAGACCAGACATACTTCACATGCTTCTGGAGGAGGTTGGAAAGAGGCTTTGCAATCTTGGAGAAGTTCTCAACGAATCTTCGGCAATAGCTTGCAAGACCAAGAAAATCATGGAGCTGCTTGACATTCTGAGGAGGTTCCCAATTCACAATTGCGGACACCTTCTCGGGATTAACAGCGATGCCCTTGGCGGAGATGATATGACCAAGGTAAAGCACTTCATCAAGCCAAAATTCACATTTGGAGAACTTCGCATAGAATTGATACTCTCTGAGCTTGTCTAGCACCAATCGCAAATGTTTGGCATGATCCTTCTTATTCTTGGAGAAGACCAAAATATCATCAAGATAGACCAAAACGAATTCATTGGTGTAGGGGTTGAAGATGAAGTTCATCATCCGAGAGAATGTTGGAGGAGCATTGACGAGGCGAAAGACATGGACAGTATATTCATAAGAACCAAAGCTTGTTCTGAATGTTGTCTTGGGAATATCTTGTTCACGAATGCGAATCTGATGATAACACATACGAAGGTCAAGCTTGGAGAACACTTTAGCACCTTTGAGTTGCTAGAAAAGCTCATTGATGTTGGGAAGTGGATACTTTTTCTTGATAGTCTTCTTATTCAATGGACGGTAATCGACACAAAGTCGGTCCGTGCCATCCTTCTTCTGGACAAAGAAAACACCACAACCCCAAGGAGATGAACTCGGTCTGATTAAACCCAGACGCTCTTGTTCATCGAGCTGCTTCTTCAATTCCTTCAGCTCATCAGGTCCAAGCTTGTATGGACGCTTGCAACGAGTTGATGCGGGCTCAAGATCGATAACGAACTCAAGCTGGCCGATGAGGAGGCATACCGGAAGCTCTTACCGAAAGACATCTTGGTACTCACAAACGATTGGAATCGAGAGATAGCATCCAATTCGCCCTTCTCATTGAGAGAAAACAACCGAATGGTTTCATCACGAAGCGCATAGATGATCACATCATTAGAAGAGTGAGTCAATTGAATTTCCTGGCGGCACAATCAAGCTGAGCTTTGTGCTGAGAAAGCCAGTCCATTCCGAGAATAAGATCAATATCCGAGTCACCAAGGACAATTGGTTTAGCCAGAAATCTGTAATCGCCCATCTTGATACCGACATTCGGAACCAAAACTCGAGAAGTCATCTACTTACCCGGGGACACAATCTTCAACGGAATAGGAATCTTTCCGTCACAAACTCATGCTTGGCAACAAAAGGTCTCGAATGAAAGAAAGCGATGCACCAAAGTATCAAATAAGACTTTTGCAGAATATCATTAAGCGAGAGATTACCCATGATCACATCAAGAGATTCCTCCGCTTGAGCTGCATTCATCATATTGACCTTGGCATGCTTTGGATTATGCTTGACCCTTGCATTTCTTGAAGATTTCACAGAGGAGGAGGCGGAAGGCGCCTTTGGTTGAAGCACTTGTTCGCATAGTGACCTTTCACGACACTTGTTGCAAGTCACCTCGAGAGCGGACGGTGGTAAGGAGCATTTGACCTTGGAGCTTGAGAATTAGACTTGTTCGATAGCCTGGGTTGGGTGGGTGGGAAGATCCACGACCACCTGAGTTCTTCTGGCGATAAGGCTGACGGAACGGAGGAGGAGGAAGGTAGAACTTCACTGCTTAGCTGCCACTTGAGAGGAAGAAGAAGACTGAACTGCATCCCCGATTCTCTTCTTAGAAGCCTCACATTTGAGCTGGGCAGCTTCTTGCTTGATGCCATGTTGTAGAATTCATCATACTTTTCTCGCTCAAAAGCACAAGAGCTAATTGCAGATCTTCTCTCGGACCACCTCTGAATTGATAGATCATACTCTTTTCATCGTGGACGTCTTGCTTAGCAAAGCGAGCGAGTTTCGAACTGGATATTGTATTGATACACGACATGTTGCCTTGCTTGAGATTTCGAACTCCTCACGCTTGCTCTCAACAACACTTTTCGGAATGTGGTGAGCTCAAATCTCGGCGGAACTCATCCTGTAATGACACGACCTCCTCTGGAATCTTTGTATTCTGGTACCACTCAGCAGCTTGGTCCTTGAGTTGAAACGATGCAAACTTGACAAAGTCCTCGGTCGACATTGCTACATTCAAAATGCTTGCAGATGTCCACAAGCCAATCGTCGGCATCGTAGCCTCGACTACGTAAACCGAAAGACTTCGCTGATTAGCGAGGAACCGATCGAGAGTAGCAAAGTGCGGCTGGTTGTTGCCTTGACCTTGATTTCCTTGACTGCCTTGCCCTTGAGTACGCTCTTGCAAGAGTTGCAAAATCATCTGAGCATTGGCATTGGTGGCTGCCATGATAGCTTGCCAGGCCTCCGGAGGCGGAGGTGGAGGTGGAGGGTTCGACTGACTCCCTTCATTCCGTTCCGGATTCTGACGCGTTGGCGGAGCCATCCTGAAGAGGGTGACATCCGTTAGCACTTGATAGACAAATAGTCAAGTTGAATCAACGGATAGAAATTGCAACATATAGTCTTCACAATAAACATTCGAACAAGAATGAACGAATGAATTCCAAAGTTAACATCACACGTCCATACGGTGAGAAGCCACTTGATTAAGGTTGATGAAAAAAAATAACAAGGTATGACTGGAACAAATAAGTGGTAAGGATTACCCAATCACGAACCAAATATCTGCGGGAAGAATTGCTAAGAGCTACTTGAATCCCACCTATAAACTCTCGAAACTTTCTGGTTATGCAATCTGGTGTTGGGGATACAGGGGACACAAAATATATCACCCAAACAAACAATACCTAGATCCAGCTGTATCCATCCGTCAACACATAACCAAGAAACCTTCGGAAATCGTGTACCTCGACCTTCGAAAAACATCCGTTATACGAGTCATGGCAATACTCCCGAGCTCGCCCCACAATACTTGGGTTATCGGGTTATCTCACCAACAACTGCACAAAAGAGATTTCGATGTCGGTAAAACTCAGGTATTCCAGAACGCAATGATAAAATTGTGACGACAACACCTCGGAGCTCAACTCCCGGACACCGCCACAACCCCTAAATGTCGAGGCACCAAGAACAATGTTCTCGTCACAAAACCATCGGAACGATTCCAAGATACCAGCGTGATCCTAAAAAATTTTTAGTGAAATTTGAGGAGAGGAGAGTCAAAACTTCTACGTCAGAGACCTCACAGAGCGGCGAAGGGACTGGGAGTAAAATAATCCTACTCTCCGATATATATAATCCTAAGACTCAAAACATTTTCCGTTCTAGACTCACAACGCCAAACAATCAATCAAGTAGGGGCTCCTAAGTCGGGAAGGCTCGATTACCAACTTCTAACGCCCTCGATGCGGCTATATCTCCCACGTGTCGAAGCACGACTTAGAGGCATAACGCATTGAAAGCAATGTCGCAAGTGAGGTAATCTTCACACAACCCATGTAATACATAAGGAAAAAGATACATAGTTGGCTTACGAATGCCACTTCACACAATACATAAATAAACATCCATCATTCAGATTACACTCAAGGTCCGACTACGAACCAAAATAAAAGAAGATACCCCAAATGCTACACAGATCCCCGATCATCCCAACTGGCTCCACTACGATCATCGGGAAAAGATACATAGTGTGAACACGTTCCTCATCGAACTCCCACTTGAGCTCGGTTGTGTCACCTGACCGCATCGTCGGCACCTGCAACTGTTTTGGTAGAATCTGTGAGTCACGGGACTCAGCAATCTCACACCCGAGATCAAGACTATTTAAGCTTATAGGAAGGACAGAGTTTTGAGGTGGAGCTGCAGCAAGCGACTAGCATATATGGTGGCTACATTCGCAAAGAGAGCGAGAAGAGAAGCAAAGCACGGTCGTGAAGCTAGTAGCGATCAAGAAGTGATCTGAACTACTTACGTCGACATAACTCCAACATCGTGTTCACTTCCGGACTCCACGAGAAGAGACCATCACGGTAACACACGCGTTGATGTGTATTTTAATTGAGGTCAACTTCGGTTTTCTACAACCGACATTAACAAATTCCCATCTGCCTCATAACCGCGGGCACGGCTTTGAAAGATAATACCTGCGGGTGTCCCAACTTAGCCCATTATAAGCTCTCACGGTCAACGAAGGATATTCCTTCTACTGGGAAGACCCGATCAATCTCGGAATCCCGGACTACAAGACATTTCGACAGCAATAAAACAAGACCAGCAAAGCCGCCCGAATGTGCCGACAAATCCCGATAGGAGCTGCACATATCTCGTTCTCGTGGCACACCGGATGAGCAGTACGACAAGAACCAAGATGCCCCAAGTTGCCTCGGGTGGCACCGCAAGTGGCTCTAGGTTGGACCAACGCTCGAGGAGCATTGGCCCGGGGTTAAATAAAGATGACCCTCGGGCTCGCGAAAACCGGGGAAAAGGCTTAGGTGGCAAATGGTAAAACCAAAGTTGGGCCTTTGCTGGACGAGTCTTATTCAAAGCGAACTGTCAAGGGGTCCCATAAATCACCCAACCGTGTAAGGAACGCAAAATCAAGGAACATAACACCGGTATGGCGGAAACTAGGGTGGCAAGAGTGGAACAAAACACGGGCATAAGGCCGAGCCTTCCACCCTTTACCAAGTATATAGATGCATTAATTATAGCAGATATATATTGTGATATCCCCCACAAGTAAACATGTTCCAACAAGGAACAACATCTCCATGTTCAACAAGGAACAAACTTCATCTTCACCGCAACTAGCAACGCTATAAGAGGGGCTGAGCAAAGCGGTAACATAGCCAATCAACGGTTTGCTAGGAAAGGATGGTTAGGGGCTGACATGGCAATATGGGTGGCATGATAAGCAAGAGATAGGCATCGTAGCATAGGCATAGCAAAAGAGCGAGCATCTAGCATAGCAAAGATAGAAGTGATTTCGAGGGTATGGTCATCTTGCGCAAAGTTCTCGAGTTGTCGAAAGCTTGATCCTCGTAAGCGTTCTCAACAGGTTCCTCGTTCACGTACTCGTCTCCTGGCTCTACCCAAAGCAAGAACACAAACAAAGGAACCACAATAAATCACGGTGCAATGCACAAGCAACATGATGCAAAACATGACATGATATGCGAGATGTGATATGCAATGCGTATGCGCGCTCCGGAAGGAAAATGATGAACCAGGCATTAACTTGGCAAACCAAGTATGCCGCTGGAAAGATGAGATGATTTCGGTTGAACTCGATATAAAGATCACCGGAATCGGATGTACGGTTTGCAAATGACAAGCAAAACAAGAATGGCACAAATCTGCCATTAACAGCATGATACCACTTAGCAAGCAACAAGAAATTAAGCTACTGCACCCAAACGTACCAACAAAGCACATGGCAGTGATCTAGTCAAGATGCTTGACAAAAGATGAACACTGAGCTACGGCTAAATCACTTCCTAACAGGTTCAAACAAGCATGGCAAAAGTGCATAACATATCAGCTTCACAGACTTAGAGAAATTACTGAACATGGCAAAATCAGCATCAGGTAGCAATGTTCAGAGCAAGAAAACTACATGCTACAGGAACTTATAATAGCAAAACATGGCATGGCATGAATCTACTCAAAGCATAGAACAAAAGTCCCTTACTGACCATAAGCCAAAAAGGATCAGAAAATATAGTAACACCCATGTCAAAATGGCAAGTTTCGTTAACAGATTCAGCAACATGGCATGTCAAAAACAGATAACAAGTAGGCATGTTTAAGAGCTCAAAGCACAAACTACAGAGCATTACATGATAAACTAAGCATACATACATCAAGAATACATGGCATAGAAGACATACATGGCAAGAACAACATCATAGCATACACGGATCAACCACAACAACCTTGGCAAAATTGAATAACATGTAAACAATCTGCCAGGAAACATTTTATAGCAAAAGTAGAGCTCGATTGACTCAAGCTATGGCACTCCATAATTGCAAACAAAGGCATTGATGGATAGAGCATAACCATATGCTCAAAACATCATTACTGTAGTATCTCAAAATATGCATGGATCTATCGGTAGCATCAAGTTAACATGGCATCAAAATATCAGCTAAAATAGGGCTGAAAACAGCAACATCAGGAAGCCTACTTTGCATTCTTGTGCTAGTCACCACATAGATCACAAAAATACATGGCATACACCCTGGAAAGATGGCATGGCATATTACGAAACACATGTAGGACTCAAATTCATAGGGTGCACACATCAATCATAGCAAAAATAACAAAAGTGCAAGTTACATTAAGAAGCGAAACTAACATCACATAGCCCTCTTCTAACAGCATTTCGGGCATCGAGATGAGCTCAAATGAAAATGATGCACTGAGATGAAATGATCTACTCTTCGAGACGAACATTTTGACATATTACACGCACGAAACGGAGCTACGGATGCAAAGTTATGATGCATTGAAAATGCCACAAATAATCACCGAGACAAAAACTTAGACGAAATTAAAGGGGGGGAAAAGTCAACCCCGAGATCCGGATCGGGATCCGATCGGGCGACGGCGGCCGGCGCGGGCGGCTGCTCGCCGGAGCTCGGCCGGGGAGGAGAGGGAGAGGCGGCGGCGGCCAGGATGACGGGGAGGCGGCGCCGCGCCGAGCGGCGGCCGAAGCCGAGCGGCGGCCGGGCGGGCGGCGAGGGCGGTGGCAGTGAGGGCCGAGGCAGCGACCAGCGACGGCGACGGCGGCGGAGGCGCGGAGGCGGCCGGCAACCTCGCTGGGTCGGGCGGCGACCGCCGGAGGAGAACTGCGCGGCGGCGGAGTTCGGCCGGCCGGGCGCGGACGCGCTGGGCGGCGGCGCGGCTGGCGGGCGGGCCCGCTGGGCCGGGCGGGCGCGGCAGCGCTGGGCGGCGGCGCTGACACGTGGCGCGCTGATTGGGCGGGGGGCGGCGTGACGGCCGGACGATGTACGTACGTCGGAAATTGTCCGGTGGTGCGGGGATGAGGATGGCTAGGGTTTGGACCCGGATTTGGACGGGGAAAGTGTTTAAATAGGCATAGAGGGAGCTAGGAGAGTCCAAATGAGGTGCGGTTTTCGCCCACACGATCGTGATCGAACGACGGAGAGCATGGAAGTGACTTAGATGGGTTATTGGACTATTTTGAAGGGGTGTTGGGCTGCAACTTAAAAGAGGCCTTTGCGAGAGTGCGGTTAACCGTTGGAGTACCAAACGAGCTTCAAATGACCCGAAACTTGACCGGTGGTCTACCGGTAGTATACCAAGGCCACTTGACAAACCTCGGTCCATTCCGAGAAGGTTTAGTACCCGCACACGGAAAAAACGTAAAAGGGGACGCCGGGGGACATAGGAGTGCCGGATTGCAAAACGGACAACGGGAAAAATGCTCGGAATCATGAGGCGAACACGTATGCAAATGCGATGCACATGATGACATGATATGAAATGCATGACATGGACAAAATGCAAAAAGAATTAAAACCCAACCACGGAGGGAATATCATATCACAATGCCGAAAATGGCAAGAGTTGGAGTTACAAATATGGAAAGTTACATCCGGGGTGTTACAGTGTAGTCTTGTGATTCCATGAGCCATAGTAGTCCGCTATAGCCCGGTTCACCGGAGTCCTGCTAGCCTAGCACTACTGCTCCGGAACACCTGACTGGCTGGCATGTGATTCACTTCGTTCATGTGTCTGTCCCTTCGGGGAAATGTCACGCGGTGACATCCGAGTCTGCCTAGCCTACTACAAAGACGGGTTCCCGAGTCCTGTTAGCCCAAAGTGCTACAGTCCGGATTCAAGACGTTGTTGACCGACATGCTCGATGTTGATTCATGCATGCCTGTCCTCGTAAGTTAGTGCCACTTTGGGTTCACGACTAGTCATGTCGGCCCGGGTTCTCTTTCATATGGATGCTAGCGACACCATCATATACGTGAGCCAAAAGGCGCAAACGGTCCCGGGCCATGGTAAGGCGACACCCGTGGGAATACCGTGCGTGAGGCCGCAAAGTGATATGAGGTGTTACAGGCTAGATCGGTGTGACTTAGAATCGGGGTCCTGACAGCTTTGGTATCAGAGCCTGACTGCCTGTAGGATTACCAAGCCAAACTAGTCGATGTTGTGTCTAGAAATGTTTTAGTTATATGTAGGGGAATTGATTGTGGGAGGGACGTAAGACTCTTTTTACTCCTTTACCTTATTCCCTTCTGATCTGAGTCATCCTCTTCTCTTCTACGGGGGTTAAGAACTAGGCTTCTCATCTCTTTATCAGGTTCACGTGTTACTAATCCATAGAATCTTAGGATTGTTGGTTCCAGGCCTCAGTTCAGTTTCTACTACTTTTAGTATGTTGTCAATTGAACCAGAACCTTGATATGATGTTATTAAGTGACTATGCAAATCCTTGTGAACGTCTCAAATCTTTTTCTGAGCATTTACAGCCGTTATGCTGTCCGAGTCATCCCAGGTTTCTAAACAGTCTGATGCATTTGCAAATCCCTTCCTCCCGTTCCTGGTGTCCTTTTGGGCCAGATTAAGCACACTTAACGGTCTATTGTGGTACTCTAGTCCCTTGACATATAAGATGGAGCTAGTATAATGACCCTAGGCATCCAGGAAATCACCTAGTAATCTAGCAATGCTTTTTGTTCCCAGTGTGATGATTCTGGCCGCCATTCTCGAAAGCATCGTGTGATGCCATTTAGTAGTAGGTATTCTACCCCTGGGTTCTTGAGCCCAAGATTCACTCTACTTACCTCGTGTTGGTAGTGTTTGCTCGTTCCTTTAGGATATTAGTAACTTTGCGATAGTCCTCGAGGTCTGTGGTATTTCCTTCTTCCAAATACCATGAACTGCTTATGGCAGAAGTTCCTCACATAACCGAAAGATCGCAACCAGAGTGCTCTTGATGATTCCTCCATTCATAGTTGTTAATCTGCTAGTCCTTCCTCTTCAGCATGGGTTGTCCGGAAGTAATATGTTGAACTTGTTCGACATACTAACCTATGCATCCACAACTCACAAAGATATATGTTCCTTCGAGTTGTCCCTCTATAGTTGTATTCCGATCCTTGTCTATCAGTTGATAGTCAAGTTTATGTCGTGCATTCGTGTTCTTGGATGCATGCTATTCTTGTGGTCCGTCAAGCCGTCCTATTTCAGAATGAATAGGAGAAACAAACTCCAGAACCTCATCCATATCTAGGATTGGGTCAAAGCAATTGTATTCCGCACACCAAAGTGCCAATCCAGCTGTTGCTCTCTCTACCTTGGAGTGTTACCACCTTTATGTCAGGATTGTCATGAGAATTGCACCACCTCTTATGAATTCTTGATTTAGTGATACTCCTCGCCATCATCGTTCATTCCTCGGTCTCCGTGTTATTATAACCGGATTACCGACAAGTGAATTTTGATGTGTGAAATCAATACTCCTAGCAACTCCGTTGCTTGGTAGTTAATGGACAATACCTCATTCTTAGCGTGTTGATTGTTGAATCATCACCCTAACGCTAATCGTGCTACCTAGTCCTTATTTCGGGTACGCTCTTCGATCAAGAGTTAGGATTGTGTCAATCCTTGTTTAATTGATCACATCATCTTGTCTTGAAAGCAAGATTGTTCCTGAGCTTAATAACATATCGGTGGTTCGTGATTTTCCGAATATCTTCTCGGAAGTATCAACAGGTTGTCCCCTGACCGTTACGTTGAGCTCGTGATCAAATGGTTTTCCTATAAACCATTCTTTCTTCAAGAATCTGTGTTGGATACTCTGAACTAGTTGGTTGAGCTAAACAACAACTTGAAGAGTTGGAAGATAAAAGTTTTCCCTAACTTAGTTCATTTTCAAAGGGATATCCTTGTGTTTGTGTGGTTGCCGAAGAAAGATGATATCTTCATCAATTGGTCCTCGTGATCAGTTATTGGATCTATAGTCTTGTCCAAACTTTGGTTTGAGTGTGGGTTATCCTCAAATAAAATTAGAACAAACGATGTTCGTAATGTTGTCTTACTCGTGGTTGATCCCTCGAGCATACACCATTACATCCTTTGGTCTGACCAATGCTATCACCTGTTCACTTAATTGTGGAATTCCATCTATATGGAAGCCTGGATGGGTTGTTGTTGAGCCCATTGACAACATTTTCATCTTGTCCATGATTCATGTTGAACATCTAAGTTACTGTTGGAAACTTTTTGAAAGCATTTTCTTCGTGCTATCTCATGAAGGATATGTTTGGATGAAAGAAGTAACTTCCTCTAATTCACGTGTATTTGATGTAAGTTTCCGCCTTGAATTAGAGAAAGCTTGTTTTTGCTTTCCCTGGAATCATCACAAGTTAGTCACGCCTATGTGCGAAGTACTCTATGGCTTGATAGGTTGGCCGCCTCCAACCCATATGTGTTTCCTAGCACACCAAGGCACTGACTAATTTGTTCAAGGAAGAGAAGTCTATTCTTGGGATCTAATCCATGGACTTGCGTAAAGACTTCGATATCCTCGATGATGGTTCCCTACCAGAACTCGGTAGTGTTTTGTTGTAATACTACTGTGTGGTCATGCTTCTATGGGACGGCATGTTCACGTGTGTTTAGCAGAATCAGCTCATGTTTTGGAGCTTGCTATCGTAGTTCATATCCCAAGAACCTCGCAACGTCGTCTCGTCGATTTGTGTTGCAAACCATCATTTTTATCTCTAGACTAGATGAGTCTGGAATATCCAGACACCAACCAGATCTGAATCTCAGGCAGATATGATGGTTGGAATGTTTCCCAAGTACTGTAATATTGGTCTCTCTATAACTGGTAAATTGGATGTCGCGGCCAACACACCCAGTCGGAAGACCTATTATTGTAGTATCTTGATTGAGGAAGTTGGCCACCTCCCCATAAGGATTCCGTAGAATTTACTTCGTAGTTATTCCTTATGGATTCTTGCGCTCCTTAATTCCGACCTTCTACTTGATGTTCTAGATACCAAACCATATCTATAAATTGGTTATGCTAGCACATCAAGGAGAACATTAGAAGCGGAGTGCTAAGTGTCTCTCGGCACGGATGTTGGTAAGACCTTGATGAGTATGGAATTGCTCAAGTTCTTGAGAGCACACTCAGTCACTAGGTTATATCCTCGGCATCATCTGGAATGTATTCTCCGCTTGCTGAGTTGTCTTGTAACTCTAGTTTCCTTCCAAACTGAGTATGCCATTTCTCCGAATTCCTACAAACGATCATTTGGGAATTGCCTTAGGCTGGTATAGAGAATTTCAATGATCTCTGAATCAAAAGTAATTCTCTTTGCCACTTAAGGGAATATTTATACGAGCCACCTTCCCTAAGGTGCCCCGTTATGGAATCGTGGCAATTATCTCCTCGCTACTTTGAAACCATGCACCATCCTAATCCAGTGTGGGATTGTTTCCCACCAAATTGAACCTCCGTCATCTCTTTCTTCCATCCCTCTTATGTTTGTTTTGTGTCTCAGCTCAAGATATGTTTCAACGTCTCATTCCATGAGTTGATCTTGTGATCATTAATATGATCCTAAGTTGCTCGAACCTCAATAAGATCGATTCTTCTAAAACTCTCCTTTCTTCTCATTGTCATGTTGGATGAAGTTCTCAAAGCAAGACGTCGAGATCAAGATGATGCAATGGATCAACATCTTCGAGAAGGACAGTTGGATCATGAAGACCGTGTTAGTTTTGCGTCCCCTCTCTCTTCTTACCTCGCGTCTTGAATCTCGGGACGAGATTCTTGTTTAGTGGGAGTCACAACCCTAGAATTGCTTGTATTTAGTTGCATCTGTGAGCATCCATGCATCATGGTTAAATTTATGAAATTTGAATTGGGGGATGATCAAACCCCTAGCACCAAAACAATGCTAATAGGTTCAACCTAAAAATATTTTTCAATGAACCCAAATTGGCCTGCAAAAATGTTCATGATTTATGTAAAAGGGTGAAAACCATATCCAAAGATGATGCATATTTTTCCAGGACATCTTTGGAATTTGAATTAACACAATACCAATTTGAGTTGGAGCAAATAAATCATATTAATATATTTATTGCTCTAAAAATTCTGAAACTTGAGGTGGGGCCCTGTAATAATATGGTTTGCACCCACAAACAATTTCAGGATTTATGAAAATAGTTTAGTGCTTGAACTAAATCAAAATAGATTGAAATAAATAGAAAATAGGGAATAAAAGAAAGGAAAAAGAACAGAGACTCACCTGGACCCTTACCTACCTGGCGCCACCAGCCGGCCCAGCTCCTAGACGGCCCAGTGCTGTGCAGCCCAGCTGCCAGTCGTCCTCCTCCTTGGGACAGAAGGACGCCGGGCATGTGCCCCGCGCGCGCGGCCACGCGCCTCGGCCACCTCCTGCTTCCCGCCGCCTCCCCGACATCGCTTTGGACACCACGCATCCCTTCTGGCCCTCTCCTTCTCTCTCCCGTGGTGATTTCCCTCTCTGTCCCTCTCTCCCGCGACCGTTCGTGAGCGCCCGAGAACACCGACGAGCTCCACCATGGCCACAGCCACTCCCTCGCTCCCTCTCCGCATCCCCGAGATCCGCCACGACCCCGTGGAGCTACACACCTGACGCACGCGACCAGAGGAGGCCCTAGTCAACCGGAAAATCGTCGTCTTCATCTCCGGTGCTCGGAGATCGATTCCGTCGATTCACCGACGCAGAAGCTTCCCCAAGCCCGCTGAGCTCTACTCCAACCCCTGTGAGCTCCTGCTTCCTCTTACCCTCCGCTACTCCTCCCGCCCGTCCCCTAGGCCGCATACCCGCCGTGCCCGTGAGATCCTTGTCGCCGCGTTTGTTGTTGCCGTCGATTGAGCTCGCGTCCATCGCGCCCGAGAACATAACCGAGCTCCTCACATCGGCAGTAGCTCAACGAGACCCTTATCTGGCCTCCCCGTGCTCTACATCCCCGCGTCACTCGAGGCCGCAGTTCGGCCGCCGCCGTGAGCTCGCTTCCGGCGATCTCAAGCCTCCCCACGCCCTCCTGTGGATGCGGTCGTCTGTGGGCTACGCCCCGGTGCCCTTCCCCGCCACTCCCGTGACCTTCTGGCGCCTTTCTGCCGTGCCCAGTGGCCACCGGCGGTTAACCGCCGGCGTGGCCGGTGATTAGAGCCTAACCACCCTGCTAACCAACACGTAGAGTCACTAACAGGTGGGCCCTGATGTTTAATTAACTTGGCTAACTAGTTAACTACGTCAATTAAGCTTTGTTAAATCGCCTTGCAGCTGACACATGGGTCCCACGCGTCAGAGTTGACACTGGTCAACCCTGTTGACTTGCTGACGTCACACAGGCGTCGTGCTGACACGGTAAAGTATTTCTGGAATTAAAATAAATCATGAATGATTTAAGTATTTCAGTAATTACTCAAAACTTCTAAAATTCATAGAAAATTATCTATATCTCCAAATAAGATAAATTATATATAAAAAATAATCAGAAAAATCCAATCTATCCATCTGTACCATTTTCATGCATGTTAGAACAACTTATAACTACTATTTAGGACAAATCATGTAAATGGCATTTGAATTTCCACATATGGAGTTTTAATTTGAATCTTGGATTCAAACCAACTTCATTTAACCTGTTGCTAGTTGCATTAGCTCAAATCACAGCATATTGCCATGTCATGAGCATGCATCATATTGTGCATTGCATTGATTGTGTTTCGTTCTCTGTTGCCGGTAATTGTCCCCTCGATAGACGTGGTTTCGACGATGAGTTCGATGACACCGATGAAGAGCTATACTATCTTCAGAAGTGCCAGGCAACCAAAACCCCCTTGTTCATTCCAATTCAATCCCACTATCTCGCTCCTGCTCTCTTTTACTGCATTAGGACAACAACGATTCAACTATTACATGTTGCGGTAGTTGAACCCCTTTTCCTCTGCATGACCTGTCATTGCCACAGTAAATAGATGAAACCCACTAGCATGAGTAGGAGTTGTTTGAGCCCTGATGTGCCTACTCATTCATGCTTGTTTGTCATGGCTGCTACTGCTTAGAGTTTAGTCAGGTCTGATTCATCTGGGATGAATTGGAACGTGGTGAACATGTCCTACTGTTGAGAGCTAAGTGTGTGAACACGATTTGGTAAAGGTAGCGGTGAGAGGCCATGTAGGAGTACATGGTGGGTTGTCTCATTGAAACCATCCTCAGGAACTGAGTTCTGTGTTTGTGATCCATGAAGAGTTACTACCACGCATTGGAATGCTTAAGTGCCCCTCTCGACTTATTAATCAACCTGATCTTTGTCTAGGAGTTGCAACTAGTTTCTGGTGTTTGTAGGTAGTGTTAGTAGTCTACCAAGTGGCACCCGGTACATGTGGGCTTGGGACAGACTAGGCACCATGGCCGGTTATGCCAAGAGCCGCTCGTTTGGTGGGCTTGGAACCCTGTACACATCGTTTGGGGCCGTGAGTGACACCCCGGCCGGATCTCCTTGCGGATGGAACCCGAATAGGCGATAAACCTGGACGATAGACTTGTGTTGTTAGTCAGGTCATGGCCGACTCCCAAGCTAGGCTTCCGCTTGAAGGTTGCCGAGATACACGACGTGTACATGGTGGTAAGTGGCGAGAGCGTGTGTGAAGAAGTACACCCCTGCAGGGTTAACATCATATATTCGAATAGCCGTGTCCGCGGTAAATAACTTCTGGGTTGCATGTACAGTTCATAGATAACTTGAAGTGGATACTCTAAAATGCGCAAGATAAGCGTGAGTGCTATGGATGGCGTTATCGTAGGGAGATGGGAGAGGATCCATAGTGGTGTATTGATATGGTGAATATGTGGACTCGTGTGCGCCACCTCAAAAGAGTTACTTGCAGTCTTAGTACAGGATAGCCACCGAGTCAAAGCTGGCTTGCTGCAGTTAAACTCCACCACCCCCCTTTGTTGATACTGATGCATATGTAGATAGTTCTGATGTAAGTCTTGCTGGGTACATTTGTACTCACGTTTGCTTAATTTATGTTTTGCAGAGAGACTTCAGTCTCGCTAGTAGTTCCGTGTGGACTTCGACGTTTAGCTTGTTACCTCAGCTACGATCTTGTACCCTTGGGAGGGTTTGTAGATAGTCAGGCTTCTCAGCCTTCTTCATTTGTAGTTGTCTGTACTTAAACAAGTTAAGCTTCCGCATGTGCTCGTTGCTTGTATGCTCTGTATGTTGGGTCACGAGACCCATGTTTGTAATACTTGGCTCCTCGGAGCCTAATGAATAAATACTTGAGTCGTAGAGTTATGTTGTGATGCCATGTTGTATTTACACATATCAAGCATGTCGTGTGTATGATTGAAATGCTTGGTATGTGTGGGATCCAACAACCTAGTTGTTTATCCTTGGTAGCCTCCCTTATGGGGAAATGTAGTCTTGTGCTTCCATGAGCCATAGTAGTCCGCTACATCCCGGTTCACCAGGGTCCTGCTAGCCCAGCACTACTGCTCCAGAACACCTGACTGGCTGGCATGTGATTCACTTCATTCCTATGTCTGTCCCTTCGGGGAAATGTCACACAGTGACATCTGGAGTCCTGCCTAGCCTGCTACGGCCCTGGTTCCCGGAGTCCTGTTAGCCCAGTGCTACAGCCCGGATTCGCACGCTGTTGACCGACATGCTCGATGTTGATTCCTGTATGCCGGTCCCCGTAAGTTAGTGCCACTTCGGGTTCACGACTAGTCATGTCGCCCCGGGTTCTCTGTCATATGGATGCTAGCGACACCATCATATATGTGAGCCAAAAGCCGCAAACGGTCCCGGGCCATGGTAAGGCGACACCCGTGGGAATACCGTGTGTGAGGCCGCAAAGTGATATGAGGTGTTACAGGCTAGATCGGTGTGACTTAGAATCGGGTCCTGACGGTGGACTACACGGATTTAAACAAAGCTTGTCCGGTTGATCCTTTTGCTCTCCCTCGTATTGATCAGATTATTGATGCTACGGCAGGTTGTGAGGGTTTGAGTTTTTTTTATGCTTACTCTGGTTATCATCAGATCAAGATGGCAGTTAAGTAACAAGAGAAGACAGCTTACATAACTCCCTTTGGAGCCTTCATCTATGTGTCTATGCCTTTTGGGCTCAAGAGTGCCCAGGCGACTTACCAGCGATGTGTGCAGAATTGCCTTCATAATCAGATTGGGCGTAATGTTCATGCTTATGTGGATGACAATGTGGTGAAGTCCAGAAAGAAGGAGACACTGATAGACAATTTGAAGGAAACCTTTGATAATCTCCGGGTTTATAAGATGATGCTTAACCCGGCCAAGCGTGTTTTTGGTGTACCGGCAGGCAAGCTCTTAGGCTTTCTGGTGTCTAACAGGGGTATTGAAGCCAATTCGGAGAAGATCAAGGCCATTACTTCTCTGGCTAAACCGGCGTGTGTCAATGATGTGCAACGTCTGGCGGGTCGCATTGCGGCGTTAAGCCGGTTTATAAGCCGGTTGGGAGAGAAGGCTATCCCTCTCTATCAGATGATGAAAAATACAGATAATTTTGTCTGGAGTGATGCCGCTAACGCAGCATTTGAGGACTTGAAGAAACAGCTGGCTGAGCCGCCTGTTCTTGCTGCACCTATTGATAAGGAGTTGTTACTATTGTATGTGGCTGCTAACGCCCCGGCTATCAGCATAGCCATTGTGGTGGAACGGAAGGAAGCAGGAAAGGAATATCCGGTTCAAAGGCCGGTTTACTACATCAGCGAGGTGCTTATCGAGTCCAAGCAGAGGTATCCGCACTGGCAGAAACTTGTATATGGGGTATTCATGGCCAGTCGGAAGCTAAAGCAATATTTTTTGGGTCATCCCATCACAGTGGTTGGTTCTGCTCCTTTGGAGGATATCATTTAGAATAGAGAGGCCACGGGTCGGATAGCCAAGTGGGCCATTAAACTTGGTCCTCATGGTTTGATGGGTCCAGGCAATTGGAGGGCTCGGGGGCTGCAGTTGTGCTAGCTTCCCCTCGAGGTGATAAATTTTATTATGTCTCTGGTTGATGTTTCCTTGTACTAACAATGCAGCTGAATATGAGGCCTTGCTCCATGGTCTTCGGATGGCTAAGGAGATGAACTTAAGCTGGGTAAGGTGCGTTGGTGATTCAGATTTGGTGGCTCAACAAGTCTCTGGTACTTGGGATTCTAAGGATCCACTTATGGTGGCTTATCGACGGGAGGTGGACATTATTGCTGGTCACTTCAAGGGTTATCAAGTTGAGCATGTTGATCGTAGGAAAAATGAAGCGGCTGATGCTTTAAGCCGGCTGGGTTCTCAACATAAACCGGTGCCTCCTAACGTTTTCCTTGGCGTTTTGCATAACCCGTTGGTCAAGTTACCTACATAGGAGGATTTGCCTATTCCTGACCAGGAAGCTCAGTTGGTGGCGGCTATTCCTTTCCGACGGTCTAAGTCAATGATAATTGTCAATGGAGAACTACATCATTGTAGTGTTACAGGGGCTTTTCAACATTCTGTTTCTCGACAAGAGGGCCGTGAAAGCCTGCGTGAGATTCATGAAGGAGACTATGGTCATCATGTCGGTTCAAAGTCTCTCGTGGCTAAAGCTTTCCGTCATGGATTCTATTGGCTGATGGCTCATGCTGATGCTAATGACCTGGTTAGTAGGTGTGATGGATGTCAGAAATTTTCATGACGAGCCCATGTGCCAGCTCAAGAATTGAGGATGATTCCAATTACTTGGTCGTTTGTAGTTTGGGGGCTTGATATGATTGGACCTTTTAAGAGGTCCAAGGATAAGAAGACCCACCTTTTGGTGGCGGTTGACAAATTTACAAAGTGGGTTGAGGCCGAGCCGGTCAGTAAGTGTGATGCAGCCACGGCGGTTCTTTCCACACATCATTATAACAGATAATGGCACTAATCTCTCCAAGGGTGCTATGAAAGAATTTTGTCAACATGAGAATATCCGGCTTGATGTGTCATCGATCGCCCACCCCCAATCTAATGGTCAAGCTGAGAGAGCCAATCAAGAGATCCCGCAAGGCATCAAGCCCCGTCTTATGGTTCCTTTACAGAGGATGCCAGGTTGTTGGGTGGAGGAGTTACCTTCCGTGTTATGGAGCATTAATACCACCCCCAACAGATCCACGGGTTACATGCCTTTCTTCATGGTTTACGGAGCAGAGGCGGTTCTCCCTAGTGACATCCGTCATGATTCACCTCGGGTGGCGGCTTATGTTGAAGCTGACAATGAAAAGGCACGTCAGGAAGCACTTGACCTATTAGATGAGGAGCGTGACATCACAGCGGCTCGTTCAGCAATTTATCAGCAGGATCTGCGCCGTTACCACAGCCGCCGGGTTAAAACCAGAACTTTCCAAGAAGGCGATCTGGTGCTCCAGCTTATCCAGGATCAACTGATATGCACAAGTTTTCCCCACCTTGGGAAGGACCTTTTGTGGTCAGCAAGAATCTCAACAATGGGTCCTACTATCTTATCAATGTTCGAGAGCACAAAGACTCGCGTAAATCGGAGGAGGAGACCCACTGGCCATGGAACATTGCTCATCTTCGGCCCTACTATACCTGAGCCACTGGCTCTTCTGATGTACATATTTTGACAATGTATATATTATTATCAATATAATAAACCAGCATCCCCGTTAAAACAGGGCCTCTGTCGTTTTCTCTTAAATAATGAGTTTTTGGTCACTTGGGGGCTTCTGCTTTATAGAGAAAAGTTATGATTACCCTTTGATCCGGCTTATAAGCCAATTGAAAAAAAAAACAAATTTTTGGGGGCTTGCTACCCAGGTTAAAGGGACCAAAGAGAGTCTGTTGCAAAAGCACAACTCAAACATAGGTGCCCATTGAGCATAGCTCAGAAATATTGCTTGGGGGCTCTTTTGTTCTAAAGAACAAGAGTTGATATAACCCTTGCGATAGGCTTAAAAGCTAGGCTTGGAAGCCAAGTGTATTTACCTAAAACCCCGGGTTATCCTGCCTTTTTAAGTAAGCCACTCTGCCCAGGTATTCCTGGTATGACCCGCCGAACGTTTGACAAGTCAATCTTATGCAGACCCTGCACTTGTAAAAGTTAAAATGACGATTGGTTAAAGTGAGGTCCATCTTATAAGGTTTGTAAAACGGTTTAACTCAGTGGCCTGGCAGCCCGTGAAAAGCCTCAATTTTTTGGCATGGCAGCCCATGAAAAGCCTCGTTTTCGTGTGTTTTTATTTTGACAAGTCTTTTGAGGTTTATTCGATAAAGCTTATAAGGTTTTATTATCACACTTCGCCGGTGTTTATTAACCCGGCTTGGCTTTCGACTATAAGTCATCAGTACATGATAAATTAAGATCCGGCGTCTATTAACCCGGCCTGGTTTTTGACTATAAGTCGCCATTATGAGATAACATAATATCCGGTGTTTATTAACCCGGCCTGGCTCTCTTCATAAGCCGGCAATATATGATACATTACCAGTATTCAAAATTTGGGTTATCACCCTTACTACACTGGCTTGGTAAGCCAACCGTGTGATCCAATATCGCAGGTATGATATATTTTAAATTATATGTGGTTATATCCAACCTTGGTTATGAACTATGTTAGTTTACCATGGTTTTATATAGGGCATTATAACCTGTCTAGCGGTAAACCGCCAGGACACTTTTAATCTGTTGTATGCAGGAACAGATTCAAAATTGCTAAATATCATAAACATCTGTGGCATATCTTAACTTGGCGGATTAGCAGTGTCATGCAAAGCAATTATGCACGATGGTATAACAGATGAAGAGTTTTAAGCTACCCTATAACAAGGCGTTTTGTGCCCAAAAGAATAATTGTTTTCAAACAAAGTCTTGCAGCAAGCAGATGCTAAACCGGCTCCAGTTCATGAGTCTTGGCCGGGCTGACTTGAAGGTTCTGGATCATCCTGTGCCGGCTCATCTTCCTCTTCTCTACCCAGTGGCTGGAAGTCAATGGTTGTCCAGTCGATCCCAGTTAAGGCTTTGAATACAGCTTCATCACTTATAAGTGGGGAGGGATCAACATCAGGGGCATAGGTATGCTTACGGATTGGAGAATTAGAGTTGGAGCATCGTAGGTTGGCGGATTAACTCTCTTGTTGTTGGCATCATAAATCGACTGATAATGATAAAGCTCGGTCTCTTCAGCCAATTTGGTAGCCAATGGGCGCATTTCCTTCGTCAAGGCTCTAAGGTCTTCATTATCAAAGTCTGACTCATCCTCCTTTATGCTCGAATAGCCGTTTCCAACATCAGCCGGATCAAGATCAGGTATCGATGCTTTGACCCGAGTTAGTGCGGTAAGAGCACATGCCCTTGCAGCTGGTGTCTTTAGCTCTTCAAACCGGGCAGGCATCATCGATAGCCTCTCTAATGTTTCCTTGATCAAATTTGGCGGCGGCTTGTTATGAGAAGCTGTGCAGATGATCCGTTGTGCGCCGGTATATAATTGTTCTATAAGTGTATATGCAGCCTTCAATTTCTTTCGCATATCCTAGCCAAGATGAGAAATGTGAGATCCTGCATCATCACAAACATCGGTAAACTGGCAGTTTATGAGATAATACATGTCTAAAGATCATGAAGAAGTTATTTACCAAAAACGGCAGCAGTCATAGCATTAATTTGCTGCTTCAAGCCAGTTAGCTCCTCTGCCACCAGATTAAGGGTTGCTTCTGTATCCTCGGCCCTCTTTAGCAGAGTTGTCTTTTCTGTATCCCAGCCTGCCCGCTCGCTCTTGAAGCTCTCCTTCAGTTTTTCCATTGCTGCTAAGGCACTGGTCAGTTCATCCTTGGCCTTGGAAGTCTCTACTTGTTGTGATTTGATATTCTCTTGGAGGTCGGCAATTTGAGATTCCTTCTTGGTCATCTCAGCCTGCAGGAAACAAGAATGTTATGAGATGACAGTGCATATTCAAAGTCCCAACCACATAACAAGTAATATTCTTGGCACTTGGGGGCTAATGTCTATTTGCTTCTTCTCACAATTTTTTTACAAGTCCCAAGCTCAATACTAGTATTATTCTTGGCACTTGGGGGCTAATGCATATTTGCTCAAGTTAAAATTCTAGATTTTTCTTCCATCAATCAGTTTTCTGGTCAATCGGTTTACAAAAGTGTTCAACAAGAATTTTGAGCCTTACAGCATAAAAGTCCTGGTTCATATTGGCATTATAAACCGACCCTTGGGGGCTACTGGAGTTGATATTCTAAACAAGTCATAAGGGAAGAACACTTATCCAGAGTTAACAACATTTACCTCATATCGCTCCGTCATCATGTTCACTAAACCGACTTCATAGTCACGGCTTGTGTACGAACGGTTTAAAAACCCAGAATGGATATCTTGGGCGCTGAGGTGGGTATAGCTTTCCAAATCCGTTTTCCACTTGCCCTTGTCAATAGCAAAGATTCCTTATTTGGCATTGTGTTTTGACAGAGCAATGGGGTTGCCAGGAGTTGTGTAACCAAAGCAGTAACCACAACTTCTTCAGCTTTGTTGTCTGCAGCTTTAGTAGAGCTTTGCGGTTTATCAGCCAGAATCGTCGGATCAACTTCCATATGTTCAACTTCAGTGTCATGGTCTTGCAGTGGTGGGTCATCAGGAATATTATCAGCATTTGGATTAGACGGTTCAGGGGTGCTTTCCGGTTTAGATGGAATGGGGTCATTAGCCGGATTATTCACTTTAGCCTTTTTACTGGCTCTGGCTTTGGTCCTGAAAATAACAAGTGTACATCAGGTCAGTATGAAGATCAAGAATAAAGATATGAAGGGTCAATTAATATGCTCACCCAGGAATGGTTTTGAGGGTTGGAATTTGTGTCCCTGTAGATTCGCCAGAGGAAGAATGGGAAGTTCCCTGATAATTTGAATCAGACGGATTAAGAGGATATCGTAAATAACCCGCCTTGGGGTAATGTGTGTCAGAAGTATAAGAGACCTCTGGGAGGCGTTTACGAACCAGTGTGTTCGGTAAACCAGAGGAGGTAACCACCTGGCCACTATGCCGGGTTGTGCGGCGAGCTTCGTGTTGTTGTTTCCTCAAAAGAAAGTTTGGATCCAAGTAAGCTAGGGGGTGTGAAAATTTTACTTTCCGGTTTGCTTGACGGGTTTTCTACGTTGGCACAGGATCTGAGCCGGAGGAAAGAATAATTACCTCTACATCACCAGCATGGCTAGCCTCAGCGTCATCCTGATAATGATCATTATCAATAAGGTGTATGAAAAAGGAACCAAGAGAATCAAGTTCTACCTCTGACTCCGGGTTATCGAGGTCATCATCGATGTTCAACTCGGTGGATTCGGCGTGTTTTTCTTGGCAGGCTTCTTGTGGACCTTGGTCTTGGGGCGAGCTGTTTTTTGCCGGTTTATCCTGTGGCTTCTTCTTCCAAAATGGATCATCACACTATTAAAATTTGAACAGATCATAAGTAAGTATTAAGAATATGGAGTAAGCAGGAGTTAAGCAGTTTTGGCGGTTTATTTGTGGCACAAAAAGGACTAAGCCCAGTTTTGCTACACTCAGCCACCGGTATATCCAGCATTTTCTTGACAGCTTCAGTAACTTCAGCATCAGTCAGCTGAATGTCAATGTGGCGTTGAGGATCTTTCAAGTCCCCTGTATATTCACACATTAAACCAGGGCGGCGGCTTAAGGGTAAAATACTCCAGGACACCCAGCAACAGACGAAATCAACGCCTGATAAACCGTTTGCCCCAAAAGCTCTAAGCTTTGAGAGCTATGGTGCATATTTGGCTCGTTCCTTTGCGCTGAGTCTTTGGGGAGTGGATGTGTACTGCTAAGCCGGTGAGCACGATAACGTGGCAGAGGATTTTCATCAGCTGGAGATGTATCTCGGCAATAGAACCAAGTTTGATTCCAGTCTTTAGGATGGCTATGATGGTTGGCATGAGGGAAGCTGACATGTTTCCTCTTTCGGATGGATACCCTGCCAAGTTCAGTGTTGGGCCCATCCACAAATTCTATGTGGCGGTTTAAATAGTAGAAATCTCTGAACAATTCGACCGTGGGCTCCTCTTGTAGGTAAGCCTCACGGAACACTTGAAAATTGCAAATATCGGATTGGGAGTTCGGTCCAATATCTTGAGGGTGAAGCTGGAGGAAATGAAGCACATCACAAAAAAAAATTGATCTGGGAGGGCTAAATCCTCGACTCAGATGATCAGCAAAAACGACCACTTCTCCTTCCTGGGGCTCAGGAGGACATTAAGAACCAGGGACTCTCCAGTGGATGACATCCTTTTTCGCTAAAGTGCCAGTAGCAACAAACCTGTTCAGCTTTTCCTATGTAACCCGGGATTGAACCCAGTTACAGGAATAAAAGGATTTGGCCATTTATTCAATAACCTGGAGGAAGGTTTGTGCCGGTTTAAGATTCATAGTTAATCCGCTAAAAGTTAAAAGGTAGAAAGTGTTGAAGCGTGCTAAAGTGTTAAACCGGAGATTGATGTTATCAAGTTGCATACATGAGCAATTGGCGGTTTAAGAGGGGACTAATGGTACCTGGCGGATTATGATTTTCTGAGTTAAACCGCCTATACAGATATTCAAAGTATGGATCTGAAGACTAAGTGATGAAAAACAGTTTTCGCAAATTGATATCGCAATTTCGGATCTACCGTGTGTCAGAAAAAGAAAAATATTCAGACCTAAATATTGGTACTTGAACAGTTTATGAAGTTCCAGATTGGGCTTTCTACATAAAAGAGATGATCTGATGCAAAAGGAAGGGCTATTACTGCTACCACACAAGAATATATCAAGTTTGAATCTGTCATTTATGCTACGGTGAAGAATAGATGAAGAACAACACCGAACCTCCATGAGCTAGTATGAACCCTAAACAGATCTACGGAGAGGAGGAAGAAGAACTTACTGAAGCTGTTGAATGACGGAGGTGTGTGCGCAGAGTCTGGTCCAAACAGGTTGATGCAGCAGCCAACGTTGAAGCAGAAGCGAAGTTCAACGACGGCGGCGGAGCTCGAAACGCTAGCGCGTCGTAAGGAAGACGAGGAGGCGAAGAGGCACGGGGGGAGGGAAAGGGACCCCCGACCCTATTTATAAGGCGAATGGATAAGTGGCCAGTGCGGGAATCGAGGAGGTCAAAAAACAGACCTGTAACGTACGGATGCCTCAATTTTTGGAGATTCGTTAAAAATAAGGAGATACAGTAAAGATTTTGGCTCTGTGTAAAATTAATGACAGGTGACGTCACGTCGGGTTATCATGATCCCAGAAGATGACCTCATGGCGAGTTACAAGTTAAGCAAGGATAATGAAGGAGGGATTTTTTCTAAGTGTTGAAGATTGACATGAACAAGTTCAAATCAACCTGGGGCCTAATGTTGGGGATATAACTATTGAGTATAAACCGCCCAGGAGGGGCCGGGTTATGCTCAGGACGGTTTACCAGTATTGAAGCCCATGTAGACAAGAAGATGGCGACATACGAAGGAGACTTAGTAAGAAGGCCCAAAGCCCAAAGGCGGGTTAGGGCCCATAGATATAAACCGCCATTGATGTATGACTTGTACTGTAAGATAGGAAAGAGTAGATACCGAGCCGGACACGTTATGAGCCGGCCGGGATTCTATGAACCGCGGGGCGTCAACCTGTGTATATAAAGGGACGACCCGGCAGCGGTTTAGGGACAAGAAACAACAACTCGAGAGTCAGGCAAAGCGTATTCGCTCCCTGGTCATCGAAAACCTAGAAAACCAACCTCAAACTGGATTAGGCTTTTACCTTCACCGCAAGGGGCCGAACCAGTATAAACTCCCCGTGTCCTTTGTCCTTCTTAACCCCTTTAAGCTAATCTCGTTGCTATGGCTCCACGACTAAGTCCTCACACTAGGACATCTGTCGTGACAATTCCACGAAAGTTATGGAAAGGATTCGCATACCTACAGGGTCTTCAACCTCTTTCACTATAAACTGGTTGAAACCGTACATGTGCAGTTCGATGAGACTAATGGCTCGCAAAGAGAGCACCTGCCAAATGTGCTAGATGAAGCTTCTCCTAGTGAATCTATCAAGCATATGGGTACTGGAGAAATCATACCCATCGAGGAACAGGCTGAAGAAGAACTCATCATCTCAGCACCTAATCAACCTGAAGACAATGCTCTGTCTGAAGACAATGCGGAAGCTTAAGATGACAATCAATAATAGAAAAGTCTTCGCCTAGCACATCCTCGCGTAGCAAATGAAGTACAGATTGAGAAGATCATCGATAGTATCAATGCATGTGTTCCACTCACTCATTCAAGAGCAACACAGCTAGCAAACTTCTGTGGGCACTTTGCATTTGTCTCTATATCTGAACCCAAAAAAGTTGATGAAGCCTTCATGGAACCTGGATGGGTTCAAGCTATGCAAGAAGAGCTTCAACATTTTGAGCTGAATAATGTCTGGGAGCTAGTTAAGCATCCCGATCCTCCCAAGCACAACATTATTAGCACCAATTGGATCTATCACAACAAGCAAGATGAGCATTGTCAAGTTGTTAGAAACAAGGTTCGTCTCGTTGCCCAAGGTTACACACAAGTTGAAGGAATTGACTTCGATGTCAGCTTTGGTCCTGTGGCTAGGCTTGAATCCATTCGTATACTGCTAGCATATGCTAATCACAACAACATTCTTCTGTACCAAATGGATGTGAAAGGTGCCTTCCTCAACGGCAAAATTGAAGAAGAAGTATATTTTGCCCAACCTCCTGGTTTTGAAGATCCAAAGCGTCCTGATATGGTCTACAAACTCAATAAGGCACTGTATGGTCTCAAACAAGCACCTCGCGCTTGGTATGACACACGCAAGGACTTCCTGAAGAGTAAAGGCTTCAAACCTGGTTCTCTAGATCCCACTCTCTTCACGAAGACATATGCTGGAGATTTATTTGTATGCCAAATCTATGTGGATGACATTATCTTCTGCTGCACAAACAAGAGATACAGTGATGAGTTTGGGCATATGATGCAAGAGCAATATCAAATGTCCATAATGGGAGAGCTGAAATTATTTCTGGGTCTTAAATCTGTCAACAGAGAAATGGCATCTTCATATCACCAGAAAAATACCTCAAAGATTGCCTGAAGAAGTTTGGAATGCAAGACTGCAAAGGGTACACGACGCCAATGCCAACCAAAGGCCAATTGGGCCCCGACGACAATGGTAAACTGTTCGATCAAATGGTATACCGCTCCATGATTGGTTCTTTATTGTACTTATGTGCATCTAGGCTAGATTTAATGCTTAGCATTTGCATGTGTGCCCGATTCCAAGCGGCACCAAAGGAATCGCATCACCTCGCTGAGAAGCGAATTCTTCGATATTTGGCTCACACCCCAATGCTAGGATTATGGTATCCAAAGGGCTCGGAGTTTGATCTAGCTGGATTCTCAGATGCTGATTATGCTGGTGACAAGGTTAATCGCAAGTCCACATCACGCACATATCATTTTCTTGGACGATTTCTTGTCTGTTGGTCTTCAAAGAAGCAGAACTGTGTATCACTCTCCACTGCTGAATCTGAATACATTGCTGCTGGATCTTGCTGCACTCAGCTTCTCCGGATGAAGCAAACTCTCAAGGAATATGGCATCAATATGAAGCATGTGCCACCCTACTGCGACAATGAAAGTGCCATCAAGATTGCTAACAATCCAGTTCATCACTCGAAGACAAAGCACATTCAGATCCGTCATCACTTTCTCAGAGATCACATTATGAAGGAAACATTGATATCATTCACGTCAACACTGAAGAGCAATTGGCAGATATCTTCACGAAGCCCTTGGATGAGAAAAGGTTTTGCAAGCTGAGGGGTGCACAACACACGCAGTAACGTATATCTTCAATTCATGAAGACTTACCCTCTGAGTGTGAATACATTAAAGTGAAATTTGACTTTGGAGCTCCACGATAATTGTGCGTCGTGTCTGGGTCTAATATTTCCTATACGGTGGGTAACGCCACCACCACACCTTCTTGAAGATTTTCATTTGGCGTCATGATTGCATTATCTTCATATTTGGTTTGTCTTCAACATTGGTTTATCATCAAAGTTTATCTTTGCAATGTTGTTTTGTCTTCACTGATATATATATATATATATATATATATATATATATATATATATATATATATATATATATATATATATATATATAGGCTGGACTATTTCATTACTGTAAACAGAATAATATTCTGTTACTCCCTGGCCCTATAGAGGGCGCGATGCACGAACCTGTAAAAAGAGAGAAAAGCATCCCAGAAAAACGGAGGCCGCCAACTCCTCCCGAGCCTCCCCCTCCGCACGAACTCTGCCGCCTCCCTCCCGTGCGCCGCCGCCGCCCTCCAAACGTGCCGCTGCCTCCCAGCTCCCGTGCGCCGCTGCCTCCCTCCCCATGTGCCGCTGCCTCCCTTCCCGCGCCGCCACCTTCCTCCCTGCGATGGGTGCCTCCCCCCCACGCCACCGCCGTCCTCCCCGAGATGGCGCTTCCCTCCCCATGCGCCTCCGCCTTCCTCCCCGCCACGGGCGCCTCCCTCCCCACGCACCGGCCACCTTCCTCCTCGTCGTGCTCCGCCGTGTTCTTCCCCGAGATCCGGCAGTCTTCTTCCTGAGATCCGGCCGCCTACCCCTTCCCCGAGGTCCAACGGCTGCAGCACCGCCGCCCAACCCCTCCCTCTGCAAGCTAGGTATCTGGGTCGTCCTCCTCATCGCGGTGGCCCTGCTGCTCAACGGCGGCAGAAGCGGGGTGGTGGTTGTCGGCGGGCTGCTTCTCCAGCGAGGACGCCGTGCTCCACATGCACTACCTGACATATCAAGTTCTTTGGTAAATTTTCTGTATGACCATGCATCAATTCTTCAGTGCGCCCAAAAAAATACCAGCAGTTCAACTTTCATTTACTAAACTCATTTTTCATTTCAGTTCAATTAACAATTTAGTTCAATTTAAATTCTTATAATATTTGAGTTCAGTGGGGCAGCAACCTGATGGCAGGACCACAACATTATCCGTACAAGGTTCGCCTGCAGTTCTAGATTAGGCTGGCTCCTTATCTTTGCCTAATGAGCTCTCTGTCTATATATAATGTGCTACAACAACAAATAGCCGCCTACTTTTTTCTGAATTGCTCGGGCAGAAGCAAAAGCTCCACGGTGTGGTGCAAAAATTCTGAAATTACTAGATCTGTGTTAGTATTTTGAAATTACTAGATCATCTGGTAAAGGGGAGTTAAGCTCTACGGCCACTTGGATGTGGAATTGTGGATGCTCACGCTCCACTAGGCAAGCTCCCAGGGAACCACGGGGATTGAGATTGTCATCTCTACCCTCGGCCACGAGGGCCAAGAGGCTGCCTGCACCCTCCTAAATGAAATGACACTTCTGACCGTACATAGACCATCGTAGTTTTTATGATTTATTGTATGGATGTACATGAAAAAGTCTCAACAATTCCGTTTCTTTTCTACATGATTTTGTGCTTGCTTATCACAAGTTCACGTTGAATGCTCAATGTAGTAGCTAGCTGAAGAAAAGGTATGGTTCTTTAGCTTTGGTCTTACCATTGTGGTGCTTGTGTTATTGCGTGGGAAAATGAAAGAAAGGAGGTTTTTTTGCAAATCAATGAATGAGAAAAGAGTTTGCTGTTTTCCCGCCCAATTTAGAGCTCCAGAAAAGTTCCGAGTTTAGAGTAATTGTTTGGAGATGAACAATAAATAATTATAGTAAAACAACAAAAAATTGTAAAATAGTACGACAAAGTTCCATATGCCGATTCAAATTGTAGAAGCATGTAAGGAAGAGTAGTTATGCTCCATTACATATATGATGTATTCGTTGGGGATCATTGCAGAAATTAAAAAAATCTACGCATCACCAAGATCAAACTACGGAGAGACTAGCAACGAGAGAGAGGGGAGTGCATCTTCATACCCTTGAAGATCGCGACGCGGAAGCCTTACAAGAACGCGGATGAGGGAGTCGTACTCGCAGCGATTCAGATCGCGGTTGATTCCGATCTAAGCGGTGAACAACGGCGCCTCCGAGTTCAACACACGTACAGCACGGGGACGTCTCCTCCTTCTTGATCCAGCAAGGGGGGAGGAGAAGTTGGGGAAGAACTCCGGCAGCACGACGGCGTGGTGGTGGAGCTTGCAGTTTTCCGGTAGGGCTTCGCCAAGCTCAACGGAGGAGGAGGGGGTGTTGGAGAGGGGGAGGGTTGCGCCTTGGATGAGGTGCTGCTGCCCTCCCTCCTCCCCTCTATTTATAGGGCGAAAGGGGAAGGGCACCGGCCCCTCTAGATGAGATCTAGAGGGGCGGTGCCAAGGGAGGGGCTTGCCCCCAAGCCAGGCGCCCCTATAGGGTTCCCCCCCAACCCTAGGCGCATTGGCCCTAGGGGGGATGGCACCCAGCCCACTTAGGGGCTGGGTCCCTTCCACATACAGCCCATAGGGCCCTCCGGGGTAGGTGGACCCTCCCGGTTGACCCCTGGAACCCCTTCGGTGGTCCCGATACAATACCGACAAACCCCCGAATACTTCCGGGGACCGTATGATGACTTCCCATATATATATCTTCACCTCTGGACCATTCCAGAACTCCTCGTGACGTCCGGGACCTCATCCGGGACTCCGAACAACATTCGATAACCGCATACTAATTCCCATAACAACTCTAGCGTCACCGAACCTTAAGTGTGTAGACCCTACGGGTTCGGGAACCATGTAGACATGACCAAGACATCTCTCCGGCCAATAACCAACATCGAGATCTAGATATCCATGTTGGCTCCCACATTTTTCACGATGATCTCATCGGATGAACCACGATGTCGGGGATTCAATCAATCCCGTACACAATTCCCTTTGTCTACCGGTATGATACTTGCCTGAGATTCGATCATCGGTATCCCTATACCTTGTTCAATCTCGTTACTGGCAAGTCTCTTTACTCGTTCGTAACACATCATCCCGTGATCAACTCCTTGGTCACATTGAGCTCATTATGATGATGTCCTACCGAGTGGGCCCAGAGATACCTCTCCGTCACACAGAGTGACAAATCCCAGTCTCGATTCGTGCCAACCCAACAGACACTTTCGGAGATACCCGTAGTGCACCTTTATAGCCACCCAGTTAAGTTGTGACGTTAGGCACACCCAAAGCATTCCTACAGTATCCGGGAGTTGCGCAATCTAATTGTCTAAGGAAAAGATACTTGACATTAGAAAAGCTTTAGCAGACGAACTATACGATCTTGTGCTATGCTTAGGATTGGATCTTGTCCATCACATCATTCTCCTAATAATGTGATCCCATTATCAACGACATCCAATGTCCATGGTCAGGAAACCATAACCATCTATTGATCAACAAGCTAGTCAACTAGAGGCTCACTAGGGACATGTTGTGGTCTATGTATTCACACATGTATTACGATTTCCGGATAACACAATTATAGCATGAACAATAGACAATTATCATGAACAAGGAAATATAATAATAACCACTTTATTACTGCCACTAGGGCATATTTCCAATAGTCTCCCACTTGCACTAGAGTCAATAATCTAGTTACATTGCGATGGATCGAACACCCATAGAGTTCTGGTGTTGATCATGTTTTGCTCGTGGAAGAGGTTTAGTCAACGGATCTGCGACATTCAGATCTGTATGCGCTTTACAAATATCTATGTCTCCATCTTGAATATATTCACGAATGGAGTTGAAGCGACGCTTGATATGCCTGGTCTTCCTGTGAAACCTGGGCTCCTTGGCAAGGGCAATAGCTCCAGTGTTGTCACAGAAGAGTGTCATTCGGCCCGACGCATTGGGAATAACTCCTAGGTCAGTGATGAACTCCTTCATCCAGACTGCTTCATGTGCTGCCTCCGAGGCTGCTATGTACTCCGCTTCACATGTAGATCCCGCCACGACGCTTTGCTTGCAACTGCACCAGCTGACTGCCCCACCATTCAAAATATACACGTATCCGGTTTGCGACTTGGAGTCATCAAGATCTGTGTCAAATCTAGCATCGACGTAACCCTTTACGACGAGCTCTTCGTCACCACCATAAACGAGAAACATATCCTTTGTCCTTTTCAGGTACTTCAGGATATTCTTGACTGCTGTCAAGTGTTCCATGCCGGGTTTACTTTGGTACCTTCCTACAAACTTACGGCAAGGTTCACATCAGGTCTGGTACACAACATGGCATACATAATAGACCCTATGGCCGAGGCATAGGGGAAGACACTCATATTTTCTCTATCTTCTGTCGTGGTCGGGCATTGAGCCGTGCTCAATTTTTTCAATGAAGGAACTTGGAGAAGCTGCTTACATATTAGGCATCAAGATCTATAGAGATAGATCAAGACGCCTCATTGGTCTTTCGCAAAGCACATACCTTGACAAGATATTGAAGAAGTTCAATATGGATCAGTCCAATAAGGGGTTCTTGCATGTATGCTTCCAAGAATTCTATATCATTTCCCATCAATAGTATGTCATCCACGTATAATATGAGAAATGCTACAGAGCTCCCACTCACTTTCTTGTAAACACAGGCTTCTCCATAAGTCTGTGTAAACCCAAACGCTTTGATCATCTCATCAAAGCAAATGTTCCAACTCCGAGATGCTTGCACCAGCCCAGAGATTAAGCGCTGGAGCTTGCATACCTTATCAGCATTCTTAGGATCGACAAAACGTTCCGGCTACATCATATACAATTCTTCCTTAAGGAAACCATTAAGGAATGTCGTTTTGACGTCCATTTGCCATATCTCATAATAATAGAACGCGGCAATTGCTAACATGATTTGGACGGACTTCAGCTTCGCTACGGGTGAGAAGGTCTCATTGTAATCAACCCCTTGAACTTGTCGATAACCCTTAGCGACAAGCCGAGCCTTATAGATGGTCACATTACCATCCGCGTTTGTCTTCTTCTTAAAGATCCATTTATTCTCTATGGCTTGCCGATCATCGGTCAAGTCTGTCAAAGTCCATACTTCATTTTCATACATGGATCCTATCTCGGATTTCATGGCTTCAAGCCATTTGTTGGAATCCGGGCCCCCAATCGCTTCTTCATAGTTCGAAGGTTCACCATTCTCTAACAACATATTTCCAGGAAAGGGTTGCCGTACCATTCTGGTGTGGAACGTGTCCTTGTGGACCTACGAAGTTCAGTAGTAACTTGATCCGAAGTTCCTTGATCAACATCATTAACTTCCTCTCTAGTCGGTGTAGGCACCACAGAAACATTTTCTTGAGCTGCGCTACTTTCCGGTTCAAGAGGCAGTACTTCATCAAGTTCTACTTTCCTCCCACTTACTTCTTTTGAGAGAAACTCTTTCTCTAGAAAGGATCCATTCTTGGAAACAAAGATCTTGCCTTCGGATCTGAGGTAGAAGGTATACCCAATAGTTTCCTTAGGGTATCCTATGAAGACGCATTTTTCCGACTTGGGTTCGAGCTTTTCAGGTTGAAGTTTCTTGACATAAGCATCGCATCCCCAAACTTTCAGAAAAGACATCTTAGGTTTCTTCCCAAACCATAATTCATACGGTGTCATCTCAATGGATTTCGACGGAGCCCTACTTAAAGTGAATGTGGCAGTCTCTAAAGCATAACCCCAAAATGATAGCGGTAGATCGGTAAGAGACATCATAGATCGCACCATATCTAATAGAGTGCGATTACGACATTCGGACACACCATTACGTTGAGGTGTTCCAGGTGGCGTGAGTTGTGAAATAATTCCACATTTCCTTAAGTGTGTGCCAAATTCGTGACTCAAATATTCCCCTCCACGATCTGATCGTAAGAACTTTATTTTCCTGTCACGTTGATTCTCAACCTCACTCTGAAATTCCTTGAACTTTTCAAAGGTCTCAGACTTGTGTTTCATTAAGTAGACACACCCATATCTACTTAAGTCATCAGTGAGGGTGAGAACATAACGATAACCACCACGAGCCTCAACGCTCATTGGACTGCACACATCAGTATGTATGATTTCTAATAAGTTGGTTGCTCGCTCCATTGTTCCGGAGAACAGAGTCTTGGTCATTTTGCCCATGAGGCATGGTTCGCACGTGTCAAATGATTCATAATCAAGAGACTCCAAAAGTCCATATGCATGGAGCTTCTTCATGCGTTTGACACCAATGTGACGAAGGCGGCAGTGCCACAAGTATGTGGGACTATCATTATCAACCTTACATCTTTTGGCATTCACACAATGAATATGTGTGTCGGGGAAGCTGATCGGACCCACGAACACCTATGGGACCAGCGGACCGAGCCCCTTTCGGTTCGGTGGGGGGCGGAGGTCGCACGAAGAGCAGATCGAGGCGAGGCACACGAGCAGTTTACCCAGCTTCAGAGCTCTCCGAGAGATAATACTCCTATTGCTGCATGTCTGATTGTATTGTGCTCTTGCTAGGGAGCGCTAAGAGCTACAGTATACTCCAGCTGCTAACGAGACCTAGCGTGAGAGTGTTCGAACCCCCCTCTACGTTGCGCATGGGCCTCCTTTTATATGCTCAAGGGGTTTCCGACAGGTGGCAACGTAGACAAGGGCAAAAAGGGAAAATGAGTTGCGGTTGGTACAAATACTTGTACAGTGTATCATACCTAACCCTGACGGCAGGGGACAAAGGCATTAAATGCCCGTCTACGTCGCCTAAACAGTGCGGAAAGGGACCGTCAGGACGCCACCGCTTTGCCACGATGGCAATCTTGTCAACACCGCTTGCCACGGCGCCCACCGGCTGCATGACCTCTTGCCACGCGCTTTGAAAAGGTCCTGGCGACACGTTGGTGGACGTCTTTGGGCGTAATTCTGATGTGGTAGCCTGCCGCGGCAAGCGTGTTGGAAATATGCCCTAGAGGCAATAATAAAAGCATTATTATTATATTTCCTTGTTCATGATAATTGTCTTTTATACATGCTATAATTGTATTATCTGGAAATCGTAATACATGTGTGAATACATAGACCACAATCGTCCCTAGTGAGCCTCTAGTTGACTAGCTCGTTGGTCAATAGATAGTCATGGTTTCGACTATGGACATTGGATGTCGTTGATAACGGGATCACATCATTAGGAGAATGATGTGATGGACAAGACCCAATCCTAAGCATAGCACAAGATCGTGTAGTTCGTTTTGCTAGAGCTTTTCAATGTCAAGTATCTCTTCCTTAGACCATGAGATCGTGTAACTCCCGGATACCGTAGGAGTGCTTTGGGTGTACCAAGCGTCACAACGAATCGGGTGACTATAAAGGTGCACTACAGGTATCTCGAAAGTATCATTGGGTTGACACGGATCGAGACAGGATTTGTCACTCCGTATGACGGAGAGGTATCACTGGGCCCACCCGGTAGTGCATCATCATAATGAGCTCAAAGTGACCAAGTGTGCGGTCACGGGATCATGCATTCTGATGCGAGTAAAGTGACTTGCCGTAACGAGACGAGCGAGGTATTGGGATACCGACGATCGAGTCTCGGGCAAGTGACATACCGTCGACAAAGGGAATAGTATACGGGTTGCTTTAATCCTCGACATCGTGGTTCATCCGATGACATCATCGAGGAGCATGTAGGAGCCAACATGGGTATCCAGATCCGCTGTTGGTTATTGACCGAGAGCGTCTCGGTCATGTCGCATGTCTCCGAACCCGTAGGGTCTACACACATAAGGTTCGGTGGACGCTAGGGTTATTAGGAAGACTTGTTGTGATTACTGAATGTTGTTCGAGTCCGGATGAGATCCCGGACGTCACGAGGATTTCGAAATAGTCCGGAGGTAAAGATTTATATATGGGAAGTTGTCAAGCGGACACGGAAAGTTTTGGGGCATATCGGTATTGTACAGGGGCCACCGGAAGGGTTCGAGGGGTCCACGGGAGGGCCACCTCCCGGGGCCACATGGGCTGCGTGGGGGAAGGAGCCAGCCCCTGGTGGGCTGGGCGCACCCCCCCCCCTTGGGCCCATGCGCCTAGGGTTTGGGGGGAACCCTAGGGGGGCGCCCCCCTTGCTTGGGGGGCAAGCCACCCCTCCCCTTGGCCGCCCCCCCCCTAGATGCCATCTAGAGGGGCCGGCCCCCTTGCCCCTTCCCCCTATAAATAGAGGGGTGAGGGGAGGGCTGCATACACAAGCCAAGGCGCAGCCCCTCCCCTCCCCAAACACCTCT